>JAUMJK010000451.1:0-745992 GCA_033558105.1 Coccyzus lansbergi
CGGTCCCTCGCTGCCCGTAGGCCAATCACCGCCTCACTTCCGTCCCACGTGATCCATAGGCGCTGCTCCGCTTCCGCCTGGGTAGCGATGGCGGCCGCGCGCCTCTTGCCCCTCCCCGCCATCACGTGGGCTGCACGGGCGCAGGGAACCCGGAAGTAGCGGCGGGCGCGGAGGAGCGCGGAGGTTCTGCGTCCTGCCGTCCCGCCGTCCCGGTGAGGGGGCTCAGAGGGGAGGGGCCCCTGAGGGGCTGGGTGGGCTCTGGGGAGAACGAGAGGAGGGGATGGGGGGCTCTGAGAGGCCAGGTGGGCGCTGGGGACACCACAGGGGGCTCTGAAGGGCCGAGAGGAGCCCCGAGGAGAACGGCGAGGGGGCTCTGAGGTGAAGGGTGAGCCCTGAGGACCGGTTCTAGGGAGTAGGGGAGAACGAAGGGTTGGTGGTCCCTAAGGGTAGCAGGAGTTACGGGTCTCTGAGGGGCCGGGGGACCACTGAGGAGAATGGAGAGGGGTCTCTGAGGGGCAGGCCAGGTGGTCCGGGGAGGACTCGACTGGGGAGTGGAAGAATAATGAGGGGGTAAGGGGTCCCTGAGGAGACTGGTGGTGGGGGGCTCGGAGGGAAATAGGGTGGATGGGAGGATGTCTCTCAGGCTGTGAGACAGCATTGCCCCTGTGTGAGGCTGTGTCTGAAAGGTCAAGGGGCTCTAGGGTAGATGTAAAGCTGTGGGGAGGGTTATTGCAACCCCTGAGGGGCCCACGACTGGGGTGCATGTGTGCTTGGGGGTTGGCCCCACAGGGAACCCCTAGCCCTAACCTGGGGGCTCATCTTTTGAAGTAAGGAGCTTATCTCAGCCTGGGTTGGGGGTGCTAAGGGGGATTTTAACTCCTTTATCCTGCTAAGCTGGGGTAGCCAGGCATGTTCAGAGAGAGGGAATGGGACACAGGCTGGATTCGATGGGAATGATGCTAGGAAGAGACGAAAATGTCTGCTAAGTTGTCCCAGTTATCCATAATTCTTCTTTTACATTGTCTGTGTTTGACATTCACAAAGCACTCATAGCCCTGATGTCTCCCCTGCCTCTTGGTGCATGCCTGCAGCCCTCGTCAGCTCTCTGGGCTGGTGTTGCTGATTCAGATCTCTTGGTCTGTGGGAGTGGGTGCTGTGTGGCCAGCACAGCGAGAGAGCGGCTGCGCGGTGGCCCTCACTCAAGCAGAGTCAGCGCAGGGGAGAGGAGTGTGTCGCACTCCTCTAATGTACTCTGGCAGAGGTTTCTCTCTAGGGGCAGGATCAAAGTCTCTCTAAGTCGATAAGAAATAGAAAGTTTTACTCGTGTGGTTGGGATAGCTCACAAGGAGAGTATTATCAAGGGCTCTGAATGCATCCATAGGTGATTATTCCTTTAGGGGAATTATTTTTAAGAAGTTGGAGTTCTTTAGGTTGTTTGGGTTTACTGGAAGTGAAACAAGGTCTCTGGAGGCTGGCATATGAACAGCATCAGGCTGGAGTTACTTTTGGTGCCTTGTTCCTCTGTTTTGAATTCATGATTCAGCTTTTCTGTGACTGGAAGAGCACATAGCAGTTGTTGACATGAATATTAGTACATGCAAATCTAATGCTGTGTTTCTGTGGCAAGGAAAAAAGATACTTCGGTAATAGGGCATTGACATCCACAAAAAAAATCTATAAGTAAAGCAAAAATGTTTAATCTTGCTATAAAAGAGGGGTGATCCTTAGGAGCTTTGGTCACAGGTGCACCTTTGGAAGAATGGAGCTGGGGGAAATCAGCTCAGGTCCTGGTGACCAGCAGGTCACTTCCACAAGTGGTAATGGATGACCTGGGAAGCTCGAAATCTAGGCTTCTGTTGGACTCAACCTGCTTTGGTGCAAGCTGAGCTCCACTGCATGGTGCCCATTCTGTTGCTTAACCTAACAACAGGCAACTGCCTGCTCCCAAGGGATGTTCCTGCCTACAAATTAGCTTAACAGTGTCGAAAGGCTGAGATGGCTTTAAAAGAGAGGTCACAGTGGGGAGAGTTCATTGACGGTTTATGGCAACCAGAATTATTAGCAGAAAGTCTTCTCTCCCATGCCTCTGCACAATACTTAGCATTGTGAGGCCCTGACCATCACTTGTGCTTCTTCACCCCACTCTATCACAGTACTCAAAGAGAATGCACTGTTTTAAGGCATTTGCTGTAACTTATTTCTGCCATAATTTTGTCACACTGGTTTGCTGAATTGCTTTTTGCAAACTAGTTGTGATGTGCAGTTGTGGAAAGGAATTCATGGATTGAACTAGCAACCAGCTGTTCCCTAATGACCAGCCCTCAGTTCCATAACACATCTTTGTACCTGCTCTGCTGTGCAGGTGGTTGGAATAGGTATTTTTTATTTCTGCTGTAATTCTGCCTGCTGCCAGGTATGACAAACAGCAGAATAGTTGATGCAAGCATCAGAGCGAAGCCACACAAAATGGAAACAGTGGCCACACAGCTGAATTTCCTCCCTCTGTCACACTTGTTAGGCATGAAAGGTATATTGCTTGCATTGTGGAAGATGTGTGCTGTCTTGTGGTTTAGAAAGTACTTAGCCTTTTAAAGTTCCTGTTTTCTGTGCATAGAAAAAAGCAAATGAAGACTGAAAGATGAAGAAATTGCAAATAACTGTTAATTCAGCTGTAACTCAATAAGTTAGTTAAACCTGTGTGTCAGCAGACAGAAATGAGTTGGAGTGACTCACTGAACATGCTGAGATCTTATTTTCTGAAGAAGTAAGAAACAAAACATATTGATTTGTGCTTTTCAACTGTAAGGTAAAAGAAGCAAAAGTTACTGTGTTTTCTTATGCATCACACGCAGTACTGAGCATGCAAATAATCTCCTGGGGCAGTTGGTCTTAAGGGCAAAGCCCTAGAGTCTGTAAGCTTCAACACTTTGATACCATCTGCTAATGGTCTCTTGCTGCTTTAAAAAGAGTTAAATCTTGAAGTTACCTGGGTGCTTATTACAAATTAATGGACACTCATGTATGCAAGGACATTCTGACCTTGAGTGAATTAGTGTCATTCCTGTACCACCCGACTTCAGAATCCATTTGTTCTGTATTAATTGATGTGCTTCAAAGATCTCTTTGTTGGTCCCTCCCAAGGAGAGTTGGCTTCTGTGTAGACAGAACAAAAACTTCAGGGCTCTTCTGTAAATGCAATCTCAGATCAGCTGATGTTACCAAGGTGCTGTAGGACTCCTTGGGGGGCTGTTACACTGAGGTGGAAGAGCACGGTCTGAATACATAGGCAGTAGTTTGTGGAATAATGCAAGTCTGTTGTCTGAACTGCAGAGTGAATCCTATGAGTATTTATTAGATATAAATCTGGAGCTCTTTGTAAAATGAAAACAAATTGAAAACATTCTTTAGCTTTTGAAGTGGCTTGCAGCCTGCAGCACAATTGTCCTCTGCAACTGTTACACAGGAGTGCTGTTACAAAAGCCTCATCGCTTCATAGTTAGGCTGGTACAGTAAGGCTGTCAGGTGATAGCCTCTTGGGAGAATAATTAGATGATTTGTAATGAAAACTGAGGATAACTACAATTGGCATGAGCCAGAGGTAGGACCTTCAAGTGATAAGAGCAAACTCACCCTGCAAATCCTCTGTGTGCACAGCTTTTGAGTGCTGCCTGCAGTAAAGCTGTTGTATTGATTTCTAACTTGTGTCTCTCTCTTTCAGGTTGGCCTAAACTGAGTTTCTTCTAAACATCATGGGAGAGATTAAAATTTCTCCTGACTACAACTGGTTCAGAAGCACAGTTCCTCTTAAAAAGGTAACTGGGTGGGTGAAAAGTGACCTGTCCAGCATGAGTGTGTTTTGTAGGTTGTTTCTTTCTGGGCTAAGCTGACTTTAAGCTAGTTCATTTCCTTAATCTGGATGGCTGTGTGGGCTGCAGGAACACAGGTGAGAGCAGCAGCATTATCTCGTGTCAACAGCAAGTTGGCTGCAGTTGGGCTGCTCAAAAGGGGCTGTGTCTCCAAACCTAAGGAACAGCTCTTAAGCGTACCTAGCATTATTTCTACTGTGTGGTGTGTAGCTTTCTCTAAGAAATTAACTTTATGGAAGGGTTGAGGATTTTCCCTTCAGGGTTTCTTATTTTTGCCAATCTCTGTCTTCAGGAAATAAGAAAGGCCCATTACTGTTGACTGTGTGCTCTGGCTGCCTACCTCCTTTCTGTTTCTGGCCAGTTCCAGATCTGCTGGGTAAATTTGTGCCTTTCTGTTGCCTCCAGGCAATTCTTACTGTGAGGCAGTATTTCAGTGGAAAGATGTGTGGGTGCTCTGAGACACTGCTTTATGGGATGCAGCACAATAAATGAAAGGAGCTAGAGATTGTGGTTACAACGGAATGCACTGCTGCTGCCATGGGGACTGTGTGATGCTGCAGCTCAGTACCAGGGGCCTCACAGCTGCTGCTGACGACTCAAGATTTCATACATGGGGAGATGGGTAAGCTGAAGCTGCCGTTGACCTGATGACCTTCAGAACAGCGAATACTTGACCATCTTGAGTGATGGGGACTACTGAAAAGTAGTGATGCCACAGTGGTGAGTGTGGGTTACAAGGTAGTTCTGGTTTATGGAGAGAGAAAGGAAAAAAAGCACAATTTGAAGATTTAATTAATCACCAAAGCCTTCTTTAGGAGTACATTTGCTTGCATTATCCCTCCAAAAGCATGTGCAGTAGAGAGGAGGGAATGACCAACCATTGTTTCTGTGGGTGAGAATACATCATTGCAGTCAGATTGACCTAAGAAAGCAGAGTCGTCGGAGCTGTCGGTTTCAAAACAGGTTGAGATGCTTTTCCTGACAGGAGCAGAAAATGTACAGCTCCATTGACCTTCCTGCTCTTGTCTGATACAGGAAGTGCAGCACAGAGAATAACACTTTCAAATTAAGTCTCTACCTTTACCTGTGAGCCTCGAGCCTTCATTTGCATACACCGCTTGCTTGCTTCCTGGAAGCCTTCAATAGGGGCAACTTTAGCAGGTCCTGCTAAACTCAAGGAAAGTTTTGCCTCTTGTTTGAATGAGGTGCAGATTTTACCCTTTATGGTAAACTACAGGGGATCTTGGTTGATTTGTCAGAACAAGAGGAAGGCTGGTGACTATCACATCAGCAGTTAATCACACTGCTGGCTTCCTAAGTAGTCCTTAGGCTTGGTTTAGAGCTGCAAACTAGCCACTATGCAGCTAGAAATCAAACAGAACAATTCTCTAACCCCATTGTCTGGGTTTGAGGAAGGAAATGTTATGTCCCAGCCCCAGTTCTCTTGATGTGCATTAACTCGAAGCTCTTGAGTTGTGTGTGAAGGGTTGTTTAGAGGGGCTGGGAAGGCTTTTGTAAGAGGTTTACTTTTAAATGGTTCCAGCAGTCTGGAAGCTCTGGTATGCAATTTTTTTTTTTTTTCATATCAACTTTACAAACAACAGTATCATGTGATTTCTCGTGTGCTCTCAGAGCCTGAAATGCTGGCTTTATTACAAGCAGATTTGTTAGTCAAGCAAACCTGAGTTGTGATACACTGTTCTCTGATTCCTTGAGAAGCTTAACTGCTGTGGTGGAAAAGTGAATCGTGCCTCTATATTGCTATTCAAAAAGCTATAACATCTTGTTGCAGAGGAGATGAATTCCCATTGTGGGATGCTGGCTTTCCCCAGGGATTTGTTCTTGTTGATCTGTTGTGAGCTGCAGTTTTGCTGGGTTCTGGAGAGTTGAAAGAGCATCCTAAATACATATAACGGTTTGCTGTTAGAACAGGCCCTTAGAAACAAGTCAGGCTCCAGCATTACTAGAAAAGATGACCTTTACCTAATTCCTTTGCTTTTAAATATGCTAATTGTGCTAAGGCTTCTCTGCCCTGAAAAGGGCACCATATGAGGAACTGCTCATTAAGAACAGCAGCTCACTTGGGAATGATCTCCTTCAGCCAGCCACATGTCCTAGTCTGTCCCAGTGCTTCTGAGATACTGCCAGATGGTGGAAGCATTTTTCATTTCGGGTGAGTTCTGCAGTGCTGCTTTGGGAGTTGTGTGTTTGTGTTTCTGTTTCTGGCAGAGGCTGTAACAGTTTGAGATCAGTAGTCTGTGGTGTTAGCTGGGTAATTCATATACCCAGACCTATAGCATTTTTCATTCAGGGAATGCAAATGTGGATAGTTCTGGGCCCCTCACCACAAGGATGTTGAGGCTCTGGAGCAAGTCCAGAGAAGAGCAACAAAGCTGGTGAACGGGCTGGAAAACAGGCCTTATGAGGAACGGCTGAGAGAGCTGGGGTTGTTTAGCCTGGAGAAGAGGAGGCTGAGGGGAGACCTCATTACTCTCTACAACTACCTGAAGGGAGGTTTTAGAGAGGAGGATGCTGGCCTCTTCTTCTAAGTGACAGGGTACAGGACAAGCTCCACCAGGGGAGGTACAGGCTAGACATTAGTTAAAAATTTTTCACAGAAAAGGTCATTGGGCACTGGAACAGGCTGCCCAGGGAGGTGGTTGAGTCACCTTCCCTGGAGGTGTTTAAGGGATAGGTGGACAAGGTGCTATGGGGCATGTTTTAGTGTTTGATCGGAATGGTTGGACTCGATGATCTGGTGGGTCTCTTCTAACCGTGTTATTCTGTGATTCTATGAAATGTGCATAGTTGTTTAAAAAGCTGCCCTGGGGCGATGCTGGCTCTTCCAGCCTACAGCTGTTATTTCAGTACCTAGAACTGACCCTCCAGGCCTTTCCAAGGCCATGGCACAATGGCTACTTTCCCAGGCATGCTTTTCTGCATAGGGAATATTGCATAAACCTGATCCTTTGGGACACAGCCTTGCTGTTCCCATGATTTACTTCTGTATGACTTCTCAGATCCAGATGTACGGTCTTTGTTGAAATTGACAGCAAAACATTGCAATCTTGAGTTAACAGCACTTCCTTAGAAAGGACAAGAGTTTTTTTTAACCAGGTGCAACTTCTGAAGTGCATTCCATAGCTATAAAATCAACATAATTCACAACTTTCAGCATTGCACTGTTCTCCAGTCACTTGCAGAATGATGAGCTCCCATAAGACACCACTTACTGTGCTACTGCTGACTCCACATGGAGTTGGTATTCATTATCCAGCTTCTTTCAGGACACAAAGCATTCTGTCTGATGATGCGGTCGCAGTTCTGTTTCCATTAATATTCACACAAACAGTGTAATTCCTATTAGTTACAGCCTTGGAGAAGAAAGCTGTTGGGAAGAGGAGTAAAAAGTAGTCTTGTCCGAAGGAGTCTTGGACATGAAAATATTTACTGAGTGGCAGAAATTTGTAGAAGCAATCCTTGAAGCTGGCTGACAAAACTCATTGCAGTCCAATGTTGTTTGTCCTCCCTCCCGTGCTTCTCTTTTTCCAGATAATAGTAGATGATGATGACAGTAAAGTCTGGTCACTGTACGATGCGGGACCTCGGAGCATTCGGTGCCCACTTATATTTCTTCCTCCTGTAAGTGGAACTGCAGATGTGTTTTTCCAGCAAGTTTTGGCGCTGACTGGTTGGGGCTACAGAGTTATCGCTGTGAGTATTCTTGGTCCTGTGTCAACATTAGCATTGCATGTTGCTCTAATCAGAGATTGCATAATGAAGATGAACTTCTTAGCATTGACTAAGGAGAAACCACAAAGAAATTGATTCTAAATTATGCTCCAGAGCATGCAGCATGCAGATCCAAGCTGAAATCTGATGTGCGTTCAAGGCTGTGTTTACCCAGAGCCTTGACGATACACGTTGTTAACTTCTTGGTCTGTTTTCTCCCTTGTGTGCCCTGGACACTAGTTGTCTTTGCCTCTGGCTGAGTCTTTGCTAGCCATGAGGCAACAACATGGATTAGTTCAGGGTTCCCATGTTTTCCTTACGGGTGGTGGATAATCTGGTTCTTAGCCTGATTAGCAGCAAATGCTAAGTCACTCCTTAAAATCCTGACAGTGTGCTCTTTTGTGGCTGTTCAGCTCCTGATCTGAACTCAAGTGACTGACTTGTACAACAATATTTCTTGCTAAATCATGTGGCCTCAGGAGAGCTGCGCTTTAACCTGTAGTATTTAATGATTCCTGTACATGCTACGGAATCCTGAAAAAATCATTCCCACCTCTCCTTCCAGTGATTACAGAATGAGGCAATGCTGCACTTAGCCCAACAAACTTACTCTGTTGTACTTTCAGTTGTGTATTTTTGTACAAATGAGGCAGTGGTATTTGTGCCCTCTGGTTGTAGGGACCTTGCTGAGGAGCTTTAGCCTGGTGCAGAGGCAGATTACTACCTTGAAGCCTTTAGTGTGAGAATTGGTTTGACTTTCAAGTGTAAAGCTAACAGGTATGGATCGTCTTGTTTTAGTTGCAGTATCCGGTGTACTGGGATCACCTTGAGTTCTGTGATGGATTCAGAAAACTGTTAGACCACCTTCATCTGGATAAAGTGAGTGCTTGGAGATGGGGAAATGAAGAGGCTATGTTGCAATTTTACTTTTGACAGAAGTTTGGTTTTGAAGATGAATACCTTTGGAAATTGTTATACTTGGCCTAAACTTAATTGCTGATCTAGGCTGGTTAAATTGTAGTGGTTAATTTCAGTTTGTCCCATGGAAGTTTTCCTTCCTAACTCACTTAGTACTGAGTACCACAAGAAAGTGTCTTCATTTGGAATCACTATTGAAGACAAAGTGAAATGTTACATTTCTTCCTCAGCCTTGATGAGCGTCACCAAAATTTGAACTGTGATCAGGAAACAGTTCCTTCTTTCAGTATTTATCACATATGCATAAACCCAACAACTGAACAGAAGAGCGATTCATTTGAAAAAAAACAGGGGGGTTGTAGGGCATGGGTAAAGCTCAGATGACTTCTTTTTGTAATGAAACGTTGTGCCTGGAGGTCACTTATTTCACAAGTGTAATGTGATCTGGTTTTTTCCCCATGAATAAGGTTCACCTTTTTGGAGCTTCTCTGGGAGGCTTCCTGGCTCAAAAATTTGCTGAATACACACACAAGTCTCCCAGAGTTCAGTCTCTGATACTGTGCAATTCCTTTAGTGACACTTCTATCTTCAATCAGACATGGACAGCAAATAGGTAAGGGAGACTGACACAAGCAGTTGGGTTAACAAGCATCAATTTTTATGCAATGAAATGTCACACTGATCTGGTGGGATGTGTATGCAACCTTTTTCCAGCCTGGATGAGGGAGGTGTGGGATGGAAATCTTGTGACTTTTTAAAGCCTCGCCACAAGGAGAATGGAAATGCTCACAACTGGGAGTGTGGAATTTGGTGGACAAGTCATTCAGTAATCCTCAGGGAATGTGTGGGCAGATTTAAGAACTCTGCCTTTTTTCTAGCAAAGCTATTTGGAGTGAGTGGGGAAAATGTTATTCCCTGTGTTTAAAATACTTCTGCAAATACTAGCAGCTTCCCAGAGCATTTCAAGCACCCGGCTGCCAGGCTGTCCATCTTAAAGCACAAAGTCTGTGCAAGGAAAGGTAGTGCTTACAACAAAGCATCTTAATGTTGGAGTCTGGGGTGCTTGAAGATTGTTCCTTCTTGTTTCTGTTTTAGCTTTTGGCTGTTGCCTGCTTTTATGCTGAAAAAAATTGTCCTTGGGAATTTTGCATCTGGTCCTCTCGATCCTGAAATGGCTGATGGGATTGATTTCATGGTGGACAGGGTAGGTAGCTGTGTTCTCTGATGGCTGTGGTGTCAGTCCGTGTGGAAGGTGTGCTTTGCAGGAGGTTGCAGGTGTTTTTGCCACTTTCCTCACGGATTTACCCAGAAGGGAGAAGTAGGGAATGATCCTTAGCAGGTATTGACTGTCATAGCCACAGCAATTTAGCTGTTGACCTTGCAGTTCTGTTTCTGTACATGGATCAGAAGAAAGGAAGTTAAACTGAGGGAAAACAGGAGAAAGTGCCGGGATAGGTCTGTAGGCCCTGCTTTGGAGGCAGAAGCAAGTAATGGAACATGTGTTAGGTGTCTGTCTCATGCAGAGCAATACTATGTTGGAACTGTGATCTTCATCTGAAGTGCAGTCATGTTTCCCTTTAAAACTCGCCTCTCCTTGACTGTATCATTAATACTGCAGTAACTTCCTGCAGTGAAATGCTGTTAATCAGTGTTTTTTCTTTACTGAAAGCTGGAGAGTCTGGGTCAGAGTGAGCTTGCTTCAAGACTTACCCTCAACTGCCAGAACTCCTACGTAGAACCTCATAAAATTCGAGACATTCCTGTAACCATTATGGATGTAAGTTAATCTCAATGTAACTTTTTTTTTTAAACACCATTTCCCCCCTTTGGCAGTTGGTACCTGGACATTCTCTTAGCAGATGAATAGTTGTTTGCAGTTTGTAACTTCATATTTGGAGCAGTCTTCACTGCAACTTCTTTGTGTTAAAGTGTGGGTTGGATATTCTGTGCAGTAACACAGGCATATGTTTATATGTCACAGCCTTAGTTGTTTGCTTGTTTTCTGTTTTATTACACTCTTCCACAGAGAAGCAGAGCATTGTTTCTAGAAGCAGCTGCTATCCAGTCTGATTCAATAAGCAAAATCTTCTTCGACTCAGAACTAACTGCTGTGACTTGTTACATAGGTGTTTGACCAAAGTGCTCTTTCAACTGAAGCAAAAGAAGAAATGTATAAGCTTTACCCTAATGCCAGAAGAGCTCATCTCAAAACAGGAGGCAACTTCCCGTATCTGTGCAGGAGTGCTGAGGTCAACCTATATATTCAGGTGAGTCTCTGCAGTCAGAGCCCATCTGCTAATGCATATGGCTGGAACAGTGCTAGGAGACTCCTGTTCTGTGCTTCCTCATTTCTTAATCTGCCTGAGCTCTGTTTGCTCTGGCTTCTGGATCACTGATACACAAGGGCTGGGAGCAGCTCTGTTCATGGAGGACTGGCATTGGGGTTTTGGCTGTACCTGTTCCCTCTGTCTGCTCTTTGAGCTCTTGTACTCCAGAACCCTGATTTCATTCTCACAAAAATTACTTTGAAGCAATGTTTTTCATTTACCAGAACTTTTATAGTTCTACACCCATATCAGTGTTGTCTTCCATGTCCAACAGATCCATTTACTGCAGTTCCATGGTACCCGGTATGCAGCCATTGATCCCTCCATGGTTAGCGCAGAAGAACTGGAAGTCCAAAAGATCTCTCTTCACACCAGTAATGAGCCAGAAGAACCATAGGCTTTGGAATGAAGGTGAAAATGAGGAATGGGTTCTGTGGTCTTCCTGTGTACAATCGACTGCTCCCACTCTGACTTCTTCCTCGCCGTTAGCCGATGATCACTGTGCGATTCTAGGAAGATTCAGAGTTGGTGAACAACCTGTGGATGGTAACCTCCAGCAGGGTAATGGAATAGATTGGTTTAATTTTTAGTCTTTGAAAGCCAGGAATCATCTTTGAAGACTAGAGTTTTAAGAACAAAGACACTTTTGCTACCAAAGTCTTCACTCACATTCTTGTGCAGAATGGTATTTCTTTTTATATTTTCCCCTCACCTGTACATATTGCCACATGCAGATTGTATACTTATAAGTTGACATATATTTTTGTTGAATATTTGGTTTAAAAGAGGTTTAAGTGCCAATGTTGCCATCACTTATTTGCTTCCTCTGTTGTGCTGTAAGCTAGTTTCTATTTGAAATAAAGCATTTGAATTTTTAACTTTCTTGCTCTTTGAAAATGGTTTTCAATAAAACTTCACTTCCAGTAAGTGTCTCATGGTTTGACTATGCAAGAACAGCAGTGTCATCTACTGCAGCCCTTGCTTGCCACCACGGCTACCACTAGAGGCTAAGAAAATCAGCACCTTCTGCTGGAATTCACCTTGAACACAGTAGCTGCAATTACAAGGCTGCTCTTATTTAGCATTAAGTAAGAATTCTGTAGTATTATTTTAACAAGGAATGACTAAGATACAACTTGAAATACAGATGGTATTTTTCCCCTTGGAACACCATAAAAAAATTATACACAGTATTACATGACAAGGTGGTATTTAAGCAAAGACTGTGTCCTTGGCTGCGGCTGTTTCTTAACCAGTGAGGCATCTCGACAGAGGCAGCAGAATGCCTGCAGTGATGCTGTAGTTCACACCTCTAGAAGGCCTGTGTTCTCCAGTTCACTCTTCTATCTTCCCACCTTAGGTGAGAACAGACCTTTAAATCTTCCTTGTTAAGCCAGAAGGACTCTTCCAAGCCCTTCTCATCTTAAACTTTTCAAGTTGAAACCTAGGGAATAAATAAGATCTCTATTTGACTTATAACCAGTACAAACTCTGTATGTTGACACATGTAATTGTACACTAACATCATGCTCAGAAATTCCTTGTACAGTCAAAATGTTAAAGATCACAAACCTCAAGGTTCTAAAACTCCTTGGGGTTGCTTTGACTTTTCTTCTTAAGTTCCCACCCTAATAGGGAAGTTATAAATGCATAACACATAAGATACAAGGGATAGACACCCCCAACCAGGTAAGTAGAGAACATAACTGAAAACAAACCTTTTCCTCTCAATAACTTAAAAAATTTACAATTAAAAATTGATACACAGAAACATGACGTAAAAAAGTTCCAGCCGAGCCATGTAGTGTTCCCAACATCCACAATAAAAGTGAGGCTTGCTCACTGAACTCTCCTTGCAGTACCCAGACTGTAGGCAGGAGCTGAAGCCAATCTCCCTTCTGCCAAATTTTTAGGCATTTTAGACCAATATCGGCATTTGCTGATACCCTTTGTCATTTCAGAGCACACAGGAAGCAGCAGCTGTTGACAACAGGGAGCACTTGAGTTGTGGCTGCTCTGATGAGCAGCAGAGCAGGTGTTGCTCCCAGAGCTGGAGGCAGGGCTGTGGCTGGAGGAACTGGGTGCCCTCCCACTGTTACATTGCTGTGCACCTCTGGGGAGAGGCAGGGTCTGCATTTGCCTTTTTCCGAATGCTCTCTGTAAAGGAAGAGAGAACAGTGACCTTCATGGCGAGCACGAAGCTGTGGCACAGGCTGTTAATAGATCAAAATAAAAGGAAGCAATGCAGCATAATGGTAGCAAGGGGGCAGGGCAGAGCATCTTCCAGTTTGCGTGAACTGGCTTTGCTGAAGCTTTCCTCTGTGCATGTTGTTCAACAGCAGAATTCAGGCAGTGCTCACCGTGCATTATTTGAAGGAAGACAGAAGTATTACCTGCTAAATCTCTTCTTCCAATCCCCACAAGGCCTTCATACAATCCCTTGATGGGATTTTCACCTGCCATGATCACACCATGGAGCCAGATAAGCAACATTCTGTGGCCATGCTCCCTGTAGCTTTTAGTACCTGGCAAAACCAAACCACAAATGAAATCCTGTACTTGCAGTGCACAGCCTTGACAGAGGTGATTGCTGAATGGGTGGGTTGGGACACTACTCCCTCCTCTCTGGATTTTATTAGGATGCTCTAAAGTACAGTTTAGCTTAACTCCCAGTTGTGGTGTGATTGCTGCATTAACCTTAATGTCATTGGCCACAAATAAGCTTTGGCCTCCAAGACAGCTGTTTATGGCAATACAGAATTTCTGCCTTCAAAGCACAAGTCGGCCCCTTGCTTGCTTCATGCACACTGCAGGAGTCCTTACAGTAACCAAACCAGTAGTGATCTGTTTCTGGAACCCTGAACCTGCTCCTCCTAACATCTCTCTTAAATTCTAAATGGGCTTCACCACCTCCTCTGTTCAGCTCCTTTAAAGAAAAAAAAAAAAAACCACAAAAACCCAACCTGGCAAGTTGCTGCCATCCTATACAACAGGGGTTGCAGCCAGAACTCACAGGTTTGGTAAGCACTTCAGAAGTGAGCAATTAACCACTAACTTCCAGGCTTGTGCGCTTTACAGCTAGACAATTCCATTGCAGAGATAACTCCACATTCACTAAAATCAGAATTTTTAATCTAATCTATTGGTTGTTTCAAATTAGTAAGCTGGTTTTATTTCATGCTTTGCCATTACTGCAGACCTATCTCCTAGAAACAATCCAAGTGAAGGATGGAAAGTAACTGGGTGGAAAGTGGGCAGTGTTTTATACCTGTCCATTGTTGCTCAATGGCCCTAATGTGGGCATCAGTGAATTTCCAGTAATGTGCCAGCTTCTTCCATTCCCCAGGTCTGAGGTACTTGGTAGCTAATCTCCACATAACTGAGCGAATGTGCTGTGTTTCCAGCCTGTGATCTTGCTTGAAAGTCAAGTGCTTTGCTACCCAGGAGTCGGAGTCGCTGTTCAGATTGTCCTGCAAAGCCAGAAGACAAGTTTCAGTTGGGATGCCACATATGTACCTGTTAGTCTGCAGCCACCCACAGCCTCAGCTCTGCAGGTTGTTGAGAGTTCATTCTGGCACAGCATGTTTATTTTAATTCCCTTTATTCTCATCTCACTCTGTTCTAATCATTCATGTTAACAAGCATTGTTAATAGGAGCTTTGCTGTGGAAAGCCCATGTGGATCACAATTTGCATTTCTACAGTGCCTTTTATCTGGGGCTTGTATGCAGAATCATTTAATTCAGTCTCCTTGCTCCCCTGTAATACAGGCACGTGCTGACCTCCTGTACATTCCAGACTGCAAGGAAGCTAAATTACTTTCCCTAGGGCTGTACAGGAATCTCACATAAAGGCCTGACATACACCATGTTCCTCCTGAACCTGTGCCTGAGTCACAGGCATATGCCTTCCTTTCCTTCCTTTTCTTTCCTCCTGGTACAGGAGGATACCCAAAGTCTTACAAAGATGCAAGGGATGCAATGTTTGGCTGTACTTGCAGCTCACTCTCTGCTCAGATAGGTTTGGGCACAGGTTTGGGGTAGACAGGGTTTCAGATAGGGGAGTGGGGCTGAGTAGTTGTGCTTTGCGAACAGAGCCTTGGAAGAGAAAGCCTGCTGGGCTACATTGGGAGGCACAGGAGGAACAGCCCCAGTTTGAGAGGGAAGGTGGCTGTACGACTCCAAGAGCTGATCACTCTGCTTGCACGAGGTGTCTCCTTACACTTTTGAAAAACCTCACATCCCATTTGGTGACCTCAGGTCAAGAATTGTCCTTCTTCAACCTCTCCTGCTGGGAAAAAGGAGCTAATGCTACCCCCCTCCCTTCTACAGGGCTTTGGGAACAACTGCCAAAGAATCCTTGGAAAGAACCCCTGTTCCCTTCAGCACAGCCTGGGGCTTTTAAAAATGGAGGGTTTTTTAAAAATAAGGAAAGCCTTGAGGAGGTGTATTTGGCGTTGTGAAGACTTTTGTTTTTCTTAAGCAGGATGATTAAAGTAGAGGTCAGGCTGCCACAAGATACCCTGCATTTCTCTTCCGTATCAAAGGAGATGATAAAGCCACATCTGCCCTGCACAGCACAGGGGAAGGTGGTGCCAGCTGCTCACCTTTTCCCATTTGTAAAATCGATCGGCTTTAATAATCATGTCGGCCAGGTTGATGTGATTGCCTCGGGCAGCAACATCCAGAGATGTTTTCCCCTGCTGAAATTAGAAGGGGAAAAATGAGTGGGAAGAGACCTTGTACATTTAGGAGACACAATCTCCATGCCCACTCAGCAATCTGCAGTGGCAGGCAGGATGCCCTATTGAGCAACACTCCCAGAAGAGGAAAGACCCCGTCCTACACTTGTAAACACCTGGGATGTGAGCCAGCTTTGAGATACTTTGTGCAGTGCATGGAGAGTCACTTTCTCTGCTCTGCAGCATCTGTTGTCACAGGGGATCTGCTCATTTGACAGGAAAAGCATCCCACAACCCACAGTGGGTGGCAGGGTGCTTTCAAGCTCCCAGCATCCTGGGTGCAGCCAAAGGACCAGCTCAACACTATGGTCCAAGCCATTTCATACCTTTGGCACATCAGGTTTGCTGACACAAGAAACTGAAACAGTTTACACAACCTTGTCAATTTTATAGGCACTACATATGCCAGTCAGAATGGTTCTAGCCTCAGATGAGAGCAGAAACACAATTTCATACAGAAAAGTGTGAATGTGTTTCCTGCCTGAGTCCCACAGTGGTTCCAGACACTGCTGGAAGGTGGCAAACATGCACTAAGGCTGAAGGCCATTTCAGCCAGGTGACTTCGAGGCCATTTGTGGTTTGACCCACTGCAAATGGCAGACGCTATTTTAACCTCTGTCCAAACCTCTTTCACCATTTTCTGGGCACATACTGTGCTTCCAGGCTGCACACAACTTGCCTGATTCCTCTAGAATTCCTTTTGTTGATTTAATCAGAAGGCAAAATCACTGGACACCGGTGCCAGAAATACACCAGTTACTTTTAACCTATTAAAACATGTGTGCTATAATTCTTGAAGGATACTGTTTATCATTAATATCAAAGTTCTTCTCAAATAACGTGCATGATAGCACAAGCAGAAGAAGGAACTTTAAGGGGGGGGGGGAAATTTGCTCATTTTGAGAATTTTTTTTCTACCTTCCTAAGAACCAGTCACTTCTTTCCTGGAAAACACATCAAAATAACCTACACAGCGGTGTTTCAATGCCTCCTCCCTGGAAATATCCAGATTTTAATATTATTACTAGCTTTCCCTGAAAATTATGCAAAAATGGCAAAGGCCATCTGTATTTTTCCTCCATACCCACACAGAATCTGCTCAAGTCATAGAGACATTTACCTTGTCTGTTAGCTTCAGGTTAACTCCTGCAATAAGAATCATCTCAGCGATGTCCTGCCTGCCGTGCTCTGCAGCGATGTGGAGTGAGGTCTGCTGCCTCTGTGGCAACAGAAGGAAGGTGAAAGGACTACATTTCAGAGAAGGCCAAGTGTGAGGCTAGAAGGACAGGACAGAATCATAGTAGGAGGAAGCGCTGTAAAAACACTGTCAGCTCTGTCCCTCTTTCCCCTCTACTGCTTTTTAAACTGAGTGCTAAGCACCCTCCTACGTCATACTGAAGTTGGGTTCCTCAGGCTGAGTAAAATTGGTCTGTCCATGTCTCAACACTAGCACTAGGAAGATTCTTTGATAATGTTTCAGTCTGAAGAAAGAACCTTTTCAGTTCCACAAAGCTCCCTAGGGTCGCCTATATTATTACCTACTATTAAAACAAGTTCTGTAAGCAGAGCATTTGGTCCAAGGGAGGAAAGGACCCATGCCAATTCTTTGTTCCTGGAAACCAGGTCTGGCTTAATGTGTATGCACTGTAAACTATGTGCACCCTAGGGCTGTTTCATGGAAACAACCAAAATCAAACACAACGAGGCAATTTTATGGTGTCATCAGGAGAAAACATCACTACAAGAACAAACATTAACCAAAACAATACAAGCAACCTACACAAAACCCCTTGTTCACAAAATTACACTTTGGTGAGACAGCCAGCAACCTCCAGGCTTGACTCTCATTCTCAGCTCCCCCATCATTTTATTGAATATCTTCTGTCCTGAAATTTCTCCTAATTGCTTCCAGCAGGGAGGAGAGAGCCTGACTATGCAATGTCGCTGGGCACAGGTCCCAGGGACATGGCTCAGCCCACATGTTGAATGCTATCAAGCGATTACCTCATTGTAACACTCTGAATCATTTCACAGGTTTCATGTTCCCCAAGTTGTGCTTTCACATTTTCCTCATTTTAAAGCACTCCAGCTTTAATCCTGTCCCCAAGGTGATCAAATCCCCCATGAAGCTGTATCACATTTCAAATAGAATCATAGAACAACAAGGTTGGAAGAGACCCCTTGGACCATCAAGTCCAACCATTCCTATCAAACACTAAGCCATGCCCCTGAGGACCTCATCCACCCATACCTTAAAAACCTCCAGGGAAGGTTAATCGACCACCTCCCTGGGTAGCCTGTTCCAGTGCCCAATGACCCCTTCTGTGAATTTTTTTTTCCTGATGTCCAGCCTAAATCTCCCCTGGTGGAGCTTGAGGCCATTCCCTCTTGTCCTGTCCCCTGGTACTTGGGAGAAGAGGCCGTCAACCTCCTCTCCACAACCTCCCCTTGGGTAGTTATAGAGAGCAATGAGGTCTCGTCTCAGCCTCCTCTTCTCCAGGTTAAACAACCCCCAGATCTCTCAGTCACTCCTCATAAGGCCTGTTCTCCAGCCTCTTCACCAGCTTTGTTGCTCTTCTCTGGACTCGCTCCAGAGCCTCAACATCCTTCTTGTGCTGAGGGGCCCAGAACTGAACACAGTATTCAAGGAGCGGTCTCATCAATGCCAAGTACAGAGGGAGAATAACCTCCCTGGACTTGCTGGTCACACCATTTCTGATACAAGCCAGGATGCCATTGGCCTTCTTGGCCACCTGGGCACACTACTGGCTCATGTTCAGTCACTGTCAACCAACACCCCCAGGTCCCTCTCCTCCAGGCAGCTTTCTAGACAGACTTCTCCTAGTCTGTAGCTCCACATAGGGTTGTTGTGCCCCAAGTGCAGGAATATACAAAGAATAGAAAGAATAGGAGCTGCAGACTTACATTATCTGGAATGTCAAGGTCACACTCTGCCTCGATGAAGAGCTTTACCATGCCTGGGAAATTCTGCAGTACTGCAATGTGTGTGGCTGATGCATTTTGCTGTGGAAGGAAGACCCTGAGGTTAGGAAAAGTTTAGCTCACAGCACCAAAAGGGCCATTCTGTGCACAGCATATCTTGTTCTAAGACAGTTGCCAGCCTGGACAGGAGGTGGAATGTGGATACTGCCCCATAAGCACAGGCCTCACAGCAGCATTGGTCCTTGCAGGGTTGCTTTGTGCTTTTAAACAACTCCACAAACTGGCTTTGCCTTTTTGTAAGTGACGAGAGCATTAAGTGAGACTTACATGATTAACAGCATCTGTGTTGATTCCTGCATCCATAAGGATCCTGGCTATCACCGCATAGCCATGCAGTGCTGCGTAATGAAGACAATTCATCTTCTTCTGAGACGCACAAGAGAAGAGATTGCTATTAGTCAAGGTTTCTTCTCAGAGGCTGCAGTTATTACAGACTGTCCACAGAGATCTCCCTGCTTCCCTCATGCAAGAACCCTTTGCCCCTGTACTGACAGACTCATAGAGATTGTCTCCACAGCCTAAACAGCCCCAGGGAGCCTCTCTGTACAAAAACATGCGTACTTTCATCTGGACTCCCTGCGCTGTGTCTGAAGCACTGGGCTCCACAGGGCCTCATGTGATAATGGGTACCCTCCCTGGGAGGCCACAGGTTTTTGCAAAAGTCCACAAAGTAGTGTCTGAAAATGGAATCACCTCCCCAGAGCTCACCTGGGTTTGGGCATTGACATTGGCACCTGCTTCCAAGAGCAACTTCACACAATTGCTGTGACCCCCCTCAGCAGCCAAGTGCAGAGCTGTGAGTCCTTCCTGGACAAGGCAGAAAAGAAGACAAGCTGCATTTCTGTAGACGAAACCAAGACAGAACTGCAGAATAAGCCAGCCTCTACCCTGTCTTCTCAATCCATGACATCTTAAAATATCAATTCTCAGGGCCAGGTAGATTGCTAGGAAGATAAAGGACACAATTATCTGCCACTGACATACCAGAGCACTGTTCTGTCCTTATGCCAATGGGAACAGCTGGACTACAGGCTGCAAGACAGACAGTCTATTTACTATCTTTTCTCTCTTTCAACATATTGGCAAACAAAAAGGGATTTCAGGTGGACGATGACCATTTTCCTGGAGCAGTCCAGAAATAGCCAGAAGCAGAACTGGAAACCCATGGCCTTCAGTCACTGGTTCTCCCTTCAGAGTGCTGCAGTTCATTTCTTTACAAGAAAACAGAAATAGGTAGAATTCCTAAGTGGTTAAAGGGCAGCTCATCTAGGGCAAGACAAATGCTATCAGAGTTAACACAGAACGTGGCTTCCCCTTTCTTTCAGGTCTTAATCACCATCAAATACACTTTAAAAGCCAGTAACCAAATAAGATTAAAAAAACTGCTGATAAACTTAATAGGGAGTGTGCCCTGGAATAAACAGTGTTACTAAGCCAATATTTGCTATATAAATAATTAACTGTGTTCCAGTCACATAATTTTCCCAAGCAGGTCTGACAGAGAGATCTCAAAACAGAAGGTCCGTATGTACAGTGACTAAGTCCACACCATAAAGCATAGTGAAGTTTAGTTTAAAAGACACTCAATAACCATTTAGGCACTTGAATGCCAGGGAGAAAAAGGGAGATTAAATGGAGTGATAAGGTAGGTAGGCAGATACAGTAAGAGAAGGCAACACTTCAGAATTGGATACAGGTTCAATGAGGACGTTACAAGTATGACCTGCATTTACACACATACGCTTTAGACAAAATCAGCTATTTGCTAAACCTCTCATGTTCATACTGACTATTCAGCTGAATGACTGTGGTAGGACGGTATTTCCAGGAAGGGAAAGTGTGAAGCTGATAAGATTTTCATTTAATTTAAATGTACTTACTAAGTTCTTTTCATCAAGGTCCACTCCAACATCTATAATCTTCTGCAGCACAGAGAGATGTCCGTTTTTAGCAGCTAAATGCAATGCTGTATTTTCTTCCTGAAAGTATAGGTCACTTCATACATGTACGTATCACAGTGTATCCTGTATTGTGCATCCTGTCTGAAAGCCCTTGAGAGAAATGCAGCACAGACTGAAGTGCAAAATGTTTGCATGTTGATAGGGAAGAAAAGCCTTGGCATACCACAGCCACCATTACAGCTGCAGACAACTTGCCTGCATGAGCCTCACTTAATATCCCGTTCCCTGACTTTCACAACCTCTAAACCATGGACTTCACCTCCCTTGTGTGTGGTTTTATGCTCATACCTTGTCTTTGGCACTGTGAGAACAATTTTGTTGAATCAGGAACTCCACCACCTCCAGTTGCCCAGATTCTGCAGCTAAGTGAAATGCTGTCCTGTCCATCTTTGAAAGAAAACAAGAAAATAGTCCAAGAAAAGCTCAGAAAGCACAAGATTAGGTCACCTGCTGCAAGGAATATAATAATGCCTTGGGCAATAACCCAGTCCACAGGGGGTAAAGTGTTGTACTCTAAAATAGTTATATTTTTTCTGCTGTGAACTTCCATTCTGCTTTACACTTGGGACAACCCTATCAAAACAAGGTGAATGGAACTACCCACTCAGGCTGACAACTCCATGTGCTCACCAAACACAGGAGAATAGGTTTTTTCAGTCTTTATTTAACATAGATAGAGAATAATAAATAGATTACTAAAAACAACTAAGGATAAAAAATTGAATTAACATCTGAGACCCCGGGTGTGCAGTGAGTTAGAGTCCCTTTTTGAGGAAAGGCAGTTCTTATCACCTCGCTTAACTCCCAAGCATCAGAGATCCATGAAACCAGAAAGGGGAAAAGAGTGTGTGTAAGCTCCTGTGTGTTCCTATGCTGTCTTCAGAAACAGATCAGTTAATGTTGGAACATGCTGGAAGTGGGTTTTCCTTGGTTATCGCTTGCCTACAATACACCCTGGAGCATCAGCTGCACAAATGGAGGACACTGAAATTCCTGAATTCATTCTGAAAATAATGCTATATTTGGAAGCCTTGGCTATCAAAGTTTGATCAATGCCAGAATCCTCAACATTCCCAAACCCCTTTCCATTGGAGGGCCAGCAGCTATATGGGGTACCCTTGGGAATCAGAGAGTAGCATCTGACTCCAAATTTCTTCCCAAGATTAGCAATCCTGCCAAGCTCGGCAGAGCAAGATCAGACCTCATGAAACAAAGCCATAAAAAGCCTTTCTACCTTGTCTGTCTTATCCACACACATGTCCTCCAGGTCCTCCATGATGAACTCCATCACCCGGATGTGTCCCCTCTGAGCAGCACAGTGAAGCAGGTTTCTGCCATTCTGGAGAGGAGATAACCCATTTCCCAAGTCTATAACATCTTTCACCTCAGCACTATACAAACATGAGCTGAGAAAGCCATGTACATATCTATTACTACAATTATTACACCAGTATAAGGAATACAGCAGTAATGCAGATGACCGTTTCCACAGCAGAGGCTGTCATTCACAATTAACTTAGCTCAGCGGTAAGCCTCTGTCTCTCGTCCCATCACTGACTAAAGCTGCATGATGAACCCACACAAGGACACTCTCACCTTATTGACACAGTTAATCTTGGCCCCAGCATTGACAAGGATCTGCAGGATGCGGAGGTGGCCAAACCAGGCAGACAGGAGAAGCGCATTCATTCCAAACTGAGTGAAAAAGAAGAGATACTTACACAGTTTGCAGCCAACAGCATCCCCATCCTGGAAGGAAGCTGTTCCTCCAGCTTCATGAAATCTCCCAAATATTTTTGTTCCTCCCTCAGATTTTTTTTAGCCCAAGTTTCTCCAATTGCTATTATTCCTGCCACAGATGTTCACAGCAGCTGAGATCTGCCTCTTGATTGTCACTTCCTAGTCAATGGTGCTTATTAGCCTGGTTGTTACAGGGGAAGAGAGAACTTGCTGGCTGTCACCATTTTCCCACAAGACCCAACAACAACATCTTGAAGAAGCCAAGCTTCCCCATGCAATACAGAAATCCTCACAGATTCTACAAGCCTACTTCCCAGTCACTGTGCACACATAGAAAAGGCCAAAAGACAGAGCACAGACACATCGGAAAATAAAGCCTGCTCTGGAAAGACACTCCACCTGCCTCGGCAGGGAGGCTGTAGCTTCCTAAGCACTGCAGTCCCCACTGCCACCCACCCAGGGCTAAGGTGAAGTTCCCAGTGCTCTCCCAACACAGAAAACATTCACAGGACATGCAAGGGAGATTTGCCTTCATACATTGTCTTCATCATCCACCGGCACATCATGGTCCAGGAGCAGTCGCACAGCATCCACATTCCCTGCTCCTGCAGCCCAGTGCAGGGCAGTCCGGTCTGTCTGGAAGGAGAGAGGAAAGGTTGACGGACACAGACTGCATGTGTATCCATTAGCCTTCCTGAAAGCCCAAACCTCCTTTGCCATCCATGGAGTCATAATTTCTCATATGGTGCAAGTTTTTTCTTTGGACATAGGCCTCTGCCTCTTTGCTCTCTTGTCAGGCAGACAGGTGCCAATCACCTTCTACTTAGAAACTGACTATCATGACAGCACGAGAATGAGAAATATTGCTGGCCATGGATGGACAAATTGATATTATGACAGAGTCATAACAGTAGGGATGGGTGCAATCCCATGTTTCCAAGAACCTACCGCTTAACAAGGGGAGACTTGCACCGGGAACTGAGTTAGTCCCAAAGTTTGGCATACAGAGACAGCAAAAGCAAAGCTTTTGATTGCAGCCATGAGTATCTGGCGCATGTATTTCAAGGTGAACCATAAATCATCACCTTCTTTTAGCACTTGGAGCTTTCCAGTCCAGCCATGTTGACAGTGCTGTGGGCTCCCTCTGTACTTTGCACTGGTGAGACCGCACCTCGAATACTGTGTTCAGTTCTGGGCCCCTCACCGCAAGAAGGATGTTGAGGCTCTGGAGCGAGTCCAGAGAAGAGCGACTAAGCTGGTGAAGGGGCTGGAGAACAAGTCTTACAAGGAGAAACTGAGAGAGTTGGGGTTGTTTAGCCTGGAGAAGAGGAGGCTGAGGGGAGACCTTATTGCTCTCTACAGCTACCTGAAGGGAGGTTGTGGAGAGGAGGGAGCTGGTCTCTTCTCCCAAGTGCCAGGGGACAGGACAAGAGGGAATGGCCTCGAGCTCCACCAGGGGAGGTTCAGGCTCAACATAAAGAAAAAGTTCTTCACATAAAGGGTCATTGGGTACTGGAACAAGCTGCCCAGGGAGGTGGGTTGACTTGCCTTCCCTGGAGGCGTTTAAGGTATGCGGTGGTTGAGGTACTAAGGGGCATGGTTTAGAGATTGGTGGGAATGGTTGGACTCGGTGATCCGGTGGGTGTCTTCCAACCTGGTGATTCTATGATTCTATGCTCAGTTACCACAAGCCCTGTTTAGCACTGGGCAGTGTATTTTAAATCTTCGACCCATGGCACAGATAATGAGAAGAGTAGCATTAGGGAGCAGTTCCGGAACACACCCTCAGCACTTCCTGCAGCTTAGGGGCAGAAAATGCCAGGACTTACATTGGTTTTGGCTTTGATATCAACCCCTCTCCTGATGAGCTCCTCCATCCTGGCCGTGTCATTATGTTTTGCAGCATTGTGGAACTCCTTCTCTGAATGAAGCACTGCAGCAAAGGCAGAAGAACAGGCATTAAAACAGTGCTGGCAAGAAGCATGGAGCAGCATGCTCCCAACAAACCTCTCCTTCACCTCACCAACCCCTAGGGCTTCAAGACAGAATGACTACAGTTTCTTCCAGGAAGAATCCCAGCACTAGACATGTTGGCATACTTGCTAGATTTGTCCTCTTCCATTATCTCCCTTTCCCTAAGTACCCCTGTGTCATATTAATGCTCTTCTACTACCAGCTTCTCTTCTAATTCATCATCTTTCCTTGCATAGGTTTGCTCTACACAAAACTTTTTCATCCATAAGGTCCACGTCCTCTGGGCATCCTCTGAGGCCAAGAGCTGGTGTGATTTTCTGTATTGCATATTGAGACTCTTTTCTCTTCTGGTCAGGTGTGTTAACAGGACTGCATTTCCACAATGTATGGCCACTTCAGCTGAGAGGAAATCCCAGCAGAACTTGAGAAAAAACTGTGCAGTTTATCATAATTATTAATACCAATGGCTACACACATACTACCACTTTGCAAATGCTTATCTCCAGTCAGTGCTGTAACCCCCTATATTTCAATTACAGAGATATTGTTCCCCCTGCTCTCTGGGTGACAGAAACATGTTCTTACATTTTATGAGTGCACAAGGCAGCATTGTCAAGAGATGCCAAACTGCCTCTTGACTTATTCTGTCCTATACCTGATGATCCAGTAACAAACCTTGCATTGTGAAAGCTGTAGAAGCTGCAGTTTGCTTATTTTCAGCAACACATGGGAAAACACTTGACGGTCAGAGTCTCCTACTTAGTGTCCACATCTGCACAGCCAGCCTGGTAGATGCAAACATGCCGCTCATCATTGCATGCAACAATGGCATTTCAGCAGATATTTAGCAGTCTTCCCTTTACTTTTGAGCTCATGTTTCAGGGCAATTAATACCTTATCGTTCTGAATACAAATTCAGCTATCCCAAGCAGCACAAAAAACAAATGAAGTGGTTTATCCTCAGTGCAATGCACCAGTTTATTATATGAGAGAATTAAAAAACAGTAAAGCAGGTGAAAACGCATACAAGAAAACGTGCTAAGACCATCACCTGGGCTCTACCTGAGGCTGCAGGACACAGAGACAGCCCAGTATAGTCAGGGACTGGTTGATAAAAGGGACCAGAAGACAACAGCGGCATCTTAGGGATACAGATAGGGTGCCTTAGGGGAAAAGCAGTCTCAATCCTTGCCTAGGTTATACACCTAGCATGCTCTGGAGTGGATTTTAATAGAATCCTAGAATAGCTCGGTTGGAAAAGGCCTTTAAGATCACTGAGAGCAACCGTGCCTGTTCACTACTGAATCTGAGCACCTCATCCACGTGTTTTTTAAATCCCCTCCGGGGACAGTGACTCCACCACCTCCCTGGGCAGCCTCTGCCAGAGCCCGAGAACTCTTTCAGGGAGGAAATTTTTCCTGATACCTCCTCTAAACCTCTCCCGGTGCAATTCGGGGCCATTTCCTCTCATCCCTTGGGAGGAGAGACCACCCCCACCCCGCTACAACCTCCTTTCAGGGAGCTGCAGGCAGAGAGGAGGAGCTCTCATCCTCCCAGCTGCAGCATCTTAGGGATATAAGATGCTTCACGGGGGTTGTGGGGAAGGAAAGCGGTCTCCATCCTCGCCTCAGGCTATACACCTTGCCTGCTCTGAATGGATTTTCAACCCGTTTTTTCCTCCCTTCGAGCACTACCCCCCGCCGCCTTGCCCCCACTCACGGCTATCAGCCTCCAGAGCATCCCCCATACCGCCGGCTCCGGCAGCCCCACCTCCAACTGGGATTTAAAGGGAAAAGGAGCACGATTAGAGGCAGGAGTGGGTTTCTTCTCTTAAGCGATAGGTGATAGGGCGAGAGGGAAGGGCCTCAAGCTGCGCCAGGGGACGTTCAGACTGGACGTTTCTTCGCCGAAAGGGTTCTCAGGCGCTGGCAGAGGCTGCCCTGGGCGCTGGTGGCGTCCCCAGCCCTGGAGGGGTTTAAAGGATGGGTAGGTGCTCGGGGAAATGATTTAGTAGTGTACAGGTACGGTTGGGCTCCATGACTTCAAAGGTCTTTTCCAACCTAGTGATTTTGTGATTCTGTTCTATGGAAAGAAATCCTCTTTTGGACAAATGCAGTGTTTTGGGGCCGTTTGGGGATGATTTGAGGGGGAAAATCCAGTTACTGCTATTTCAGTGAGGGGGCTTTATATGGCTGTGCCTGCCCTCCTCACGGCAACTTTAAGGCTGTGAATGGTTTAATTCTGTTTCCCAATGAATTTGGGAGGAGGTGTCCCTGCCCACGGCAGGGGGTTTGGAACTGGATGATTCTTAAAGCCCCTTCCAACCCAAACCATTCTATGAGTCTATGATTCTATTCTGTGTGAAATATAGGGTGTATAGTTGATTTTTTTTCTTCCCAAATGCAGCATTCAGGGTCTAGCATTCCCTGGGAACTGGGTGCTCCCATCCCACGTGCTCCCACCCAGCAGCAGGTGCAGGAGGCTTAGAAGTGCTCTTCATTCAGTTATCTGGTATTTTTTTAAACACTTGACCCAGAATTTTAGTTAATGCTCCTATTTTGGCATATGGGTCTGGGTTTTTCTTTTAGTTTTCTTGCCCATTTTGTTCGTATGTGGAAGAGGGAACTAGGCGGTGACTGACCTGAGGCTGGGGATGGGATCACATCTGATTCACAGAGGTCTGACCTAGGCATAAAATATATATATATATTAAAGTAATGTTCCAGTACTTAAAGGGGTCTACAGGAAAGCTGGGATGAGTCCTTTGTCAGGGAGTGCAGGGACAGGACAAGGGGAAAGGATTTTAAGCTGAAAGAAGGGAGATTTAGATGATATCTTAGGAAGAAATATTTTACTGTGAGAGTGGTGAGGTCCTGGCCCAGGTTGCCCAGAGCAGTGGTGGCTACCCCATCCCTGGAGGTGTTCAAGGCCCTGATCCAGCGGGAGGTGTCCCTGTCCATGGCAGGGGCTTGGAACTGTGAGGGCTTTGAGGTCTGTTCCAAGCCAAACCATTAGGTGATTCTGTGAAAGTATTACTGCCAAAAAATTACAAAGCTGGGTGTTTGGTCCTGTCAATGTTATCTATCTCCAGGCTGGAGAGAGGCTGCTGCCTGTTGACAATGGGCCAGGTAGCGGCTCACCTGGCAGCAAATCTTTCCTGGAGATACACAAGGCCCACTCATTCTGCCACAACCATTTAAACTCAGACTGCACAATGTCTCTGGCATGGGTCTGGACCCATAGCTCTGGACAGTTTGTGTGACACCCAGGTCGCCCCTACTCCTTGCGTTTTGTCACATTCCTTGTGTTCACCAGCATTCAGTCTGGCCATAGATATGGAATTGCTTGGGTTGTAAATGCTGTTTGTTGGTCTTCAAATGCACAGGAAGGTGGTGCAAGGAGAAAGGAATAGCCCGTTCTGCAACCCCAGGATGGGCAGGACTGGGAGGCAGGAGCTTCAGTCATGAAGGGCAGGACTTTGGTGTCTCCTGTGGGCAAGCCAGCAAAGGGGATCAGGCTGCAGAAAGATCGCAGGGTAGGAGAGGTGACATAGGATTTGTATTTCCTCCTGGTATCATGCCGCCCTACAGACATGGTCCTTGTGACGCTCCAGAGATGCTCCTGGTCCTGCGGTGCCGTGGATTTTGCTGCCAGCACCTGCTCATCCCGGCAACCACACGAGGGTGCCAGTGCCGTTCATCTGCAGCGAGCAGCCGGCTCTGGGGCTGATCCCTGGTCTCAGGCCAGTTCTGGGGGACTCCCCTGTCCCAGGGACTCTCGGGAAGGTCTGTGCTGCTCCTGCGAGAGAGCTCAGGTTGTGTATGTATGGTGGGAGACGCAGGCGGTGTCCCATGGGGATGCAGAGATGCAGGGACTCTGCTGCTTCAGAATTGTCCCTCCGTGGGCACGGCTACACCTCGCACAGGAACACCAGAGCTGCTTTCCCGGCTGGGAGCAGCAACGTTGAGCCCACGGTTCCATCTCACCGCAGCCGAGGTCTCTGTAGCCAAGAGGTGTGCTGGGGCAGCTGACCCGCTGCAGGGACCACGAGCAGGGCTTGGCCTGCCTGACTGTGAAATGGGGAGGCAGAACCTGAGCACCTCAACGAATGCAGATTAGGCGTGGATCTGGGGGTAGCTGCTGGTCTTAGAGCTTTGGATTTGTATTTTGTTTTCCTTTTGTTCAAATCGAAATAATAAAAAATAAAAAAAAAAAAAAAACAACGCCCTATCTTGTAGGAAAGCAAACATAACGTCTGTCTGCATAAAGGGAAAGCCTTCTGTAGAACAATAACTCAGCGGGAAGAGCATCCTCCCCCGAGAAGGGGGAAAGCTAGGTTTGATCTTTGCTTCTGCCAGAGGGGAGATGGAAACCCTGGTCTCCACAAGACCCCAGAGAGTATCATAAACAGCAGGCTCTGAGGATGTCAAGTCTGGAGAGTTTCTCTTGCTCTTTCCTGTTATTTTAAATAATTAATGATTTGATGGAGCAGGGAGTGGAGAAGGCAGGTGTCCTGTCTCCCTGGAGAGTTGTCTGTACACCCGGAGAGCAGTCTGTGCACCAGGCGAGACAGAGCCTTGCTCCCGATGAATATTTAAGTGTCTTTAGACAAACTGGACTGGTGCCAGCAGGAAGGACTGAGAAGGGCAGAGCCCTTCCCACTGGGTATCCGAGTGCCTGGGGGCTGAGGAAACAGCCCTGAACAGAGCAGAGAATAATCCCTGCTGTACGGACATTCTATGCGTCTCAGCCTTGGGTGAGAGCTCTGACTCTTGCTAGTCTTTTGTTATGATATAAGAGATCCTTGGATGGAAAGCTGTCTGGACTTAACGTGCCCCTGTTAATGTCATTGTCTGCACCTCTTCCACACCTTGAATCGGCCAGGTAACCAGGACTGGTTACCTACAGCTCTTCTGCTGCTTAATGCTGACCTCAGAAAAGAAGTAGTGCAGATGCACCAAAAGTTTGCATTTGTGGGCTTGGGTGTTTCCAGAGTGCAGAAGAAAGGCTATGTGGGCAGTTCCTTCTGTCCTTACTAAATTGGTATGCGTTCAGGGTGGAAGGAACAAAGACTTTCTGCTGATACCAAGTACAGAATGCAGCAAGGATTTATTAACAACACTGAACACTTGCCTAGTGATCCATTTATAAGCTAGCAGACCTAAAAGAGCTTTTGCATTTTCCCTTTAATGTTATAGTATGATGAATGACAGGAGTGGGGAGGTGGTAATTTGAACTCTTTTTGCAATATATCCCTGATATTGACCCCAGATTCTGAAAGGTGTAAAAGTCTTCAACTTTATTTCACTTGAAGAGTAATTTTAGCTAATCCAACCATGTTTTCTTTTTTACTTAGAAGTGAAGCTCTCTGGCACAGCATTTTGTACTCTTACCTTGCATGCACAATTTTTATGTGTTAGTTTAGGATAATCACTGTTTTCAATCTCCAGCTTTCAAAAATCATGAGTCAGGCTGCTTAAATCCATGTGATTTCAAATGTGCCTCTGTTTGCTCTCTGTTTTAATTGTGAATTAAAGTCAGTCAGATTTGTAACTAGCCATGTAATACAGACCACAAACCAGTATGTGTTTATGCAGAAACAGTTGCGTACCTAAAGGTTTAGCAAATTGCACTTTAATTTATAATCTTCCTTTGGAAGAAAAACTGGAAGGTGACTCCTCCTGGATGCAGCTGCCTGTAGTCTGGAAGGCTAAGCCTCTGCTTCCCCAAAGCTGCCCACACTGGTGGATCCTGGCCTGGGGAATAGCCTCCAGGCCTGGAAGATTGTCTTTTCCATAAGCATGACCATGTTCCTTTTTCAGTGCTGATGGACTGTTTTTACATCACTGGGTGCTAAGCAGCGCAACGTGCTCTGCATGGCAGCACCTAAACCAGATCCTCTGGGCACTGTTGTACATGGCTGCCATTGGTGCCATGAGGAACTGTACATTTGTGCTGCTTTATGTTCCTGTTGTGGGTATGAAAGGGATTAACTGTACCATCTCTGTGTCCTGGCTTGCAAACCATGCTTCCAGGTATGTCCCATTAGAATGGAATACATATTAGACCACATTAGAGCTCTGGCTACGTGGCTTCATGTGTGGCTCCATGCTATTTGGGTTTTGTCTGGGCCAGGCATTTAGTTATCTCATAGACTAGGTTATTTTCTTTGATAACTCTGCTGCTGTGACATGCTGCAGAACCCCAACTCCTCTGGGAACTTCCCAGCAATGCCCGCAAACATCAACCCTGTAGCTTCTAACGGTCAATATATGAGGCTTTCAGAAACACTGGACACCTAACATGACTCCACAAACCCACTCTGGAAGCCTGAGAAGGGATCCAGCACTTTCCTCAAAGGATGTATTCATCTCCTTGCAAGGCTACCACAGAGGAATGGCTTGTTAGAGGGTCCTGTGGACCTTGGAATCTCTGCCAATAATAATTCAGGCCCAGTACTGAAGCCAAATATTTAAACAGAGACTGTCTGATGACTGTATTAAACACAGACAGCATCGGAGTGATCTCAACACTTCAGGTTTTTGTCAGTGTCCATTTCTTGAGCCTGTAATTCTGTTTTTCCTGTCTTCCCAGACTCTGCTCATCCTGTGTAGCATTTCAGACAATGCAGAATGAGGTATTTCAGCAGAGCTGTTGCTCCTAGATCAGGAAGTGGCATGTGTCACAAAATCATATTCTGTGTCTAAGGCTTAGGACTAATCCAGTATTATGGGATTGGGAGGAAATCACATGTTAGAGACATTGAAGGTTTTGTTTGTTTGTTTGAGGGACAAGTCTCAAGGATGCCAGCAGATGTCAGAGGGTGAGTGAGAGTCTTGCTTGGCAAGATGCTGCTGAATGAGGTTGACACATATGGTTCAATCCATGTTAAGAGCAACTGGAAGTTTCAGCTGGTGATTTTGAACCTCTCTCTCCTGTTACTCTCACTTCCCAAAGCTGATAGGCCTTTAAATCCCTTGAAAAGATAAATGGGCTTAAGCTTCTATGTAGCTTTGAAAGTGAAGCTTACACTCAATTAGCACTGTGACCAGCGTTGTTCCCGATGATCAGGTTGCTCCTGTTGATCTCTGACCTTCACACAGAACTTACCAACATGAGTTCAATACAACTTCCAACTCGGGTATTCTGCTTCCGTCTATGGGGAACTGGGCTGGCACCTGTCCTGCAGGAATATGTGAGAAAAAAAAAAAACCTACTGAGTATAATTTCATGATTTTCAGAAAAAAAACTTTCATGGAAAGGGTGATTGGGCACTAGAATAGGCTTCCCAGGGAGGTGGTTGAGTCACCTTCCCTGGAGGTGTTTGGATGAGATGCTGAGGGGCATGGTTTAGTGCTTTGGGTCTTTCCCAACCTTGTGATTCTGTGATTTGTACTGACTGATATCCTAGAAAAATACTGTATGGGGTGAAATTTGTTATATCTGTGATGATTTGCTGAAGGAGTCCATAAGAGTCCATTGCATTTGAATGCTCTTAATGCACGAGTTCCAGATTTGACCAGCAGCTGGGAGACTACTGATGTGACAGCCGCTATCTCACAGTGATGATCAGGTTACAGTGGTCATCCTGACCTTGCTTTGGGCTTACTTGGGCTTACTGGAAGAGTAGGGCCTGGTCTTTCAAAACCAGAAATATAAGACTTGTATGCTCTCTTGAATTTGAGGAGAGAAATCATGTGATGGATCTGGGGTCCTGAGCCTCCCTGGTTCCAATGCGATGGTTAGCTGAGCAAGTGTTTGATTATGAGAGGTGGGATCTCTTGCTTCTATCTGAATCAAGCAATAATCGACACTGAATCCTAATCCCCTTGCTGACATGTCTGCAGGCAATGTTTTTATTCTCACTTTACTGCATGTGAAAAGAGGGAGGATCCGCTCCCTCCTGGGCCTCTGAGGACTGTCTGGCTCCTAAAGGCAATCTCTTCCTGCCTTTTTTAGGACAAAAGTGCAGCTGAAATTTAGGGTTTTAAAACCATAAACCTGAAATACTGAAACCTACTGCCAGAGGCACAGCCCACAGCTGTTCTTATGTCATGCAAAGCTCAGTGCAAAAAAAAGGGAAACAAAAAATTTTGTCTTTGAATATTTAATGAAAGCAAAGTGGAAGCAAAGGATCACTAAGCTGTGGTGCCATTGCTTCTGTCTTCTCTGACCCTGTGGTAAACCATGGAGTGCACAGGCAGCAATGCAGCTTTGGAAGCATTTAATTTTTCTCTCTCAGCAATTTTCTTCCAGAGCCCAAAACATCTGTCTCTGCCTTCAGCCACATGCAAGTGCACTGAAAAAAGTTTTGTTCCAAGCCTAATGAGTAATTTCATGGTCTTGGAATTGGAGGCAGGGGGAAGGGGCTGGGAAAACCACTGGAGTCTTGTGCTATATAAAGAACTCTGCTGATGTCAAATCACATCCTGATGGCTTTTATTTTATTGCAGCCCACCAGGCTTCCCTTTAAAGTCTGCTGCTGGAGTTGCTGGTGATCGGTGCAGAAACAATTCCTACACAGGCTGCTGGGGCTTCCTCACTTCTGAGCACAAGCAGCAACACGAAAAATAACGACATCAGTGGACACAAGATGGGGGAGTTCAGCTGGGCATCAGCTCCTTTCTGTTTATGAAGAGAACACACGTGGCTGCAAAAACCACTTTGCCTGCCCTGCTTCTGGCTTCAGTGCCATGTGCTTGTAGAAAGAGGAATGAGGGAACAAACAGCCCCATGCAGATGTGTAATCACATTGCTTGAGTGTTTAGTGGATGACGCTGAGATATGGTGATGCACACGGTCTGAGAATAGATAAAGAATGAGCTGATTCTAACTGGAGCTGGTCTCAGCAGATGTTTAAAAAGCACAAACCCCAGCTTTCTCTGTGAGGACAGGGTTATCCGTACAGAGTGATAATCTGTACAGGGCAGAGGAAGCAGAAGGCAGATGCTGTCATATGTTTATCATATGTTTCCGCCACAAGGTCTTCTTTTGGAACAGGCTTGCAGATCCCAGGCCCTGAAGCTGGAGTTGTGCAGCTCTATGGATGTACCACACTGTGTTTATCTAGGGCAGAAGAAAACACAGAGCTCTTCTTCCACCTGCCCAGGCTCTCCTGGTCTGCAGAGGAAGTTTATATATACTTGCTGTGATTCATTTATAAAGCCTAACTCATTTTCATGCTATTACTCATAGAAAGGGAAAGCCAAATTGCAACCAGTCTGTGCCTGTAGACACCTGTAATTCTCCAGCTTTCTGCTGTTAATCTCTGGACGAGTTTCTGTTTATTGGCACTAACATAATTATCCTGCTGAAGCTTTTAGTATTTCTCTCTACAGAGAAAGACTGGTTAGAAAGTAAAGTTTTATACCCATAAAGCTAAGAGGAAGTGTGCTAAATCTTCGTGGCTGCTTGTGGAGTTCCAGAAAGGGGACTACTTCAAGCAGACACTTTACAAGGGTAGCAACAGGCTAGGGCCAGATGAAGCAGAGTTTATAATAGTTGAAAAGTCATTGTAGCTCTTGAGCTGACCCATGGAATCTGGAGGGAGGTGCTGGTGTCCTGCTGTTTAAAGGTGCTCAGTGCTAGGAGAACCTGTGTCCAGCAACAATTGTTGGTGACCAGAAATCTTTCTCACCAGCTTGCTGGGCTTCTGTCCTGTGCCTCGACTCCCCACTGCGACAGAAGTCCTACAGCTGCATGGGATTCTGTAGACTGCTTGTCCTCAGAAGAAGGGATGGTGTTTTACTTGGTATAAACCTTTGTTGTACTGCCAGCTCAGGAATCTATGCTCACTTGAGAGCTGGCTGTTGCTCACTTGCACATATTTTGCCCACTCTTCAGGCTGCAGGGAAACACTGTGTCCCAGTTCCTTCTCTTGCAGCATGATGAGTGGGTAATTCTGTGTTAGAGACCGCATGAGCATGAGTCAGATTTGAAAACTTTACCCAAGATCTGCATAGGAAAGCCTTTAACTGGGAGATGGGAATCAATGCTTGCCGCTACAGCTGGGCCAAACCCAGTCTTTCCCTTTTTAGCCTCATTCCATGTAAAACGCACAGTGCCGTGCTTCTGAACTGCACAGGAGAGCACAGTGCAAAACTCCAGGTGGGTGGGCTGTCCAGAGGACAAGGAGGGATCTTGGGCCTGGGATGGGAGCTGTGTCAGAGTCGAGGCAGTTTGCTCTAGGTTATGGGAAGCTGAGGTTCAAGTGACTAGCCTGTCATGCAGAGGGGATCTTTATCTCAAACCTGGCTCTCTTTTCTCAGCACTGTCTGCTGCTGGGCCAGAGTCCACTCTCAGGTTCTACCTTCTCATCATTTGCCTTGATCTCATCTAGAGAGGTTTAATCAGAATTGTTCCAGGGACCCTCAAATTAAAAGCTGGGGTTTCAGCTATTTTCTGGTGGAAAAATGCTTAATTTGAAAAATTCCTGTGTGGTGTTGGTATGCTTTCAGCTGGCAGCCTGCCTGCCCCGCTCTGAAAATACTGCTGATTTTGAGTGCGAGCACTTCTTGTAAGGCTGGTTTCTTTGGTTGCAATCCCTCATGCAGGTTTCTTTTTACCTTGGGCAGACAGTAGGGTTTGGCCTCTTGTGATGTGGCAGTGAAGTGACCTTCTGGGGCTGCCTGCATGACCCATTGCCCTTCAAATGAGAGCTTGGCTGGGAGAAGCCAGATTTTCTGTAGCATTTAAGGAGCAGCCACTGTCCTGCTGCTCCTCACTGCCTGCTGTTGATACTCGCCACCGCCCCCAGCTCTGGCAGCGTGTTTGCAAAAAGCTCTGCGGGCAGTGGAAGCAAGCTAGTTTCATCATGACAATGTAGTTATCCTTTTAAGGGAAAATTCCCCTCTGGGAGCCAGCCTTCAATTATCTCCTGCTCCAGTGTCTCTTGTTGGAGATGGATTGTAACACAGCTGAGTTACAGCCACAGTAACTCAGTTGAACAACCAGACACTCAAAAAAACCCCTCCCAAATTAAACTCTGTTGTTTTCAAGTGATTGCTGCATCTAGGAATTGGGATCAAAACCCAAGGGCTGGTTCCCGTCATCAGTGCATTTGTGCAGAACAAATGTGTGGACATTGCATCTTCAAACAGAGATGCTATTCCCACAATATTGATGGGATTGTTTGCAGGCACCGTGTTTTGCCCTGAAGAAGTACATTGCAAGATTTCAGAGCTGTGGGTTTCAGAGCACGAAACTGGTGCTAATCAGCCGACCCAAGTGTCTGCTAAATGTCAGGAAACTGGGGTAGGTAGTGACTGCATTTCAATTTGCTGTTATTCACTGTGGTGAATGGGAGGGGTCTCCAAGGGTCCTGATTCCAAGACTGAAAAATTCCTTCTATTCTGCTGACATGTCTCATAGTCCACAAGGGTGATGTCTAACTGGGACGGGGCTGCTGCAGAGGTTGCCCTTTGCCTCTGTCACAGTGAGCAGAGCAGGAACATGCTGAGCAGTAGAGAACAGCCTGTGCTCTTTTTTTTTTTCTATAGGAATGGTGGCTTTGGCTGCAAGCCCCTGAATTTACATCTCTTGTGTGTAGTGCTGAAAATACTTTCATTCCAAGCAAGCTGCTTACCAGAAGAACATGACACTCTTGAACACAAACTTGTCACAGAAATGAGACCAGACTACTTAAAGAAAGTCCTAGGGACTGCTTCATTTGACATCTGTTAGCTTACTGTGATTGAGAAAAGGGCATTTTAGCAGCCTTCCAGTACCTGAAGGAGGCCTATAAGAAAGTCAGGGAGATAGTTTTTATGAGGGTGTATAGTGATAGGATGAGGGGAATGGCTTTAAACTGGAAGGGGGGAAATTTTGATTAGACGTTAAGAGGAAAGTCTTCACACTGAGGGTGGCAAGGCACTGGCACAGGTTGCTCAAAGAAGTCATGGCTGCTACCTCCCTGGTAGGTGTTCAAGATTAGGCTGGATGGGGCTTTGAGCAGCCTGATCCAGCGGGAGGTGTCCCTGCCCATGGCAGGAAGGTTGGAATTTGGGCTGGTCCTTTCCAACCCAAACCATTCTATAACTTACCCCTGGGCAGCAACAGATGCAGTTAAAATCTTGTACCTACACAGCTAGTGTTGTCTTGAGCCAAAACAAATGGACAACAGCCTGTGGTGTGACTGGATCTCCCGATGATAAAATGATGTTTCTTGGAGGAGATAGTCACAGAGGAGCTACACTGGATCCCTGTGCCCCAGTTTGAGGATAAAAATGCACAAGAGTCCTGTTCTGTCCATCTCGAGCCAGATGGAAAGAGCTTTCACATCTTCTCAGACTTCCCAAGGGGTTTGATTCTCTTCCCCTATTTAAAGCAAGAAAAAACTTTTAGGGTAAATTACCTAAAAAATTGTAAATTAACTAAAGGGTTTAAATTGCGTTTTCCTACTGCAGAGCAAAATTGCTCCCTATTGAAAAGTCAACTTTTCAAAGCTTTTTTTTGTACATTTCTTTTACACCAACACACTTTGCCTAATCTCTAGTCCACTGTTAACAGTTCCAGGTTGCAGCTTTGCCCTGAAAATGTTTTGCCAGAAAATGTCTAACCAGCAATTCCCTTGAGGCCCTGATGGTTTTGAATCCTCCTGGACAGCAAAGCAGAAACGTGGCTATGCTGAGAGCAATTCTGCCATTTGAATACATAATTATTCCTTGAACTGAGGACCCTTCAGAAGTTCATTAGCTCTTGGCAGTCAAAAACAAGTGGAATTTATTTGCCTCACTCAGGAAATTCAACTCATGCTGCTGAAAATTCAGTGTTGCTCCAGAGAAGGAGCTGTTCAGAGCTGTGTTATCCACGTGCTGGGGACTGGCACCAGAGAACATAGGTTCAAATCTATATCTCCTGTGATCTGCTATATGACATCTGGCTGTGCTTTTTCATTTGAGCTTCATTTCCCCTTCAGCGCTGTTTCTTGCAAAGATATACAATACACTCAGAACTGGGCAGCGCTTTGCTGTCATGGTGATATGGTCTAAACAAACCCAGAGAATTTTGCCAGTATTTCAAAACTGACTTCTTGTTGTGAATGAAATAGCAGAGGAACTTGCAATGTTGTTTGCACAGTTAGTCATGCTGGCTTGCTTGTCTGTTGGACTTTTGGAGATCTTCAAGTCTTTTATCAGTTTCAGAAATAAATACTCCAGTGTGCAGTTGTGTGCTAGATAACTTGCATCTAAATCTGATAAGCATTTCTCCTTAAAAATAATTTCTTTCTGTGCAAGGTGGGTTTCTCCAGAAGGAAAAAATAATTTTCCTCCAAAACTACTTGCGGCTTTTGGGTGGGAGGAAAAAAATACTTATCTAAAAAGTTCACCAAGCACCTGAAACCCTTTTGGAGACCAAGAGGGAATTAAATGTCTCAATAAGGATTAAATAAAAAACAGTAACCAGCTTTTAAATATCTTCATTTCTGGATGTGACCCTGCTGTGTAGTTCTGAGGAGAAGGAGAGTTTGGGTTGGTTTGCATTGCAATACATCACATCCTTACCCATGAATGGGAGCTGGTACTTAGCATTGCCACCCTATGTCTTGTCTTCTTCCTACCTTCTACCTTTTCTCCAGCACATCCCTTACAGGATCTGCTCCAGATGGATTTGTCTTTTCCTCAAAAACATCTTCAAGTCCTTATTTCTGATTTAAATTATCAATATGGTAGCTTTAACAGCTATCTGTAGTATTTGCAATTATGCTTTATCCACTTCCGGACTAGGAATAATAATTATTTATTTGTCACATTGCCCAAAGAAAGCATGATTTGGGGGTCAACTCCTATCTCTGCCAGGAGTCAGAAAAGTCATCAAGGGACTAATTCTCAGAACTGGCTTTCAGGAGGGAATGTTGCTGCTTTTAGGAACACTTTATCTGGTCATCAAATGTTTGGGTCATCTAAAGTTTTCTGCAAAATTTTGCTACTGCACCAATTAAAACCAAAACTATCTGCTGCAGCAGAATGGGTTTGGAGTCCAGCTCTTCAGTGCTCTATGCCTTTATCTTCATTCTGCCTCTCCTGGCTGTGCTACAAGGAAGAATTCATTCATGGCTACAAAACAGCTTCAGGTCTTCATATTGGAAGATGCTATATATATATATAAAAGAACTGCCAGTAATGTTGTTAGTCAAAAACTAGAGTTAGTTCTAGATTGGTCTCCCAGCATTTTGATTCCATTTATTCATTTATTTTGAGCAAAACATATTAAAAATTTCTTTGCCTTCTTTGCCTTAGTCTTTAATTGTAAAAAAAGCTGTTCCCTCTGTGTACAAACCCCGGAACGAGAGGAGCAATACGAGGCTGCCTTGATCCAAGAAGAGGTGGTCAGAGCCTTGCTAGCCTGACTAGACACCCACAAGCCTATGGGGCCAGATGGGATTCACCCTAGGGTATTGAAGGAGCTGGCGGATGTATTGGCCAAACCCCTTTCCATCATCTTCCAGCAGTCCTGGAAGACTAGGGGGGTACCACTGGACTGGAGGCTGGCTGATGTAGCACCCATCTACAAGAAGGGTTGCAGGGAGGATCTGGGGAACTCCAGGCCAGTCAGTCTGACCTCAGTGCCAGGGAAAGTCATGGAACAGGTGATCTTGAGTGCTATCATGAAGCACTTGCAAGAGAACCGGGTGATCAGGCCCCGTCTACACAGGTTTACAAAAGGCAGGTCCTGCCAAACTAACCTGATCGCCTTCTATGACAAAGTGACTCAGCTGCTGGATGAGGGAAAGGCTGTGGATGTGATCTTCCTGGACTTCAGTAAAGCCTTTGACACAGTTTCTCACAGCATTCTGCTATGGAAACTGTCAGCATCTGGACTGGACAGGTGCACACTCTCCTGGGTAGAAAACTGGTTGGCTGGCCGGGCCCAGAGAGTGGTGGTAAATGGTGTTAAGTCCAGCTGGAGGTCAGTTACAAGTGGGGTTCCCCAGGGCTCAGTGCTGGGTCCAGCCCTGTTCAATGTCTTTTTCAATGACCTGGTTGAAGGCATTGAGTGCATCCCTTAGCAAGTTTGCAGATGACACTAAGCTGGGTGGAAGTGTTGATCTGCTGGAGGGTAGGGAGGCTCTACAAAGGGATCTGAACAGGCTGGACCACTGGGCTGAGTCCAACGGCATGAGGTTTAACATGGCCAGATGGTGGGTCCTGCACTTGGGGCACAACAACCCTATACAGAGCTACAGACTAGGAGAAGTCTGTTTAGAAAGCTGCCTGGAGGAGAGGGACCTGGGGGTGTTGGTTGACAGCTGACTGAACATGATCCAGCAGTGTGCCCAGGTGACCAAGAAGGCCAATGGCATCCTGGCTTGTATCAGAAACAGTGTGACCAGCAGGTCCAGGGAGGTTATTCTCCCTCTGTACTCAGCACTGGTGAGGCCGCTCCTTGAATCCTGTGTTCAGTTGTGGGCCCCTCACCACAAGAAGGATGTTGAGACTCTGGAGTGAGTCCAGAGAAGAGCAATGAAGCTGGTGAAGGGGCTGGAGAACAGGCCCTAGGAGGAACGTCTGAGATCTGGGGATTGTTTAGCCTGGAGAAGAGGAGGCTGAGAGGAGACCTCATTACTCTCTACAAGTACCTGAAAGGAGGTTGTGGAGAGGAGGGAGCTGGGCTTTTCTCCCAAGTGACAGGGGACAGGACAAGAGGGAATGGCCTCAAGCTCTGCCAGGGGAGATTTAGGCTGGACATCAGGAGGAAGTTTTTCACGCAAAGGGCCAATGGGCATTGGAACAGGCTGCCCAGGGAGGTGGTTGATTCCCCTTCCCTGGAGGTGTTTAAAGCACAGGTAGATGAGGTCCTGAGGGACATGGTTTAGTGTTTGATAGGAATGGTTGGACTCAATGATCCGGTGGGTCTCTTCCAACCTGGTGATTCTATGATTCTATGATATGTATTTGTAAGAAATCCCAGTGATGGAGGTCCCTCTGTGGATCACTTTCTAGAATACATTCACCCTGGGCCTGTAAGACTTTCCTAAATAGAAGTCTTCAATGTTTATTGCTGCAAATTAAGCCAACTTTGTTTTATTCTCTTTAAATCAGTGGATGTGATAAGCTGTTAACAGCCACACCTCCTGTAAAAACTTTTTGCAAGCAGGATTTTTCAATATTCCACAGTTTTTTTTTTTTTGCTATAAGTGTGAGTACACATGCTTTACAAATGATCTTTAATAAAGATGCACTAAGGTAGGATTTATTCACCATTTGCTCACACTTTATGTTTTACATAAAGTAGAACATTTTTATGTTTTTTATGCTTACCAGCCTCTGAACTGACAACACAAGAGGCAGAGGGGACTGACACTGCACAGCTGGAGGGGCAAAGACTAAGCATCCTGCTGCTCTCTGAAGTGAAGCTGGTGGTATTGGGGCTGTGATACTCAGGAGGGGGGTGGAAAAATACATGGCTTAAAGTACCTTACTTTGACCTCAGACAGCAGGATTGCTGCTGAGAATGAAATCATTAATGCTTTGTAACATCACATCGGCGACTGTCACAGGAATATTGCGGGTTGCTTAGCTGTGAGGTAAGGTGCTAGAAGAACATGGTGACTAATTTTCCTGGAATATATTAAGCACTGTCTTTTGAAAGTATGTGAATTTGGTAGCATAACAAAACACAGACCTCTAATCTCTAAACATGGTAGATATCTTCTGTGCCTGCAAATTGTCTCTTAAGTTGGAAAGAGGAAGTCTTGGAGAGCTTCACTTGCTGATGACTCATATTTAAGAAAAAACACATATTTTTTAATAGCAAGAATAATTGGTCATTGGTGTAAATTAGCCAATGCTGTAGTAAATCCTTTAGCACCCTGGGATGAGAAGAGCTCTTTCTGCTCTTTTCCAGTTGCAAATTACTGAGTTCTCTGGGATCAGTGGATGGAACCTAGGGCCTGCATTTTCTGTTTCAGATTATACAGTGTCTTCAAATCAATAATCTGTGACTATCCACTGAATTAAAAGCAGTCAGGCAAATGTTTCAAATGCCAGTACTATATATGTTTGCATTTATGGTTTGGGGTTTTTAATCATGTTTCACATAATACTTCCCTTCCTTACTAATATCAATTTAAGGCCAAAATATGATGTGTTGTCTATTTATATAGTGCAAGAGGAAGAGATTGCCTTTCTCTGCAGTATATCTGTAGAAATCAACCCTGTGACTTGTAGATTCCTCTAAGGAACAGCCCCCTTCCCAGCACGGGGTTAGAGGGTTTCCTAAGCACAGTTTTATACCCAAATGAAGCCAAGCTTGTGCAATAGGATGGCATTTGTATGGCTCTTTGCCTTGCTTCCTCATAACTTTTGAACCTACTGATCACTTTCTACCTAGTTTTCGCAGAAGAGAAGCAATCACTATGAAACCAGTTTTTATTTCTTTAGCTTACTGCCATCTGGGCAGAAGAACGAGGGTCTGGTATTGCTCACCAACAAGAGGATGACTCGACATTTGGTAGACACCAGAGTCCAAGCAAAGATGTTAAGGGCACCCAGACAGCACTACTGGAGATTGCACTTGGTGAGGTGCCTGTGAGGAATGAGGAAGCTTTTAGTGCTTTCCAGAAGTAGCAGAAATAGATCCCGGCCTTGCCTGTGCTTTCTGTCCAGGGTAGCCGAGCTGGCAGGCGAGGGTGATTCAGGAACTGCACAGCTTTGTGCCAGTTGCAGCCCCCAGTGCTTCTCCTTCCTCTGGGCTTGTGGTTAGCAGAGCATCCAGCTCACCCAACTCTGACCACAGCCTGTGCAATGCATCCTCCTCCAGAGCAAAGCTTCAGTGTCCTGCTCCTGGTGGGTCCTCTTTGCTCCGCTTTCAGACAAATAGCTCTTAAACAGCTGATATTTAAAAAGGGGATTTATTGCCAAATCTCAAAGCTCTTTACAAGCAGGAGACAAAGTGCAGCCTTCAATGGGCTGCAGCAGCTGCTTTTCAGAGAGGCATCAACATTTGCTTGCTTGCAAACTCACTTCCTTCCTGTCATAGACATGTAACCTGGTCACACAGTCTAACAGGCTCACACCCCAGTGCTCCATGCCCAGGGGATTTTCAGGCACAAAACCCACCAGCCTTAGTACAGCCAGAGATTAGATGCAAATTAAATCTAAGTTTAAAGGGATATTTTTAAAAAAAAGTGCATGGTGGCAGGTTGTACACTGAGGATTGGTGTTGCTGTACGAGGTCGGAGCAGACCAGGATCCTGTCTCTGACTGCCCAGCAATGACATTTTCAGAGCTTATAAGGAGACTCTAAAAGGCAGTTACAGGAGAACTGTCTCTCCAGCCCTAGGCAGGGTCTGGCTCATGACCAGAATGAGAAGAACAAGTGAGAAAACTGCAGAAGAAACATGATGTCTTGTTACATGCAAAGTCCAGGTAAATCAGGCATTTTAGGATGAAACATTTTAGGACTAGGCATTTTAGGATGAAACTGCGAACCCTATTGGAAAAAAGAAACAGTTAAAACCAAAGTCTCTAATAAAGCATTTTCAGCATCAGATTTACTGAGTGCTGCGGCAATTCCATTTAAGTTATACCTATTTACAAGACATAATACAGATCTAGTAAGTTCTGTTAGTATAGAAAATACAGTAATTAGCTGTAGCTTGTAAAATTGCCCATTTCCTAACAGATATAGGGGGTTTTATCGGTTAAGATTCCTACTGGTGGATATTCAGTAAAATGTCAGACATTTATTCATTAGAATATTCAGTATAATATAAAAATATACAGTAAATATAAGCACATCCTGTAGCTTGGCTGTAACAGACAGAGATGTCTGGGTATTTTTATGAGCACTTTGCCAGACAGGTTTCCACAGAACACACCACCACACAAAAACACCTGCGAGAGCAAAAGCATTTGTTTACAAATTAGGGGACTGAGCTATCTCATAAGTTGTTTCCATTCTCTTGGGTTTTCAGTTCCAGCCTTTCATTTGCCCATCCTGGAGTCCAGGACTAGCTTCTGCTTTGGGATATTAAACTGTACGCAGTTTGCCCTGGTTTGCGCATCTTCCTGTTAGTGTGAACTGCTTCTTCCCCATCTCTTTTATCTCTTGTTATAGAACTGCATCTCGCATAAGCCTGCCTGCTCTCTGAAGCTGAGGTCCTTCGACTTCCAGTGTACACCAGGTTCTGACAGTTCACATTCATACCACACAGTGCTTGGTAAACAAAAGTGCACATACAGAAAAGAAACATTTAGATTGCTGATAGGCACTGAGTATTTCTGGAAAGGCAAACAGGACCCATGGTTCACATTGAATATACAGCAGCAAATGACACAGACCCAGAGTTTGCTCCAGGCTATGTGCCTGGGAGTGGACTTAGGATGTAGGAAATTCTTTTGTCTCAAAGCAAGGCTTTTTGGCACCTGAGTGTTTGTGTAGAACTTTCTGCATGAGAGAACAAGTGAATTCTATTGCAATGTCTATGGCTGTCTTGAGAGGGGAACAGACCACTGAAACCAAGGCTGCTTTAGTCAAAAGAGATCGGTTCTAGTCACAGCCTCTCTTGGTGGCTCTGGGTGGTGAAAACCAGGATATTTGGAAGCCCAAAGCCAACATTTCTTGTGCTCAGAACTGAAGCACCCACTGCCTAGCCTAAAAAAGAGGTTCAGATGAAGCTTTAATGGGCTGTTGCTACGGGGTTATTGCAGCCTTGTAGAACCTGGGAAAAGAAAGAACAGAGGAAAAAGAAATTGTTGAACTAAGAGGGCAGTGCTGGCAAACAAGAGAAAAGAGCTCAGGTAGCATGTCATTCCTTAAAACCAGACTGGGAAGATCACCCTTCTCTATGCTTCCAGAGTCTGGCTCAAGAAATGGAGAAACCCTTGGGGCTGTTATATGATTCTCCTCAGAGCAGCTATAGAGAATTAGAGAGAGGACATAGCTTAGAATCATAGAATCATAGAATAGCCAGGTCAGAAGAGACCCACCGGATCATCAAGTCCAATACAGCAGTGGTGCAAAGACATGAATTTATCACAGCTGTAATCTCTAAAGACCATGGGAACTGTGGTTGCTTTCAGTAGGTGGGCATGGAAGCTGTGGACATTGTGCTGAAGCCTTCTGCAATGCCTTCCTCACACCCTTTTATATTTAATATACTTAAGCCACTGGGACCAGCCCCAAAGCTGTGTGTGCAAAATGCCTTTCCCTCCATGTACTCCAATTACAGACATCTGTGCCAAATCATGGCTCTCAGGCTGGCCAGGACACAGTAGGTAGAGATGTGTTAAATAGGAAGAGGGTTCTCATCCAGACCTGCTGCCTGATGTACATGCTCCTGTCAGTTAACATCCCAAGATGACACAGAGAGCGACCCCACAGCACAGACAACACACATCCCTAAAGCTTCTTAATGACAGCTCTCCTAGGAAGCTCCTGGGAGTCTCCTGGGCACAAGTGCTCCAATTGCCTGGCTAATTGTTCCAAATGATGATGAGGGGATTCAGAGTTACCAGATAGGTAAGGTCCTCAATACTAAACATGTTGTGCTGCTAGAGGGCACTCCTTCAAAGGCCAAGTATAATCTGCTTTTTGCCTCAATTTCTCTATTAATGAAACAGGAACGATTAATACTTGCTGGACGATAATGCATTGAGACTTGTGTTTGTTTACGGTGTTCTTAGCACACCTAAAGCTCTGCACAGCCAGGCTCAGAAGAGTGCTTCCGTACAGCTGCTCCAGATCTGAGGACACTACTTGCAGTCAGGAGCTGGTCAGTTTTGTTTGCCTCTGTGTGAGGTCACTTTTAAACTGTGGATGTGGTTTTATGAATATCTTTGGAAAAGATTAAACCATTTATCTTTACATTCCTACATGTCACTGGGCCAGGTGGTCTGTGAAACCTTGCCAGCAAGTAAGCACTAATTACACTTAAATGATTTAATGGGGAAAACCAGATACCAGTGCAACCTGGTATCTGCTTCTCTATAAATACAGATAGACAGGGGCTTTTGCTAGAACAGCCATTCTGCTCCTTTCAAAAATCTGGCTTAGTTTGAACATCAGTAATTTTTAAGGTCTGATCCACTGAAAGGACTTTGGACCGAGTCCTTAGAGAGCATTCACATTTTCAAAACCATTCAATGCCCTGTAACCTTCTGCTGTGCTAGGAGGATTAGAACCAGACTGGTATGTACAGCATGGAGAAAGAGAAAGATGCCAAAACTAAAAGCTCAATTCTGTCTCATAAACATGGTGCACAGCAAAACACCGCCTTTTAAACACTGGCCTAGCAATGATACAAATCAAAAATGGCAAATGTTTAGCTTTGATTTTGAGAAGGAAGTCTCTTTGAAGAGTATGTCAGGGAGCACTTCTCCTATAAAGAGTCACTAGATCCTTTTGCTTTTTTTTCTGCTTCTGTGTTGCTTCTTTTTTCAGTTCCCCAAGACCTTTAATTTCTTGCAAAACTTGTGTAGCTTGTCGAAGTTGTTCTACTGCCTCATTAAGCAATGTCTCTGCCATCACTGGGGGTCCATTCCCCTCCTGGGCCTGTTCCAACCCTTCATGTAAAACCTTCTGCAGAAGTTTTTCTGCCTTTTCTCTTTCGTTAGCAACCTTCTCCTCCATTTTAGCTAAGCATTGATGGTCCTTCAGGAAATCTTGGCCTGGAAGTGCTCTCTGTGAACTTCTGGAATCAGACAGCAAGTCTCCCAGAGATGAACTGCGAAGTTTAAGACCTGAAGTGTTTTCTACAGACTCTTTCTTCTCAATAGTTGCTTTTACACTCTCATGGTCTGTTTCTGTAGCTAAGGAAATCTCTCTCTCTCCTGCTGAAGTTTGCTCTTCCTTCTCAGAAGAGGTTGTCCCATTTCCTTCTTCAGTTTCAGTGTTTGGGGATGTCAACTCTACTACCTCACTGGCTGCGATCCTGTTCACTGGGGGCTTAGAACTGCCAGACTCCAGGTCTTCGCAGGCCCCAGCTTCCAGGTCGCCATGGCTGGAGTTCATTGTAGCTAGCATTTTTTCTGACAGAGCCTTAGGAGGAACAGGAGGCTTCGTATCATCTGCAGCAGCAAAGTTGTCTTCGCTACTATCGCCTGATGATTTCAAGTCTTCTGTGTTTTTGGGCTCGGGGACTGATTGGTCCCAAGCTACTTTTAGCTTGTCTGGTACACTCTTAGGAAGAGGAACTGGAGCTTTTGCTATGCCCCTGTTACTGACCTCCATTAGGTTCTCTCTGTTCTCCTCATTTGGTGCTTGTGATTCTTCTACATTCTCCTCTGGGCTTACAGAGTCCTCTTCCTTGGCATTTGCATTGTCCTTTGATGCCATGCCTTCCTTAAGCTTCTTATCTGGAGGCAATGGAGGAGACAGAGGTTTTTTATATTCCTGGTCAGAAACATTGTTCTCCGCATCTTGGTTTTCTTTTGTACCAGTGAGTTTTGTAGGTGGCATAGGTGGCTTTGGAGTTTCTTTCTGAGGTGCTGCATTGTCACTTTCGCTGATGGTGGAATCAAAGTTTGGCGGTCCATTGTCTACTATATCGAGATCAAGTCGTAGGATACCATCTGATGTAGACTTAGCAGCCTGGAATGCAAGAGAGAACTTTTTCAATATCTATCCCATCATCAATTCTGTGCTCCATCCTTTAAGTTCAAAAAGGCTTGCACTTTAAAGTACAAGACCCTCACAACCAGCATGGCAAGCACCATGCTGCTTCCACCCCATTTGTATTTATACTTGTTGAAACTGCAAAAAAATCTGACTGATAACAAAAATGGTGTTCTTAAGAGCAGCTTTTTCTATAGCTTAAGAGTAATTTATGGAGATTGTGCTTCTTCCACGCAACATCACTCTGTGCTACCCTCTAACAGCAGTAGCCAGCTCTTCCACTGCTATAGACAGCTCTGCCAGCAGTAAGCCCAGTGTCACCTGCTTTGCTAAAATTTAATGAGCTATGATAATTAAAGTCCCAAAGTTTCTACCCAACAAAGAAGAAAGTTGGGTCAAGTCTCATACATTGCAGCAGATTCTGAATATACTGAGTGAAGAAAGATCACCCCATGGCATAACCCTACTTTTCCCTAGACCAACACGTTCTGTGAACACCATGAGCACTTTACTGCTGAGTTACTTTCTGCCTGATAAGACAGCAACTTGCATGTGAATATTAAAGCACATAACCATAAGCTATCAAGTATTAGGACAAAACCACAGAACTTATTTTACTACTTCCGTTGAGAAGGTCTCAAAGCCTGTTCCACAGTAACCTCATGTCTTGGTCTTCCTGTCAGGGGTAAGTGGTCATTTCTGTCACATTTTAATCCTTTGTCCTGTGGTAGCTGGATCCTTCTTAATTTACAGCACACCTACATAGAGCGCACTTGCTTTCTGCTTTTAGTACTGTTATGTTTTTATTTGAATATCTAAAACAAGTTGATCTTTAGATGCTTGGACAGGGATACTATTGTAATACCGTTGCCTTCTGCCTGCTTCCTCCAGCCTGATGTTGTCCATGGGCCAAGCCTCAGCTGGTCAGACCTTCTGCAAACTACAGGCTGTGTGCAAATCACTCTAGTAGAAGGGATTTCCTAAAAAGGGTGGATTTAGTAAAGACATTGCAGCATGTAAGCTCAGTACCCCAGAGGAAGAACTGTGGTGAAAGTTCCTGTGTGAATGAACCCAAAACCACACGAAGGCAAAGCTGCAGCCAGGGCCAGTCTCCTGCAGTGCAGGGTGTTTAGTTACAGTCTCTCTTTGCCTTTCCAGCCCATCAGAGAGGTGGAGACAAGCTGCATCCTGGCAGCTTGGCCCTGACCTGTCCTCACCTGGCCTGCTTTGACACTGAAAATCATCATTCATCCCATTTCCTTCATGATACTGCAGCCAGCAGCTGTGATACACATCTTTCTGCAGGCTCTGTCCCTTCCCTTTTCCCTCATTCTGTATTTGTAAGCCAGTTTCCCCTGAATCTGGCTGAAGGTTAGAGGTCCTACAGGTATTAACCTTACAGGCATCTTCTGAACTTAGTGAGCCAAGTAAGAGAAAGAGATCGTTTTAGTGACTCGATAAGGGCTTCCAACATTCCCAAACCCATATTAGGCAACAGAGATTCCACACTTTATTGCTGCTGTGACTTTTGTCATGTTTTCTTCTGTGGTTTTCTGGAGGAGTGGATGGGAATTCATTCTCATGCATTTCTCTAGAACGAGCACTCTTCTTCCATTTCTATGCAAAGTAAAATGTCTCAAGGCATCTCATTTTCTGCGAGGGTCATCTCGTGCTGTGCAGACACATAAGTCAAAGTCTTGGGAGTTTGAAGAAAGAACGTTCGATTTAAAACTTTCCTTGGCTGAGATTAATGCTCTGCTAAAATATCAATCTGTCTGTGACAACTTCTTCATAAATCACAGGAATCAAACAGTAGTGAGAACCTATCCCATAGAAATGAACTGCAGGTTTATTTTGTGGTGGGTTTTCATTGTTTGTTGGGGTTTTTTTAAGTGACAGATCCAGAAAATCATTTACTAGTAGACAGGCTAGTCCATAAACCTGCCTGGGAGAATAATGTATTCTGTTTTAGACCTAAGGAAGGGCTTGTAAGCTTGAAAGCTTTTCTGCTTTCTCCAGTTAGCTTAATAAAAAATGCAGCTTCTCCTCACAGACTGAAGAGTTCTACCTTTAGACCACTGTGGCTACAAAATCATGACTTCTTAAGAAATAAACAGGAGCTTCAGTCTCTTCTCATTAAAGTGAAACTACAGTGGTTCTCACCAGACAGTGAAGCAGCTCATGAGTTATAGCCAGCTAAATATATTGTAACATGTTGCAGCAGCTACAGATCTATAGGAATGTGGAGCTTCATTAGAGAGGTGCTGGTGCAGTCTTTCCTGGAGGAAGGTGTTTCTCTTGTCAGCTTTCTCTGGGATCTCCATACCTGGAGCTTTCCCTGGGTTTTTGTACTGAAGTGGAAGAAGCAGCTCTTGGTGATCCCAGCTGGGGAGATGGCTCAGCCCAGGGGGGACACACTTACCTCCTTTAAGTGACTTCTCGTGGGTGGCCTGCGTCCCTGGGTCATTTTCACTCTGTCTCGAGTTACATGGTCCAAGGAAAGGCTCTCATCTACTTTCACCTGATGAAAAAAAAAAAAGAAAAAACCAAAAAAGAAGAGGGTCATTAATTTCTCAAGATATGTCTATAAAGTTCTCACTGTCACACACGAAGAGAAGAAGCATTTGGGTCCAGGAGGGTTTTGAATATTTTACCACCAGTCTTTGCCTCAGACTTCAGGTACAGACTGCATGCAAATCTCTGCATGCACATGACAGATATTGAAGGTATCTGTCCTATACAGAACTATACAAAAGACACTCCAAAGCAAAGCATCCAACCTTTAATGCTTACAATGGCTCACTTTCCCTCTACCTAAAAGGCAGGGAAGGAAGGACAAAAAGGCAGCTTTGTTGTCCTCTCTGCAGCCCAAGCTTGGATCAGCTCCTGCATGTGGCAGAGCATAGCTGTTGCCATTTTAGAGGTGAAAGCTCATTAATAACCGTGACCTGACTGTGAACTTTATCAGCAGTGCTTTGTTACAGACCTTCCCTTCTACAGCACTAATGATTGCAGGATGCTGAAGGGAAGGTGTGAGCAGTGACCTGGATTAATTGCAGCTCTAGCTGAATTAACAAATTTATTTCCTGGAATCAGATGAGAAACCCACTGCCTCCCACACGTGGGGAGGGAGGTCCCAGCCTGCTGGCAGGTATTTCTCTGTGCTGGCTCTGTGACTGCCTATCCACCCATGCTGCGATGGCTGAGGGTTGGAGTCTGCTCCACCAGTGACTGGGGATGGTGAAACATCAGTGCATCCTTGGTTTGTTTGCAACAGGTTTGTACAACAGGAAAGCTGGTGAGATTGAAATAGGGATTTAATGTGAAAAATGGGTTCTAATCCCTGGCTGATATGGCAAAGTGGTTTTACAGCTCTTTCAGCGCAGAACAACTAATCCAAGCCAGCTGAGTGCTTTACCTGATAGCTTGTGCCTGGCCTGTGCAGAAACACTTTAAATCTGCGGTCTGATCCTTACTGGAATGAATGAGAATTGGAGGCTGGCTCCCTCTGAGAACGCAAGTCCTTGTAAGTATAACCCCTAGCCACAGGGCAGTGACCTGAGATCCCACCTTGCTGCGCTGCCAAGGGAGTGTGTAGAGTACATTGCCCACCAGAGAGCACAGAGCCACATGCCATGCCTCTCCAGGCAGCTCTGAGCTGGTGTAGGGTTGCTCCAGAAAGGGCTGAGCAGCATTGCTTTACAGGACACCACATCTCCCACTCGTTGAAACATTACAGCAGACCTGGTTTTGTCTTCTCAGGCTGCTGCTGGTTCCAGTCGTTCCCTTTAATTCCATGTGCTGCTTCCCACTTGGTCCAAGGGCCCAAGGAACTGCTACACTCCACCACTAGCAAAGCCCTGACACTGAGTGTCATTTGCCTTGGCAAAAAAAGAAGCAATTCGCAGCCTCTCTTCCCCTCTGCTGAGTAAAAATAAAGCCCAAGCTCTCAGAGTTTGCATCTCCAGCACCATATCTGCTGCGCTTAGCCTCCTTCTCAAAACCTTTACTCATTGCTTTGGTCTCCTTGGCTAAACATATCCTGGTGATTGTTTCATCCCCTATTACCCTGCCTGTCTATTCTTGAGTCATTCCCATGGTGGTTTTGTGCGCTTCATTTCAGCTACTGAAACAACTGCAGAACAGATACCATTTCTTTGGTTTAGTTCAGGGCTGATTTACAAGGTAACAGGGAAGAGAGCAAGGTTAGTCAGGCTCTAGGATGTGCAATTTTCATACTTGAAGAATCTGGCAGTGCAGGTGTGCTGGGACCAGCTGAGAGGCAGGCAGGTTTTGCTGGGATCATGGAGTAACTTTCCACCAGACTTCTCTCCAGACTGCAGACGGAATAGCTGCTGGACTGAGTCACTTCAGAGTTTTCCAGTCTTAAAGACTGGGCTATGTCCTAACCAAATACCTCCACTCCCAGGCTGCTTGGTGCTGAGGATCATGGTGGCATGGGGAAGACAGGTCTCTGCAGGCTGCAGCCCCAGCTATACACAACTCAGTACTGCAGCTGCTTCTCTGCACCAACTGCTTCCATCAGGAGAGGGCAACAGCCCTGCATTCACTGATCCCAAACCCACTGAAGCCAACAGAACACATACTGTATATGGTAAGCTTGTGTCTCGTGGCCCGTGGGCCTCCTGATGAGATGATGGCTTTTAGCAGCACATATCATTCCTCTGGCACACTGTCCACTCAACCAGCTGCCCCTGCCTCCTTGCATCTAACCCCAGCCAGAAGAAAAAGCAGCGAGATGTGGGATGGTGCAAACAGCAATCTACATCTTGTGCTTTCTTGGGCTGGGAACTGCAGTGGCTCAAAGCTCCCAGCCTGCAGGGACGTGACCTAGTTTGTCTTGAATACTGTCTTTCTCTTTCCTTCGACCATGACTGGCACGCAGAAAGGACAAGGAGCACGAGGGGTCATGCAAGTTCTGCTTTTAGCTAAAAAAGCAGTGGATGAGAACTGACACAGAAATACAGGAGTTTGAAAACTGTTCCTCTTACCTCATCAAATACTTTGTTTTTGCCTCTATTGATCCCTTCATTAAGAGCTTTTATCCATGATTCCTTTTCTTCCAAAGTTGGAGCTTGAAATTTGATATCATGAACCTGCAAGAGACATGATCTTTGCCTAAGCATTCCTTGCCAGGACCAGAGAAGCAGCTCTCTGTGTATCATTTCATTTTCTATTTAACATCCAGTTCCAGCCTGTGTTTAAACTAGAGTCTTTTGCGCTTTGGCAAGTACTTCACTTCATAGCTCCCATGAACAGTATTTTGTTATGCTGCACAGCTTGTTGCTGTAGTTTTATTTTTGCAACTAGTAGCTAAAGTAGTAAGAAAGTAAGAGTATCTTCCTTCTGCAGAACACTCAGAATAGCTCTTAGAGCCACACTGTGTATACAGCAAATGGTCACACTGTGTGTCAAACTGAAAGTCCAAGTCATTTTGCACTGGTTCACACGCAATAAAGTACTTTCTTTCCAACTTCCCTCAGCCTGCAAGTAACAGGAAGGCTGCGTGCAGCAGGCTCTGCCTGCTTCCCTGTTCCTGCAGCTCTGCAGAACTGATAAAGAGATCTGAAGCTCTGACATTGGCTGCACTAACCCCATCCAGCTCAGCATGGATGTGATGAGGCACATCTTCTGTTTGCAAATGAAGTAGAGCAGTGAAAGCTACAGACGTACACTTTCTGGGGTTTGAAGAGCAATCCTAAGAAGAACAAGAGAGTTGGCCAGACAAGATGGAGCTGGCAAGAAGCACGGGACACAAATAAGGAGGAAGTGATGGGTGATTGTATGGCCTGTTCTCCCTTCAGCCAGCTCTTCCGTTCCTCCAGGGCAGTCCTGTGACTGTGCTTGATGTTTCTAATCTCTTATTAATTGCAGCAGGAACAACAAATTATTTATCCTATAACAATAAGTTATAACAATATGTTATGTATCCTATTGTGTGTTTTATGCTCATGGGTAAATACGTCTTATGGATCGCACTCTGCTCAAGACCTGCCCTGAAAACAGAATTACAGATTCCCCCAATGATCTCTTCTTTGCTGCTTATTACTACAATATCTAGAGGCTTCACAAATTACTTTTCAGAGTAACTGAAATTATCCACCTCTTGTAGGTCGGGAGGTGAGATACAGAGAGGCTCATCCACAACACATACTAGCAGGTCTCATTTGGAATAGTTTCTTTCAGGTATTTAACATCCTGTAGGTACCCTGCAGCTTCACATTTGTTTCAAGAGCAGTTGTATTCCCAGCCGTTTTGTAAATGAGGTACCACATTCTGAAATCACAACAATGTCCACATAAAACAGGGACTATATAAAATGAGGGTGATGAAGCTAATGGTGACTTACAGTCAAATGCTCTTAGCAGTTACCCGTTTTGTTCACGGCACAACAAAGCAGAAACTGGTTTAGGTCTCAGCAACTTCTGAAGATGCCCTTAGAAATTCAGCAGAACTAAATCCTGATCTCCTTACTCTCTGTCTGTTTAACTAGAAACTGACTGTCCTTCCCTTCTGTATTTATTCCTTGCTTCAATGCCATGGCTTGACATCTGCACATCACAGAGACAGAGTGCCAGACCCTCACAACCAGCATGGCAAGAAAGAAGTTAAGAAGCAATTTGGGGAAGATAATTTATTCCATTAGTTTGGACATAAGGTGATGGGGCTGTATGTTTCCTGGAAGCTCAGAAGAGAGGTTAGGGCCTGAAGCACAGCCCTCGGGAAAAAGAGCCCTTTGTCTGCATGTAGAAGGGCTGCACTAACCAGGAAACCTAAGGGAAGGCAAAGCTCCAAAACAGTGCGACAGCCAGATTTTGTTTTAGTCCAAGCAGGCCTGTTTTTATGTCTGCTTAAAAACTGGTTTTGTTTGGAAACGATTTTGCCCCAAAGCTTTGTGATTATAAAAGCTTATGAGAAAGCTCTACTTGTGAGCAGCTGAGCTGCTGCACTGCCTGGCAAAGACCTGGCAGCCTGCACTAGGGTTTAGAAATCTCTGTACATGTTGTTCAAGGGAAAGATTCCTGCCTCACTGGAAGATTCCTCTTCCAATGCCACTTTCTCTGCCTCATTCCCAGCCCCCTACCCCTTACCCCAGACTGTGGGTAAGCACTGGTGTCAGCAACCCTGCAGCAGAGCAGAGCAAAGCCTTGGGGTGATGGTTCATCATTCATGAGAAGCTGAGATGTCCCTCCAGCACGCAACTCACTGCCACATGTTCTAACGCTGACCTACCACTGCAGCCACCAAATGTGGATGATGAGGGAAAGGAACTTATGGAAAGATCCTCCCAAGGCAGCAGCAGAAAGAGCCTTCCAGTTTCTGGAAGGGCTGAGTGAGGGAGGACGAGCAATACTCTGCATGGGACTCTGCTCCCTGTGATGGGCAGCAGAGGCAGTGCCAGACTTGAACCGATGCAGCCCTGCTCCCTGCCTGCACAAGTTCCTGGGGCTGTGGCACAGAGGGGCAGCCTCAAGGCTCATGGCAGATTCTTTCCAGTCCACCCAGTTATCTTAGTCTGAAAAAACAAGATAGAGTCATGCTGCTGTGTCTCTGAGGCTCGGGCTCGGGATGCTGCCAGCCAGAGACTCTCTGCTGCCTTGCAGTCTGTTGTCTGTCTGCATCCATCTATGGCTCAGATCCTCAGCTACAGCAAGGGGGTACAGGAGGCTAACCCACAGTGGGAGGGAAGCTCCCTATAAAGCAGAAAACTGCAAAGAAGCGGTAAGAAGGAGCTGGAGGAGTTGGGTCTCAGGCCTGCCTGCCACTGGGTCTCTGTACGTGAGTCTGAGACCCTCAGGTCCTCTACAAACAAGTGAATTTATCTTGTTTGTATTTTCACTCATTTGAGTATTAACAGATATCAGAGGATGCACCTGAAGATGGGTATCCCACACAAAATGTTAAACAATGATTGTTCTCCAGTAGCAATTCAAGGCAGAGAGTCAGTGACACCAAATCTAAGAGGGCAGCAGCAGTCACATTGGCTCTCCTTCCTACTAAGCCAGCTGAGACTGAGTCATGCCACAAACAGCAGGCTGGTGTGCCAGGAAAAGCTGTCATGGCTAAACCTAATGTGATAGTGACCATTGTAAGCCATGAATACAGACTACGCAATTTACTGTCGGCTAACTCAGAACACAGCATGGCCAGTCAGCTCCTGATGAATCACTGGCGAGAGACTCACACACGGGTCACTGTCCATGATGGCAGTAAGCACAGTCTCCTCAGTTGCTCCATGTCTCCTTGCATAAGTCTCTTCGAGCAGTGACAGTCTTATGGCTATGCTGACCCAGCTTTCCAGGAAAGAAAAGTGTTCCTGGGGTCAGACTGTTGTATCTGCACTAAATGATTTAACAGACAAGCTCTGGAGAACTGTATAGCTACAGTTGAAGACCTTTACCAACACTAGTTCTGCTGAGCCATTCTCCTACATGCTGCTGATCTGCAGCAGAGGTGAATGACAGAAACTTATGCTTGCTTCCCAGCTGTTCCACTGCAAAGCCTGGTGTTGGGTTCAGTCCAGTGGGGATGGGCTTAACCAGACTGTGACCTGCTTCTGAATGGCTGCTATAGGTGTGGGATTGTGTTCCCTTCTGCTTACTTTTGGTATGGGGTGGTCATCCCCAGCAGAAGCCAGAACAGAGCTGGGTCAGGAACATCACCACACATGCACTAGAGTCTGTCTGCCAGACATGAGGTCATCTCCTGCCTTCTTCTACATGACTTCGTCAGCTTAGATCATGGAGGGGAAAATGGAAGCCAAGGGACTGTCAGTTAGGGGATTCTTGTGATTTTCTGCAGCTAAACCAAGAGCTACCTCAACCCTAGGAATAATGCAGCACCTCTGCCAAACTGGCAGACTCCAGGAGCAGACTCCTCCATGCACAGGGCAAACACGCCTCACTGCAATCTACTGTAGCTTCCAGTTGAGACCCTAGTAAAGGCAGGTAAAAGTATATCCTAAGTCCACTAAGTTAAAAATAAGCAAAGGAATTTCCACCCCTTACTGCAGGTGTGGAGTTTGTGTCCAGCTGTGCTAGGAAAAGACTAGGAGCTTCAGTGGTTTACTCACAGACTCTTTCCCTTACTACCACCCTCCTTCTTCCCATTCTTAAGAGTTTTCTGCAGCTGAAGGCTTTCAGACTTGCTGAATACCAGACTTTTGCCAAACTCTGTAGTCTCTAGGTAGTTACACCAAGCATCATTTGCACTGCTTTTTGCATTGTGAGTACATTTTAAAGTCTCCAGGACAAGTTCTGCTGCTGCCCTTTCTTACAAACTCGCCTCTGCATCTAACAGCTTTCATTTAGTTGCTGCAGATGAATGAACCACTTGAGGTTTCTAAGCAGAAGTGGTCTTTTGCACACTTCCAGCAACACTTCATTTCAGCTCCACACCACTGCAGATGTACGACATTCTCATTTCATCAGAGCTTAATAAAAATGTCATCCTTATGAACAGGGCAAGCGTAATGTGGAGTACATCCACCAAAGACCAGTGTTTAGCAAGGCAACTTATTTATTTGGGTGCAACTCTTGCAACAAAGTAGTTTTAAGTGACTGATTCATGCTCTTGAAGAATATCCCACCCAAGATTTACACTTAGATTCCCCTACAGCTAAACTCTGGTTTTTTTTCAATAGGGAAACTCCTATTTGTGCTCTGAAACAGAAATGGCCTTTTCTAGTTTGTTCTTAAGTCCCACAATCTCACTGGCTTTCTGCATTGCTCAGCATCATACTTGGGAGAGGGAGGGGAAAAAAAAAACCTAGCAAGATCTGGCAGGGTTTGGCTAGGCAGCCAACAGAGTGGTTTTAAACTGTGGATGGCAGCAAGCTTCCCAAATGGAAAATGTTTAGCTGATACATATCACCACAGCTGCAATTTCAAAACAGAAGAAGGACAGTTGTGTACATTGGCCTTCTAAGCGAAGCCTGCTCTAACATATGCCAAAGTATGTTGTGTGTCAACACCCTCACCAGATTCCCAGCCAAAAGGAGGGTGGGAGGGGAGCTACAAACAGGGAACTTTTCATTTATAAAAGCCTTTCCTTTCACCAAAAGAGCCTTATAAAGAAGTAGCCTCTATCTAAGTCTCCATTTAATCAGTGGCAAGTGAAATAGGGGAGCTGTAAACTTGCCAGCATGCCAAAATGACAAAGCTGCCCTTTTGAGGCACAGTTTGGTCACATCTTTCCCCTAGCAAGGAATGAAAGTTTTAGGAACAGGTCTCACGCCTAGTGTTGATTTATGTAGCAGCGTAGAGACATCTGCAGTTATTACATGCTTCTCTCAAAGTAAGGTACTAGTGAATAATAAACCCTACTATGCCACCCATCTCTGAACACACAGATTTTACTTGCCTCCTGGGGAATAGGTGTGCACTTAGAATCATAGAATGGTTTGGGTTGGAAGGGATCTCAAAGCCCATCCAGTTCCAACCTCCTTGCCATGGGCAGGGGCACCTCCCACTGGACCAGGCTGCTCCAAGACCCATCCAATCTGGCCTTGAACAACCCCAGGCATGGGGCAGCCACGACTTCTCTGGGCAACCTGTGCCAGTGCCTCCCCACCCTCCCAGGAAAACATTTCTTCCTACTGTCTAATCCAAATCTCTCCTCTTTCATCTTAAAACTGTTCCCCCTCATCTTATCCCTGCACACCCTCGTCAAGACCACCTCTCCAGCTTTCCTGTAGACCCCCTTTAAGTCCTGGAATAACTGCTGTAAGTACTAGGAAAAACCCTTTAAGTGACAGCTTGTAGTTATTAGGCCAACCTCTAGAAAACGCAACAAGCCTGCCAGGGTTTGCTACTTTCAATCTAAAATTGACATTATTTCTGATTAATTAAATTGCAAAACAAATGCTAAACCTCCATTTGGACTGGTGAGATTCACTGCTCTGGGATCTGGTGCTGAGCAGGAACTCAGCAGCCCAGGGTGCAAATCTCCAGGCTACCATCAGTTTGGTACACGGTGCTTAATATCACCCTTCTCCCTTATACAAACTGCACCAACATGCAAAATGAACATCATTCACTTCTCTTTCCACCCTCATCCCGGTCCACGTGAGTCTTTTGGGGTAGGACAGTCCTTGTTTTGCTGTTTTGAATGAAGTTTAGCACAATGATGTTCTGAACTCAGTTGGGGTCTTATTACACAAATAAACAGAAAGTGAATAGAGTGGAAGAATAAGCAATAATGACAACAATGACTAAACAATCTCCATTTATTTAAACAAAATGGAGATGAGTGAATGCAGGCAAGTTGGTATTTTTGCCTCTTCACATTCTTATGGAAATTAATATGTTTTGTCCCTTACAATCACTCAGATTTAGTAAGATCTCTGATGCCAATAAAATCATTTTTATATTAGAATGTAAGTCAAAGCACAGTGCCTCAGAGCAACAGCAGAAGCATCCCAGCCCATAAAGATGCTGAAATAAGTGTGTAAGTAGGAGCTAAGAACTTCCAAAGATGTGTAGTGATGATTAATCTACATAGGAAGTCAGTCAAGCATGTCTTTGCATACAGTCAGTGAATACAGAACTTTTTTGTAACACCAGCCTTGTTAGTAAGTTTTGGTTCTACCCAGATGCTGTGTATGATGCTGAAGACGTGGAAGTTTATGAACTCTTTCTCCTAGGAACTGTTTGGATGAAAGTAACTTTTCACTGGAGTTTCTCAGATCAATGATTCCAACTCCAAGCACTGTCTCAGTATGTGGATTGGGATCATTGATTTCACTGGAACTGAGGCAAAGCTACAGCGCGTGCATCTGAGACAGGGATACTTCCTCGCTCAGAGCATATGGGGAAACCACAGGGAATGGTGATTCTCCATTGCTCAGGGAGTACTGGAAAACAGAAAATGATAAGGCAGGAAAAACATCAAGAGGAAAAAGCTGAGTGGCAGTAAGACTCTCCCCTACCACAAGAAGAAAGTCTACAAAACAGTAGCGCTCCTCCTTACACACTGTAGACCATTCACAGCTGCAGGTCATTTCTTCCAGGCACCAAAGAGCTGAATCTCAGACCCCTTCATCTGCTCTGGCTGCAGCTGCCTGGGAACTCATTTTGGAGTTAGCAGACTTGAGGGTGATGAGAAAGGCAATCCTACCTTCTTACCCGGGGAGCGGATTAAAATGAAACGGTTTTTCTTTTTTAATAGTGCACGCAGTTCCTGGCACTTGTCATAACTCTCCAGTTCCACTGTTTCTATGCACTTCTGTTCATCCTGCAGAGAGGGAATGAAACGTCATTATGAATAGAAGGCATTGAAATCAATCATATACCACCAACCTCTGCATGTCTTCCCCTTGCATCTGTCTAAAAGCTCTTCTGCCTTAAAAATAACCTACATGCAGAAAGCAAGCCCCCCATAAATCAGGCTGGTGTCTCACTAAAGAAATACCCTAGTCTTTAAGCTACAAGTTGATCTGCAGCTAGCAGTCCACATTGGCTGAGCTAAATAACACGTTGTGGACACTAACACCAGCTTCTACCATCTCTGTTGGCCTCATTCAGGGTTCTCCAGCCAGAAACAAGGTAAGAAGGTCTTTGCCCATCATACTGCCTCAGCCACAGGCTGAGAATGTGCTGTTAGTCATGGCACAGGAAGGAGGAATAACATCATTCACTTTTATGAGCCTTCCTGGCATGATCTCAGAGTGCTCCCCAGGCCTCCCTTTAGCTTGGTGACACTAACTCCTCCCCACAATGAAAGCAGATGTTATTCTGCTTTTCAACAGGGAAGACAGTGCAAGCATCAGGACGGTCCAAGCAGCCCCCCAGGAAGCCCAAGGCAGAGTGGAGATAAAAGCCAAGCCCTAACATTGTACTAAGCCTTAGCAAGGTCAGTGGGAGCCACGTGCAACTGGAACGCGCTCCTCTTGCAGCCACGCTCTAAGCTGTCAAAATGCTTGAGATTGGAAATAATGGTCCTGTATAGCCAGCAAAACTGTCAGGGCCAACGTCTCAGTGGGGAATATTTATCTCTGGTCTATCTCCACTGATGATTGCCGGCTGTGATCTTGGCTCATTTCTCCCAGTAACATAACTAAAATTCCACACGTGGTGCATGGCTCAGTTCAGCTGCGGAGCAGAATCCCTAATAGGAATCACAGTGTAATGCTGGGCAGATAATATTCTTCATGTCTCAGTAGCCCAGAAGAGTCCAAAGCTGCCTTTTGCTAAGTATTGCAAATAAGCAGTGGGACTCGCGGAGCAGTTCTTGCCAGTGAAGTGCTACGGTCAGCACGCTGTGCTGAACCTATCTATTACCATCCTAAATCAAAATCACTCGCCGTGACCATCCACAGCTCAGGTTCCACTCCCTGGGCAGCTCCTCATACCACTATGAGTTTGTATTTAGCAATTCCTGTAGCAGAGAAGGGGTGAGGGATGAGGAAATGTGTTGTAGCCAGGAAGCTGCTGCTGCGTGGCTGGAGGCAGGGAATGGAGAGTTCAGAAGGAAGTGGGCTGAGGAGAATTTCCTCCCTTTACCGACTGACATTTAAGTCACTGTGCAGAGCTCAGGCTCTGTTTAGTTTTATTTAACCTTCCTATCTGGAGATGGGGGCCCGGCAGAGCTGATGCCGGTACAGAACTGCAAGTTCTGAGCCACTGAGGGATGTCTGGATCTAATTTAGTTTTATTATTTTAATGACATTACTGTTTATGACATTTAACACTGAGTAGGTGAATATGACCAGAGAACTGGGAAAATATATACTAGGAGGGGGAAATTAATCCTGCCCAAACTTAAAACCTAGCAGATAAAATCCTGCTGACGTTACTGAGCCCTTTGAAGGCATAAGGCTCCTGCTGCAATTCTGGTATTCCAATGTCACTGCAAAAGGACAGGGATGGAAATAATAACCCCTCAGTGGCTAACAAATGACAGAGAAGGGTGAGGTCAGGAATACATGCCTCAGGGATGGGTGATCTCATCCTGGCCTTTGGTGGACGACCGCCCAAATCACAGCCCTGCTGCATCGCCGGTGTGGTTACCAGCTCCAATGAGAAAGTTTGCTGGGCTCAGGATGTAGGCGGATTGGCAGCACTCCAATCAAAGACCAGCACAAAGACTCCTGCACACCCTCCCTGATCTAGAGAGTAGCTCCATGACACCCTCCTTGTCTACACCACCCTTCCTGCCTCTTGGAGGGGATCCTTCCCTCTGATCCTGTGCAAGCCGTCCTCCAATTAAGAACAGCAGAGCACTGAGCTGGGGGACAAGAAGGACTTGGCAGTGTGGAGAGCTGGGATTTCGCTGTGGCATTGCCTTTTGGCATCCAACTGCCCTCTCCTCCCTGGGGAGGCTTTAGGAACTATGGGAACAAGGCAGTGAGGATGGGGACATAGAGGACCCTGCCCCCGAGGGCCATTGGCTTGACTGTGAAAGCTATAGCTCCATCTCAGAAATGTAAACTTCTCAAGGAAGTTATCCTCTTGAGAGAGGGTGCAGAAGAAAGCAGACAGAGAAATGAGAAAACTCCTCGTCTGAGGCAAAGGAAAAGCATCTGAGTTCAGGGAGGGCCAGAATGGGGCTTTTGTTTCTCTTTTACCCTTGGCACATGGCCATCTCCTCTCTGTGAGCCTACCTGGGTCACAAAGAGATCTTTTATGTTTGCCCTGCACCACTAAGAAAAAGACCGAAGGGCTTGACCCTGTTGCAGGTCTCCAGGTCCCAACAGCTGATGCTCAGAAGCACACAGGGATGAGACTGCTTCGAGAGTTCTGCCCCTATACATTGGTCTCAGAAAAGTATTCTGAACAAGTTTGCATTCCCAAAGAAGTTAAAGCCCAAGACGGAAAAGTTGAGTCCTTACTCAGTGGTCACATCTTTGCATGCTGCAGGGCTGTCCCATGGCGCTGCACTGGATCAAGGCAGGAAATCCCCTTCAGTCTACCTTTCTTTTTAACTCTACAGATTTGAGGGCTTGTTTTTTAAATTGCTTTTGTGCTTGCTGTAAGGGGCAATCAATAAGATGCTTAAAATCCTGATACAGAAACTCCTAGATTCATGATTTAATGCAGAAAACCAATTCCATTAGCTAGTCATGGAGCAGATGCTGCGATTTAAACATGTCTGTCTGTAAACTTGTCCTTTAGGAAGAAAATTACTGAACACCTAAACATATTAATGCACGTGCTTAAGCAAAGAATCATACTTGGCAAATCATTGCCTTAACAGAAAGTTGTTAAAAGGGGTGGGAAAATGACCCAGATTTTTTTTATTTCTATGAAGGTATAATTTCCAGCAAAGACCTCTCCACTGACATACATTCATGGGCTGTGACCCCCCATTCAGTGCAAAATGTCTAAACTGCCTCAAATAATAATTTACTACTCCATCTGAGGATCTCAAAGTGCTTTAATAAATCACATTTGGATATGCATTACTATCACTTTACCAGGGGCAAAATGCAGAAGTTAACTGCATGACCGCTAAATGCTGAATGGATCCTCCAGTCTCTACAAGATGCTTTGTTTAGTAGGTATTTTCCCTGCCAAATAACACCCTTTAAACAAACAAACAAACAAACAAACAAACAAACCCACAAAACCACAACAAAAAATCTAACTCTAAGTACCAACTGCACTGTTTAGGGGGAAAAAAAATCAATCCATGGAGTGATTGATACTGATCTGTGTAGTCCCTCTGCACAGAATTCCCTCTTCTTAGGATGCTCTCTGTAGTTTTGTAAGGCTTAATATTTATTCTGGCAAGAATAAGCAGAGAGAAGGCAAGAAACCCTGTTACAAAATAACCTGCCTGCTCGGTTATTAGTTTTTGTGTAGGTACAGATGTAGGGTGCTGTAGATGTAGGTGCTGTAGATGGAGGTGCAGCAGATAACAAGAAATCTATCTCCCTTTACTTCACATCCGCTGAAAGAAACTTGAAGCTGAGTGGGATGACTTTCACCTCCAACTGCTCCAGGTAATACAATAGCTGTTTGCAATTTGCCTTTGGGAGGTAGTTCTGCCTTAAACCAAACCCAAAGCCTCACTAACAGACGCAGTATGGGAAACACACTCCCAGGACAGGTCAGGAGCACATTCCAAGAGATTGCTCTTCATGATAGGAGTTGGACTCAATGATCCTTGTTGGGTCCCTTCCAACTCAGGTCATTCTATGATTCTGTGATGATAAATGTACTTGTATTCTGCTCAGACTGTACTTTCCAGTGACACAGTACAAATTTATTGCCTGCATCTTGTGTCGGCCATCCTCTCTGCTCTTGTTTTGCACACACAAACCTCAGCTATGAGTGCAGCCAGCCTCTTGCAACTGCACAAACAATCGTGCCTGCCTATGAAACAACTGCTAAAGGCAATATTAGCACCTCTTCGAGAAGGGCTTGAACATGCGAGGGACTGATAAAAACCACCATGTGTACAAAACACTAGCTCAGTTCCTGGAAATCTGATGGGCTCAGAGCAGTTGAAATACTCAGCCTCTAAACCTGCCCTCCCAGATGGAAGCTGACCTCCCTCCCGTTTAACCCATGCAGGTCTAATTTTGGATACATAAGGAAAGATGCTGGTATTTCTGTTGCCTGAGGCTTCATCTCTTTTCTTTTCCTAGGGCTCCAATTCAGCAAGCACTGAGCAATCCCATTTTAACATGTTTCAGTCTGATGATGGTGTGGGGGGTTGCGTCCATCACCAGGGTCACACAAAGCAGGGCAAGTATGTGGAGAAGGTCCAGTGGGGAAAGGGGCAGCCTGAGCTCCAGAAATAAAAGCCACCATAGCACACTGCACCACAGATTCTCCTTTGACATTGGGCAAGGCCTTCCTCATCTCAAAAACTCAATTCCCCAATTTTTAGATAGAGACAGCAACACTGTCCTAACTCACATTAAAGGAAGATAAATACAGTAATAAACACAAACTGCCACAATTCTGCAGCAACGGGATCCCTCCTGAGTGCAGAAAATTGCCATCTCCTTTAGTTTCCTTGTAGTCAGTCTGCACAATCATATGCTATCCTATTGTGCTACCAGATAATTTTGCAGCAATTTCCTCTCCTAAGACATCTGACTTCACTGTAAGCCAGTTTAATAGCCTATAGATATTAACATGATTCCTTATTTACAATAATGGGACCTTGTAGCTACTGTAGCTTACAGACGCAATTTATTACAGGATGTTACCACAATCTGCAGGCTACCAGAAAACATTATGTCCAGTTGTTACAAATGCCATTTTCCTTGTTGAGATAATAAAATAACCCTTTAAATGATTGGGATTTATCCTTCTTCTGAATGTCTGTGAAAATTAATCTTACTTTAAAAGTCTCCTTTTCCCTTGTGGTAATGAGAGCCTCCATATATCTTGTTTTTAAAGGCATGCCCTCTAAAACAACTCTACGTCATGTCTGTAGATTTTGTATCTGTGAGTTCTTAGAGCTTCAGCTGGAGCCAATAGGTGTCCAGGGCACTGGGAAGCAATCTGCAGAGTCTCAACGCTTTGTAGGACCAAGCTGCATCTTCCTGCGTAGGAGAAAACCCCACCACTTTGCCTGCCTTCCAAACTGCTCATCATCTGACACTGACTTCCCATTTCATTGTTCTTGCACTCTTCATGTCACTTCAAAACTGAGAACAAACACCTCCAGAAAGCTCTGGGATTTGGGAAAAGCAGAAGGGCTCAGCATAAGGCAGGGAGGTAATACCCTCTAACCTCAGCTGTTTATAACACATCTTTTTTATTATGCAATCACATTTTTTTAAAAAAGAGAACCAAACTCATTTGTCAGCCCCGTTGTTCCTGAAGCCATTGCATCAATGTGGCTGCTGAAACATTTCCCCATTCTTCTTCCCTTGACACACTGCACTGAAGCTTTGCAGCATTTTGGATTTGTACCTGATGATCACAAATGGCCCAGATCCCTTTGTGTCAGACACCACACAGGCATGTGGTCCGTGGGCAGACATGCAGTGAGAAATGCTCCTCCATCCCAACACACACACAAACTTCCAGTCACCACACACCAGCAGGGCCTACGCTTACCCATGCCTAATCTCAAACCAATCTGGGTCACAGTTTGTGCTCTGCACTGTAATTTCTAACCTTTGAGACAAACTCTGCTTCTTGCAGAAGCCCCTTCCAGCCCAGGAACTAAGGGCTCAATCCAGGGAAGAGCAACCTTTGCAGCCTGGCAGGACTAGCCCTGTACTTTTCGTTCTTCTTGCATGAAGATCTAGGACAGATTTGGCTTGGCTCTTATTTCTCATTTGATTGGAAACAGCTGTAAACAAAGCCATGAACTTAAGACAAGCAATTTATCTAGGGAAGTCCAGAACAAGGCTCCCAGGGGTTCTTTGCTCATTACTGGCTCAAGTTAAAGGAAAAAATGAGCCAAATCTAGACTGTGTCCCTGCTTAAGGAGGACAGCGAGCACTCACAATCTCACCCTGCATTCATTGGTGGCTAAAAGAAAACCTTGAAGAGTCTGGCTAGCAACAATTTGAGCTGCTTGAGGGGTGCCAAACAGCTGCAAGGTTGCCTGCCATTCCCTCAAGCAGCAGATGGGAAGTCAGACTGCTGAAATCCAGTTTTATGCTCTAAACACCAAAAAAAGCAGAGCATGTATCCTGCTTCTGCCCAAAGCTTTACTCCCTCTGCCTCCTCACAGGATGTCCTGCCCCCATTTTTTTCTTTGGCAACAGTACTGTCAAAATATTTACTGGCTAAAATATTTATGATATATAATATATACTAAAATGCAGCTGCTGTCTCCTCTAGATAGTGTTTACCCTCCCCAGCAATAACTGGAGAAGTCTTTTTGAAAGGAATGGGCTGGAGAGAAGAGTGAAAAACACAGGAACGTGTGTCACCAAGGGCCTGATTCTGCCCATCGTTCAAGGCCATTGACCATGACCATACCTCATCCTCAAAGACCACGAGCTGTGTTTTCCGTAGCTGGATGTAACGATCCTTCCACAATCCCAGGAGTCCCCCGCTGCTTTTCTTAATCCAGCCAAATTTCTCTGCAGTTGGAGCACACTTTGGTTTCTCTGAGACCTCCTCCTTTGTATCCTGCAAGGACAGAAGGGAGAGGGAATTACGTCAAAAGCATCTTCCATCCATTTAATGAAGGTCAGCAGAAAGCCTGCCCAGACAAGACCTCAGCACCCACCACATATATTTCCAACCACATCACAAAGGAGAAGACTGGCATCTTCTGGAGAAAAACTCAACTGGCTCCCATGTGAGAGGTGCCACAGGACTGGGGAGTGGGCACAGACCCTGGCCACCCCTGGGCATACTGTTGGAAGAGTAGCAAGTCTCTGCTTGTTTCTCTGCTTCCCTCTCTGTGGAGGTACTCCCTGCTCACTTAGGCACCAAGTATTTCAAGTACTCCTTGAAAACAAGCACTCCTCTCTCTGGTTTGGCCCCCATGCTCTTGGATGAATGTTGATGGGACGGATCCTGCTGGCATCAGTAGCAACACTCATATTTTAGCCCATGAGCACTTCTGTAAGCTCCTTCTCTAGGTTTCTGCATTTCGTCATTGCCCACAAACTTACTCCCATGGGCAAATCCACAGCACAAGGGCCAGGACTTCATCACATCTGCATTAAAATATTCCCAGCAGGCTTCTATGTATTTTGTAAGCAGAGGGAAGGACCAGCAGAGAAGGCAGCCCCAAGCTGGGGTGGGTGTTACCCTGCCTTTAGTTCCTAGCTATTTGTCACGGCCTGCTCTCACCCACCCGCAGCAGCACAGGGAGCCCCAGCACCCTGCACTGAGAGGCTGCTGGCTTTCCAGGCCTGGTAAAAATCATGAGATGCATGGTCTTCCTGCTTTGAAAAAAACATCAGAAATATCCAATATCAATATTCTCATCAGAGACAGGAAACCTAAGACTGGGAGCAGAGGCAGTCAAGCTTATTAGCTGACTGCCTTCACCAGCAGACTTGGTTAAATATGTGAGCTTTCCACCCCTCTGCTGCACTAGAAGAGCCTTCAAAAAGGCAGAATCCCCATTTACTTCCCTCGTAGTGCCCCACTGCTCCAAACATCCCGTGGACCCCTCAATAAGCCTCTTTCCCCAGAGCAAGGTGAGGGGAATCCCTCACTGAACCAAATCCCCTTACACAAACACCTCACCAATCTTGTGACTTGCAAGGAGAGGCCAACCCCAAATCCTCCAGCCTCCTCCCAGGAATCCCACTGTCCCGACAGACTTCATTTCCTTCATGTCCCTATTTGTAGTAACAGTAATCCTGCTGCAGAAAGGTAGCACATCTGAACAAATCAAGGATGTATGACAAAGGCAGAGCCCCAACCATACTCAAATGGAATTTGCTAGCTGCTGAATGAAACCCTTTCTTGTAGGGTAAAAACCCCAAACAAAACAAACTGGAGCAGCTGGAGCTCAGACCTCATATTTCATAACACAAGGAAATCCCATATGCATGGAAGGGAGTTGGAGCTGGACACTCCCATGGCCAGAACACAGCAAGAGTGTATGGATGAGCTCCAAAAAATCTGGAGGAGAGCCTTGCTAATGAATCTGTTTTCATGCACCAGACTCCTAGTGAATACGCCCTTGGACAGTGGCTGCCATCGGGGTGAGCTGTTATCCTAAACAGGGAACTTGCACCCATAAAAAGAGGAAAAACAGATTAAATATCCCACACACCCACATTTATTCTGATCCATGCTAAGGCTGGGAAGAGGCTTGGCTTTGCATGTAGGCTCAAGTGCAAACTAGGAACAAGAAATTCAGATAAACCCTCTCTCACCTAAAAGAAAATCAGGCAAAAATTTGTAACATCCTTGGCGCCCTTGGTAGAAGTTATTTCAATTGTACCGAGCCACATTTGAAATGGCCATGATACAGGATGACAGAGCATGAAAAAGTTTTCCGGGAAACGAGGGGTATGGCCTGGTGGGGTTTTTTTTAAACTTGACTTTTTAGGTTGCCAGGAAGTTGTACTTGGTTGCAATCTGTGACTTCAGCAAACATCAACTGCTGCACAAATATAGACCTGCTGGTTTCCTGATCGAGCACCCTTTTGATGTCATTTTTAGAGAACTGGGCATGGACTTGAACCTCCCTCAGAGTAGTTTTGCATGGATATAGCTGTACAAAGGGTTTATTTGAGTGACTCCAGACCAAATGTTTTGATTCCTTAATTTTTTTTTACTTTGCAGACTAATATTTCCTGCTCTTTTCCCTCACCTAGCAGAAAGGAAATCACACAGCAGATATGCCTATCCATGGTATTCCACAGAGAGAAAGAAAACTACCCTGCCTCTTCTGATTTTAAAACACAAGTGCACCCTGTGAAGACACAGCACTTAACATCCACCTCTGAAAGAACAACCTGCCCCAATAACCTTTTTTGGTTGGAGTTGGAGCTCATGTCTGCACTTCTGCAGAGGGCAGAGCTTGGGCAGAACTCACCTGCCTTCCTGCTCCTCGTGGCATTGCAGAGTGGCGTGACAGCTCACCCTTGCCCCAGGACTCTTGGGAGCTCTGGTTGGAGCCACTTGCCAGGAAGGAGCTATGCATGGAGTTCCCTCTACACCAGGCAGAACTTCCCAGCTGTGCTGGCACCCGGGAGCATTGGCAGAGAGGATCCGTGACTCCAAGCCCTCACCTGCCCCAGCTGAGCAGTCCAGGGGAAAGGAGGTAGGATGAGATGGGAGTGCTGGTCTCAGCAGATGACAACAGCCACTGCATGGGAGTCACCTGAGCCTGAGCTACCTGGTGCAGTCCCCTCTACAAGATAGACATGACGGGTACAACTCTGTGCTCTGGGGGCTCCTGAGCCTCACAGGCACTCAGCACATGGCAAGATGGGATGCGGTTGCTGTAATCCCTCACCTGCAGGTTAAAGGCGTAAAAAGAACCCCAGATGACGCAACTTGACCATTTGTTCCTGCAAAAGCAAGAAGAGTCTTGGAGATGGTACCTGACATCTTTGTGGATAAATTTTATGGCCAGCTCATGCCACCTCTGCTATGAATCAGTGAGGGGAGGTTGGCCAGAGAAGGGCACTGAGAGCAGGGCTATGTGTCCATCCTGCATTCTCTGCCTGCGATTCCACAACTAAAACTGGAGCACAGCACAAACAGATGAGTTGCTGTTGTTAATTCAGCTTTATGTGGGGATTCCTTCTGCAAGAAATACTGAGATATCCTTCCCGGGATGTTCTTGAACTGAATTCATTCCCAATGCTGGTGTAAATCCATGAGAAAAAAACCCACTTGCATCAGGCAAGCAAGCCAGCTTAAATGAGGGAAGAACTGAGTTATCCCTTGCTGGCTCATGCCAAAGGCATCACTCCTAAAACCAATCCAAACAAGTCATTTTTGCAATTTATATAACAGTGGCATTAGAACTGAAACATGAGTTTCACTCTTACAGCCTGATTTACACTCATGTTTCGCAGCTCAGCAGAGATGCCAAATTAAGGGAATAGGATGGTTTTTATTTAACAATTAGGTAGTTATTTCTTTCCTCCCTACCTCAGTTTTACAAGGGCCCACAAAGCCACATACTTTTCATGTCTTTCAATAAAAAAACTACCAACATCTGAATTACAAACTACGTGCACACAAGTGCGCAGTTACAGTAATTTCATTTAAAGTAAGTAGCCCATTTATCCCATGCTTCTCTCTAGCAAGGCATGGATGAACACCTCCCAGGAGACAACCTGCATCTCCAGATCTCCACTCTTTTTCTCCCTTTCCACATTATCTTCCAAGCCTGGCTGTCAGCACTTCCACTTCTCCCTGACCTGCAGAAGCAAAGCCACCTCACTGGAAATAAAATTGCTCAGACGCATGTGAAACTTGGGAAACTACATGTGAAACTTGGGAAACTACATGTGAAACTCGGAAAACTGCATCTGACGTCCCTTTCTGCAAGCAATCACCAGAGGATTCATTTATCTTTAACGAAGAGGGGCTGGTTGGTCAGTTCTGGGAAGGCAGCCCTTCTTGCTCTCAAACCCCAGGGACCTCTGTGAGGCTGGATGTGAAGCCCCTTTGGCTGGTGAGTGCCAGCTGGATGCAGTTTTTCTGCTGAGGATTAATTTCTTGGATGTCGGCACATAATAATAACTCTCGATCACTACCAACTTGGGCTGCTTTGCCATCTACCCATAGTTTTATAAAAGCTCATATATTTGCCACAAGACATTGGGAGCTGAAATAAGGGGCAGAGGGGGAAGACAAGCCACAGCTACTGGTATCACATGTACTAGAGCCTGAAGTTCCCTAGCAGTCTGTCCTCCCAGGAGCTTTCTTTGTGCATGAGCAGAAATACCTCATTTAAGAAAGGGAAGGAGAAATTATTGTGTGGCCAGATGAGGGGAGAAAACAACCTGTTTAACTCGATAACAAATTTGTGGCATCTTAATCAATCCGCATGGGGATGGACTATTGGGGTGTGACCCCACGGACGTGAAAACCTACACGAGAAAGTAAAGTAAGGCAAAGCACTGTTGTTGTTCTCTGAGTTAAACCCATCCCAGGCAGAGACAAGAAGGAGCACAGACGGCTTGGACACGGCCAAGCCTGCGGTCTGACCGAGGCCCAGCTCCAGTACGGAAGTGCAACACCCCAGCAAGAGTCAGCACAAGGTGGCCTGAGCAAGCGTGGCATTCGAACAAGCCCGACTCTGCCAGCACTCGTCCTCCAGCAGCACCAACATTCGCCCGTCAGCCTCACCCGGCCGCTTAGAAAGTTTAAAACCCAAAGAGCTCTCGGGATGCTCTGCCTCAGTGACTGCCAGCAGCTCGCATGCACGGAAGGCAATGTGGAGGGGGGAGGCTGCGGGAGAAAAGGGACCCCCATCCTCCGGGTCTCCGTTTCTAACCCTGCTGCAGAGCACGGGCCAAGCGGGGATGTCCCAGCAACCGGCAGAGACCCCAAAAAAGCCCAAAGTGGCCGGTGCTATCCTCCGTCTCGCTTCCCAGCTGGTAGCAGCAGCAAGGGGCTCCTGCCCCATCCCGGGCATCCTGCCCCATCCCGGGGAACCCGCACAGCCCCGTCACATCTCGGGAATCCTGCACAACCCTGTCCCACCCCGGAGATCCCGCCCAGTCCTATCCCATTCCGTGGATCCCGCACAGCCCTGTCCCATCCAGGACAGCCCTGTCCCATCTTGGGAATGCCACACACTTCTGTCCCTTCCCGGGGATCCCGCACAGCCCCCCGCTCGCTCCCCGGTCCCGACTCACTCGCTCCATGTCGGGCCGGGGCGGGCGGGCATGCCGGGCACAGCCGAGCCGTGTCCCCGCGGCTCTCCTCTTCCCCTCAACTTCTCCGGAGCAGCAGAAGCACCAGCACCAGCCGCAGCAACCAGCCTCGGGTTTCCGGCGACTCCGGCGCTGCGAGCGAGGAGGCGGGGATGCCCCCGCCCCGGCCCCACCCGCCGCGGGCAGAGGGACTGCGGTGGGGGGGGCCGAGCCGGGGGGGGACGGGAGAGGACCGAGGGACGGGTCAGACCCCAGAGCCGGACAAGTGACCCCGGAAACAGAGCGTCGCTAGGGTCAGAAAATATGCCCAGGGATCAGACCAGACCCCCGTGTTAGGACCGTGACCCTGTAATCAGAGGGTCCCTGGGGTCAGGCAAGGTCCCCGGGGTCAGATAAAGTCCCCAGGGATCAGGTGAGACACCTGCAGTAGGGCAGTGACCCTGGAATCAGAGGGTCCCCGGGATCAGCCAGGGTCCCCAGAGGTCAGGTCAGACTCCACAGTGTCCCCAGAAACAGAAGGTCCCCGGGATCAGGCATGGTCCCCAGAATCCAGCAGAATCCCCAGAATCAGACAGGATCCCCAGGATAAGGTCCCCGGGGATCAGGCCAGATCCCCATAGTAGGGCAGTGTCCCTGGAAACAGAGGGTCCCCAGGGTCAGGCAGGGTCCCCAGGGTCAGGCCAGACTCCGTGGTAGGACAGTGTCACTATAATTAGAGGGTCCTTAGGATTAATCAGGGTCAGTCAGGGTCCCCAGGACCAGGTAGGGTCCTAGGGATCAGGCCAGACCCCATGTTAGGACAGTGTCTCTGGAATCAGAGGGTCCCCGGTGACAGGGAGGGTCCTGATGCACTGGATGGCACAGTGTCCCCAGGGCTGGGGTCAGGCAGGGCCCTGGGAGAAGCAGGATGGTGCACAGGTTGCAGAGAGGTGAGGGATGCCCTCATGAGAACCATCATGGCACTCTGGGCATCATGAAGCCCATGTGGAGCAATGCTCAGGGTCACATGGCATCGTGCACCCTCAGCAGTGGCTCCTGGCATTGGGATGGTCTCAGGACAGCACGTTTTGGCAGAGAGGTGATGCAGTTTCTTAGCACAAGGGAACAGCTGGGAAATGGTCTGGCAGAACTGGTTAACGCAACCAGTCACGCTCAGAGCTATTGTTCTCCACTGGTATTCAGCTTTGCAGACTCCTGCTTCTATTTCAGGCCTGCTGGAGGGCTCATGTACCCAACAGCCTGCCTGTTTCTTATTCTAATTATTTCAGTCAGCCTAAAAAAAGTTAGTACCTCCCTCTGCAAACCTTGCCTCCGTTCTTCTCAGCAGAGAAGATATGAAGGAAAGGAGAGGAAAAGTTTCGACACCCATTGCATCCAGGTTAAATGCTCTTCTGCATAAGTATGATGAGCACTGGTAGGGGGAAACAGGTGGGTCTGCTAATCAGCAAAAGAGATACCAGAGCATCCATCAGTGCTGGCTGCTCCCATCCTGCAGGGCCAGGGGTTAATGGAGGACCTGGGAATCACCCTGGGACACACTAGGGTTTGAAATGAGAAATCTTGGGGCTGTCAAGGCACGTAGCCGGGGAAATGATTGCCATGTCAGCAGAAAGACATCCCGCATGAGGCCAGGAAGAATCTAACAGATGTGCTATGGTGAATCTGGGTTTTGACAAGAGACCGAGGCACTCTGAAAAGCAAAGGGAGGACAGATGGGGTGTAACTGACCATCACTGGTACGAACAGAGAGAGGACAGCATGGTGGGGTGCATCATGCCTACCACCACAGTTAGCTGTTACCCAGGCAGCATTCTCATCCTCCTCCTCTCACCCAAAGGGGTTTTGGGCAGAACCCTTCTGTTTGTTCCTCTTCCACAGGGCTGCAAGAACAGCAGGGGCTGAGCAAGGACCAGAGCTCCTAAGAGCAACTCAGCCAAAATAATTATTAGTGATAATTAGGAAAAGCACACTGATGACATGTCCTTTGTATCAGCTTAGTTTCAGGTTTGTCAAAGGCTCCAATCATTCTGAGACGATCCCCTTGTTGTATAAACACCTTCTGTGGTCTCCCCTGCTCCTCCTCTGCAGATGAGAGCCAAGTTGAGCAAAGAAAAGGCTGCTATGAGTACTGGCTATGGCAGAGAGGACCCTGGCCAGTGGCTGGGAGTGTGTGAGCATCCTTCAGATTGTTTCTTTGCCTGGCACAACTGACACCCCTGAAAGGTTCACCAGAAAACTGTCATTCAGAGCTGTCACCAAGCCAGGGTTAGCTCTCTGCTTCCCAACACCAGGTAGGAACTGGTTTAAGAATGTGTTTTCTTGGTTTAATTTTCCAAACCATCAAAATGGGGCTTTGGGTGAGGAGTGGGAGCATCCCGCCTCATCTACAGGCTTCTACAGTGAGGGTGTGAGAGCAAGGCAGGGTGCGGCAGTGCCAAGCTCAGCTGTGGGACAGTGCCAACCATCACAAAATGAATCAGTGAAAACAGGTGATATTTTAGCCAGGTTTTTAAATTGACAAAAACCTACCCCAAAATACCAGAAATGTTGTTCAGTGTTCTCTGTTTTCCTGGCAAGGCTTGGGGATTGAGGGGAAACCTCTGGCTTTACAGATATGGTGTGGACTGTGGTTCCGGCTCTCCTGGAAAATTTTAAGCAATGAAAAAGTGAATATTTTTAGCATGCCATCAATGTGCACATGAGGATGTGAGTACTGTAGAACACACAACACCGAGGCTGCATCCTTGTGATTTATCAGCTGTACTCATCCCTGCCAGCATGCTGTTCCAGAGAGATCTACTACTGTGATCCCACCAGCAGGAACATGGGAGCAACAGCTTTGGAGAGATCAATTGGATGCAAGAGGAATTGAAGGAGGATGTGCATTGCACAAGAACATGCAAAATGGTCCAAAAATGCTGTGGGGAGAGGCAAAAAGGCATGTGTCTGCAGCCAGGGTTAGGCTGCTCCTTTGGGATGAGATGTGCTGCCAGATTGTTAGTCGTCTTCTTCATTGATAAGAAGTGGTGCAATGCTGCCCTGGCAAAGTGAAACAGAGCCACAAGTGGCACAGAGAAGCCTGGGCTGGTGAGTCACAAAGTGAGGAAATTCAGTTCCAAAGAGACCCAGGAATCCTTCAACTCTGTACCCCAGCAGCTGCATTCAGAATTTTGCAAAACTCAGGGGGCAGGATGCAGAGGACAGTGGTGCCTGAGGTTGGGAGCTCCAGCTACAGAGATACGGCTGCCTGGAGTCACTCAGGGCTGAGTTGGGGTTGGGACGGGTGGGGAGTGCCCCATGCTCATTCAAATGTGGGCAAACCCGTCTCTCCAGCCACAGGAACCACATGAGAGAGCTATGGTCACCATCACATCTTCCTGCCCTCCTTTCCCTGCTCTGGCCAGAGTGCTCCAGCTCCTACATCTGCTCTGAAGCACCCTGTCACCAGTCAGCTGCTCCACCTGCTTGTACCTCTGTTTTCCTCCACCTCAGATGGCAATAACCCATCTCTGGGGCCTGTGAGCCTAGTTCATTAGCGCCTGGCTTCATTGAATACTTTGAACTGGGCTAGAAAGGCAGAGGCAAGGGAGCAATTTAGATTAGACATTAGGAGGAAATATTTCACAATGAGGGTGGTGAGGCACTGGCACAGGTTTCCCAGGGAAATTGTGGCTGCCCTGTCTCTGGAAGTGTCCAAGATCAGGTTGGATGGGACCTTGAGCAGTCTGGCCTGGTAAGAGGTGTCCCTGCCCATGGCATGGGGGTTGAAACTAGAAGATCTTTTAAGGTCCCTTCCAACCCAAATAACTCTATGATTCTGTGATTCTGTGATCTCACTTGCCCTGTTATCTACTTGGCTGTGAGGAGATGGGGGGTATGCCAGCAAGTCCAGGAGCCAGCACTGGGCTCAGGGCAGCCATGGGGCTCTTGCCCTCAGCTGGAGGCATCCTTGCCTGATTTTTGGGCTTAAATCTTACATTTTATGGTCAAGACACATGAAAGGATCGTGCTTCCAATGACACTCCCGGCTGCAGTGGGGCACTCAGAGTCAGCACGCCTTGTCTGGGGTTTGGCCAGCAGCTTCTGACCTGCCAAGGTCCTGGTTCTACCTGTTTTCCTCTTGGCCAATACCAATCCAAGCTTCTGCTTAAATCTAACCTGGACTTCCCTGCCATTCATGCTCTGTATTTGAGTGATAGGCTTGAAAGAAAAGACTCAGCTGTCTGTCAAAACCAGCAGCCTGTGAGTTGTTACAAGAACTCATGAGCTCTCCTTGCTGATCTTGCAAGGAAAGAAGTCCTTGCCACAGAGGATATCTGGACATGCCACAATGAGTATGGATTTCAGACTGGACTCACTAGGGGGACAAAGCAGATCCAGAACTCTGGGAAAGGAGATCACTTGCAGGGACAAAATGGGGAGGGTAAGCAGTCTATCTTAAAACCACCAGTGAGTTAGCTTAACGTGGCCAAGCCTTGTGGTGTGATAGCAAGTGGAAAATGAGCAACTCCTGCCTTATGTTTTCTTCTTCATTCCGATTGTACCTGGCAGTTAGTAGTAAGCTCTATGGAAAGACTGTGGCTGAGGGCTGGAAGAGGTGCCCAATGATGCTGGTGTCCAGGTGACAGCCACATTGGTCTATGAGCAGGATGGATGGTAAGGGATGAAGCATCTGGTGGCTCAGGGAGGCTCTTCACCTCCAGTGCTGCATGGGGTGAAGGAGAGCAGCACGGGGCTGGAACAGGAGGTGGCTTGGACAGGTTATCCCAGTCCATGTTGCTTTTAATCCCCGGGGTCTTTCAGAGCAAGTGATATGCCTCACATTCTGCAGGCTAAACCAAATCCCTGTGTAAATGGGCTGGCAGTGACTTCCTGCACCTCTCACTGCATTGCCTTGTGCCTGGGGCAGTCACCTCTGGGCTGTCCCAACAGCTCTGCACCATTCTTGGCCTTCACCAGCATCTCCAGCAGTGACAAAACTTGCCCCAAATAATCCCTCTTCACTGCTGCTCTGACAGGAAGGAGGGATATAAACACACCAACTCTTTGTTAGTGTTAGTATTCACCAAGCTTTCAAGCTGGGCTGGGTTTGGGACAGGTGCTTCCTGCAACCCAGCCCCAATCTCCCACTGGATCCTTGCTCTGTCTAGGCAGGGGACCTCCCCAAAACACCTCTGCCCTGCCTACACTGCTTTGAGATGGGAAGGCTGCAGCCACAGAGGTGCTAGAGGAATTTTTCTGGGGGGAGTTAAAGTAAGGCATCATCTCTGAGTGCATTGTGGCCACTAGCTTTCCTCTATGCTGAGCATGCAGCCAGCAGGGTCCTCCTGGAGCCATTGGTAGGTGTATATATACATAGAATGTGTATATATGTATGCAATAATACCCTCAGAACCTATTTTTTTTAGCTATGGCACGAAACAAGCCCTCAGAGGGGTTTTATCTGGTATCTGCATCACTGATGACCCCAGCTAAAATGATGCTTCTGAGCACATTCTTGCTCTCAAGGACATTCCTGGACAGTAACTCTGCCATCCCTACCTGCCACCCTGCCCAATTCCTGGGGCTGAATCCTGCTCCCAGTTTGCCCAGCAAAACCTCTGAGGCCAGCAGATGCCCTCTGTGCACAATGGTGTGGGAGCAGCTGGGGTTATGTCGACCATCCCTGAGCACATAGGGACCCAAGGGATTTGGGGACTGGTGACTTTCACAGTGATTGACCCCACAGATCATCTAAAACAATGTTCTTTGTCATGTGGAGGAGCACATGAGTAATGTAGGGAAGTACCAGAATGGGTTAAATTAGTAGTTATGTTTAAATCAATACTTGGATTTATGCTCCTGTCCTAACAATGCCACTTCTTATGCCCTCCAGTTTGAGGACATGGACCCCAGTGGCTGAGTTTGAGCCACTGTTTCTGCTGTGAACGTGGATTTTGGCAGATGTGCTGCAGGCTTTGGGCTGATTTTACTTGGAAGGGACGAAGCCGAAATGAAGAAACAGCCCAAGTGTGGCTGTGGTATGTGCACGGAGAGCTATTGAGACATGAATTTGGGTGTAAAAAGGAGTCTCAGCAGTTGCTTCACACTGCTTATCTTATTTTGGGGGCACAGGAGACTCTTTCTTGGCCTTACTTCTTGCTCTCGCTTTTCCCAGTGCCACCTAGGCCCAAGGTTTAATCCTGGCTTCTTAGTTCCCATCCTTGGTCATGCAGGTGCATCGTGGTCCCTGTACTGGAATCTTTGGCTCAGGAGATGCAGAGATGCCTCTACTGTGCCATAGGTGGACAGTAGCCAGCCCTGGGACACCTCCCTGTGTTTTCACTTCTGCAGGGTCTTCCTCCATCCCTGAGTCTCCTGCTGATCCTCCACCTTCTCACCAGCTGCCATGAGAGTCCTCTGCCCTGTACCCAGAGGAAAGCTCAATGGTTGAAACAGCCTGATCTCCCACCTCTGTTTTTCGGGGTGGGAGGGGATGGGTGGGGGGTGGCGGTGTTTCAATTCTTTAATTTCCTGGTAAGATGACTACATGCTTCCAAAATCTCACCCCACTTGAATTGAGATGCGTGGGTGGGTGGAATGTGTCAAGGCCATTGTGTTTTCAAAGTGGCTTCAATCAAGGAGCATCAGTTCCCGAATCTGGCCCTGGCTGGTGTTTTCAACAGGTTTTGAGCTACACATCCTGCTACTGGGGAAAGGTTGCGGTGGGGGAGCAGAACATCCCCGGTGAGTGCACAGAGAGACAATCTGCAAGTGTATCATCCAGGGAAATGTGGGATGTGGGTGCAATCTGCCCATCCATGCTGTGTTGGAGCCACCTCTGGGTTTCCTTGAGGATGCCGATGGCTGAGATCATCCCTGGTCCCTGCAGGAGAGACTGGGCTCCTGGATCCAGCGATGCTCTCCCTGAAGATGCCTTGTGCAAAGGCAGTGAATATAAGCTGAGCCTTGACGTGGGCAGAATTTGTGGTGAGATTCCTGGCCATGCTCTGGTATTGGTGGTGATTCAGGAAGTAGGATTGGATCAAGTGGATTCCACAGAGATTTACAGCGAGTGCTGGGAACTAAACTCTTTCACGTGAAGGGCTTCTTGTGATGTCCTGCTGTGTCTGAGACAGGTTTTGCCCATGGCTGAGAAGCCAAGGTGAAGTGGGAAGCATGAAACACACTCCTGCAATGGAGTTTTAGTCCTTAACTTTGCAGTGAGGCAGTGCTGGGACTGTGAGCACTTCACATCCCTCTCCTGGTGCTGCTGCCACCTCCCAGCCTTTCCAATGAGGCTGGGATTTTAGCAGCTGACTGCCCAGCTTGCTGCTATGCCTGTATCCCACCTGTGTGGGACACAAGTGAGGACCAAGTGCAGACACATGAGATGAAACAAGCTGTGGGCCTGGCAGAAGGTCTAGCTGAGAAGCACTCATGGGAAATGTTTCCCTTCTGAAACTATAAAATCTAATTAATGCCAGTAATAAATGTTGATACTCGTTAGGTCTGAGTCTGGGCTCTCCCTGGCTAACAGCAGCCTCTGTTCTGCAGTCTCTCCTGAATGAGAGCCAGTGGGGTAGGATGGACAAGCTCATTCCCTGCCTTCATCCCTTGGTTGTGTTGATGGGGAGGGTGGTGCAGGGGGTGGGCTCTCCTCAAGGGGACCCAATAGCATCAACTATAAACCATATCCTCTCTGATTCCTTCCAGGGAAGCACCTTGGCCCCAGGGGACACTGGTGAGGCAACACCAAAGGGCTCACATTTGCCTTAATTGCTCCCACAATACCCACAAAGTCCACTGTGCAGGGAGCTGAAGAGCAGAACCTCTGGGTTCAGGGGAAAAGATGCAACATGCTCACATGCAGGCTGTGAACTTGCCAAATTATTTTCTAATCCATGTGGAGTCATGCTATTTATTGTCCCCTTTCCCTACCTTTTAGGGTGGGATATGGACATTCACATCCCCTAGAGGTATGGCTTCAGAGCCACTGGCTCAAGAAGTCAAGTGACATTGCTAATGCCTTACTGCAACCTGGATGAGGCTCTTGCTGTCCAGTATTTTCCTTTTTTAAATCACATTTCTCCCTAGGACCCATTTGAGTGTTTGAATCCCTCCCAATGCTGTTTGAGGCTAATCTCTGCATGGCACTGACTCCCCCGAATGTGGGCAGCATTCCACTCCATGGAAATTATTTGAAAGAGGGAATGGTCTAATTCAGTGAGACAAACCACCAACATTTCCAATGTTTCTTGGACCCCCTGGCTGCCTGTGGGACCTGAGTACTGCAGTATCCAGCAGTGCTTGGGCTGAGCCCTGGTCCTTGCCCCACACTGGTCATTAGCAAGGGAATGCTGAGGGTGCATTTACATGCAAGGGAAGGTTGTGGGGCTCAGTGCAGCTCCCCTAGGCTCTGCTTGTGCCCTTCCTTTGTGCCTTGTTTAGCCTGGAGAAGAAGAGGCTGAGGGGAGACATCATTGCTCTCTACAACTACCTAAAAGGAGGTTGTGGAGAGGAGGGAGCTGGGCTCTTCTCCCACGTGTCAGGGGACAGGACAAGAAGGAATGGCCTCAAGCTCTGCCAGGGGAGGTTCAGGCTGAACGTTAGGAAAAAAATTTCACAGAAAGGGTCACTAGGCACTGGAACAGGCTACCCAGGGAGTTGGTTGAATCACCTTGCCTGGAGGTGTTTAAGGCACGGGCGAATGAGGTACTAAGGGACATGGTTTAGTATTTGATAGGAATAGTTGGACTTGATGATCCGATGGGTCTTTTCCAACCTGGTGATTCTGTGATTCTATGATTCACTGGCTGGAGTGGATGCAGAGGGCAATTTTACCCTAGCTTGGGGCATTTACGAACCAGAGAACGGCTCATAAATGCCCCCAGCATCCGTGCCCTGCCGTTGCCTCTATCCCTGCAGCTCTGCTTCTAGTAGCCCTGCCACTCTACCTCCAGCATCCCTGCCAAGCTCCGACCTGTACCCCTGCCGCTCTGTCTCCAGCATCCCTCCCACGCCGCCACCTGCATCCCCCACTTTATCCCTTCAGTCATCCTCTCCCTTCAGCCCCTGGCAGCCCAGCCCACCAGCCCTCTGCCCCGCTGAGCCCCCACTGCTCCCGAGAGAGCCTCCAGCAGCATCCCCGGCTGCAGCTGCGGGATGCCATCCCCACCTAGTGCCGGCCGGGCGCACAGCGGCCCCGGCGGGTACCGGGGAGCAGGCAGGCCTGCAGCCCCTCGGGCTCGGCAGGGACAGGACGCTGGGGCACCCGGACACCCTAGCCCGGCCCCGCGGGGATTGGCCTGCCCTGCTCCCGAAGGATGCTCCGGGATGAGCGAACGGTGGGAAGAAACGTGCCCCGGAGGATGGATGTGAGCAGGGACCGCCGCGGGGACCCACAGAAACTGTGGGGGTTTCTTTTCATGCCCTCCTTCATGCCCGCCTTCTCCTCCAGCACCAGGAGCCCAGCTGGGGACAAGGGACAGTGCCACATCCTAGCAGCTGATCCCAGCCCTCGGGCTGCACCCCTCGAACATCACTCTAGGGATGATTTTGCATATCTCAGGTGGCATTTCACAAAGACACATCCTCATGGACTCCATGAGTCTCAGTGTCTGGAGAGCATTGCCTCCCTCAGACCCACAAGCCCTGTAAGGACCAGTAGTAGGACAGAGTATGAGGCCAGACAGCCTCCCTCTCTACTAAATCTTCCTTTGCCCCTCTACAGCCCGGCAGGGACTCCTAGACCCATAACATCTTTTAATTTTCCTTCCATTCTTTCACATGGTTTCTCCCTGGAAAGAAAAGACCTGCCCGTCTGTCCACCCAAGCCTTTTTGGGGGCAACTCCAAGTTTCCCAGAGGATGCAGATGACTGAGAACATCCCTGCAGGAAAGGCTTGGGAAATCCTCTCACTCTTGGTCCCAGCAATGCTCTCTCTGAAGATGCCTCACCTCACAGGCAAGTGGGACATCTTGCAGAGCATCCCTGCTCCTCCCCACCTCCAACATCCCTGAGCTGCAGGAAATCTCCAAAGGACCCTTTTTCCCACCCATGTCTGAGGGTTACTCACCCTGCCCAGGCACAGTGCAATCTCCCTTGGGTGAGATGAGCCACCCAGGTCATCTGGTGGCACCTATTCCTCACCTGGGACAAGGCAGGGAGAAATCATCCCTGCTCACCCACACCATGCTTGCTGGGTTTGCACCATCCAGAATAATTTCAAGTGGAAGGAACCTCTGCAGGTTGCTTCACTTGGGGAATCTTATCTGTGTAGAAGCTCTTTGCACTGAAATTTTCCCAAATTTGTCCTCTCCTATCTTTTCAATCCCTTGGTTGTTGCATGGATACTCACCTTGGCTTCCCCAGATGCTGCAGTTTAGCTGCCCCAGCCCCATGGGAGGGATGCAGGGTGCCCTGGGGACACTCTGTGGAGGGGCAGCTCTGCAAGGGGGGATGTTTTGCTCACCCGCATCACAGCTTCCTCTCCAACAAGTGCTGGCCATTGCAGCGTGATCTGCTGCTTGCAAGGACAAACCAGGCTGGGAGCAGGTCCATGCCTGTGGATCGTGTCTCAGTAGGCTTGAAAACCTCTTCCCTCTCATCCCAGCCAAAAGAGAAAATTCAGGGCTTGAATTCAGGGATACCAGAACAAAAGAAACTGCAAGGAAAGACCGTTTGGATTGATGTTTCAAGGAGGAGCTTGTGAGATTTATTTGTGATATTTAACTTCAGGTAACAAGGCCCTCCATGGAGAAAGTGTGTCTTAAGTGGCCACTGCAAAGTACCCTCTCTGAATGGAGCTGGAAAGCTGGAAACATGGCTCAGAAATCTGTGAAGACCACAGGACAACATGGGGAAGATGGACCACAGTGTGGGAGAGGAGACAGAAAGAAAGGAAGGAAGATATGGCCTCCTTCATATTCCCTAATGAAACAAGGGGAAAAAAGCTAACACTGTCCCTATTTTATCTTGGAAAACCTCACAACTCAGCCCTGAAATCAGGATTCAGCAGCTCAGCATGGCACAACCCAAACGTTTCCTCTACTGCCTTAACGAAAATGTCAGAACAGAGCAGGCTTAAAATCTTCTGAAGAGGCCCATTTATCTAGGAACTGAAAGAAAATATTGTGATAATATTTAGAAAAGCCTGTAAATGGGCATGGCCCAGCATGTGCTGGGCAGTAGCAACCTGCTGAGCAGTGAGGGGAGAAGCCACCCTCTGTGTGTGGCTAATTTTCCCCTTTTCACTCATTTCCTTCCCATTTCCTTCCCAGCTCTGAAAGGTTTTGTTGTACTCAGGTTGGTCCTTGGGAGGTGTTTCCCCCAGGAGGGTGGCAAGGCTGAAAGAAAGGGGGATTTTTCATGGGCATGGTGGGTAGAAACCTTGCCTCACTTGAGCATCCCATGGGGCTGGCAAAGACAAAGTGGTTCTTTGCCTCAGTTAACAACCGAGGCTGATCTACAGGACCCACTTAATCAAGTATCACTTAAAACCAGGTTGGTTTGTGCCTAATTGGTCAGTAATAAGCATTTAATTGGCAAAGCTCCAAAGAAACTGCAGCCCCCTCCTTCCCACAACCATTAACAACATCTATTTTAACATTTGGAGCCTGGCTGGGATTCAATAAATGTTGTGGGGCTTTGTCTCTCTCCCCTTAAAAACATGAATGTGTGTTCAAAATTTAGGTGAGCACCTCATTTTGGTTTGAAGGATAATTATGTTTGATGAGGACTAATAAGCAGCTTTCAAAATGAGACCAGGTTAGAGTCTCTCCCGCTGTCTGCTGCGGAGAAGCTGATATTCACCACCAGCGGCTGATGTTGATTTTTATGGGACTAATCCAGACACGTCCAGAGCTTCATAAAAACCTGCTTTGCCTCTGACTGCTTTTTTTTTTTTAATGGTCTTTTCCCACCTGCGATAGGTTTTAATTGCTGTGGAGTTTTGTTTCTTGCAGGATTTGCCCCCCATCATGGGTCTCAGGGTGACTCTGTAGGACACAAATAGAGATTTGCTGGAAACAGGTGGTTTTACCCCCAGTTTTCCAGCATCATCAGGCAAGAAAATAAATGTTGGAGGGGTTTTGAATATGCAAAAGGCAAACTTTGAATTCTCAGCCCAAATTGACCCCAAGACTTGGAACCTTGGTGTTGGCTTCAAGCCTGGCGAAGAGGATGCTGCTGGCACGGTCCCTGTCACAAATGATGGTTGGTGATCGGTGGTTGATAGTTGGACTAGTGGTTGAGGTCGGCTCTGCTTTAGCACCAGCGCCTGCCTAGGTGGAGCTGCTTCTCTTCAGCATCGCATACAGCCAGAAATTGCTAGATCTAGTTTGATGACCCGTATATTGCTTGGCTGCAGCTTCTGAGCAGAGTTCAGGCAAAAAAGAAACCCACCCAAGCTGCATGTTTGTGTTTGTTTTCCATGCTCCCCCTTTGAAATACCACATCAAAGATAAGATCTTTTGGAGATCAGGCTTTGCCAGGTCTTGTTACCCTGCCAAACCTCCAGGAATGCCCGTGGTGAGCCCTAAGCATGCCCTGCTACAGGGATGGATGGAGAGTGAGTCTCATCCCTGTTTTGCTGAGGGATGTGGTGACACATGTGATGTTAACCCACAGGACACTCCCTTCTCTGCTAAAATCTGTCTTTTCCTGAAGGAAGAGGCAGCTGAGCCCCTCTGTGGCACATGGGGATGTGCCCACTCATCACTCCCTCAGCCATCTCTCTGGAAAACCCTCAAGCTGCTGCCCACCAGGCTCTGAACCCCTAGATTCCCAACGCAATCGAAATGCTCCCAAAAACTAAGGCCCTGAAGGAGAAAAAACTCTCCTGCCCCCCTCCTATCCTGGCACTGCCAAGCACAGTTCTGGGGGCTGGTGGGTTAATGGCCACCAGCCAAAGACTGGGGAGGAAACACCTTAAATTGGAAGTGCTTGGTGCTTGGGCAGCTCTGCTGCATTTTTTTTCCGAGGCATTTTACAGCAATTAAAGAGCTGCAGGTAAACAGCCAAACCCTAGAGCCTGGTGAAGGTGCCAGCTGCTCTGCAGTGAGGACAGACCCAGCCACTGGCTCCGGGTTGCCCATGTTACAGCCTTAAATAACTGCTTTTCAAGGGCAGGTGGGTCACAGCAAACTTTATTTTTCTGGAAACAGCAAGCACATTGTGCAGGGAAGGCTTTCCAAGGATGCTCCCCACACCCTTTTCAGGAAATACCACACCATGCTCCTTCGTGCCATGCCAATTTTGTTTGGGTTTTTTTTTAATTGGCACAAATGACAGCCTCAGCGAGGGCACGCCATGTGTTCCCTGGGCTGTCAGATTTTATTTTGAAATTGCTGCTAGTTTGATCTTTGCATCTCTCAACACCCTGGCACATCTCTCTCTCCCTGCTTGTTCCTGCTCTGGGTGTTTGCTCCCATGCAGCAGCATTTCCTGGGGAGTGAAAATGCAGTGGGGGAATCTCATCCTGTGCCAGTCACAGCCAGGTCCTCAGAGACATCACCCAACCTGGGGATGAAATAAAATTGTTGCATTTGATCTGCAAAAGCCGCCACAGTGAGTGGCTGGAGGTTATCCCTGCCTGGTTACCCCTAGCCCTCTCAAGAGTCCAGTTTTTGAGTCCAATTTCAGCCCTGGAGCTGCCATTCTAACAGTGGCTGGTGGCCATGCTTCCTTTGGGGCAACCTGAAATGTCCTCCTCCATGTGGTGATGACACAACCCCAGTGTGGCACTAGCATAACCGGCTTTTCCACGACCTACTATTCCAAGGGTGGGGTGGGGTTAGCCTGGGTTTATGACGAGCTCCCTCTTGGCTCTGATGCTTTTCCCCAGTATGGTGGTCTTAGATAAAGCGGGATGGTGGTGGGGACCAGGAGAGGAGGAGGAAGGATTCCTACTCCATGTGAAGGCAGTATTTTACAGGTTGTGTTCCACCAGGACACTCCGAGTATCCCAAAACACAGTGGATGGGAGCCAGGACAACCCCAGTGCAGCCCCATAGGGATGCAGCAAGAGCTGGAGCATCTCCCCATCCCATCACCTCTCACCTGGGCACTTCCTTCCTTGCTCTAAATTCCAAAAATAACAGTAAACAACCAAAAAAACCCCATATTTGAAATGACTGAAAAAATCTGAGTTTATTCCTGTCTTTTAATTCAAGACCAAGCACACAGGCAATTTTTTTTCCAATGTATTGATTTTTCACCCCTCTGTGAATGTCTGTGCTGGGCCTGGCAGTCCCTGGAGTGCCCATTCGCTGCTGAGCTTCAATGCTGTCTAAACTTCCAGAACCATCTTTTGGATATTTTAACAGCCCTGGGTCCATAGTGGACTCTTTCTTTTGGTTTTTGTTTTTTTTTTTTTTTTTCTATTACTAGCATTTTTACCAGGATGTCATTTAGACTAGTCTGAGAAATCTTCTTGCCTGCTACACCAATTCCTGACAATCAAGTTTAATCTTTCTGGAGAGGAAGAATGTTTAGGATAGGAAAAAAAAATCCATATTTCTCCAAAATTACAGAAAAGCAGAGCAGGAGGAGCCTGCAGGAAATCTCCAACCCAACCTGGAACAGTGCAGCAACTGCGCAAGCCCTGACCGTCAGCAGACAGATGTTAGTCTAATTACAGCAAAAACCTCTGGTGCTTGGGATGTTCTGCTCTCCATATCCTGAGTATCATCACAGGCAGGCAGCTTCTCTAATCTCCAATTTAAATCCCCCTACCACTCATCCTGTACAGCCTTGGATCTTCCTCCACTGCATCCCCTCGTTCCTCACCGTCACATTTTGATGTCACACCTTTGGTTTGAAAATAGTTTAATCCAGGTTTAGGAAGGAAAGGAAAAAGGCAGGGGCAATACTTTTCCATGAGGCATGAATCTCCTGGGCATTCGTCCAGTAGTTTCCTGAGTGGTGGCAGTGGAGGTGGTGTTGCCAGTGCCTGTGTGCTGCTGACACATCACCTGTGGGGATGCCACTCCACGGTGGCTACAAGTCTTATTTTCAGCAGGCAAAGCTTCACAGACAGCTCAGTTGTGTGCAGGATTTTACTATTGATACAACACAACCAAACCATCTGGTCACTAGTGAGTCTGGGGTTCTTTTAAACACCTAAAAGGACAAGCAGAGAAAAATAAATTGTTTGACAGGAATATCAGTGCAAAAAATACTGATTTCTCCTCCAGATTTACAAGTCCCTGGATGGGAGTGGTGACAGCAGCTGAGAGCTCTGTACTTTGCCATCACCACTGTGACTGCTGGGAGTGAGCCAGGGTGGCTGCAGGAGGATGCTGGAGGCACTGGGCTGCCCAACAGGTCGAAGGCTGGTGTTAAAGGACTGTGTCAGTCAATGAGTACCCTGGTGGTGAGATATCTTGTTAGGCAGCACTGGAACTGCGTAAGGGCGGGAGCTGGAGATGGCAGGGGTTTCTGCATGAGGGCTTTCACTGGAGAGCAGAGTCAAGCTGCAGAGTAACTCCCTGGTGCAGACATGGTCATGAACCACATTGCTTTAATTATGCCATTGCAAATTTCACTCATTTGGTTAAGCCTGGCAGCTACAGAAAGAACTATTTCCAGGTGTGCTGGTTTAATTACTGCCTGCCCTCTATTAACATAGCACGCAGCCATGTGGCTGAGTTTGCTGTACTCCCTGGCTGGCGCAGGTTTGCAGCCACCAATAGTGCGATGGTCCCACTCACACCTCTGTTCATCCCTGAGACATACACACGGGCTCTGCTTGGGGCAGATAAATGGGTTTTAGCCTGATTTTTGCTGTAATCTCTGCATTGATAGAACCTCATCAGGCAAAGGATAAAACCAGCCAGAGCCTTGTGAGGTTTCACGGGGCAGCTCCCTGCAGCCATGCTGGGTGTCCAGCTGGACTACATCCCTGAGCCAAGTGGCTGCACCGTTCCAGCACCCCAGGGGCACCTCCGGGCCGTGTGTGTTTGCAAAATGTCTTTTATTTGCTTAACTTTTTGCACTTCAGCCAGCAGAGGCACAGCTTCTGCTGCCCTGCTCCCTTTGGCTGCCTGTGGCCGCAGGCAGGGACAGAGTGACAGTCCTGCTACCCAGGGCAGCCAGCCCAGAGCCAGACCAGCCAGCCCTCCCCTGCAAAAAATAGCAGCTTTTGGGTGCTTTATTTGCACTTTCCTTTTCTGAACTTGCCTTAAAAAGATGTAGAGGGCTCAAAGAACTGGCATTTAATTGACGTTCTACCCTGTAGTCTTGGCTGTAGTCTTATTGCAGTATGAAGCTACAAGCCTGCATGGTACGTGGTGGGATTTTAACTGTAATTCATGGATAGATGTAAAACTGCCAGGTTTATTATAAATTTTATTTGGCAGGGTTTGAACATTACTGGTTCAGCAGCATTTCCTTCCATGCTGTCTTTGCAGTGGCTTCTGTTTAGTTGCTCAGTTCACAGAATTTATTATGTGGCCCATGTCTTGCAATAATTCTCTGGGTTTTCAAGTAATCGCAGGGCAGAGAGTTAAAATGCAGCCCCTGCCTTAGTGTGTGTTCATCACAAAGCATTTGAGGCCAGAGACTGGCTTCCCTGACACTTGTGGTAAATCCCATGGGCTCAGCTGGGAAAATTGCCATGCAGGACATAAGAGGATATGCTTTGAATTTCACAATCATGCCAGCAATATAGGGGACAAGAGCAGTGTAGGGTCTGGTGATCACCAAACCACGGGCATTGCAGTCAGCATTTGGGCAAGGCTCTTGCCCATCTTGCCCACTATTGCAGGCTATGCTGGGCACTACTGGACCCACAGTGGGTCATGAGGATTGACTAGTGACAATAACTCTCCCTCAAGCTGATACATCGGGAATCATGGTCAGTGGCCTCTGGACAAGTTTTGGATGCAAGAATGCTGCTAGGTTTTGTTGCCTGCAGGATGCAGAGGAGCTCCCAGGTGCAGATTTGGCACAGCAGTCCTGGGATTAGTGCATTGTTTTATCTCCTCATACAGTGGCAATGGGGTTTTGCATCCTTCCCACCTCCAGCAACTCTTTTTTCATTTTCACTGCCTTTGCCATGAGAAACTTTTTCCCACTATTAAACCCCAAACCCTCCCTTTCTGCCATCTGAGCCAGTTCCTCCTCTGTTCCCTGTGGCAACATTTTTTTCCCCTCTTTGGCAGTCCCTGCCAGCAGTGGGCAGCCCCCACAGACCTGCCTGGGCAGAGCAAGGTGGATGTTGCAAGACTGAAGGGATGGGTTTTTTCATCTACTCTCACCTTTACTCTGGCTCTGCATCTCTCTTGATGTGCATTGAACACGTACCACGCACAGCAGCCGCCAGCCCTGCTCATCTATCTCAAAACCTTAACCTACGGGAAACTGGAGGAAAAGCCCAGAAGCCAGATAGGAAATGAGGACTGGGTTCACAGCGTGCTTGTACTAATGCAGCCCATCCTTCGTGGCCTAATGAGAAGAAATGACCATGCACAAACCCATTGCTCTGTGTTTCTTTGTGTCTTTGTACACAAACACGTTGCTCTGTGCCTACACACAGAGCAGCCTTGCGAGGATTCCTGGGATGAACAGCATGTGGCTCTGACATCCCTGCACACTACAACTGGAGCTAGCAGAGATTTCCACGAGCGACAGCTTATGACAAATGCAGAGTCACAAGACTCCCCTTCACCTCTGCCCGCAAATTGTCCCATCCCCGTGCCGGCACTATGCCCTCTGTGCACACAAACCCTCCAAATCCCTTGGCTGAACCTCGCTGCTGAGCTGGGGATCTTTCCTGTTAACTCAGGCTGTCACTAGCTCACTTGCCCTCTGGCAAAGAGACGTGGGTTTCCTCCTCCAGCTCTGGTGATGGTATGTAGGATGCACTCGGTGCCCCCCTCCACCCTCCTACTTGTGGCTGGCATTGCTTTCTGGATGGAAACCCAGGTGGGTTTTGCAAAGGTTTTTGGGGCACGGGAAGGGATTTGCACTCAGATGGATGAGACTAGGGCAGCTGAAAGGAGAGTCTTGTAAAAGCTTTGGTCAGCAGCAGTGACTTGTGCCCCAAATCCCTCCCAAATCTGTTCAGGCCTTGGAAAACAGACAACACCAGCTTCAGGAATAGCAGCCACCCCAAGGCCCTCCTGGTCAGAGCCTGTGGTTGCAGCCGCAGCACTTGGCACAGCTCATAGCTCATCGCTGGGGCCCTGCAGGGCCCAGAGGGGAGGCTGTACAGGGGCATTTCTGAAGCTCAGATGTGATGGGAGTGAAACTGCTACATTTGGGGCAGTTGCCTGCTTCGTGTGAGCCCCTGCATGCGCTGGCAGGGCTGGCTGTTGAACAGAGCATCATTGACCTGCTCCTGAGCTCATCCTTTGTAAGTGCTGATGCCTTCTCCCTAACAAAGCCTATTTTCTGATATCCCACAAGCTTTCAGCCATCCCCTGAACTTTGGCTGTGGGAGGCAAAGACAACGCTCCCTCACCTCTGCCCATGCCCACAGCTGCCCAGAGTGCCCCTCCTGCCCTCAAACCCTCCCCATCAGCCACCCCCTCCTGGGCTTAACCCTCTGAGTCCACCAGGAGCTGACTGGGGTTGGCTAGGGGTGCAGGGGAGATGCCCGGGGACATGGGGAGCAGTGAGGGGTGGGGGTGCAGGGGAGATGCCCTGAGGATTTAAGGGGCAGCGGAGATGCCCAGAAATATGGGGAATAGTGGGAAGGGGTGCAGGGGAGATGCCGTGGGGGTATTGGGTGAGTGGGGGTTGCAGGGCAGATGCTTTGGCAGGGGTAGAATAGCGCAGGGGAGATGCCTTGGGGATGTGGGGGCAGGGGAGATGCCCTGGGGGTATGGGTGGCAGTGCTAGAGGTATGCAGGGGGGAGGTGCAGTGGGAGATGCCAGTGGGGGGAGTGCAAAGAGATGGGGTGTGGGGTGACGCCTCGGGGGATGCAGGGGGAATGAGGAGTGAGGAGGATGCGGACAGGAGGCCCAAGCATTAATGCCAGAATTGGCTGCCCAGGGCAGTGCAGGGGGCTAGCTGGGAAGCAGAGATGTGAGATGCAGGGGAGGGGGGTGTGTGGTGGGGTGCAGAGGGAAACCTGCAGGGGCAGTGCGAGATATGCAGAGGGATGCAGGGGGCTGTCTGGGGAGCAGCACTGCTGCATGCCGCGGGGGGAGGGATGCAGGGGAAGGCAAGTCCAGAGACATGCAGAGGTTGCTCGGGGGGCTGCACCGAGGCAGGCAGGGGAGATGAAGAAATGAAAAGAGAGGTTCTGGGGGAGCAGTACAAGGACGTCCGGGGGAATGCAGCAAGAAAGCAGTCCGGGAAGCAGTTCGGGGCACGTAGAGGGCTGGAGGGGTTGCAAGAGGGATGCTCGGAGGCAGGCGAGGGGGTAATGGGGAGGGCTGAAGGGATGCTTGGTGGCAGGCAGCGGGGCTGGAGGAATCGCGGGAGGGATGCTCGGGTGCAAAAAGGGGCTGGAGGGGTCGCGGGAGGGATGCTCGGGAGCAGGCAGCCGGGATCAGAGGAGGGTGCCCAGCAACCTGCCCGTCCCCCCGCTTTCCCGGAGCTGTCTCCCGGGCGGCCCCCCCCCCCTCCGCCGCCTCCGCCTGCCCCCCCTTTCCCCCCCCCCCCCCAGCATCCCCCCGCCCCCGCGGGCTCCGGGGCGGCTTTAAAAGGCGCCGCTCCCCGCTCCGCCCAGCTCGGCCCCGCGGAGCGCACCATGCCCGCCGCCGCCCGGTTCTGCCTGCTGGCCCTGGCGCTGAGCGGGGCCGCGGCCGAGCCCTCCCGCACCCTCTACACCAACCACTGGGCCGTGCGGGTGCGGGGGGGCCCCGCCGAGGCCGCCCGCCTCGCCGCCGCCTACGGCTACATCAGCCTGGGGCAGGTAAAGGGCACTGGGGGGGGGGGACACGCACCGGGAGCGGAGCTGTCGGGGGTCCCGGGAGCGGGGACTGCAGGGGGGCTACACCGGGGGTCCCGGGAGCGAAGCGGAGAAGAGATGTTTAGGGAGTCCTGGGGACTGCCGGGGGGTCCCAAGGAGTGGAGGCTGTGCTAGGAGCTTGCGGGGGCAGCTGCCGGGGGGGGCCCGAGGAACTGGGGCTGCACCGGGGGGTCCCGGGAGCGGAGAGGTGCAGGGGGTCCCGGGGAACTGCCGGAGGGTCCCGAGAAGCGGGGGCTGCCCGGAGGCGGCGCTGGGCTCCCGAGGCCCGGGGGGGTCGCTGCCGGGGGTCCCCGCTTTGCTGCGGTGCTGGTGGGCGCTGGGGCGGAGCCGGGGGGTCGCCACCCTCGCCCCGCCTGCGGTTGCCCAAGTTCTTCCCATCCCAGCAAGTTACATTTGTGGATTTAACAAACTTTGGACTCTCTGGCTCGGGTTTATCAGACATTTTTTTGGGGGGGAACGCGAGGAACTCTTGCTTTCAGATTCTTGCGGCGCATGGATGGCTTAAAGGTGACTTTCATCGCGGCAATTTCTTCATTCTTTTGTCTCAGTTTCTCCATCCTCTCAGTAACCCCCGGTGTTCGCTGCTCTCCTCACTTTGCTGCCCTCTGAGCCGGCTGCGCAGCCCTTCTCTGGCCGGGTGGCAGGTTGTCTTCCTGCCCAAGGTGTCTCCTGGACTATAAATTATAGCCTTACTTCATATTGCAACCCTACTTTTAAGTATAATTAAAGTCACAGGGTGCTGTGTAAACAAATTTTTGGAGGGGGAGGCTGAATCAGGGACACTGTCTCCTGCACTGGTTTCTGTCACCTTCCATGGGGCATAACTGCATAATTAAAGTCGCAGGGTGCTGTGTAAACAATTTTTTGTTTTGGGGGGAGGCTGAATCAGGGACAGTCTCCTGCACTGGCTTCTGTCACTCTCCATGGGGCATAACTGTTTGCATCCTACCCTCCATCCCCTACCTGATGTACTTGGCTTCTCCCCTCCAGTAGTCTATTATTCAAACACCTCTGTCACGGGACTGGGTGAATGCAGTTGTGCAACTGAAAGGGCTTTTTGGTGTTTATCCTTGTTCAGCCAGAGAATATCTTGATTGAGCTTCCCCCTCTCCCGATTTGCATCAGCCTAACGTCAGCTCATGGTTTGGGGTTTTACTGCATCCTTGCCCACTGGAGCATCTGCTCCCTACCCTGGCATCCTGACTTTCCCAAGCTTGTCCCCACGATGCTGGAGGCATTTGGCCCCTGGGCACAACCTAGCCCAGCTGGAGCATCCCTCCCTCCCTTCCCCCTGAGCCCTTCCCGAGAGAAAGGGAAATGTTTCTGTGGTTGCATCAGGGTGTTCCCTGCTCTTGCCTTTCCCCTGGATGCTGGGAGCTCATGCACTACTGGGTCTTTCCCGGCTACTCAACACCTTCAGCAATCCAACCCCTCCATTCCACCTGAATTTTTCCCACAGGAGCTTGTCCAGGGACAAACCCCAAGAAGCCGTTATTGCTGCATGTATGTGCTTGTGGGTGACGCTCGCTGTCTTGTGCTTGGGGTTCATGGTGCACCAAGCCCCGTGGGGTCCTGGGTGTCCCTGGCTTCCCTCACTGTGTCCTTTGCTCATGGAGCTGCTGAGGATAGCACCATCCCCAGTGCGATGTGCCCTCCAAGGGGAGCTGATCTTGGATGAAACCTACTGGAAAACCCTGCCAAGCAGCTATCACCCTGCCCTGGAGATATATTCTGGGGGAGGCAAGTGGTGGAGCTCAACATGGTGAGGGAGGAGGTGACAGTCCCAGAGTGTCTCAGCTGGGTGCAAGGGAGGCTTAGCCCTGGGTTGGTGGCTAGTGGCCTCTTTTCCTGAGGTACTATCCTAGAGTCTCCTGATTGTCATGAGGAGCATCGCTGGGATTTGCACACATAGGTGTCTGCCCCATGTTCAAGCTGTCCCAAGCTATTCCTATGACCAACCCATGCACCAAGACACTTTAAGCCCTTCTGGGTCACATCACAGTGACATTTCCCTTGGGAAATTATTTGCATCAACTCCTCTATAAGCGAAGCAAACAATTAAGCAAAAGGAAATGCTTTTACACCCCCAAGTGCCAGGGCAAGCTGTAACAGGCCCTGGCCAAGGATGTTGGGAGGGCTGTGTGGTGCAGGTGCCCCAGGCAGTGCCTTCACCACTGTCCTCAGGTTTGTGACAAGCCTGTTTTTATCCCAGTGACAGGAATTATGTGATTTTTTTTTTCCCAGTGCTGTAGGTTATGGGCAGGCTTGTTTACCCTCAGTGGTCTCACCTGCAGTGCAGAAGGCAGACAGGGTTAATTTGGGGCTGGAATTTGGGCTTTTCTGGATTCCTTCATCTGGGGATGCTGGAGCAATGGTGCCCTTGCAGCTCTGGGCTTTGTCCTTACTGGACTGAATCCATCCATGGCCATCTGAGAACAATGTTCCTGAAGGCAGGAGCTCAGTGATTGGAGACCTTTCGTGGATGGGGTGGGTGGTGGCCCAGGAGGGGAGTTGGCATGACTGTCCAGAAGCATCATACTGGAGGACATCAGCACTGATGCAACCACATTTTGTGGGAATGAGATGGTTTGTGTGAGATGCTGGGAGATTTTGCTGTGACCATGAGGGAACAAATGGGTTCGGAAATGCGCTGATGAGTTCTAGGGCTGCCCTTAGCAGTGTCCTGCTCCCAAAATTCTCTGCTTTGCCATGTCCCTTTAGCTATAAGCACCCTTGTTGTGGAAGTTGTAGCTGCCCCCTCCCTGGAAGTGTTCAAGACCAGGTTGGATGGGGCCTTGAGGAGCCTGATCCAGTGGGAGGTGTCCCTGCCCATGGCAGGGGGGAGGGGTTGGACCTGGATGATCTTTAAGGTCACTTCCAACCTAAACCGTTCTATGATCTTGAATCTGCTTAAAATACTAATAACTGCTAATGAGGGTGGGTGTTGGGCTCATCTCCTCCTGGCAATGCACTGGGAGAGCCAGGTCCTGCTGCAGGAGCATCTCTCTCCCCTGGTGCCGCTTGTGGGGAAGGCTCACAGGTGGCACTGGGATTTGGGGGAGAAGGTGTAGGGAAACAGAGACCGGGAGGTCACTAAACCCTTTGCAATCATTCCTTTTAACAACACTGTTAAGGTCCATGTTTAAGTAATTTGTTGGCAAGAACCTCTGGAGGCTGCTGATCCAACCCCGCATTTAACTTTGAGACTGAAGCAGGCTGTGTTGAGTGAGATTTGAAGCTCTCCAAGGGTGGAGATTCCACCATCTCCCAAGTCTGTGTCACCACCCTTCATAAAGAATTACTGTCTATATGTCCAAATAGGTTTTTTTTTCCTTACAACTTGTTACCTCTCATCCTTTTGCTGTGCATCTCCATTTCTCTCTAACCACCTGGGTCCAATCAGGGTCATGAGGGTAGCTCTGTCAGCTTGAGTCTCTTCCCAATGGCTGGATGACATTGTCAGGTGTGTGGTTTTTTGGAAGCAGAGACACTTACAGCCTCAACATAGTAACAATGGCTTTTCAGGCTGCAAAAGGTGTTAATGTACTTTCTGGCTTGCTATACCTGCAACCCAGCTGAGCTGGGCAGCACCAGCCTGGGCTTCCTCTGCCCCAGTTAACAGTGGAGGAGGGGGGCAAACCACCTAATTTTTACTGAGGTACAAATTCAAATTGCCTCAAGAAAAATCTCAGATTTCCTCCAAAACTTCAGCCCAAAATTGAGTTGATTGGGAAAATTAAAATTGACCCTTGTGGAAATGAGAATCATAGAATCACCAGGTTGGAAGAGACCCACCGGATCATTGAATCCAACCATTCCTATCAAGCACTAAACCATGTCCCTCAGGACCTCGTCTACCCGTGCCTTAAACACCTCCAAGGAAGGCGAACAAGGAAGAATAATCTCCCATGTACATACTTGGCAGAAGTGAGATGTCCAAAGAAATCAAGGTTGATAGCTGTAAACACACTTCAGGAGCGAATGAGTATGTCTGGAGCTGTTTGGCATGGTCTTCTGGATTCTGGGTGGGCGTGTGGGCTTTGTAATCACAGTTGGTGGCAACCTGGATTATTTCCTCTGTGGTGGAGCTGGGACCTTCCAGCACAAGTGGCTCTCTTCTGACTGGTTGAGAGCTCATGGTATGATTGCTTGTCTCGGTGGCCAAGAAGGATCAGCCCACGATGATGTCCTGCTGGAATCGCTTCATGCCTCTTGGGTGCTTTGCTGGGGTTTCCAGCCTCCCCATGGCTATGGCTTTGCTGATGCCAACTCTCCTGGGTTTCTCCAGTGCTGCCATCCCTGGGGTTGCAATGCTGAGCCCTCACTGAGCTAACTGACCTCAAGGAGGAGAACACTCTTCCATTTAAAAAAAAAAAATAGCATTTTAAATATTTCTTCTTAAAATAGCTTAGGTGGAAGGTGGCCTCTGGAAGTCACCAGGTCCAACTTCTGCTTAGAGCTGGGCCAGCTTTTAAGTTAGCCTCAAGTGGAGAAGGTTTTCCTGTTTTTCCCTTCAACAAATCCAAGGAGAATGAAGAACCTTGGGTACAGGGTGCTTTTGCTGGTCTCACCAGGCATCCTCAGAGCCTGGGAAGGGTTATCTCCCTCCCTGTCCTCTTGCTGACTTACATGGTATGGTAATTTCGTGTAGATTTCCACAAAGCTCTGTGCCTACTCCAGCAGGGAACAGAAGCTCTTCTTCAGCTGATGCTTGTATATAGAGTAATCCTGTTACTATGAGTGCTGGAGGGACCGGAGATGAGAGTAAACTGAATATTATAACCCTGCAAGCTGCAGGCTGAGCTGGCAGATGTGGAGCTGAACCACCCAGGCTGTGGGATCAGGATTTCCAGGCAGAACAAGCAAGAGGCAGGGTGGCCTCCTTCAAGGCTTCCCTAAAATGTGGGACAGTTGGAGCATCTTCCTTCCTTTTTCTAAGTAAGAGTATATTCAAGGAATGAATTTTAAAAGCCAAATGCAGATTGCAGTGAGCAACCACTTTACGTGTAGATGTTAAAGAAAATGCGCATCTATACTGTAATGCACACAAAAAGGCAGTGAAGGGGGACGAGGAGGGTTTAAACAAACTTCAGTGGAAACAAACTACAAAAATCACATTTACAAGAGTAAAGACAAGTTGGTGAAATGGCATTTCAGCACAAAAGGCAGGACAAAACCAATGAAATATTTAGTGGCTGTAAGAGGCACTGGCACGTCTCGAGGTATTAAGTGTGCTAAAAATATAAATTGTTGTAGAATCATGGGATGGGTTGGTTTGGAAGGGGCTTTAGAGATCATCCAGTTCCAACCCCCCTTCCATGGGCAGGGACACCTCCTACTGGGCCAGGCTGCTCCAAGACTTATCCAACCTGGCCTTGAGCATCTCCAGGGATGGGGCAGCCACCACTGCTCTAGGTAACCTGGACCAGGGCCTCAACATCCTTACAGTGATAAATTTCTTCCTAATGTCTAATCTGACACCAAATATGTACCAAAAACCAGGCTGTGAGGGGACAATTACGTGCCCATGAGCACAGCTTTTACGCCATCCCCATCTCTATGACCACAGATCTCCACAAGATTCTCATCCCAGGCTGCTCATTGCGTAGCACTTCATCCCTGCTTTTGTGATGGAAAATGAGGAGCTGAGTCCTCTCCATCTGCTGGGAGGAGGGGCTTGGAGGCAGTGCAGCCACCAGGGGCTTGTCAGGGTGGCATGGTTGGCCTTCCACTTTCCTGCAGACAAGGGGCGTTTCAGCTCTGTGCAACAAAAAAAAGAGGGGCAAAAACCTGTAAAAGAGGAGCGTGGGGATTCCCTGAGCTGCAAGTGGTCAGTAGGGCTGCCTTTCCCAGCTTACCTTAGCTTCTGAGCTGCACTTGCTGCTGGGTGGAACTCTAGACTGGGCCATGGGTTATATGTACCTTGGGACATGTGGTTGATTTTCTTGGACATAATTGTTTTTGTGATTCTTGCTATCCTCCCTGACTCCACTCTAAACACATTGCTATCCTGCACTTTCCAGGATCATCCCAGAGCTAACAGGGATTGCATGCACCTCTCCTTAGGGGTCTCTTCTTACTGCCAGGCAAAGCATCGGGTGGGGAAAGGCAGAGGGATGAAGCACGGTTCCCTTGGCTCTGCCGCAGCTGCTGAGCTCATTTTTAGCTCATTATTTCAGCTTGGGAGCTGATGGAAAGCGGTTTGCAAAGATGCATTTAATGGGTGAAAAATTCATAAAAGTGTTTTCCGGACTCTGTTGTGCTGGCACAGTGTCTGGCCACCAGCATTGTTTGCTGCAGCAGTGGCACCAGGGTTAATGCCAGCATCCTACATCCTCTCTCTGAACCCCAGCTTTGCCTGGGGATCCCAGGTTTGTGCTGTGAGGCACAGCTGCACCCATACATGAAGGGGTGCACCAAAATGATGGGAAACCATAGGAAAGCCTCTTTTTAAATTTTTTTTTAAACACTCTCTTCTTGCAGATTGGGAGCTTGGAAAACTACTACCACTTTCACCACAGCAAGACATTTAAGCGCTCAACACTGAGCAGCCGGGGACCACACAACTTCCTGCGCATGGACCCCAAGGTACAAGGCTGGGCAGCCTGGGGTCCCCTGGCTTCTGTGGGGTGGTGGTCCCCACTGGCCCCAAAGGAGCCTAATGTCTTGGTCTGAGTCAAGTGTGAGCCCAAGCATCTCATGATGACATTTTATCCTTGAACCACAGCCCTGTGCACGCAGAGTGACTCATTGGACATGGGTACGTTGATCAGTGATGAAAAGTCTTAGAAGTGACTAAACACTAACATCTGTCTGAAAGCTGGGAGGAAGAAAAGGGGGAAAAAAAAGACTTCCAGGATAGAAAGACTTGCATGCTTGGGATGTTGATCCAGTTGCCACAACACTTGCTGCCTCAATGGTTGCTATGTGTGAAATCCTTGGCAGTAGCTCTGCGTGGCTTTTTCTTAGAGCAGTTAGAAAGGGATTTTCAACACAATTGAATTGACAAAAGTAACAGGGGATGGAGGGGAAAAGGCAAAGAGGGACAGATGGGACCTGGATGATGAACCAGGTTGGTGGGGAAGGGCTACAGTTCTGCTCAACTTTCTGCCTTCCTCAGCTCCACCCAATGCCTGAGCCCTGTGAGATGATGCTGTGAGAAGGGTTAATGTGTTGGGAGGGTCTGATTTTGGGAGAGAGAGGAAATAAGTGCAGGAAAAAAAAACATTGCAATGAAGGTGCCTGCTACAATGAGCTGCACTGATGCCCAGCCGTCCTTGGGATGCTCCTGGCCACCCTTGGGATACTCCTTCCTGAGACATTTCCAACCCCTTCAGGACAACACATCCCATCCACATCTCTCCAGACCCACACAGCAACCCAGTTTTCCCCAGCCAGATGGCTTTATGGAGGGATTTGCTGTTAAATACTTGGATGGGGTCTGTAGCACATTTCTAAGGAGGGTTGCATGTGGCTGCTGCCAAGCATCAATGTTGCTGGTGGGGGAAATGTGAATGAGGAGAGTGGTGCTCTGGAAGTGTGCTGGGCTGTAATTAAAGCTGTGTGCCTGCAGAGAGGTGCATAGACATCCCAGCAAATGATGAATTCGGCTCTGCAATTGAAATACCTCCATTTAAATGAGTCTAGTTACAATGCAAACCAAATCAATTGGCTTTTAGTCTTACTAACATTTACCTTACCTTGCTCTGTGTACTACAAACTAGAACAATCAGCTCCTGTTCTCTTAATCCTTTGTTACTAATTGTTGTTCAAGACCTCTTGGCGTGTCTTGTCTCTCCTCTCCCATACACGTTTGCAAATCATTTTGGAGAAGTCTTGACATTTGGACACTGGCTTAGCATGCATGATGTATGAAAACATCACCACAAAGCACAGGGAAAACAAAGCTGAAATAGTGAAAATGGAAACATATCTTGCAGAAATCCCAAAGAACCAGCAGTTTCAATCATTTGCAGATGTTGGGTGGTTTGTACCTTCTAGGAGCTATTGTTTCCAGTGCTGTTGTTTATCAGTCTGCTCTGCCACGGTGGTCAGTGACAAAAGGGCCAGGTCCCAGCAAGAGGACCATGGCCAAGCCCTCCATCCTGAGCACACATGCAGCTGGGGAGGGGGAGACCCCCAAAGAATTTGGGTCCTGGCCTCCATGGGACCATGCTGCTGCTGGGCTCTCCTCTTATCCCGAGAAACCCCTGTGGTCAGTGGCTGCTCTGTTTGGGACTGCTATGAACTAAGTGATGTAGCAGGTGGAGGAAGAGGAGAGATGTAGAAAATTCACCAGTTTAGGGGGCAGGTTGTGATGATGAGAGTAAGAGGTGTGGAGTGGGATGCCGAGTGGGCTGTGCCACCCCTTGCATTGACTTGACTTGCAGATCTCATTGGAGCTCACTGGGATGCTTCTATTGGTCCTCAGAATGCTTATGCCTTCAGCCTCGATCCCACCTGAATTATTTCTGCCATGCTTTATGGCAAACATATTCTGGAGCCATCTGGTTTATCTTGGATCTTCTCTTTAATTGGTGCTTTTTGTGCATCCACTGCAAAAATTCAAGTTATTGCTTTTCTGGATTTGAAGAGTGAGTTGCATACTGGCCTGTGCTGGATGTTTGGTGGAGCTAACCTAGGTGGCTGGATCTGGGCATTGTCCACCGAAAATCTCAAAGTAAAAGGGGAAAACTAAAAGCTTCCCCTCAGTTTCGAACAAGAGCAAAGGATAATACCTGTGCCTGCTCACAGTGTCTTTTGATGCCCCTCAGGGTTGCCTTGTTATTGCAAATCAGTGTTTGCAGGGACTGAGCTGGGACCCCCCAGGCTTAGGTCTGTGCTGTAACAGTTTTGGCAATTTCTAGTAGCAAAAAGCCTTTTACATTTCTGAGAAGCTTTGCCCCTATCCTGATGAGCAATGGAAGCTAGTCTGAGTTTCACAAGCTGCTGGAGCAATTTCATGGATGCCCCAGGCTGCTTCCCACTTGCCTGTTGTTTTCCTACCCTAGCAGCATCAATTTAGCAAACTTCTCTTGGAATTAATGCTGTTAAACTGCTTGTTCTTCTGTGTCTACACAAGTCTTCTCCATTGACTCCCTGCTGGCAGTGCTGGGGCTGATCAGGAATGTGTTTAAGATGCAGGCATCCCTGTGAGGCACTGCAGCTCCTGGCAAAACCCTGTGAAATCCCACATCTTTCCATGGTTCCTGCATCCAGCAAAGCCCCAGAGAAGGCAATAGATGTGGTTGGAGCAGCAACAGCCATGGTAATGCTGCCTAGGAGTGCTGTTTTAAGGAGACTAGCCTGGTGATTGGGCTATATCCACTAGTTAATGTCTTTTTTTTTTTTTTTTCACTAGACTATGAAGTTTTATTTTTACTTCCAACATTTAAATCCATTGTCACATAAGCAAAGCAGCATTCTGTCATCAGCCAAGACAGTGTAGCAACTCATTTTTCTATGAAACATATGTGGGTTTTGCCTTTCATCAGTTTTGTGGTTTGGGTTTTTTTAAATATATAGATGTTTACAAATAGAGCCCTAGGCTGGAAACTGTTGGATATCTGATGTCCACAGCTCCCCATTCACCTCCATCACTGGGTGCCCAAGTCAGAAAACCAGAAACCATGGAAGAACAACTCAGTTCAGCTGCTGGTTATCACATAAACGAACACAACAAAACCTTGAAATTTTTACTTTTATTCTTTTTCTTACAAAACTTTAGTCACAAAAATAAAAACATCCCCAAGAGGAGCTCTGCTGTTCCCAAAAGGTCCCAGACCCTCAAGAAGAAAGCATCTGGTGAGGAGGGATGTGCTATTGAGCTCTCTCAGCTCATCACCTGGTGCCTCCCTTCTCCCCCAGGAAAAGCACACATAAATATTTGGTCTATAAATTATTTTTACAACTTGTTTTTAATAAACCTGGGTTTCATCCATGCTGAAGGCAGGAGAGCACTTTTTATGGGCAATAAAGAATCTAGGTGAGAAGGCTCAGTGGGGATGGGATGTGGCTGCTCCCAGACTGGCACCCTAGGCAGCTTCTGCTGCAGCAACAAAAGCAGACACTAGCATTTCCCAATCCTGACCTTTTCCGTCTCATTTCCCATTTGATCTCTTTGCATGTCATGCCCCACTGAAAAGCAAACAAATGTCAGAGCGGTCAGCCCCAAGGCCATTCTGCCTGTAGCCGGTGCCAAAAATGCCTCTCTGGAGCTGGCTGCATCCCCTGAGACCTGCTGCCAAGGCCATGTGTGATCATCCTGTAATTCTGGGAAACACATGTTGTGCTTGGGTGAATCCCCCAGTTTTATTGCTTTATCAGGAGGAGAGGAGCGTGAAGGGTGAGTGACCTGGAGCCAGGTGCTGAAGGCTCAGGACTGAGTTGCTCCCTCCCAGCCAGGAGGAAGAATCAGCCTCAAAATTAAGCCAAGTACCTAAGTCTTCTCCAACACTTTAACTAAACACTGAAATATGTGGTTTGTCTCCAGCAGGACTTCAGCATGTGCTTCAGTGCTTTGTTAAGCCAAGGAGATTTAGGCACGTTATTTATGCTGAAGGGTTTTGCTGCACTGGGGGAGATATCTTGCCTCTGGCTTAGAGACTGCAAAGAGCTGAGCTTGCCTTGTGTGTCTGTCCATTCATTCATTCATTCATTCATTCATTCATTCATTCATTCATCTTCTCTTCCTAAAACAAAGCTGTTGTTTCTGCAGCAGCCCTGCCAAAGGAGCTGGATGTTTTGCTGGAATATGGGGTTATGCTGGAATGGTCCAGGCTGTGGTTTGCACTGCTTCCGCATTCTGTTTCAGCGAGTGATGCTGGGCTCTGTGCCCATGAACAACGCCAGACTCTCTGCCCACAGGTGGTGTCAGGCTCTGTTCCTGTGGGTGATGCCAGGATTTCTGCCCGGGGTGGGGAGGCCAGATTCGCTCTGTTCCTGTGGGTGATGACCCGGGGCGATGCTGACCCATGGCTCTGCTTGCAGGTGGACTGGCTGCAGCAGCAGGAGGTAAAGCGGCGAGTGAAGAGGCAGGTCCGAGGTGAGCTGCACACGCTGCCCTTCAACGACCCGGTGTGGCCCAACATGTGGTACCTGGTGGGTATCTCCCTTCCACCGCCTTGCGAGGAACCCGCTGCTTTACAGAGAGGTTGATTTATTTTTAATCAAATGCTTCATCAGTCTTTGCTCAGCCCAGCCAGTGCTGAAACACTTATCAGTAAAACACATATCAGTAAATGTGCTTGGCAGCAGGATTTTAAAATTGTGAATTCATACCTGAATGTTATAAGAGTTTCGCCATCATTAGCAGACCCTCGTTGTGGTCAGCACAGCAATGGCTTGGGAGTGGCGTGGCTGTAGAGCCAATTCATTTTCCCCTTCCAAGAGATGTAACTATCTATTTACAATTTTTCTCCTACCTGCTTCATTGATCTATATTTGACAGTGAAATTCATTGAAAATTAAGCGCAGGAAGGAAATGAGCTCTTCAAAACAGAAGAGCCTGCAATATTTGAAATGGAAAAGGAAAAGAATAATAGGGAGGTAGCATTGCCTGGATTAACTGCTGCTGGATGGCCTTAATCAATGGAATAAAGTTACAACAAATCTACAAGTTCAATGGCAGGGGGTGGGATGCAAATATATTTTGTGGTTGATTAAACGGACACCAAGCCTGGCTGCTTGGGTAGATGGGCTGAAATGGGGTTGCAGCCTTTTTGCAGCTGTGTTTCCCCCTATAGCACTGCAGTGATAAAAGCAGCCGTTGCAGGTCGGAGATGAACATCCTGTCAGCCTGGCAGAGGGGCTACACTGGCAAAAATGTCGTGATCACCATCCTCGATGATGGCATAGAGAGGAATCACCCTGACCTCCTGCAAAACTATGTGAGCTGGGGGCTGGATGGACTGGGGCTGGGGCTGGAAGGGCTGGGATAGATGGTCTGAGGCTGGTCCTCACTGTGAGTTGATTTATGGAGAATTTTAGTATATAAACAGAGCTTAAGTATGTGCATTGGCAGATTAGAAGAAGAGGTTTTTTAAGAAACAGTTCTAGATGTTTTTAAGAAGGAAGAGAGGCTTTTGGACAAGAGAGTTTGGGGGAAACTCCCTTTGCAGCTGCCTGGGATGCAGCCACCTCCCTCCAGCTCCCCAGGGCAGAGCCAAAAACCTGCACAAACCCACTCAGCTCCAGTTCAATGGCTGCAGAGGGGACAGGGCTGGATTTAGCAGGATTTAGAGCACAGAAGGCCATCCTTTGGTGGGAGCAGGATGCTTCCCCCTGGGCACCCATTCCTCAGCAGGGGCTACTGCCTAAGACATTCTCTTGAGCAAATAGTCAAACTAAGTGGAAAATACCATTTACTGCCCAGCTGGCTGTGAATAAAGTGAAATCACACTGCTGCTGAGGCCACTTTGTCCTGCACTGTGCTGATAAGTTGAATTTAATGGTGGCAACGTGTTTTCAGGACCCTCTTGCAAGCTATGATGTCAATGGGAATGACCATGACCCGACTCCGCGGTACGATGCCAGCAATGAAAATAAGTAGGTGATGGTAATTGTCATGGAGCTGGTGCCTTTGTGGTGGGAGTCCTTGGGGCTGGGTGTTCCCCCTGGGGTGTCTTCTAGGTCGCTGGCCTTTCCCAATCACCAGAGCTGCAGAGGATGCTGCATTACAGGCTTTGCACAGGTTCATTGCATTTAATGCAAATTCAGCCCGTGGCAAACATGCTAATTCCTACAGAACCTTTGAGCCATTACAAGACAGCACTGCAGGGGGTTCCTTACTGTGACTGGGGATTAAACCATGTGAGTTGGGCTTAGAGGTCTAAACTTGGACACACTTTCTGGGCTTTCATTTTCCATTAAAGCAGAACAGGCACGTGGTGGCATGTGTGGAGAACCGGGAATGCAAAGAGAAAATTGCACTTAGGTACAAGATGTAAAGAGCAAACTGCATCAGGTGTGAAATGCAAATAGCAAATTGTATTTAGATGCAAGATACAAAGAGCAAATTACATCTAGGTGCAAGATGCAAAAAGCAGCAAAGAGCAAATTGCACCTAGGTGAAAAATGTAAATAGCAAATTGCTTGCCAGATCGGTTTCCTCCACCCCCCTGCGCTTGTTCTGGGTTTTGGATAAAGGCTCTGCAGCTCTTGGGACACCCTCTTCCACTGCTCTGTCCTCAGGGCTGATTTCTGTGTGCTTGGTGGGGGATGGCTGGAGGGATCCTTCACCACAGGACATCAGTTCATGGGGATTTCTCTTTGCAGGCATGGCACTCGCTGTGCAGGTGAAGTGGCGGCAGCAGCAAACAACTCGTACTGCATCGTGGGCATTGCCTACAACGCACGCATTGGAGGTGAGGTTGGCGCCTGCCTGCAGCTTCCCTGTCCTTCACTGTCTCTGACTGTGGCCACCCTGGCCATGCAAATGGGCTCCCAAAGTGGCTGGTGGGATACTGTTCCCCCAAATATTGCCAGGAGAGAGACTCCTCCTCCTTGGTGCCTTGGCTGCAGGGAGCCCTGAGGGCGCTTGCGGGAGGATGGGCGATGTGACATGCAGGGAACTCACACCCCATGTGTATTTTGGGGTGTAAACCTTCTGCTTGAGCTGCATCCTTGCCATGAGGATGTGGTGGTTTCACCCCATAGGTCCACAGCTGCTCATGTGGGGGCCTGGCCTTGGGGTGGCTGCATTTGCTATGGTCAGCAGTGATGGTTTAGCTTCAGAGCTGAAATCATTTGTTTGTGAGGTTAATGTCTGCAGATGAGCTGCTTGGAGCAGGGAGTCTCAGGAGATCCACAAAATACTCTTATGGGGAAATCCACAAGGTGGTGGGGGTCCCTTAGCATGGTCCCTCAAGTAACACAAGCTGCAGGAAGCAAATGAATCTTTATCACCAAATTGGATCCTGATGGTAATTTGCACCGCAGAGTTCATTTGTATTAGCCTATCTGTTTTGGAGGTGGGTTTGAGCTGGGGCTGCTCTGACTAGCCCAGCTGGTATAGCCTCTGCTGGGGTGATGGGGATGCTGGGGGAGGATAAGAATGCAGTGTCCCATCTTCATGGGTGGTGGGACCACATAGAGGACAAATGCCTAGAGTTAGGTCCTTGCTGGGGTTTTTTGCCCCATACCTGGCATGGCTGAAACAGGAGAGAGGCTTTTACTGCAACCTCTCCTGCTACCCTGACACTGGGAGAAGTTGCTGTCAGGAGCATAGACCCAGGTGCTAATGGGAGGATTTGGGGCTTCTCTCACCTTCTTCATCCTGACTGTGAAAGAAGGAGCTTTTGTTAGGATTGTGTTTGCACAGGAGCAGTGGCCACAGGGAGTCCTGCTCCTGGGGAAGCAGCCTCAGTGGTTCCCTGTGCTGGGAAAACTTCCCAAGGGAAGAAATAACTCTGGTGAGGGTGAATGGGGGAGTGGCAGGGACTGTAAAGGCATTGGTGTGTCTCCCCATCCCACCCCATCCCCTATGCACCCTGCATGTGGGATGACTTCTTGCTTTTCAGAGGTTTCTTGCCTCTAAAAACCCATCTCCAGGCAAGCACCGAGCAGCAGCAGAGCAAGACAAAGCTCCTGGTGGGGTTTAAGACAGTTTTGTATCCTGCAGGATCAGGCCATTGCTTTCATAATCCTTTTCAAGCCCATTTCTCTGCAGCACTTGGTAGTCACTTGTTGACTTTATAACGACCTGTGGGTCTAATTTTATTTTGCTTCCTTTGATGCGTGCCATGCCTTAGGGGTGTGCTGGGGAGGTCTGGAGTGATGCAAGGCACGTGGCCATGGGCTGGGGGCCATGGGCTTCCTGCAACGTGAACAGACAAAGGGGACAAATAAAGTCTGTAGCCATATCAAGTTTTGGATTGTGGAAGAAAATGCGCTATAGCTGCAGTGAGATTGATTTTAGATGGATTACGCAAATAAAACAGCGATTAATGAGCACAACTTGTTGGGGAAGCCTATTTGTCACACTTGGAGAGCAACCATCTAATTTCACTGGCTGCTCTTCAGCACTCTTGCGTTGCTTTCCATTTGCTGCGGGCAAAATACCTTGCTGCTCAAGAAACAAAGGGGCTCCTGCCATTCCTCCTCCTCCTTTCCTCTCTCCTGAAATACTTGCTTCGAAGGCCTGTATTGCTCCCTGCGTGGTGAAGAGCTCATTTATTTTGCAGCATCCTTCCCTTCTCCCTCCTGCCCCTCATTATTAAACTGGGGAGGGGTCCTGAATTGGGAGTGGTGGACTCTGGGTTGACTCTGGCTTTGGGCTGACTTTGAGCTGATTTTAGGCTCACTGACAAACATTCCAACCCTTGGCTGGTTTTGCATGCTGCACCACAGCTGAGTGAGGCTCAGACACCAGCCTCAGCTTTCCCCTCCTTCTCTTTGTGTTTTCTTGTTAACGTGACAAAGAGAAGAAGTTTTTGGGAACTGCTCTGCTCCCTGGCTTTATATTTCTAAGCTTGTTTTGGCTGGTAGGGGAAAGCGTCAGAAAGAGATATTTGAGTTGACTGGTGTCCAGAGCACAGCTGCAGCTGTAATGACATCTGCCTACAGTTGTTTGCCTTAAGAAAAAATGCATGTGGAAAGGGAAATGCATTTTTATACACCAGGCTGTCTGTGGCTGGCAAAATATGATGCTGAAATTTTGAACCCCACCATTCCTACAAGGGCTATTCCTGTCTGGGGTGCTCGGCACCCTCTGTGTGCTGTGCAAAGGGGGTAATCCGCCAGGGAAATGGTGATAGGGAGCAGTGGGGTTGGTAAACCTCCTGTTGCAGTAGTCAGAGGTTAGAGATGTGCAGCTCTCCGGTGAGAGCTGGTGGGCTCTGCCTCTGATCCACTGTGGCTGGTGCCTACTGATATTCCCAGCTGGAAAAGACTAAGGTTATCCCAGGTGGCAGCATCATCCTGACATGGGTTGGGGTCCTGGCTCTGATTCTGGCTGTGCAAACAGCAGCCTAGGGCTTCTCCTAAGGCTTTTCCATGTTCCTGGTACTGCTGGCATCAGCTGAGCAGACATAGGATCTGGGGATGGTCATAGTTGGCCCCATTTGTGGGGTGAGACTTCGTCCTGCTGGTGTGGCCAAAGCTGGGGTCAGTGAGTTCCAGGGAAACACTGCTATTTTCCTGGTGGAGAATTAGTTGGCTAATTAATTAAAAGAAGGGGGAAGGTTTTTAGCCCAATCCCCACAGATGGAGGGGGAGTAGATTGTAACCCCTACTTCCATCACTTGCCATGAAGTCAACAACACAGACAACTTTCCAAAATAGCTCCCCAGTTTCCCACTGCCAGGTTTGTTCGTGCACAGGGTCATGGGTTGAAGCTATTCCAGGCGTGCCTGAGCCGTGTGGTTTCTACCGCTGTTAACAAAGCCCTTTGATTGCAATCCTCGCACTTTCATCCAAGCCATTAAGCCCTAATGTCTGATGTTTTTGTGCTTTTAGGCATTCGTATGTTAGATGGCGATGTAACAGATGTTGTTGAAGCGAAGTCGCTTGGCATCAGACCCGATTACATTGACATTTACAGCGCGAGCTGGGGGCCAGATGATGATGGGAAGACAGTTGATGGACCTGGTCTATTGGCCAAACAGGCTTTTGAGCATGGCATTAAAAAGGTGTGGATTCCACAGCGCCCAGACGCGCTCGCCCTCCTCCTCCTGCCCCGTGGGGAACATGTGCTGGGGCCGTGGTTGGCCCGGGGTCCAGCACAGGGATGGGTGGCTCAGCCTCCCGAGGTGATGCCAGCACTTAGAACTGGGGTGGGAGGGGTGAATCATCTCTAAATTTTCCTAGTTTTTCTCTGGTGTCCCTAAGAGCTCCAGCAGATTTTGTGGTTGAGGGTGGTGACAGTGGGAGGTGCCTGGTGATGGTGCAGCACCAGCAGGACCTCTCAGCATAACTGGTCCCAGTGGGAACATCTGGCAGTGCCAGCCACTGGGCAGGCCCCAGGTTGAGTCGCAAAGATCTGCTGGGCTTAAGAAACCCAAAGAGGTTCTTGGGAGGGTGACTTTGCACCTCACAATGGCCCCCCCTACGTGCCAGCACAGAAGGAAGTGGCTGCCTCCTCAGCATCTTCCTCCACCCTGCTTCACCCTCCCCTGCATCCCAATATCCTTTCCTGGGGATCTCAGTCACATCAAGCATTTCCCTGGTTTTCCACTCAGAACAAGCAGCTGGGTGAGACATGTGTGCAGCACCAGCAGTCAGTCATGGAGGTGCAGGGAAAATTCAGATGATTGTCCCTGAAGTCCTCCAGCAACAGGGGCTCAGCCAATGCCACATGTGGCTGACAGCTGTCAGTCCCTGCTGGGGATGCCCTGGCCTTCCCATGCCCCATCTTTTTGTTGGGCACTTAAAAAAACCCCCAATATTAGCTAAAAGCATTGAGAAAAAAAACGCTTTCTTGGCAGCTCAGTAACTGCTCTAGGTAAGTGTCACAGCAGCTTGGGGCTGTGCAGGGGGTGTTCCCTGGGTGTTCTGGTCAATTTGTGGTTGGGTTTTGCTGCCAACAGCCCCAGGCTGGGCATTGAAACCCCCTGCTTTGCTCCCTGCCTCCGTTCCTGCCTCTGCTACCTCTTCCCGCAGCACACCAGCACTCAGGGCAGCTGCGGGCTGGGGCGACGCAGCCTGCTTGTTATCTAAAAATAGGGTGGAGTGTTTTTCCCACTATTTTCTTGATTTCCTGCCGGGGCGGTGAGCCTGCCGAGGAATCCATTGAAGCTCTGGGAAGTTCACGCTGTGTAAATACAGGGGAACAGGCTGCTTTTTAGACCTTATTTTCCCATGTGGGAGCAAATAGGCGGCAGCAGGGTACTTGCCCAGCACAACCTTACTGTTTTGGGATGCTTCTTTCTGTCTCTGAGGAAACACCAGACCCTGCCACCCCTGCCCTTCTGCCCTACTACGATCTATGTTTGCAGCACCCACTATTCCTCATGCACAGCTCTTAATTTCAAACTTCTTAAATAACCAGGAAAGCTGCAAGCAGATAGTTAACTGCCACCTTCAGCCGAAGCAAACAGCTGTAACTGAGTTATAAATCCTTAAAATTGAGTTTTTAATGGAAACATTAAAATAACCTTTATCTATTAGCGATAGGACTGTGCTGGGGTAATTTATCATCTTGTTTCTCGCTCCTTCTGCCACACCTTATTAGTTCCCAAGCTAATGAGGGAATATTTATCCTAGGCTTTCATGAAGTGCTGTTGGGCAAATACCCAAGCCCCAGCAGTGCTGCAGAAGCAGGGAGATGCTGTGCATCCTGCATCCGACCAGTGTGCTGCTGGGGTGAGCCAGATCGTCTCCAACCTGGGCCAGGGAGGGATTCCCTCGTTTAAATGATGCTCAGATCCAGGTTTTATAGTGGCCAGGCACCCCTTGCTGGGATGGTGTTGTCTTAGGTAGATGGCAAATAAAGAAGTTGAGTGCTTGAGGTCTGCTTGCGGAAATCTTGGTAGCTGTTTGCTCTTGAGTGCAGAGGGAAAAAGTGGGTTTTTTTCCCAATTTGAGGGAGTTGTAATATGTGGTGAGCTCTCACTCTGCTAGGAAATGCTGTCAGGTGTTAGATGTGCATTGCTGTAGTGTCATTTATGTGCCTTGTGTCCTTGTACAACCATGCTGGCTACCTGCCCAGGCATCCCAGGGATGTGGGTTTGGAACAGGACTGAGCTGCATTTCTCAGCACTCCTGGCTCAGATGCACAGGGTGCAGGATGCAAGGGAGATCTGGGCTCCCTGTCTATTTGTCCCAATTTAAATTAGTATTACATCTCCACACATCTTTGGCAATCGGTGCCTGGTTTTATTCCTCTTATTGGTGATTTAGGAAAGCCTGGGTTGCATACAGCAGGGCTGCTCGTTGGAGATGGGTGGATTTTAGTGTTGGAGAGCCGGACAATTGCTGTCTGTGCCAAGCACGTGGGCTGGGATGCTGCTGCCTCAGAGATCCAGGAAAACCTGGAAAGCAGGATTGGAGATGCCAGCAGCAGGCTTGGTGGGCTGGCAAGCTGTGTCAAGCTCTCCATGATGTGGGCCAGGGCAATAATTCCCTTTGCAATTGCACTTTTTCTTGCAGAGCTCCAGACGGCTCTGTTAAATCTTTGCTAGGAAAATACTGATCCAGTTTGGCCAGGGGGCAGCCCAGATAATGAAAACTTTCATAAAGTAAGGAAAGAGCCTGACTTAGCCTGTGTATCCAGAGGCAGGGTCAGCTCAGAGAGCCTCTGCCCCAGGAAGGGGGCGAGACAGGTAATAAATGATCCCTCTCCCCCCGGCACTTAAAACCCACAATAAATCCAAGTGAATTCCTGAGAGCAAAGCTGCTTGCTTTTTTTTTTTTTTTTTTTTTTTTTTTTTCTTGTAGAGGAAGCTGCCACAGAGCAGTGGGAGGAAGGTAAACACCAGATCTGTCCAGGCTAGCACTGAAATCTTTCCATGGCAGGAGCAGCTGTGGGGAAGATGGGGCTGCTCCATGTGCTTCCGTTGCGAGCCAAGCCCCTCAGCTTGCCGCCCTCCCCGGCGAGCCATACTTTATTGGGCAGGGAAGCAAAACCAGCCACTTCATTTCCTGCCCCAAACCCCCTTGGTTCACCAAAATCCTCCCTTGGGACTGTAGCACCCTGTTAGCAAACCCCCACAGGGCTGGGTTATTCCAGGAGTGTGGACATCCCAAGTGGAAGGAGGATAGAGTGGTTCTCCCCCACACTTTCGGCTTTGTTAGGGGCCCCTTGTTGGCATCATGGCCACTGCTTCCAGGCGGGATTTTCCCCCTGGCTCCAGGGAGGTCTGGGCAGTTGGCACACCCTTCCCACCCGCCCAGATTCTGGTGGGCTCCTGCAGCTGTACCCTGTGGGATGGCTTCATCAGATGTTTCTGCCAAGCCATGAGGAGAAAATGCTAGGATTAAAAAAAGAAATCAAAGGAACCTAAAAGATAGGCTGGAGGAAAGTTTCTGGTGGCTGGGGGTAAGAGATGGGGGTTGCAAGGGGCTTTGTGGACTTGGGAAAAGAGAGACTTGGGTTTTGGAGGGTTTCCTGCTGGTTCCTCATGTGGAGCCGTCCCTGCACCCCAGAAAGTGCTGTGCTAGGTCTGTGCTGTGCCAGCCCATCTGGTCCAAGGGCTCTGAACACCCAAGATGTTTTCCCTCAGGGGAGCCCATGGAAGATACCAAAATCCCTGTCGCTGGAGGCTCTCCCATCCTCATGAGGAGCTGCTGCCTGTAAAACTAGGGCTGGTGGAGTCAAGGGGCACGTTTGTGGGGGCTGATCCAGGAGACATGAGTACTGGGCAGGATGGGACCCATCCTTCCACCCTAAACAAACCCTAGTTCAAGACCCCAAAATCAGGCTTATTGATGGCATCCCAGCTTTGGGGGAGGGCTGCTTCCTTCTCCCTATGCCATGATGGTCTCTCATCCTGGTCCAACACCTCCTCTAACCCTTTATCTCTCTCTGCGTACAGGGCCGTAGGGGCTTGGGATCCATTTTCGTCTGGGCATCAGGGAACGGTGGCAGAGAGGGTGACTACTGCTCCTGTGATGGCTACACCAACAGCATCTACACCATCTCCATTAGCAGCACCACCGAGAATGGCTACAAACCCTGGTACCTGGAAGAGTGCGCCTCCACCCTTGCCACCACCTACAGCAGTGGGGCTTTTTATGAGCGGAAAATTGTAAGTTTTGCCCCAATACTGAGTGTGGCAGCATCCCCTGGGTGTTTTCTGCATGGTTGGGCTGGATGATGGCTCTGCTCTAAGAGCCCTGCAGAGTGGGTTTTTCCTCCTTTTTTATGGTGAGGCCAAAACTGCTCTGGTCCTTGGGAAGAGCTATGGGATATGGGTGTTTTCCCTGGTAAATGGGTGCAAGGGCTGGAGCTTTGCAAAAGTACCATTGCAAATATTTACTTGTCCCCCAAAGCGCTGGCTCATTGTGCCTTTGCTTAAAAAAACAAAACAAAACAAAAATGAGTATTTCAAGGATTTTTAGTCTGAGAGAGAAAAAAGAGGGAGGATGGCAAAGATGTGGGAATCTCAGATGGGGAACAGAGACTTTTTGGAGCCCAGGAATTGCCTGAAAGCATGTGCACCTGTAGATGAGCCTGGTTTTCCCTGCCTCCCAGGCTGTATTTGCCCTCTTCCAGTGACTGCTGTGGTCTCATCACAGCAAAGTCTTTCATTACTGATGTCGCCATCTGTACCCTGGGCAGTAAAACATCCCACACCACCACGGGGTGGGGGGGAAGTTTTCCACCTGAATAAGTTTATTTACAAAAGTGGGTGGCATATCTCCCCCATTCAAAAATCAAAATTAACTCAAAATCCAGGAGCCTTTAAAAAATGTAACTGGTTGGGCATGTCTTTGCCTACCTCCCCGCTCTGAGCTTAATATCGTGCTCTGCCCTGAAATGAAAAAAAAAAGGAAATTACTTTTTTTCCTTTTTTTCCCCCATGCAAATGGAAATTCTTGTCCAATGCCAGGAACCAGAGCTTTTAGTGCCTTTAAATGTGCCTTTAATATGGCACAGCTCAACATGCACCCATAAGTATGTATCCAGTCCCAGCACTGCCCTGCTCACGCTGCTCCATACACAGCTTCTCTTCTGGCTGGCCCACAGCAAAATTGACCTTTTTTCAACTTTATAATAGTTTTTGCACCTTCGAGCAAAAGAAATTGTAAGCAGAGGTGTTTTCCTATGTGCCAAATGTCTCTGCATCTACTTTTTGGGGCTCAGAGCACCCCGGCGGTGTGGGAGCTGCAGCAGGTTTGGGCACCTGCAGGGTCAACTCCTCACTGGCAGCATCCCAACCAAACCTGGGTGCTTGATGGGGTAGCGTCCACATGGGGAGCATCTCCAGCAGCATGGGGCTGCAACTCCTCTTTCCATAGGTCACCACAGACCTCCGGCACCGCTGCACAGACGGCCACACCGGCACTTCGGTGTCTGCCCCCATGGTTGCAGGCATCATAGCCTTGGCTTTGGAGGCAAAGTAAGTGTAACCTCACCAGCAGCTTGTGGGGGGATGTTTCCAAATTTAGTAGCTGGCAAGCAAACCAGAAAGAAAATAATGTGGTTTTTTTTTTTACTTCTGGAGCTACTCAGAATGGGGTAAAGTTATTCTAAATTGCTCCTTTTTGGCAAGGATTGGTACAGTGTTGTTGTTTTGCATCTAATCTTCCTGCAGGTGTTTTAGTGAGCTAATTCTTCACTTGTTGCCATCTGTTGAAAAGTTTGGGTTGGTGAGATAAGTCAGGCTTTTAATTTGGTCCATTGAAACCCCTGACAGCTGGCTCCAACAGGAGTTATATAAATACTTCCCGGGGAAAAAAAAGTCAGAAAACATCAAGGAATATGGAAAATGTCTGTAGAAGTGATGGTTTTCCACTGATATTTCATTTCTGGGAGAAAAGGACTGCTTTTGCATAATGTCAAAAGCCCACACAGCATGACCAGCTGTGACATGCTCCCTGGTTCAAAAGAGCTGCTTTTTCCCTCCTGTCCCAATACTGGTCCCATCGTGGTCCCCCAGCCCAGGAGCAGCCTTTGCTGGGGACTAGTCTCACCCCTTGGGCATCCCTGTGTTGATCCATAGAGCATCTTCTCATGAACTTCTCACTATTATTAATTTTTTTTTAACGTGGTGGAAATAAGGCTGTGAATAAGCCACAGGGCAGTGTTGTGCTCATGTCTGGAGACAACTGTCAGGACATGTCGGCTCCATTCCGTCTCCTCCAGTTTAATCCCAGTGTCTAGGGTGGGTAAGCATGTTTCCAGAAATGCTGGTTTCATTGCAAATATATTAAGAGCTTTAGATGTAATTTTTGAATTGTTTAGCTGAGGCATAAAACACAACATTAAGTACCAGAGCTTGGTGCTCCGGCACTCCATTATGACGAGAATGAATAAATGGAATTTCTTTCCCTAAATGTTATTTGAGAGCAATAAATCCCAACTTGAGATGCTGAAGAACTGACTATAAGAAAACATGGAATATTCTTCAGCAATTGCCCTAGGCTGGGGTCTGGTAGGGCTCAAAAGCACACAGCGATCAGTGTCAGGCACCCTAAACACACAAACCTCACGCAAACCCCACCTAGGAGGGGGGCTAGAAACACTTGGGGTTTCATTTTTCTCTTAAATGAGCAGAGCAGGATTTTTTTCCATCTGTTCTTCCTGTTGAGGGAATGTTTTCTCAGCAGCACCTATCAGTGAGCTGCTGAGCGAGGTACCCTGCTTCAGAATGTGCTTCATTCCCAGTCTCCTACAAGAAAATGGGGAAAACCTTCCTGATTTGCTCTGGCTCTACTCTGGAGCAGAAAAGTTAAGTACTCTTGACCAGGAATAAACCCTGCAATGCCTGTGTGCACTTGGCATCCCTCCCTGCGGCACCCAACTCTGCTGGGGCACCGCAAGTGATGTCCAGCCTCCAGGCAGGGCAGTAGCATTTAAATCATCAATCCATAACCTTTTGGAGTAGGAAGGAGGTTGGGAGGGCGGGAAGGCTAACCCTGGAGGTATCTGCTGCTACCCATGGAGGTTCCTGCTGCTGTTGGAAAGACTGGATGTAGTAGAGTCAAACCATGAGCCACGTGTTGTTGCAGCCCCCTGCTCACCTGGAGGGACATCCAGCATCTGCTGGTCAAAACCTCACGGCCAGTGCACCTGCGAGCAGATGACTGGAAGACCAATGGTGCTGGGTTTAAAGGTGAGGAGCTACGGGGACAAAGGCATTTTCATTTTGGTAAAAATGGCTGCCCAAGGGAAAATAAAGGTCCATAGAGCTTTGCTCCTGGAAGCACTCGCCATGGATGGCCTCTCAGCTGTCCTGGGGACTCCTACTTATAAGGCTATTGAGCAGATGGTGGAGGAGGCAGTAATTCATGGGGCAAGATGTTTGGAAGCCTTGCTTGATGGAGGCTGTCCAGAGCTGCAGCATTGGCTGATCCTTTCGGTAGGCTGCTCAAAGCAGTGAATTGTCCCTGCTGCCAGTGTGGATCTGGTGTGTAACTCACGCAATGTGATGAGCTGTGCATGTTGAAGCACCTTGTACCCCAGTGGAGTCAACTCCACACCTTCTCTGGTGGCTGGAAGATGCTCCTCCAAGCTCCAAGGAGAAGCTGCTGGCGCCGGCTTGGAAAGCAGTGGGTTTCTGAGTCTTTTCTCTTTCCAGTTAGCCATCTATATGGCTTTGGTCTGGTGGATGCAGATGCTATTGTGGTGGAAGCCAGGAAGTGGAAGTCGGTCCCTCCACAGCACGTCTGCGTGGGAAGCCTGGACAGGGTGCCCAAGTGAGTGTCATGGGATTGGAGGGAGGCTCTCCTGGGGCATATGGCTGCTTGGAAGGAGCTTTGGAGGAGCCAGCTGTTGCAATGCAAAGGCTCAGCTGCTCTCCCAGCATTTGGATATGGAAATTCGAAGTTGGAGTGGCCAGGAGAAGCCCAGGTGCAGGCAAGGTGATATTAAAAGGATTTCATAGTCAGAGAGACCAGACCATCCACCCCAAGGTCTGTTTATTGACCCAGAAGTGCCCAGCCAGGTCCTGTGCCTTATGGCTCAGCTCGCAGCAGAGCCATGGGGGCTCTCCGGGACCAGCTTTGGTGGCAGGTTATTTATTTTACCCTTTAGCATGTTTTCACTTCCCAGATGAATGATCAGCAGGGAATTTTTGAGGGCTGATGCTGAGAGACCAAAATCAACTCACCCACTGGGTCCTACACAGGTGGTGATGTATAGGACTCTCCTTCCTCTTCCACCAAATACCTTGTCTCAAAGAAAGACACCAAAAGTTGGTGCTTTGTTGCAAGGATTCCCAAATTTCCATTGTCTGAGGTCACTTGGAATTTGGGTTCAGGTTCAAACCAGTTTAGGTTCACGCCTCATCCTTGGTCAGTCTGTCTCTGCTAGGTTAAAGAATGGCATCAGGGATCTGACCAATGAATATTCCTGGTAAAGCCTTGCCTGGCTGTAGAACAAGTTGAGTTGTTCATCAGCAAAGCAGTCCCTTCGGAAAGGCTTGCGTATGCAAAACAGGAATGAATTGGAGCCAAATGTGTTCACAATATTATTTATCTGATACAGACAATAATTACAACCCAAAGAGGAATGTTGTGCTGATAATTATAACAATGAAGTACCCTTGCAACCCATAAGGCATAGATCTTAGAGGCAGTTCAAACCCATGTCATTACCATCAAGCAATTCAGCAAATTCCTGTGCTAGGACACTGTGTTGCAATGGAGAATGAGATAATTTTTGCTATGAAGCCACAGGAGACCAGGTTCAAACATAACCTTGTACCTGAGCTACTGGGAACCGGGGAGCACTGCTGTCCCTGACATGATGCTCTTCCTATCTTTGGCAGGTACATCCGTGCAGACCACGTGCTGCGTGCCAGCACACTCAGCAATGCCTGCGCTGAGCACCGTGACCAGCATGTACTCTACCTGGAGCATGTCGTGGTGCGGCTCAGCATCTCTCATCCACGCCGAGGTGACCTACAGATCAGCCTCATCTCTCCAGCGGGGACCAGATCACAGCTCCTCGCCAGGAGGTAAGAGCAGCTGGAACCAGCACATGCCTGGGCTGGGCAGAATCCTTGTTTGGGGGGTTGCTGCAAATTTGCTTGAGTTTTTTGAAGGTGGGGGGCATGCTTGGGTCTTGGCTGCAGGAAGGCTCAGTGCAAGGGTGGCAGAGACATTGATAAAATCCTTGATTACCTATCTACGCTTTCTGATTAAATAAGATGTTCAAAATCACACTTTCTTGATGCATGGCGTTACTGTTGCAGGGTGTTTGACCACTCCAATGAGGGATTCAAGGGCTGGGAGTTCATGACTGTCCACTGCTGGGGCGAGCGGGCAGCAGGGGAGTGGACCCTAGAGATCCACGACACGCCGTCCAAAGTGCGTAACCCCACAGTGCAAGGTAAGGGTCCACCAGCACTCATTCTCCCTGGCGCCTGCTAGTCCCCTTTGCCCTCAAAGATCTTTGCAGGCTGCTTTGCTTAGCCAGAATTTTGCTGTGAATCTTAAGGTCTTCATCAAAACTTTATTGCCCAAATTTTTAAAAAATGGGAATAAAATTCAAGCCCTGAGCATGGAAGCCTGCCAGTGTGGCTGAGCTGGGAGCAGGTTTTCTCCTACAAACAAACTTGTTGCAACCAAGAGCCAGGTTTCCAAAATTAAACTGTAATGAGTCAAAATGAGGAGACCCAAGAGCTGTAATTATTGTTTGTTTGTTTTGCTTCACTGCTGGGACATCTGGCGCGTGGGCTGGTTGTGCAATGGCACAAGGGGATGATGCCCCTCAGGCTGTGGAGGGGAGGGAGGGATGGATGGACAGATGAACATGTCCTCCCTGGGCTGCCACGGACCATCTGGGGGTGGCTGGACTCAGTCTGGGTCCCTGCGTGTCCCCAAGCCTGCTGTGTCACCCTTCTCCCTGATTTAGTCACCTGCTTCCTGACCCCCTCCCAGCAAAGGAGCTGGGCTGGAGGATTCGGCTCCACTAGGAAGGGGCAGCTGCCTTGCCTGCTGGTGGCACCAGGCGTTAAGTATCCTGCCTGGGGCTGGTGCATGTTGCACGGGGGTTAAAATCCACACGTTAATTGATAGGAAGCCAGGAGTATATTAAAAACCTCCCCATGCGACTTTCTGGCGCATGTGGCAGTTCATTGTGCAGAAGTGGTTTTGTTTGCTACCTTCCCCCAAAATCTTTCGAACTCAGAGCTGCAGCAAAGTGCCCACAGAACTGCTTTTCCTCCTGTACTTACAGTTTGCAGAAGGTGTTTCTAAGCCCCTCGTAGGCATCAGGGCTTGGTTCTACCTGGCTTTGCAAAACTAAATGAAAAGGAGTGTGTTAAGTCACTCCCCTCAAAGGGTCTGCACTGGCTTTGAAGCAGAGAGGGCAGAGCAGAAGGAAAAAGAGAGAAGGTGCTCCCACCTTGCAGCAGAAAGGGATCTTAAATGTTAATTTAATACCATTAAATTAAACCAATTTGATTTAATTAATTTAATACCAATTAACTACTATGGTTGTCCTGTCTCTGACTGTGCTGCATCCCAGCAATCAGCCCTAAAATAGTATCGGGTTTTATCACAAAGGACATTTTAGATTTAAAGTGAATTCTTCTGGAGAAGGCATGTGGCTGAGCTTTTCACTGGCTGATGCCACCCAAACTCACCCCATCGTATGCTCCGTGTTGGTACTGCTCGCTTGCAGCAGATGGGTGCTCTCAGCCCTTTCAGAGAGCCAAGGGATTTGGGTGTTGGAAGTGTTAAGCCCTTTCTGGAAACACAGGGATTAGTGGTTAAAGCCCAGTGTGCTGCAGGCATGAAGTGACTTGTGTTGGTGGGGAACTGAAAGAAAAATAGCACTGAAAAGAAGCAGTATCATTTTTTGGACCATCTCCCCAAAGTAGTGGTTTGAGGAGGACCCTGGCATGGGTCATCCTCGGGCCTCAGTGCAGCACAGGCTCCAGTAGCCCCCGCAGTATTTCGGGGGACACCAGGCCAGCTCAGACCTCTGACATGTGGGACAGGGGAGTGGCTGGCACAACAGCAGCAAGAAATAACCCGGTGTGTGCCGGGGAGCTTTTATTGGGCAGAAATAATCCTCCATTATGGAGCTTTTAAAGTTAATGTTTCTCACTGCATGTTGGGTGTGAAGGCTGTAGTGATGCTGTGATGCATCAGCTGAATTATGGAATAAAAAATCCCTTGTAGATGCCTTGAATGGCTGAGAGCTCAGGGGCTCATTAATGTTTCTGGGTGTTCTTTGTTTGGTTCTGCATTGCTACACCAGTGGTGAAGCCCTGATGATCTGGTCCATCCTCCTCCTCCTTCTTCCACCAAAGCCGGCTCCCTAGGGATGAGTGGAATGGGAAGTAGGATGGGTGATGTTGTGTCTGCCCCACAGGTAAGCTGAGGGAGTGGAGCCTCCTCTTCTATGGGACAGCTGAGCACCCCTATGGTGCACTGGGCAGCCCCCAGTCCCATGGGAGGATGCTGGAGGTGTCGGCATCGGAGATGGAGCCATCGAGAGCCGCCTTCCTGCAGAGCCAGGTGGAGGTGGTGGAGGAGGAGGAGGAATATGCAGGTAAGCGCTGGCTGAGCTGCCATGTTGTCCTCCCCAAAGTACCTGGGAAAATGCCAATGAAGGGAGCCACAAGGCCTGATCCTGCCTGGGGCCAAGGTGGGTTGGGAGGAATAGTGCCTGCAGCCACCACAAGGCAGCAGGATGGTGGAATTAGAAGGTAGCAAAACACCCCATTCCAGCTCTCCCACCACGAATTGGTGGTGCAACTGTTTGAGGAGTAAAAAAAGTTTCTCTGCCCACCTTCTTCCGTGGTGCAGGCACAGGCGGACTTCCCTGCTGGTCCCCAGGGATCATGTCTGGCCTCTCTTTAAAAGCTGCTCCTGTACCAGTGTGTTCAGATGGATGGTTGGGTGGGATTTGTGCTGGGGAGGATGAGCTGGCAAGTACCCAGAGCTGTGTGGAATCGTTAGATAGGATAAGATCCATAAGATCATAGGTATCGGATAAGATAGGTGGAGGGTCCCCAGCTCCTTCCCATGTCCATTGGTTCAGGGAGGGCATGCTTAGAGCATCCTGGCGGAGGGGTCTGAGGATGCTCAGCCTCTCCTCTCACTGAATCAGTCTCTCTCTCCCCAGGTCCCTGCCACCCTGAGTGCGGCGACCAGGGCTGCGACGGCCCCAATGCTGACCAGTGCTTGAACTGCATCCACTACAGCCTGGGCAGCATGAAAACTGGCAGGTGAGGGGCTGTGGGGTGTCCCTGTGGGGTCCCTGGACAGCGGCACTGCCTTTCCCCAGGGTTTGCACTGCAGTGTAGATGTTTGTACATAAGAAGAAACACATGGGAGAGAAAATGAAGGAGGAGGATGTATGGGGATCCCTGCCTTGGACTAGGGCACAGTGACATTGGGGACACATAGCTGGAGAGTCCCTAAGGATCTTGGCCATGTAATCGTTCTGGGAAGAAGCATTGGCTTCACTGGCCAGGGCCACCCATGCCTAGGGGACAGCTGGCTGAGTTGCCAAAACACTTCTGACTGGCATTTCCACTCTTCATTCTCTTGAGCTGGCATTGGGTAATTTTACTCATAGATGAAGTTGCTGGTCAACAGAGTCCCCAGTTCTTTACTACACAGCCATGACATTCAAGACACCCTAAATCTTAAGAATAAGAAGGAAACGAGCCCAAATCACCATCAGGGCTGAGGGATACCCTGTGTGCTGTGGGTGATGGGACAGCCGTGGGTGCCAGGCTGCTGGGTGGAGGCTGAGTGTTGACACCAAAGCCCAGCCTCTCTCGGTTCCTTCCCCAGGATGTGCGTGAGCTCCTGCCCTGCAGGGTTTTTTGGTGACAAAGGTGCCCGGAGGTGCCGCCGGTGCTACAAGGGCTGTGAGCGCTGTGTTGGGAGGGGACCGACCCAGTGCACGGCATGCAAGCGAAACCTCTACCATCACCAGGAGATGAACACCTGTGTGGTGCTGTGCCCACCTGGGTTTTACGCCGAGGAACGTAAGGATTTTTATCACCTGCAAGCTGTAGCATGAGGATAAGCAGAATTTGCTGCTTCTATTTTAAGTGCTATGGGTGGAGAAAATACCTTAATTTTTTTAGTATTGGCTTTGAATTTCCCCCTTTGACCTGCTTTGCTCAGGGAAGGGAGGAAGAAAACCTCTGGGTGTTCAGAGGGTGGTGCAAAGCAGAGGCATTCAACTCAGTTCTTAATTACAAGACTGTAATTAATGAACCTAGCTGCCTGCGAAGCGTTTTTCTTCTTAGCAAGCAATGACAGATAAGGTCATCTGCAACAGCAGGGGCCCATTGGGGCAGGGGATGTGCCTCTCCGCCCTGGGGAGCTGGCACTGGGGTGCAGTGGGGCTTTGCAGCTCCAACTGTCCTTGGCAAATCACTGTCCAGATTTTATTCTCCCTGCCTTGCTTTGTTTTTTGAAAGGTCAGAAACGCTGTCTGAAATGTCATCAAAGCTGTAAAAAATGTGTCGGCGAAGCAGACAAATGTACTGCATGCAAAGATGGATTCAGGTAAAAGAGCAGAACGGGAGGAGTTTATACCTGAAGCGTTGGTACCTGTGGTTTAAATTTGGGAAAACCAATGATAAATTAGAGAGTGAATTGAAGACCCAACATCCTGCTTCCATCATACTGTAGCTGTGATGTGGAGCTAAGAATTTAAAGGTGGTGCTTCGTGTCCATTTCCTAGCTGAAAGGTATGATTTAAGTTTAATTTCCTTTTCTCCGGTGCTTGCCAGGCCAGTAGGTGAGTGCTGTACTGTGAGTGCAGACAGTGCTTGCTGACTTCCCTGTGACACAGGCAGCGCTGCCTGTGCTCATGGGCTGAGTCCTGCATCCTTAGGATCTCTCAGAAGTACAAGATGCCATCCAAATTCATTGTCCTACAACCAGAGCAGCTCCTGGGGTGCTTGGTTTAGCTCACCTAGCAGAGCTGGTACCAGGCTGAGCTGCTCCAGGCAGGCTGAAAATCTCCTTGAAAATGCAGAAACCCTTCCCTCTGCTTCATCCATGCAGGAAAATTTTATCCTATGTACCTATTGAGTGGGGTTAGTGTAGGACAGTGGTTTTCCAGCAGTGCAGGTGCAGGTGGGGCAGCCCTGAGCCTGGGAAGAGCACTGGGTGTCCTTGTTGCTGGCAAGGACATCCTGTGGGATGCATAACCCAGCCGTGCTGGCAAGCAGTGTCAGCACTGGGAAGACACTGTTTTCCATCTTCAAGCACGTATGGAATTACTGTCCCACAGCAGTTGGTATCATTCAGGGGCTGTAAGTAGGCCAGGAATAGTGTAGCAGCAGGGCTCTCTCAGACATGGAAATTGCCGCTGCCAAATGATTATCTACTCCCTCGGAAAAGCAAAAGTGGAGGCGCTTGTTGGACATAATCCGCATGGTGCTTGACTTTTATTGTCCAATATCCTTTTAAGCCAGGACTTCAAATCATCCCTGCCACAGCAAAGCAGCACCAGCCCAGCCAAGGCACTGAACCAGTTTCCTTCTATTCCTGGAAGCCTCATGGTGCAAAAGGTCTTTGGGCAAGCCAGGCTGGCTGCCCACAGGAAAGACGAATTTTATTTCCATCTTGATACTTAATTAAGGAACCTGCAGCTGTCCCTTCGGTCCAAACAGGACTTTAATTCCTCCTGAAGTGGTGGATATCTTTCCGATGGCTCCTGCACTGCAGGCTGAGGCTACTCTAGACCACTGGGGGATGTGGAGGTGGGGATGAGCTGTGTGGTGTCTCCAGAACCTGTAGCTTTGGGCGCAAACATCCTCTGCTTTCCCGGCAGCTTGGCAGGAGAGAGCTGTGTGCCTGAGTGCCAGCCTACCATGTACCTCAGCCAGGAGCCCCGGCGGTGTGAGACCTGCCCTGCTGCCACAGGTACATCCTTTGCCCCACAGCATCCCCATGCAAAACCAAACACTCGTGCCTCAAGAGCTGATGCCCACCCTGAGCCAAGGCAGAGTGTGCCAGCAGGGAAGCAATACCAGCTCTCCAGCACATCCTGCAAGGTATTGAGAGTATATTCATATTTGAAAGGTTTTCAGGGAGTTTTTACATTTTTATTAGAGCCATTCTTTACTTCTCGATTCCCCTGAAGCCAGGTGCTTTAGTTTAATAAGGTTGCTGGGGAGGCCATAAAACCCTCTCAGAGTGATGGAAGATGGTTTTGCAGCATATAAAAATGTCAGGCAGCCAAGGCACGTTATCCTGGCCACCCTGTGGGGCCAGGATGGCCGCTGCTGGCATCTCTCTTGCCCAAAGTTGCTCGGCGTTCCCTTTAAATCCTGCCTTTTTTGCTTCTTGAAAGTCCAATTATTTTCCATTGTTAATGTTTGTGTCTGCCCTCGAAATCATCACAGATCTGATGATAATATGATCTCTAGACAATTCTTGTTCAGTGGCGTGAATCTCATCTATCATGCATGGGCAATTTCGTAAGACTAAATCCAAAATATTTATTGATCTTGTTGGCAAGTGTGGAAGGGAACAAGCTCTTAATCCGTTAAGAAAATTATTTCCCTTCTAGTTCTTATTCCAGTCAGTGTAAATGTACTTCACCACAATTATTTTTCAAAGGGTTTTTTGTCGCCTTTTCCTGCATAACTATTTTTCAAACCCAGTGTGTGGAAGGCCTCTCATAATACTGCCTTCATCATGGCCATTTGCCATCCAGCAAAGTGGGGCCCTCTGCTTTTCCAGCTTCTCTCCCCAGCCCTTCCTTTGTCCAACAAGTCTGCTGCGCAATTTAACATGTATTATTTTGCATAATGCAGGAAAGCCAAATCGGTGCACATTCGGGAGTGGTAGCTGATGCCCTGAGGGGATTTTGATGTACTGTCCCATGCTGAGCCGCCCATGGCTGGCTCTTAGCTCTGCAGAGGGCAAGACTTTGGGTCCTGGCTGGGTTTTCTGGAGTGGGAGCTAGTTTTGGGGGGATGGAAGCTGAGGTTTTGGGGTGGAAGCCAAGCAGCTTTGCAGGATGGAACTTTAAGGTCCCTTCCAACCCAAACCGTTCTATGATATTGTATGGGGCTGTGGCCACACTGGTGTGATGTGGCTCTTGTCTCTAAAACCACCCACATCATCCACTCTGTCTTGTCCCCACAGGGCCGGGTGAGGAGGACTGTGTCTCCTGCACCCCCGAGGCCCTCGCACAACACTGGCGCTGCGTCCCTGCCTGCCGTGAGGGCTTCTACCCCGCCGACAGCCACGGGCTGCCCAACAAAGTCTGCAAGAGGTACAGTACCTCCCCACATCACACCAGAGCAAAGCCGGGACCGATGAAGAGTGCTGGCAGCAATGATTACAAAAAATAGTGCTGAAAACAGTTTGGAGCTGGAGCTGTTTACTAGGAAAATCAAAATAGGGTTCAGGGAGCCAGGGCAGCTGTGGGGCTGGACCCTACATGCCCCTACCCTATAGATTTAAGAGCAGCGAGGCTGCACACTCCACTACCGAGTTGTCTTAGGGCTATGGTGGAAGGGGCTCAGCCCCAGCCCCAGGCTCTTTGGAGTAGGTGTGGGAGGAACAGTGATGTTTAGGCAAATATTCCAGTTTTCAATCAAAGCTGCTCTGTTAGCCCTACGGCCCTGTTTTGGGTTGGAGGAGTGTTCCTGCTCCTTGGCCAAGCACAGTAGCTGCATGTGGGGAGACAAGGAGATGCCAGGAGGCAGCTATTTGCTCCCACTCTCCAGCACTCTGTGCTTTAAATGAAGAGTGGGAGTGGATTCAGGCTCATTAAAGCAAACATGAAAGGGAAGGATTAAAGGTGACTTGGGAACACACAATACAGTCCCTGCCTGCCTAGGGTTTGGCTCACCCATTTTGGCTTTCCAGCAGGGAGAAACCAGGGGACCAGCATCCCTTCCCGGGGCTTGCAGTTATATTATCTGCAAACTGTTGTCCCCAGGCTGGTGGCACAGCTGCTGGGCTCTTTCCTCTGAGCAAATGGATGGGAGCATCACAGTTTACCCTTGCAGCTCTTTTTCTAACCACGATTGCTGGCTAGCAAAAACATGTGTCTCCTGCTGAGCACTTTTGGGATGTCACTAGCTGTCATCGAGCTGGCACCAGTTAGCCCATTTTACCCAAGGCTTCAGTAACTTTTCAAGCTTCAAACTTGCTGTTTTCCACATCTTCCTGTTTGTTCTGAATGTTGGGGTGCCGGAAGACACATTTTCTGGACAATGGCCCATGTTGAATGGTTGGGGTCGGAGTTGCTGTGCTGGTTCAGACCACAGCAGGGTCTCTCTTCCTAGGTGCGATGACCACTGCTCAGCCTGCGAGGGCTCCAGTGGAAACTGCCTGAAATGTAAAGAAGGTTTCAGTCTCCTTGGTGGCTCCTGTGTAACAAATGAAACCTGCACCAATGGTAAGTGGTTGTGGCAGAACCACTGGCATGATAGTGCTTCCCCAGCAACAAAAATAAGGGGTTTGGGGGATTCCTTTCACTTCCTGCTGAAAGTGCTGGAGCTCCTGAGCTTGCTGGGGCATGGCTGCAGTAAACTGAGCCCTGATTGCAGTGGGCAGGTTACGTGGCAGAGCTGCTGGATATCTGGCTGTTGCTCGAACACATCCAAGTGTTTGTATTTTGTTATAGTTTAGTCTTGGGGCTAATTCTCCCACTCGCTGCAAAGCTGCTTTATTCCTTCATTAAAAGATGCCTTTAAAAAGTGACTCTTTTTTTTCAATTCTCTCTCCTCCAACACTGGAACAAATTGCACTGCCTGTTACGTACAATGTTTGTTTATTTAAAATGTTAATCTGCCCTCATTTTCTCTTGTTTCTCCCAGCTGACAAGACTTTCTGTGAGATGGTGAAATCAAACAAGCTCTGTGAAAAGAAGCTGTTTGTGCAGTTCTGCTGTCAGACGTGTCTTATGGCCGGGTAAAGTTCAACGGCTGCATCCATCCAGGACTTCCACCAACTGCCAGCCCAGTTTTGCCAAATGTTTAGAACAAAAGTTTATTTTTTCAGCTTTGGGAGAGTTTACATGGTGCTGTCAAGCATTCGCTCGTAAGTTTGATAGCTTTAATATCACTGTCAGTGCGTTTCTATAGCAATATCTTAAGCAGAGGTTGGATTGTACCCTGAACGATCAGGTCCTGAAAGGCAGCAGACAAGGAGTGATATTAATACTCTCAAACACTCCTCATGAGCAGGGACCGATGCATGATCCATGTAAACATGCTTGGTTCTTTGCAGAAATCCTACTGATCTGCCCGCTCTGAGCAGCTGGCAGTAGCCCTCACTGCAAAGAATGCAGGACTTCACACATCTGTGAAGAAAGAGCCGTTTCTGGCTCAGTTTTTGCTACCTTTACTGCTAGGTGATGGCTGATGTAAACCCACATTGCAAGTGGCCAGCATTGTGCTCTGTACATATGTAAAACGATGAATTAGGTAGTTCCTGGGGCAGTGCCCTACAGCCTGCTCTGGCACTCCTGTTCAGATTCATCAGTAGCTGTTTCTCTCTGGCCAGGGCAACAACTGGAGATTTGAGGACCAAAGTGAGAGCTGATCCCCGTGGGTGTGCAGGTGTGGCAACCCAGCAAGTCCAGCAGGGCATTGCTCTGTGGGTAACTGCAGGCAGGCAAACCAAACCCCATGTGCCTACAGGGAGTCTTAGGGACTCGGGAAACTCGTCCACACGGATCAGCCTGTGGGGTCACAGCCTTACCATAAAATGTATTTCCCTCCTGGAACTGCTAGTAAGTTACTGATTAATTCAGTTCTGGAACAAGCTAGATCCTTCTAAATGAGATGGTGTCCCAATTAATCTCTTCTGGCATTTTGCATTATGATCCTTCCCCTGTTTCCCCTCTCACAAAATCCTCCTGTTCGTGGCAGTGATTTTTCTTGGGCATCTGTTTCCAAAAGAGACATTCCAGGGATCTGGCCAGAAAAACTCAGAATTCTACAAAACCTTTCCCTGAAACAAACCTCTTCATGCTCTCTCTTAATAATAAGTCATGTGGTGTTTATATATAATTGTGTTTAAAATATCCTTGGCTATGTTGTTTTACAGATTTTTTAAAATAACTTATACAATCCTTGTTTATTCTCTGTGGACTATTTTTTATATGGGAGTGGGAAATCTCGTTTGTGTCTTACATCCTTCTCCTCTCCTCTCTGACCTTGCAGAGCTGCTCTTTGCACCAGACGTATATAAACACACTTTCCTGTGCTGTGTGCTCTGATTTTCATTGTTAATCATTTTAATGAGTTAAACTTTATGCCAATGAAATTCACAGTACACATTTTCACCAGTTCCACTCAGAACTGGGATAATCCCTGCTTGGTTTCAGTTGTAATGATACAGACCCTGCCTGGGCTTGCCTGCTCGAGCTCACCTCAGCCAAGTGAGGAGGGAAGAGCCACACCATCCCGGTCCTCATCTGCCTGGAAACCCAAGAAAAGATGGAGCTTTCATAGAATCACCAGGTTGGAAGAGACCCACTGGATCATCAAGTCCAACCATTCCCACCAGTCTCTAAACTATGCCACTCAGTACCTCATCCACCTGCATCTTAAACACCTCCAGGGAAGGCGAGTCAACCACCTCCCTGGGCAGACCGTTCCATTGCCTAATGACCCTTTCTGTGAAAAATCTTTTCCTTATGTCAAGCCTGAACCTCCCCTGGTGGAGCTTGAGGCCATTCCCTCTCATCCTGTCCCCTGTCACTTGGGAGAAGGGGCCAGCTCCCTCCTCTCCACAACCTCCCTTCAGGTAGTTGTAGAGAGCAATGAGGTCTCCCCTCAGCCTCCTCTTCTCCAGGCGAAGCAACCCCAGCTCTCTCAGTTGCTCTCATAAGACCTGTTCTCCAGCCCCTTTACCACCTTTGTTGCTCTTCTCTGGACTCACTCCAGAGACTCAACATCCTTCTTGTGGTGAGGGGCCCAGAACTGAACACAGTGCTGAGTACAGAGGGAGAATAACCTCCCTGGACCTGCTGGTCACGCCATTTCTGATACAGGCCAAGATGCCATTGGCCACCTGGGCACGCTGCTGGCTCATGTTCAGTCGGCTGTTGACCAACACTCCCAGGTCCTTCTTCTGGCAGCTTTCTAGCCAGGCTTCTCCTAGTCTGTAGCACTGCTTGAGGTTGTTGTGCCCCAAGTGCAGGACCCCAGCACTTGGCCTTGTTAAACCTTATCCCATTGGACTCTGCCCAGCAGTCCAGTCTGTTCAGATCCCTTTGCAGAGCCTCCCTACTTCCACCCAGCTTAGTGTCGTCTGCAAACTTGCTTAAGGGTGCACTCGATGCCTTCATCCAGGTCATTGATAAAGACATTGAACAAGGCTGGACCCAGCACTGAGCTCTGGGGAACCCCACTTGTCACTGGCCTCCAGCTGGATTTAACACCATTTATTACCACTCTCTGGGCCCGGCCACCCAACCAGTTTTCCACCCAGGAGAGCATGTGCTTGTCCAGTCCAGAGGCTGACAGTTTCTGAAGCAGAATGCTATGAGAAACTGTATCAAAGACTTTACTAAAGTCCAAGAAGACTACATCCACAGCCTTTCCATCATCCAGCAGCCGAGTCACTTTGTCATAGAAGGCAAGACCTGCCTTTTGTGAACCCATGTTGATTGGGCCTGATCACCTGGTTCTCTTGCATGTGCTTCGTCATAGCACTCAAGATCATGTGCTCCATGACTTTCCCTGGTACTGAGGTCAGACTGACAGGCCTGTAAATTCCCCGGATCCGCCTTATAGATGGGAGTGACATTAGCCAGCCTCCAGTCCAGTGGTACCTCCTCAGTCATCCAGGACCTCTGGGAGATGATGGAAAGGGGTTTGGCAAGCACATCCACCAGTTCCCTCAAAACTCTTGGGTGGACTCCATCCAGCCCCATAGACTTGTGGCCATCTAGCCAGGCAAGCAAGTCTCTAACCACATCCTCTTGGATTGTGGGAACCTCATTCTGCTCCTCCAACCCCTGGGGTTGTGCGTAGAGGGAACAACTTTCCTTACTATTAAAGACTGAAGCAAAGTAGGCACTGAGTACTTCAGCCTTGTCTTCATCCCGTTACTGTTGTTCCCTCTGCGTCTAGTAGGGACTGGAGATTCTCCCTAGTCCTCCTTTTACTGTTGATATATTTGTAGAAAGATTTGGTGAACTGACCTTTAAGTTAATAAACTATTGATCTCCCTTGACAAATGAATCTGTCCTTTTTATGAATTTATGCAGTGCCATCCCAACCAGAGGCAGGGCAGCGATGCGCTGTGTGTTTTTGTTTTGCTGACCTGGACGGATCTTCCAATCAACCCAGAGCACCTACAGGGGAAACGGCTGGGAAACAAATGAGCTGCACCTGCAAAAACGTCACTTTAGTTCTCATAAAAGTCTTTTATCTTCTATCTTCAGAAGAAACTCATATCCCAAATACATGCCCCATGCCAGGGTAGGCTGGAATCTCTGGCACCCAGGGCTGTCTGGCTGAGGTTTGGGGCTGCACTCAGATGTGGCTGGGTGTATTATCTGGTTGTGGTGGAGCGCAGCGTGTAGCAATGTATCTGCAGCCAGAGGAGGTGGCAGGGGGGCTTCCAGCCATACACAGAACATCCTGCAGCTCCCTGTGTCCCATCGCAGTTCTCAGCAGCTGGGAACTGCAGGGCGACCTTCATCTTTTGGCTGGCTGTGGAAGGAGAGGAGCTGCTGGTGTGTCCAGGAGTGGAGGGAACTGTGGAGCTTTTTGTTTGTTGTATTGGTTTTGCAGTGTTTAATCATAGGCCAGGTGCCCAGGGTTGTGCCTGGATATCTGGAGCTGAGCTTTTTAATTGTGAAAAAATGAAAAGAGCAGAGCCCTCCCACAAGGGAAGATGCTTTCTCAGAGCTATGCTGCTGTGGGCTTGTGCATCTTACAGATCTTCACAATTATCAGATAACATATATGAATTAATCTGATGATTTGTCACAAACCATGGTTCCTTCTGTTGCTCCAGGATTCCCCTTTGGGTCTCAGGCCAAACTAGTGGTCGGAAGAAGTGTGAAATTATTCTGGCTTTTGCCCTTTCAGTTGTAAAATAACAAACTTCCATTTCTGTTGTTGTGTGACAGTTAAAATGCAGGAGTTGTGAATCAGGAGTACTGCGTCAGCTCTGCCTCTTCTCTGGCTCACAGCAGCCTGCCTCTAAATACTGCTCCCTGGTATATTTAGATGTACTGAAATGCTATAAATAAATAAATAAATAAATAAATATGTTTACCCTTACATCCTTGTGACCAGTCCCCAGCAGTTCTAGCTTTATCCTGCTTCCTGCTGCTCTCCAGCCTGCCAGGGAAAGAGAAACAAATTTTACACATCAAGTTCATGCAACAACATCAGCTTCCAGCATTTCCCATCATTCTTGGAAAGTAATAACATTCAGATTATTTATCCAAGCTATTGCAATGCTTGCTTGGAGCTATTAAATTCTCTCTGATGCTGGTATGCTCAGAGGATCAAAGTGGCTCTATCTTCAAGATAAATGCATATTTAGGCAATTTATTAAAGCCTATTTCTCTGTTGTCTCTTGGTACTGAAGCCAAATCTATTATAGCTGTTTTCTAGTAAATCTTGGTGCAGCCTGACTCCTTGTTCGCAGTTTGGCTGTGAGGTTGCATCCCTGGCCATCTGCCATTTTGTAGTTGGCAGGAGGGAAACACGCATCTTAAAAACCATTGCTTTGACTTTCCATTGCAAAGAAAGAGCATTGAAGAGCTTGTATACAGCATCTGAGACCAACAATCTGTCAGCTCTCAATTACAATTCTATTATGGCTGTGCAGCTGAGGGATACAACTTTATCGTACTAAGGGAAAAAGGTCTGTGTTTTATTTGGCCTTGTCAGAGGCAGTTCCTTCTTTCCAGGAGGCTGAATAGGGTCTCCATTTAACAATTGCCTGACATGGTTGAAGACTCTGTTGTCTTTACTACCATGTAATTCCTGAGTCACGTACAGTATTGTTGCTAATCCTTCATTTCTGCTTAAGACAGATCTCTCTTTTCCTTGCTGTCTCCTAACTGCTTTTAAGCAAATGCAGGTGTTATAAAAACTTATCTAAGTGCTTTCATATACAGCTTTGGTGAAGGTGTTTTTTAAGAAGGGACTTTCCCGACCCCAGTTGACACCTTCTCCAGCCAGAACAGAGCCAGCTCTGACACCACAGTCCTGGGGAATGAGCTGGCCGTCACTCTCAGGGTGATGCTGCTAGATGCTCCCAGGAGAAAAGTATGAGCCATCACTGTATGGTGCCAGATGTGGCTGCACTTAACCTACTATCATACCCTCTGGGTTCACCAAAATGTCACAGCTCACAAGAAAAATTTTTCTCTCAATAGTAGTGGATCCAGAAATCATTCTGCCTCGTCTCACTCAGCGGGGCTTAAGGGCTGGGAACATATTTCTCCAGGCCTGCAGAAGCATTGGCTCGGTGACATTCAGCAGGATTTGGGACGTGGTTGGTCAAGAGCTTCCCTTCGCGTGCCACCTGTGGTCTGTGTCATCTGCACTGTGGCTCACCCACCTGCAAAGCCCGACTGCTGCCCAACAGAGCCAAGCGCCTTGACAACAGCAGCCCAGCACAGGCGCCAGCCTTTGATCTGGGAACCTGCTTCACACTGAAGTGAACATCCTGACCAGACATGGCAGACTGAGCCATCTCAGATGCTCCCACTCTTTCTCACTGTTCTCCAAGTCCCTAAAGCAGGTAAGGGGATGTAGTGACACGTGAAGGCACATTTTTATCTTACAGGCAAAGGGCAAACATCATGCTGCAACCTCTGGTGTGTTCCCCATCCATCACAGCCTCTCTGAGACAAGGATCCCAGGTGGGATCGCTGTCCCCTCCCCAGTGCCTCTCAGGGTGGCAGGGGCACGCTGGAGTGCCTGGGGCTGCTTTAAGCTAAAGTAGAGTTAATTTTCAACTAAGTAATGGTATTTTTTGAAAGTTAGATGCAATGTGTCCCTGAGACCACATCTTTTGACAAACAGTGTTTTTCCAGACACTGTCCGTTCTTTGGCGAGAACGCCTTGTGCTCGGTGTGTTCTGTGCTGAGCAGAGGCCTCTCTGCAGCCCCCTCTGTTTGCAGCCTCTCCCCATCCTGAAGGAAAAGTCAGGCAGAGCAGTAGCAGTTCTAAGGGAGCAAGAGACTGGACTGTTGTGAAGTTCACCATAACATTAAAATGAGGCCTTGGAAAGTGATAAATGTGCTTGAGATTCCAGGGAAAATTTATACACAAGCATGTGAGTGGAAGTGTGGATCTACTGGAGGGTAGGGAGGCTCTGCAAAGGGATCTGAACAGTCTGGATCGCTGGGCTGAAATCAACGGCAGGAAGTTTAACAAGGCCAAATGTTGGGTCCTGCACTTGGGGCACATCAACCCCAAGCAGTGCTACAGACTAGAAGACTGGCTGGAAAGCTGCCAGGAGAAAGACCTGGGGGTTGACAGTCGACTGAACATGAGCCAGCAGTGTGCCCAGGTGGCCAAGAGGGCCAATAGCATCCGGGCTTGTATCAGAAACGGTGTGACCATCAAGTCCAGGGAGGTTATTTTCCCTCTGTACTCAGCACTGGTGAGACTGCTCCTTGAATCCTGTGTTCAGTTCTGGGCCCCTCACCACAAGAAGGATGTTGAGGCTCTGGAGCGAGTCCAGAGAAGAGCAACAAAGCTGGTGAAGGGGCTGGAGAACAGGCCTTATGAGGAGTGACTGAGAGAGCTGGGGTTGTTTAGCCTGGAGAAGAGGAGGCTGAGGGGAGACCTCATTGCTCTCTACAACTACCTGAAAGGAGGTTGTAGAGAGGAGGGAACTGGCCCCTTCTCCCAAGTGACAGGGGACAGGATGAGAGGGAATGGCCTCAAGCTCCACCAGGGGAGGTTCAGGCTCGACATCAGGAAAAAAAAATTCCACAGAAAGGGTCATTGGGCACTGGCAGAGGAGGGGGGTGAGTCACCTTTCCTGGAGGTGTTTAAGGTGCTGGTGGATGAGGTACCGAAGGACGTGGTTTAGGGATTGATGGGAATGATTGGACTCGATGATCCAGTGGGTCCTTTCCAACCTAGTGATTCTGTGATTCTCTAGTTTTATGAAATCTCTTCTGTCCCAGCTCCTGTCCGGCTGCACGCGTTCCATGAGAATCGCTCCCTTGTTGCGCCCAGCCCTGACGAAGGGTGCCAGCTTTCTAAAAACTAGTCTCGGGGAGTTCATTTGCCGTCATTTTCGGTGTCATTTGCAGGGCGAACATCCACCGTGACGAGCTCTTTGGGGCTGAGAGTGTGGGAAGCGGGGGGCATCCTCGGGACCCTCCGAGAGAGCTGCGGGGCAGGGGCCGGCGGGGCAGGGGCAGCCGAGGCTGCCCGGGCCGGGCAGGGGCCGCGGGAGGGCGCTCGCACTGCGCTGACTCGGCGCTCGGCCGGGTGGCCTGGCGCTGCTCGGCTCGGCGCTCGACTGAGCATCCTGCGGCGGCGGCGGCGCGGCGGGGTGAAGCGGCAGCGATGGTGAAGCTGACGGCGGAGCTGATTGAGCAGGCGGCGCAGTACACCAACGCCGTCCGCGACCGAGAGCTCGACCTTCGCGGTGCGCGGGGCCTACCGGAGACTGGGATGGGGCCCGAGGCGGGGCCCGAGGGGGAACCTGAGATGGGGCCTGTGTGACCTGAGATGGGGACCCGTGGGGATCCTAGGATGGGGTCAGGGAAGGCCTGGGACGGGGTCCGTTGGGGCCCGGCGTGGGGGGAGCTGGGATGGGGACCCGTGGGGATCCTGAGGTGGTGGCCGGCGGGGCGGGGGGGGGCTAGGATGAGGTTTGTGCGGGACCCGGGATGAGGATCCACGTGGGACCTGTGATGAGGTTCCATAAATCATAGAATCACCAGGTTGGAAAAGACCCACCGGATCATCGAGTCCAGCCATTCCTATCAAACACTAAACCATGCCCCTCAGTGTCTCGTCCACCCGTCCCTTAAACATCTCCCCGGGCAGCCTGTTCCAGCGCCCAATGACCCTTTCCATGACAAATCTTTTCCTGATGTCCCCTGGTGGAGCTTGAGGCCATTCCCTCTCATCCTGTCCCCTATCACTTGGAAGAAGAGGCCAGCACCTTCCTCTCCACAACTTCCTTTCAGGTAGTTGTAGAGAGCAATGAGGTCTCCCATCAGCCTCCTCTTCTCCAGGCGAAGCAACCCCAGCTCTCTCAGTCACTCCTCATAAGGCCTGCTCTCCAGCCCCTTCACCAGCTTTGTTGCTCTTCTCTGGACTCACTCCAGAGCCTCAACATCCTTCTTGTGGTGAGGGGCCCAGAACTGAACACAGGATTCAAGGAGCGGCCTCACCAGTGCTGAGTACAGAGGGAAAATCACCTCCCTGGACTTGATGGTCACGCCGTTTCTGATACCAGCCAGGGTGCCATTGGCCCTCTTGGCCACCTGGGCACACTGCTGGCTCATGTTCAGTCGACTATCAACCAACACCCCCAGGTCTTCCTCCTCCAGACAACTTCCCAGCCAGACTTCTCCTAGTCTGTAACACTGTATAGGGTTGATGTGCCCCAAGTACAGGACCTGGCATTTGGCCTTGTTAAAGCTCATGCCGTTAATCTCAGCCCAGGAGTCCAGCCTGTTCAGATCCCTTTGTGGGCACTTGGCTGGATTTTATATGGAATTCGTGGGACCTGGAATGGGACTCAAGCGAGCTTTGATGGGTCCTGTCATGTTCTTGGGATGAAGCCTGCAGGACATGGAATGGGACCTGTGGGACTTGGGATGAGGCCCAGGGCACCTGGAATGGAGTTTGTGGGACCTGGGATGGAGCTTGTGGGACCTGCGGTGGGGCCTGGGGGAGGAGATGGTGGGGCTGGAAGGTCTGTTGTGGGGCCCAGGATGAGGCTTGTGGCGGGCAGAGGGGAGGGGGCTGTGGGGCCTGCAGTGGGAGTAGGAGCAGCAGCTGAACTGGGGAAGCTGGTGCGGAGGTTGCTGGAGGGTCTTGCTATGACTGGGGGCTTGGGAGAGGGTTAAAGAGGCTCTAGTGGCAAGGGAACCCGCTCTGTGTGTGTGTTTGGAATGGAAAAGGAGTTAGTGGAAAATGTCAGAGGAACCTGCAGCAGTAGGAACAGGGTGAGTTTGGGCTGAGGGCACACGCACAAGGAAGGTCTTGGGGTGCTTGCTAATGGGTTGCAGGGGGATGCTTTGAAAATGCTGCAGGGGCTGTTGACTTTGAGGGAGAGAGTTTAGTCTGCGCGTGATGTGGAGGAGAGTTGTTCTAGAGGTGTTTTGACTGTGACTATCTGCAACCGTAGGCCATCCAAATATGTCCCTTACACACTCTGTCTCTACTTTGTTCTGCTCTTCTGTGGGCACCATCTAATTCTTCTCTTGCACTCTCTTCCCAGGCTATAAAATCCCTGTTATTGAGAACTTGGGTGCCACTCTGGACCAGTTTGATGCAATTGATTTCTCTGACAATGAGATCCGTAAACTGGATGGTTTCCCTTTGTTGAGAAGGCTGAAAACCCTTTTGATGAATAACAACAGGATTTGGTAAGCGGTATTATTTTGGCCAGATGGGACTCTGGGGCAGAGGAAAATGCTCTTCGAGGAGAAGTGTGTGTGCCTCTTTCAGTGTTGGGTAGGTGTAGAAGTGTTCGTTTATTGGAAAAAACAGGCACCAAGTACTGCACAGGCCCTCTTTGAGTTCCCTGCCTCATTCAGGGCAAAAATCAGTCCTCATTTTTCAGACAGGACAATGACATGTAGAGTTTAAAATGTGGCCGGAACTTTAGATTTCGGTGAATATCCCCATAATGACAAGAAAACAGTGATACCTGCAGGTGAATGAATGTAAATCTCATATTCCATTTAATTCTTTTACAGTGATGGCTGGTAATTATTGTGAGCTTTATTAGAAAAAACATTGTAGGAGATGCTAACCCAGCCTCCTCGCAGTGTCAGAGTGGGCTTTTTTACAGGGACATCCTCTGTGTTAATCATATATCTGTGTCTTTTCACCATTGCTAATTTCTGGCCTAAGTTAAACCTCTGTTGTTTTGTTGTTCTTCAGTCGGATTGGTGAAAACCTTGAACAGGCTCTGCCCAGCTTGATGGAGCTTGTTCTTACCAACAACAACATTGCTGAATTGGTAAGCCATCAACACAGAATAAACCTAAACAAGCTTAAATTTTGTGTTTGTCTTGTTTCTAATTAACCTTAACGCTAAATGGACATTTTCTAACTGTGTTCCCATTATGTAGGGTGAGCTGGATCCATTAGCAACTATTAAATCATTGACTTACCTGAGGTATGTAACCTTATAAAGAAAAGCTCCTCTTCCTCTGCTGTTTAAATTCTTGCTGCTTGGCCTGACTCTTTGCCTTGATCAGGAATGCTCTCCTTTTAACAGTTGGGGCAGGTTCTTTATGCTTAAGACCCAAATCAATAAACCAGCATTTCCAGTACACTTCAGAAATAACTAGTATTGAATGGGTGAGGCTTTATGTTACTGACAGGCTGTTGGACCAGCAAGATGTAACTGTAAACCAATATGCAAGCATTGAAGTGACCTTAATCTTTAAAAACTGAAAAATGAAAGGTTTAAACTGTTGTTACAAAATACTTCAAAACACATGTAAAGAACGACTTTTTAGTAATGGCACATTTGATGCGAGGGACTAAAGACGACAAGCGATTTGTCCCATATTTTTTTAGTTGATCAGTGACCAGGTAGGAAATGTGATGGTTTAGTTATTGGGGGGTTTCTTTATTTTGTGGGTATTATTTATGTTCTTTTTCCATGAACTCTGCTTAATTGATAAAGTAAGGCACAAGATTTTACTACAGTTTTCATAGTATCAAAGAACACTGTCACTAGGTTTGTTTAATGGTGTTATTTGTTGTCTATCATAGCAGAAGGTACATGAATACATTTTAAGTATATCAATGTAATTCAATATATTTTAAAATACTTTATATTAAGAATCCTTTATAACCTTTATTTACTTTGTAGCATTTTAAGGAACCCTGTAACAAATAAGAAGCATTATAGATTATATGTGATCCACAAAGTTCCTCAGGTCAGAGTGCTGGATTTTCAAAAAGTGAAACTCAAAGTAAGTTTCCTTTGTTCTGATTTAGCATAAGATGAATATACCTTTTTTCTTGTTATGTCCTTGAAAATTCAGCAGTAGCAGTGAGCATTTTGCCATAGCTGTAAATTTGATTGAAACTATTTATCCTAAGTGGCTTTAAAGTATGCTTTTTGTTTTCTCTTATGGTTTCATTCCATTAAGGAATGTGTTTAATTATGTATAATTTAGTTTTACTATCTTTGTTTAGTCTGATTCTTTTCTGGTCTTCTGGTGTTGGTAGGAAGACAGTTCTCTAGCAAAAGAAACGAGCAGTGGCCACAAGAGCCCTCTGCTCTCAAAGAACATTAATGTGGGGGAGAGTTCTTAATTTTAAGAGCATTCAGTTGATCTGCCTTTAGTCTGAGTGTTTGGGCAATGTTTATGTGCTTGTTCTGACATCTGATCTCCACTTACCAATGTTTGCTGCTGAAGATGAGCCAAAGCGTCTTTCTTTGTGAGGATAGAAGCTTTGCAAAATGCAATGTTCTTAAATTAACTTTGTGTGTGTGGTATCGCTGTAGGAGCGACAGGAGGCAGAGAAAATGTTCAAGGGCAAACGGGGTGCACAGCTTGCAAAGGATATTGCCAGGAGAACAAAAACGTAAGACAAAAAACCAAATTTACACTGGCATTCTCCTTCAGAAACACCACTTCCTTTGTGTGTGGCATTAGGCAGTAAACTCAAATATCAGCCACTGGCAGGATGCCTTAATGGCTTTGGTAGCCAGAAGTGCTTTTTCTAAGCATCCTGATTCTTGGATGTTGGTGAATACATCTTAGAAATGGTTTTGAAAGAGATATTTGGTCAGGGTGGATTCATGTAGGTCTACAAGCAGGAAAGCCTAATTTGATTTCTTTTTGTTATTTCACTGTGGAGAGGTGGCCATTGTTTATTTTGCGGGGTTTTTTTCCCCCAGATAAGTGGTAACTAAAAATTTTTTATCTTGCCAGGGAATATAAACTGTAAAATCTGCTGTAGTTTGGAGGAAAACCACAGATGAGAATCCTTAGTAAGCTATTTACAGATATATGTATATTTGGTTTAATTCTTAAATGGCACGTTTTGTGCTTTGTTTAGTCTTTCATCACCCTGTTTGGAAATCAGGATTCAGATCCTGTGTGGCAACAGCATTTCCAAATTCATAGTTAAATAAAAACATATATTGAATGTATTTGGCATTTTAAATGATAATGAATAGACTTCAGCTCTAGTTTGTGAGTGGAAAGGGGTTCAGGTCTGTAATAGAACAAGGAGGTGATTGAACTAAACAGCTCAATAAATAGAAGATCTTTCTATAGCTGCAAAAGAAGTTGGGGCACTGATTATTTATTTTTCCCCTTAAAGCAGCAGCAGATAACATTTTTCTTACATCCATTCTCATGTAGGCTTTAATACAGCCTCCTGTAATATATTAGACATCTAAGAATAGGAGACCCAACTTCAGTTGCTATATTTATCCACCCTGCTTTCGTACTGGTCACAGACCAACTGAGTGTTCAGCAACATCCAACTTGAACAGCTTTTGTCACCTGCTTGGTGTGGAACATCAAGGTCTGCCTCTCTTTATGAGCAGATGTAAAGGTTGGGGGACAGTGAGGACAAGTTGCTGGTGTTTCTGAAGGAGGCAATTCACTGTATCAGTTTGTTAACAAAGATAAGATACTACACTTGATTGACTGCAATGCTTCCAAACCTCCTTTGGAAGTTAAGAGAAGCACATACTCTTCAAAGAATGTAATGGATCTTTGTTTTTATCCAAAGCTTCAATCCAGGGGCTGGTCTGCCCACTGACAAGAAGAAAGCTGGGCCCTCTCCAGGGGATGTTGAAGCCATTAAGGTAAATAAGGCAGGACAGCACAAGTGGGCAAAAGAGAGGAAAGGAACCATTGTGGATCCAAACTGGACCAATGTTTGCTTCCTCCTGGCAGTCCCTGATAAAACCATGTTACCCAACTTTGGTTTAGGTGCTTGTCCTGTGATTTTTCTTGTTATGACAATGATTTGAGTGAAGCTTTGCTCTGAGCTTAAGAGTTCTCCCAGGACAGCTGGTGGTTTAATACGGGGGGAAGCAGGATTGTACTTTGTCATTTATAGAACTTTCTATAGAAGCTTAGCTCCACTTAACTGGAAAAAAAATCTTGTTAGGATTGTTCTAGTCAGACTGAAATGCCATATGTGAAGATTCACCATGTTGTTTTGTCTGGTTTTAGACTGCTATAGCAAATGCCACGACTCTGGCTGAAGTAGAGCGATTGAAGGGATTGCTGCAGGCCGGCCAGATTCCCGGCAGAGAACGGAAATCAGGTCACTATGCTTCTATTACTTGTTTCCCAAACAGAATATACCTCCATCCATTGCTTCCTGATGCAATATGTGATCTGGGTAGGAAGTTACAATGGAAGGGCCAGGCAAGGGAGCTGGAAAAGCTGTTTCAAATGAGTGTAACTATGGTTGACAGAACCAAGGATCACACCTGTAAGGCTCTGACTGGCTTATCCTCTGCCTGGCCTCCGGAGCGCAGTTCAGGGCTGTTATCCTGGACTCCTGAGAGTGCATGGTGCCAAATGTCAGCCCCACTTGCTTCGCTGTGTTGTCCAACTCCAAACAATTCGTCCCTGTCACTGAAAAAAGAGATTAATTACAAAGCCTACTTGGGCTTTGTTCCATGTGTTGGTGCACAGGCAAACCTCAAGTGGTGATACTGCCTCCTTTAGCCTAGAGAAAAGGAGGTGGAGGGAAGACCTTATCAGTGGCTACAGCTTCCTAAAAGGATGTTGTAGCGAGGTGAGTGCTGGGTTCTTCTCCCAAATAACAGGTGATAGGATGGGAGAAAATGGCCTCAAGTTGTGCCAGGTGGTGTCCAGATTAGACATAAAGAAAAATTAAGAAAAATCTCTTCAGTTCTCAGTCACTGGCAGAGGCTGCCCAGGGAGGTGGTGGAGTCCCCATCCCTGGGGGGATTTAAAAGACAGGCAGAGGAAGTGGTCAAGGACCTGGCTTAGTAGTTGACAGGTATGGTTGGACTCAACGGTCTCTTAAGGTCTTTTCCAACCGAACAGTTTTATGGTTCTCTTTGTTTGGGCTAAGCAGATGATTTTTCCAGTACTTTAAGAGGTTACATTGTGACTGTGCCTCCTCGGTGGGCTGAAAATTAACACTGACCTGCAGGAAGAAACCTGACATTTGCCATAACCACTCTGAGACTCTGCCGTATCCTTTCAGGCCCCTCGGAGGATGCTGAGGAAGAGATGGAGGAAGACACCGTTCCCAACGGATCCTGAGCCAGGCTATACCCGCGGTCTTCATTTCTCCCGGCCCTTTCCCCCGTGCAGGGGTGGGCTGCAGCCGCCCCCTCGGTCCCTGCCCCCGCGCACTGCGGACTTGCAATAAACGAACGTTTCCTTTTTCTCCCTGCGTGTGGCTTTCCGGTATCGTCGGAGCGGGAGCAGCGCAGACCCCTGATTGGCTTCGTGGCTCTTTGGTCCCACGGCCACGTTGTCAATTCGCCGTCCCCTCCCATTGGCTGGCGGCTCCCTGCTCTCCTCCCATTGGCCGCCTGCCCCCTCTTATTGACTGCCTGCTGCCTTCCCGTTGGCTGGCATCGAGGCGCCTCTTTCCCTGATTGGTTGGCTGGTGCTCACGTGACTGGTTACGTGGCGAGGGCGTAGGCTGACGGGCGGGTTGAGTCCCGGAAGTGCGGCGGCAGCGATGGAGCTGGGGGGTGGCGGTGGCGCCGCGGTGGGACCTGGGCAGGCGGGGCCGGGCCGGGGGTGGCTCGAGGTCCTGCTGCATGCGGGTGAGGGGCGGCGGGGCCGGACGAGGCCAGGGGATAGTGGGGCAGCCCCGCGGAGGAGGGGAGAGGGATCATAGAGCGAGGGGAGACACTAGAAGGGGGGCGCGGTGGGGTGAGGGGAGCCCTGCTGAAGAATAAGGGGGGGAGGGTTGAAGAGAGCCTATGGAGGGGGAGGGTTCGGAGGAAGGAAAGCCCCGGGAAGGCGCGGGGGGGTGAGGGCGGGAGGGTGCAATGGGGTGAGGCTTGCGGAAGAACGGAGGGGGTTGTGAGGGGAGCTCGTCGAGGAGGGGAGGGGGCTTTGGACTGAAGGGAGCGCACTTGGTCGCCCTTTTCCCCACCCCGGGCTGGGCTCCTTCCCCACAACCTGCCCTCACATGCGGCTGCTCTCCATCCCAGTGGGCTCTCTGCTCTCCAGCTATGGCTGGTACATCCTCCTCGCCGCTGTCGCCGTCTATTTCCTCATCCAGAAGGTGTCCAGGAGCTGGGCAGCCAGGCTCAGCAGCCGACCGGGAGCAGCAGATGTGTCTGTAGGTGAGTAAAGTGTGACTGGAGCTGTACTTGGGCTGCCTGTGTCCCCTTTGGGCCCTCCTGGTGCTTCCCAGCTGTGGTGGGTATCTGATAACACCCATGGGTTTTTTCTTAAATAACATCCACAAAGAGACTAATTTCTGAGAGTTTTCAGCAGCAAGCAGTGCTTAGGATGGCTGTCCATGCGCACAGCAGTGTACAGATTGCTGAGAAAGATTGGACCAAGAGGAGAGTTTTTACATGGTTTTGTCAGGGAAGGTTTTTGTCCCCATGTAATGTGGCTAGAGTGAAGTGGTGGGCATTGCAGAACAAGGTCTTCAGCGCTGCAGCAACTGAGAGCCACCTGCTTCAAATCAGCTGTGGTCAGTTATCAAATAATTTCTCAAAGAAAAATAAAACATCCAGACCTAAATAGTGGAAATCCCCCCTTATTTGTTTAATATTAAGGTTTTATTAAAATTCATAATCTCAGTTATTCCTTAACAGTTCCTGTTCCAGCAGGACTGTTTATATTTGGGGTGTGACTGCCTTTCTTCTGTGTTATCTTCTAAAGTGTGGCATAGATTGTAAATCTTACACAGTCACGCTCTTGGCTTGTGAGGAGACTCACTACTCTGAAGCATGGGCTATACTTATGTACCTGCCAAAACAACGAATGCTTGGCATCAATTTGCTTGGCGCTTTGGCATGGCAGTACCTGGGGCCCCATAAAATATTATCCATGTGCCCATATCCTTCTGCTGTTCTATTGTAATGCTAATTAAATCTTGATTTATTTGCCAAAACTACCTATAGAATTAAATTACTGAAAGTATTGAAACTTATTTTGCATAGCATAAACATATACTTTACATACTCTAAATTTCTTCACTGAAAGGGTTCTCAGACACTGGTGGAGGTTGCTCAGGGGTGAGGTTGAGTCCTTATCCCTGGAGGTGTCTAAAAGCTGAGTAGCTGAGATGCTCAGGGATTTGGTTCAGTAGCAGAAGGTACAGTTGGACTCTGTGATCTCAAAGGTCTTTCCCAAACAAAATATTCTATATATTCTGTATTCATTATTGAGTGAGCAAGCATATAAGGAGACAAATAAATATAGAGATACTTCAGCTACTGGGAGAAAAAGAGGGTAATATTTGCTTCTATTTGGATATTATTTTTATCTTGATGTCCAAAGACCAACCATGAAGATGGGTGGTTTCCCAATGTAATTTTCTGAGACTGCCAGTTTTCTTTTGAGATATGTGATTTTTGTAAGTAATCTCTTTGCTGGTAGAGGATGCTGAGCCTGCAATTGCTTCCCTGCCTTAACGGAACAAACAGGACCAGTTGCCAGGAGTAGGAGTGAGTGTGGGCTGGATGCTTCATGCTTCTGCATAAAAGAGGTTCTCCGGGTAAAAATGGAATCCTTGTGATAAATGGATGGTATTTCTGAAGTTATTTGTGTCAAGAGAAATAGAAACAAGTATCCTAGAAGTGTGAATTTTAATTTTAATGGGTTCATTACATCAGTGTCTTTATTCATTAAAATCCCATTAAAGTAATTGCTCTAACAATATATAAATGTTATAAAATTTACATTAGTATATAAATTACTCTGAAAGAGTAGCTGGAAGCTGAACTTGATCTGTGATTTTCTGCAGAACAGCTGCAAAGAGAGATGTGAGCCTTTCCTTATTACACTTCTTTTAGGAGATCATTCAGAATTTATTTTGAGTAGCTTTGCAAACCCTTTCCCAATTTCCTAGAACCTGACGTGGTGGTAAGAAGGCAAGAAGCTTTGGCAGCAGCTCGCCTCAGGATGCAAGAGGAATTGAATGCACAAGCAGAAAGATACAAAGAGAAACAACGACAGGTAACCAGAGAGTGTTTCTTTCCTGAGTTAAGGTCCTGTATGTGGGTCAGGGCAGTCCCAAGCACAATTACAGGCTGGAGTGGATTGAGAGCAGCCCTGAAGAGGGAACTTGGGGATGTTGGATGAGTGAGAAGCTCAACATGAACTGGTAATGTGTGATCACAGCCCAAAAAGCCAACCATATCCTTGGCTGCCTCAGAAGAATTGTAACCAACAGGGCAAGGGAGGCAATTCTGCCCCTCTACATTGCTCTCGTGAGACCTCACATGGAGTCCTCGGCACAGGAAAGACATAGATCTGTTGGAATGAGTCTGGAGGAGGCCATGAAGATGATCCAGCGACTGGAGCACCTCCCATATGAGGACAGGCTAAGAAAGTTGGACTTCTTCAGCCTGGAGAAGACTCCAGGGAGACCTTAGAGCTGCCTTCTAGTACTGAAAGGGACTTCTAGTACTATGGGAAATCTGGGGAGAGGCTGTGTATAAGGAAGTGCAGGGATAGGACGAGGGGTAGTGGTTTTAAAATGAAAAAGGAGAGGTGTAGATGAGACATTAGAAAGAAGTTATTTACTGTGAGAATGGGGAGATACTGGCACAGGCTGTCCAGCGAAGTTGTGGATACCCTCTCCCTGGAGGTGTTCAGTACCGGGTTGGATGGGGCTTTGAGCAACCTGATCCAGTGGGAGGTGTCCCTGCTCGTGGCAGGTAGCTGGAACTGGATAATGTTTAAGGCCTCTTCCACTCCATACCATTCTGTGATTCTAATTTGTCATAAAGTACTTTGTTGATGTTATAGAAAAGTTTATGCCATGCTGTGTATCAGAAGAACAGGAGACTTGTTCTCTGTGCTGGAATAATGGTGGTAGGTTTTCTCTCCTCCTTTACCTGGACTCATTTTTGATATGGTTTGATCCATGGAGCAGGAATGGGCAGGAGGTACCACGATGGGCCTCCAGTGATGCATGCACATACTTAAATGCAGTGCCAGCCTGATGTCTTGATGCTCTCTGTTGAGTACGATGATTGATATGTGTAGTAGTGTAGTACTTTGCTCCTTCCTGAAGTAATCAGTCTCCATGGCAATGGCTTCTCTGCAAGAAATTGTGCGTGTAGGACACTGTGGGCCTGATCTTTTTTTTGTGTGCAGGAAAATCTGTACCCACAGGAACTTTGTTATATGCACAGTGAAGGGCTGGAGGGGATTTATTGGTGTTTAGACTAATTGGGTTACTCTGTACATGTATTGTCTATTCTTAATGGCAAGTCAAAATTAGAAATGTAGCTCAGCATTACTGTAATTAATGGTTTGAACTACAGCTTGAGATAATGAGGAATAGAATATTGCTATGTGGGGCGGTGTTGAAAATTAGATGTTATCAGTGTAATATTGCTTGCTAACCCCAGTTCTTTTGTTCTTACTTTTGTGGTCCGATACATTCAGAATGCAGTTTATAGGTGATACCTCAAGAAATATTGGTAGTTAAAAACAAGTGAAAAGTCATGTTGTGGAAGAAGATAGCCTCTAGGTAGAAAATATGGGCATTGGTGTGCTTGGACTCGGAACTTTGATTTCTTTGGATGGAGTAGCTGCCTTGTTTCCATTCTTTTTGTGATAAAGTGGCAATCTGTCTTAACCATTGATTTATTTGGGTGTATATATAAATTGCTTTAGCAGAGAGCTGGGAGAATTGTTGATAATGTGTGTGAGGTTGTAAGTATGTAGCCGCCTGTCTTGTCTGCAGAATCCTACATTGTGGGTTAAATGACTAACGTGCAATACTCTTTACCCAGTACTTTCTATAAACTCAGAATTTAAGCTTACCTCTTGTTTCTGGTTTACTTCCAAGATATTTTAAAGCATCAAGTGGTCAAAAGATGTTGCACACAGTCTGTATATATAGAGCAGTGGTTGGGAAGACATGGGTGCTTAAAAGAGTAAAATGTTTCCATTAACTCTGAGATACTACATCAGATAAAGGCAGATCCCTTGGGCGTTGATGGTCTGTTGTAGCTGTTTCTGTAGCACTGGTGATTCTGTTAGTTCTGAAATCTTAGTCTTGCATATCCTGTATTTGTTCCTTAGCTTGAAGAAGAGAAGCGAAGGCAGAAGATAGCAATGTGGGAAAGCATGCAAGAAGGAAAAAGCTATAAAGGAAACCTGAAACTGAATCAGGTAATGACTGTATTGTTAATCGGGTTACAACTATGTTTATGTGATTATATTAGCTCAAGTTCATGTTGATTTAAATTGTGAGAAACTTCTGCTTTTGTGAACAGCAAGAAGTAGAATCTGGTGCCTCCACTTCATCAGCGGTCCCGAAATCTAAACCAAACAAAAAGCCCTTGCGAGGAGGTGGTAAGTATGAAACCCTTAGCGTATTCTGAGCTTGAAACTGCATTTATCCAGCTGCATACATAGTCATTGTACATCTCTTCCTCAGGAAGGAAACAAAATTTGCCTTACAGATGAGCTCTTTACCTCTAAACAGTGTGATCTGCTTTGTACTTTGTGCAAAACCTAGCGGGATGTTTTTATGGTGTTTTTCCATGGTGAAACAGTGTTTTAGTTTTCTTGTCAATGCTTTTGCCATAATTTACTAAGACATTTGTTACTAAAAAGTGTAGGTTTTTACAATATTTCTGTGATCCATCCCCCATTACTATAGAAGTCCAATATTTTAGTATCTGGTCATTCTTTCATCACCTGTAGTACTAACTACAGGATATTTTACTTTATATTATGTTGATTCAGACAGATAAAACACATCATTAAGCAAAACATGACCGTGTATATCAGATATCACAGTAATGACTTATTGAACAGATAAATACTGCAGATGTATAAATTCCTGTCAACTCTTGCAAACTGCTAGAGGTCTTAGTCTTAAACTCGCTGTCAGCTGCTGAGATCCTCTTGGGGGATGAACTGCTTTATGTGGCCCTGCACAGCCTGCATTAGGATCACTGCCATGTATCTGCCATGCAGTCTACCTTCTCTCCTCTTGGCCAAACAACCTGTGCCATCCCTGCAAGTACTAATCTGGGTATAGTATCTTAATCACAATTTTCTTTAGTAGAGGAGACCATTAAGACAGCTGCAGTCATATCAAACTGAAAGGGAAACTCCCTTAGGGTGCCACACTTGATTAAATGTATGAAACCTGAAGATTCTTGATTAAACATATTAAACATCCATAATAGTTCAGTGCTAGAAGTTCTGCTTTAAATATTTTTACTAACAGCTTTTGACAGCATTTGAAGGAATTGACCAATTGGTTCACCTTATATCATTTAATATGACTGCAATGTCTGATATTTTTTATTACTCTTGCTCAGGATATTTACCACCACAGAGGGTTAAGAAAAGAGTGGATACAATAGCTGTGCTAGGATCCAAGATCAGGGCAGCTGGGTCAGACACCCTTCCAGCTACTACCTGTCCTGGTTTCATCCTAAGCAAAACCTTTGCTTAAGTAGCGGATTATAAAACGAGAGGTCTCCAGTCTTCTCGTGAGGTAGATCAGTGTGAAGTGAAAGAACCATCAGCACTGTTCAACTGCTGAATGAAGCTAGAAAGCAGAACTTGGCCACTATGAAAAAAACATACTTTGGAGGTTGAGATGATGCTTGAAGTTTCGGTGGAAGAGGTTGCTTTGAAACCTGCTTTGGTCAGCAATGCTACTAGGTTTTCAGTGGTCTTTTTCTCTGCCTTGAGCAGTACAAACTGAGGACATTCAGCTAAGTGTCTGTTTGCCTGACTGCATATACTTGCCTTTTTAGGTTCTTAAGAAACAACCTTACAGTAGTAGCAAGCGTATCTATGTTTTGACCTTTAGAGTATTCCTTGCAGGACTGGAATAAGACGTTGTTTTAAATCCCGATTAGGGCTCTTGGAGAACAGATATGCTCTTACAGAGTTTACTGTAAGCATTAAAGCTTTAGTGCAGACGTGGAGAAATTAAATGGTAATTAATTTCAATCTAATTTAGTCCAAATTGATCAAATTAAACCGCAGGTGTTTTGCAATGGCTTTTGCTGTTAGCTTTACAAAAATAAATCATCTCACATCTTGGTATTTTCTTTGCTTTCATTTTCACTAAAATGCTGCCTGTGTAGTAAGTATCAATGAAGCACAGATAATTGTGAGATGAAGCTTTGTGTTCCTTGTGTGCTGCTGAAGGCCTGTTTAGGACAAATATTAATAAAGTGGATTTCTCCTGTGTGATTCTAGGCTATAACCCTTTGTCTGGAGAAGGAGGTGGAACATGTTCCTGGCGACCAGGCCGGAGAGGCCCATCAGCAGGTGGATGAGGGTAACCTCCCTAGTGTCTCATGTCACTAGCAGGCTTGATTGTACCCACTGTCTAACTGCCTTCAGTTTGCTTGTCACAGTGACTTCTTTGGGGCTGGGCTTAGTTCAGGTGTCAACTCAGAAACAGATCTACACCATTTCCAAATTGCAGCGCAGAAGCTGATACTACACAACAAAAATACCCAATCCTCTTGGAGAGGGTGAAGAAAGAACCAATTTCAGTGTGATCAATTAGATTTCACTCTTCTGTAGAGACAAGGCATGATCTTCAACCCTGGTGAATCACCTGGGCGTGTGAGATCTGGGTTCTGTTCAACAGGCTGGCCTCAGGCAAATTTAATGATCTACATTCAGTTTACCTCTGTTTGCCTATTCTCCTCGGACATGTGTAACCAGATGTACCATCTTTGGCTGGAAGAGACTTTAGAGGGGAAAGATATTGTCTGTGGCAGATAGACTGAATTTTAGGAGGAGGGGCTTTCAGAAAAATCATTTGAGCTGAGAGATGCCACGGATTTGCACCAAAGTCTGGTCATTGCAGCAGAGTCTCTGTGACAAGCTACGTTGAATGACGTTTTCCTTATAAATGGTAAACCAACCAGTGAGGATTACTGATGCTAGACAGCAGATGGGGGTTTCTTGCTGTTCCTTTTTTCTTTTTAATTTCAACTGCTTTGTAAAAACTAAGTACTATTAATATTAAATATAATTGCAAACAAATTTACAATCTTGTTGTTTTCTACAGCATATTTTTCTATAGAAGGCATATGTTCTAGTGCAATAAAAGTGTATAAAGCAAGATGAGAGATCAAATGAAGTTATTTTCATTTGACAACCTCCATAAACAAGGGGGTTTCCAGCTGTTCTTTTTGGCTTTTAATAATTTTGTTTTATTTGGGTGTTCTGTGTTCCAAGTCATGATTTTAGAAGAATCATCTTCAGGTTAAGACCAAATCAACTTTTTCCAGGTTTGAAAAGTGAAACTTCCTGTTCTCTTCCCCACCCCGGTAAATTATTCTGAAATGGGATAGACTGCGCTACTGGTTATAACTTCAGCTGTATGTGAATCTAAATGAAGAAAACATGTAGCAAAGGCTTTTGCTTTAATTGAGCAGAGCAGGCTTCTTTACAAGTTATTGTTGACAAATGTTGTTTGTGGAGGAGGGCATACTTGGACATGGCCAGCAGATGCTGCAGGGTATTCGAAGGGCAAAGAGAAGCCACAACTGCTTCGAGTTCTGTGTGTTGTGGGCAGCAGGACTGTGTACAGCATTAGCAGCGCAGCATCAGGGTTACACCCCAGGGACGTTAAGAATTAATTCCCTTTGTATTGCCTCCATTTCTGAGTGTGTTTTGAAGTGGGAGCTGATAGCCTGCCTGTACAGCTGTCCTGGATAGCTCAGGTCGGTGCTGTTCTTACCTTGCTTCCAGCTGTGCAGCACAAAGCTGAGGTGGTTTGTGCTGAAAGGAGCCTCTGACTAACAAATGTAAAATTTGCAGGTGAGGGACTGCCAGTAGTCTTTGTGCCTCAAGACTTACTTCTGGCTAGAAGTGGAGATATGTATTTCTGACTAGTTCTAAGATTTAGTAAGACATACCCAGTGAGAATGAAGTAATTTACATATTTTGGGAAACTTCAACCTTCTGTCTCCCTTAATTTTTTTTTACTTTAATCCTCAATTCCCTGAGTTTTTCTTGAGTAGACTCTTCTGAGCTATTGAACAGGATGGGAGGAAGAACCTCAATTTGGAAAATATCTCTTGGCTCACGACCGCACAGGCAAATGGAAGGGTTTTTCCTTTGACTTCAAATAGAAAGCTCTCCTTTGACCACAAACAAGGACAGAAAGGTGGTTGTGAGTTGCTTTGTAGCTTAAGAGTGAAACACAGAATCATAGAGTCATAGAATCACCAGGTTGGAAGAGACCCTTGGGATCATCGAGTCCAACCATTCCTATCAAACATTAAACCATGTCCCTCAGGACCTCGTCTACCCGAAGGCATTGGGTAAAAATGAACTGTTTAATGGATATGCTGTTCCTACTTTGGTATCAATTCCCAAGAACTTGAATTATGAAAGATTCTATTAAAAAGCCTTCAGGAGAATTTTTCTCCCCCACTTACAGCAGTTATGCAAGAAGCCTCTTTCTCCACTGGTGCAGATGTTCTGGAAATACCTTTATCTGGAAGAAGCTAATCAACAAATTTAGAGTTAATGTAATGCTCTTCAACTGCTGTATAATGTTTCTTAGGCACCAGTGAGTATCTGGTTTGGATGTTGAAAAATCCTAATTCAAAAACATCCTGAAAATGTCAGTTGCTCAAGAAATGCAGCTAAGTATTTTTCATTGCCTTTCAGATGATTTATGTGCTGCAGGATCAAAGGTTTTTGTTTTCTTTAAACTGCAGATGAGGTCTAGTTTATGCATAGTTCTGTTAAGTGTCATCAGGAGATACTGAGCACTGGAATTAAAACTGACCAACAGCCCGTGTTGTCACCCTCCTAAAATTTATTTGACTTTATGCCTTTCAAAAACATTGTGAAATGAAGGAAAGCTTTTAAGAGTGATATTGTATTGCCGACAGTCTTTTGGTTTTTTTTTTTATAAAAGTGTTTCTTGCACTGGAAATTTTTAAAAATGAACAAGAGAAGATGGATTAGCAGGAGCAAAAACAGAGGGGAAGTATGACAGCAGAGCTGTTCCTGAGTGACAATGATAGTTGTACCATTATTTGTGAGTCACTGCACTCCTGATAGAGGTGCAATGCAAGTGAGAAGGGTTAGTTCTAACAAATAAAATCTTATCTGGTTTACGCCGTTCCATACTGTGTTGGCTCAAAACTCAAGGAAGTTGAGTTTTGCAGTTGCTCTGTGCCCAAGCTGTTTTCCTCCTTAACCTATGTTGATGCTCCGATCAGGTGTTTCTGTTGGGGTAGTTGCTTTCCCATAGAAGATAACTGAAGGGTACAGTTGTGTTCAGAGCACTCTGAACAAGGATGGCATCCAGCACGACAAGCTCCCACATGCTCTACCAGCAGCATGATGGTTAATGGCTGCATTAGACCCTCCTAGTGCTGTCCTTTATACATCCTGAAAGGCTTTCCCATCTCTGGCAGCTGCGCTTTTAAGCCTGGCTGCACATCAGCAGACATCATCTACACTCTGGAAGATATTTGCCCTTGTGTAGGCTAAAAAAGTGACACCTCCTCAGGGACCTGGTTAGCCAAGAGTGGGGCACAGTGCATTTCTGTCCACGCTGTTGCTAAACAAAAACTGTATGATTTTCAACTGTAGAAAAAGCTGGTCTAGACTTGGATAGGCTGAAGACTTGGATTGGGGTTTTTTTTCCTGCCTTTTGGAATGAAAACTTAGCTTTTGGAATGACTCTGCAACCACAAAAGAAAAGCATACAGCTGCTGGCTGGGTGGTGTCCTGGACTGCTTGCGCTGTTGTAGCTGATTTTGTGTGATTGTCCAGGCCAGCTGTTCCAAGCCTGACACACACCCTGCCCATATTCCCAGCTCCAGAGCCAGACACTTCAAAAACTACCATCAATTCTTCTGAAACGCCCCATGGCTGCACTGGAATAGGTCTCCTCAGCCCAGTTTTGGTGATGAATGCACACGTTTTCATGGCAGATTGCTGCTGTGTGGGCTGGTACGTATTGTGGCTGCTGCTCTGATAGTTCTGCGATCATTTGTGTTTTAAAGTGCATACCTGTTAAAAAGCATTTCCAGCACGTAACAAGATCTCTGCTGATAAATCAATAACATCATTCTTCTCTCTGTCTGCCATAGTTTACTAAGCAAGATTTTTCCCCTATGCTGCATACCGAGCTCAGCTTTGGAGTGGCTGCTATGGGTAACATTAATTTAGGGATGGCAAGGAAAAGGACTTAGGGAAGAAGATGGAAGGAAAATGGATAGACTGAAATACCTGGCCTTCCAATCTAGCTCTAGCGCTCTGTTACATGCATTAAAATGGAGAGTTACTGTCACGTTTGCCTACAAGATGCAATCGAATCCTGGGATGCAGCTGGTTGAGGGACTGGATTCTTCCCCTCTACTCTGCTCTGTGGACCCCTGGAGACCTGTATTCAGTGGAGTTGTCAGCACAGGAAGGACGTAGATTAACTGTTAAAGTGGATCCAGAGGAGGACACAAAGATTATCTGAGGGCTGGAGCACCCGCCATACAAGGACAGGCTGAGACAGTTGGGGTTGTTCAGGAAGAGAAGGCTCTGAGGTAACTTGGAGTAGCCTTCCAATACTTAAATGCGCCTACAGGAAAGCTGGGAATAGGCTCTATCAGGGAGTGCAAGGATAGGATGAGGGGGAATGGATTTACGCTGGAAGAGGAGAAATTTCGATGAGATCTTAGGAAGAAATTTGTTACTGTGACTGTGGTGAGGCCCTGGCACAGGTTGCCTGAGAAAAATCGTGTCTGGAGATGTTTGAGGCCAGGTTGGATGAGGCTTTGAGCAGCTGGAGGGGGCTAGAACTGGATGGGCTTTGAAGTACCTTCCAAGCCAAACCATTATGTGATTTTTGACTACTTTAAAAAAAAAAGGAATAAACCCACCAAAACCACAAACAAATGGAAAATAAACCCCAAAACCAACCAAACCCCCCTCCAAAGCTGGGTCCTAAAGCTTTCGTTAATCATATGCGGCAGGGGGTAGCTTTCCACCGAGTTTGTCTCACTGCTTGTCAGGGAGAGGGCGCTGTCTGCCCGGGTTCCAGCCAGGAGCAGGCTTTGTCCCTGGGCTGCCATCCTCCGAGCGCTTCGGCTGAGCGAAAAGGCTGGGACCGCGCCGTGGTTGCACCAGAAGAGGATGAGGAGGGGGGCGGAAAAGAGGATGCTGGAGCTGAGGAAGGAGTTTCTGCATCATTTGGGAACATGCAGTGGTGCTGGAAACACCATGACCAAAACAAACTCTGCTGGTTGCCCAGCTAGATTTTTTCCAGTGTGAGTCTGTTACCTTGAATATATGAAGTGTGCTCATTTTCCATGCCTGGGCAGTTTTAAAGTATCAGTTTAAGTACTGGAACATTCATAATTGAAGTTTCTGGAGCACTTGGGAAACAGTTCACTACTTTAACCATTCCTTTAAAATACCAGTATAGAATCTGTAACGTAGCAGGCATGTCCTGTGAGTATGAGGGTGGGCTCATCGCTGTGGAAAAACTGGATATCAAAACAGATAGGAAGAAAAAGTGGTTATAACGCAGGATCATCCCTCCTTCCTCTTAGGGTAGAGTCGCCCCAGGGGAAGAAACCTTTCTTTTTTGGTAAGAACCTTCTTTATTCAAAAAAGATGATGGCCATTCAGTACGCACACAAACCACCTTCTTCTTCAAGGACCTGGCTTTATCATTGTTTAAAAATACATTTATTGATTTGTTAATCTGATTATGAATCTAAACTGCGTGAGCCTGCCCACAACTGGTCTGGGTGCTAATCTTGCTGGAATGAGTGGGATGGGAGCATGGAGGTGGAGCACACACAACGTGCATCCTCTTCAGACTTTTGGAGAGCCCTCAGACTGTTCCCTCAAGCAATCCCACATGAAATAGAAAACATGCTGCATGAAAAGGTGTTTATGCTTTAATACAGTGTTATATGAGAAAAGTATCATGTCTTTCAATGCAAACTTGCTATAATATAGTGTGTCAGCTATTATTGAGACTAAGAGCTGCACTAATAGGGGAAGGCACGCAAATGTGATTATGTAGCATGGCATTTCTCTAACAACCAAATGAAAAACATTTTCTAGGCAGGTAATGGCAGGCTTATAATTCAGTTGGAAGAACTCAGATGCGGTCTTCATGTTTATCCTAATATGACTTTCGGAGGCGTGGCTGCCCTACTGGCAGGTGGGGTTCAGGAGCCAGCAGGGCAGGGCTCACTTTTTGGGGGTGTGTGTGTCCCTCTCTTAGTGTGGTTAAGGGTCTCGGTGGCAGTGCCAGCACTGGAGCAGGGCACAGCGTCCCTCTCCCTACAGGAGCAGAGGAGCTGGGCTTGCTGGGATCTGTGTGTGGATATATAATATAACATAACAGGCTTGTGTCTTCATGTCCCTCCTCTCTCCCCTCTGTGTCTGGTCACCAAGTCACTGCCCTGAAACTATTCACAAAACTGTTGGGAACGCTCGTTCCCTTCCCTCCCCATGGCAGGAGCCTCAGCACAGTCCAGATCCTATAAAACAGGGTTTGTCTCATGAAAACTCCAGGCAAGCCCTTTTCTTTGGTGCGTGGGGCTGGGACTGTTCAGTGGGAAGTGATGGGATGGCGAACGCTTTGATAGAAACTATAAAAAAGGTGTTTATTTTGAAGGAAGGGCTGACTGTTTCTGAGACGCTCGTTTGTACATTTGCCTCGTGCTAACATGTACAGGTCCCATTTGGAAGTGTGACCCCACACTCCTGTTCACTGCCCAGAAACAAGTGTGTCTGATTATGCCAGAGCCTTTAGTACAGCCACATCGACGGAAATGTGGTTCCGAGAGGTAAACCACTATTTTATCTCAGTTGAGCTTAACTCCATTCGAACTTCGGCTCAGAAATGAGGCTGGAGTGGTGCAGTTCACACTCCGAAAAACTGAATTGGGGATTGCATTCCAGGGGCTGGAACTGAAGCAAAATCCAAGTGGGGATACGGTGCAGGGGAGGTTTGGGTTGAAATGAAGAACTTGAGGGTTAATAACTCCAGTGAGGGTATTGGGCTGTGTATGCAGGAAGGGAGAGGGCAGAGAGGGGTGTCTACAGCCCAGCATTTCAGCAGGCTGGGCAGGGGAGGGAAGAGCTGGAAGCACCAGTTGGCTATAGCAGCATTAGGAAGCTTCCTGCTCATTAATGTGGTTCCCTTGAATCATGGAGCAGCCACAAGAAGGATTTCACTGAGCATCTTCCAGGTGTTTGGCTTTAACCAAAGGGAATGGCCTCAAGCTCTGCCGGGGAAGGTTCGGGCTTGACATGAGGGAAAGATTCTTCACAGAAAGGGTCATTGGGCAGTGAAACAGGCTGCCCAGGGAGGTGGCTGACTCGCCTTCCCTGGAGGGGTTTAAAATGCTGGTGGATGAGGTACTGAGGGGCATGGTTTAAGGATTGGTGGGGGTGGTTGGACTCGGTGATCCGGTGGGTCTCTTCCAACCTGGTGATTCTATATGATTCTATAGCAAACCCAGCAGCTACTTTATGCAAGATCAGGGAAGGGAGCAGGAGGAGTAAAAGAGGCATTTGCCCACCTGGCATTCTTGCATGTGAGCTTGGTGCAATAAACGTAATGAAGCAAGGCACTCTGATGTGCCTGGGGAGGCCACATGAGCATTGCAGCATTCCCAGGTGCTGCCTCCTCTTTACAGCTAGATGTCTCGACCCTACAGCTCATGGTGTGATCTCATGCTGTGGCAGCATGAATTCTGAATGTGCCTCCTCTCCAGGTTAGATCCTGGCACCAAGAGACCATCCCTCCTTAATATGCTCCTTCCCTAAACACTCTCAGTTCACTCCCTGTATGCAGTGAGATTCAGTACTGTAATTCCACTGGGAGATGCAGCGAGGTGGGAAAATGCCAAGTGAGAATGGGGCAGCGAACATCTAACACGGGATCTGCTTCATCGTTTCCATGTGTGCTAAGTCGCATGAAGTTCTCAATTCTAATGACTAACTTATTTTATTTATGGGACGAAGCCAACTGACAGCTCCTCAGCCCCAACTCTTCTCTTTTTTTATTGCCTTTTAACCATGCTAGCTCTGCCTTTTCCTGTAATTCATGGGCTTTCCCTTGAATCAGGAGATTTTTATTGTTGATTTGGAGCACACTGAGAGAAATCCCATTCCTGCTCACGGATTTGCCACATCTCCCTGTTTTGGAATGGAGTGGCCTTACTTTTTATTTTACTTGAATGTCTGTCAGTGTCCTGTATTTCAAGACCTGATGATCAGACATGAGGGGAGAAGCAGAGTTTGACGAGGTCCCTTTTGAGCAAGCTTTCAAAAGTGGAGTAAAAGGTCCACGTGTGCAGAGTGGCAGAGGCTGAGGATATCCTAGGCTGCATCAAAAGGTGTCAGGCCATCAGTAGCTAGAAAAAATAGTAAAGCATTGGGAAGTAGAACAGAATTCTAGTACTGGTTTGGGGGGAATTTCCCCATATGGAAGAGATGGAAAGGATGATATGGCAGAAAATGTTTTCTTGGTCTAAGTAATGGTTTGGGGTTATTTTAATAGGGTGAACCGAGGCAGATTGTGGGTCCCATTCCCTGTCTCTTGGAGGAAGGTCCCAGAAAAACAACTTTGTGCCGGTTTTGTTGGAGCCAGTGTGGGGCTTCCAGCCAGCCCCTGGGTCTGCCCGGTGCCTGTCTGTGGTGGGAATGCTTCGGTGCCTTGTGCATGGCCAGCCTTTGAGGAACCCTTTTGAGGATCTTCATCAGCCTCGTCTCTGCCTGGTAGCACACCTGAAGCTGCTGGGAAACTGCTGCTACTCACTGTACCCCAGCCACTGCTGCATTTTTAACCCTGTCCTGTTGGTTTGCAGCTCTTGGAGGCATGCAGCCTTGGCCACAGCAACTCTTCTCACCTTCCAGCTGGCTTTTGCCAAGTGACAGTGCTCCTGCCCTTCCCAAGCTTTACCTACCTCCTGTCTGTTCCAGCCTGGACTTTTCTTCTTTCCTCTCTCTTTTGCTGCTCAGTTCTTCTCTTCTTCCCACAAACATAAACCTCCCTAAGTACTTCTGCATTCTGCCCCAAGGCAACTGAAAGGAGACCTCTTGCTCTTCTTTCCTATTAATTGCTTGTATTTCTTCTCTAGTTTCTATTTATATTTCATTTTAATTTTGTTTAATACCATAAATTGTGATGGCACTTTCCTTGTGTAGTTTGTTGCTCCTGACATTACTAAAGTTCACTGGTGCTGACCTCTGTGTGAGGATTGCACCATCACAAGAGCAATAAAACCCACACAAAGGCATTTTTTCCAGGACCATATCACCAAGTTCCTTAGATAAGCAGATTATATTGCCTGCTAGTTCCTGCAAGTGTGACAGTTACTTACTGCATAAGGATCCTAGAAATCCATCATGAATGCCTCTCTGACTTAATTATGTGCAGTAATAATTTGGTGCAGCACCCTCTTTTGCAACGGTTCTTGCTCAAGAGCAGGCTGCCGTTATGCCAACCCTTTCTTATTCCTAGCTCATTGTGGATGACACCACAATAGAATTGAATTTTAAAATAGGAAAGTCTGGCAACTGGAGATGGGAGGGTGGGTAGGAAATGGAAAAGGCTACAATGATATGCAGGAGGTCAGCAGGCTGCATTAGATATGTTTCTTCTGCATACACTGGAGGGTTATTTTCCTGTAAAATGTCAAGGGTTTGGGGCTGCAGTACTTGAAGCACTCTGTAGATGAAATGTGGAGTGTTAGAGCAGACAAAGAAAAAAGAACTCTTCACACAGTACAGCTAACGCCTTCACTCTGTTGAGCAGTCATTATAGCCTCTGGATGGAAATAGGCTGACCTATTTCTGGTTGATTTAATTAGCAAGGTGGGAAAAAGGGAGAGCTGCCTGTGCTTTCACTGCCCCAGGCACCAGAGCATGTGCTGCATGAATGCATCAGTGCCAAGTGAAACCAGGGCTGGAGGGCAGCTCCTCACTGCTGTGCTGTGCCTTCCCTCTGGGTCTACACCCTGAGCTGAGGCAGAGCAGGTCTGGGGCCTGGGCAGCAGGGACCCAATCATGCACACATGGGAATGGTTCATTTCTGCTGCCAAGGTTTGGTGTGAGCTGTGATGGGCTCTGCAGGGATGGGCAACAGATCTTTGCCACTGGCCATGGGTATATGGGGCCTGTCCCGAGTTGGAGTCTAGGTCTCCCAGCACCTCCCCTCCCTTGTCCAAAAGGCTGGACTAGAGTCCCAGTCCCACCTCCTGAGCCAGAGTCTTGTCCTGGGATCTTAGTGCAGGATGCTGGGCTGGGGTCTCTGTCCCAGGGTTGTGTCCAGTGTCTCAGTCCCTGTGCCAGGATCTGAACACCCATGCTCTCTTGGGCTCCTGTCCCAGCTTCTTGGACTGAGCAGCTGGGCTGAGGGTCTGGTGCCCCAATCCCAGAGTCCCAGTGTGGGATGTTGGGTCAGGGACCTTGTCTCCGGTGTGGGGTGCTTGGCCAAGATGCTGCTCCCTCTCCTGTGGCCTCGCTCCAGGGTGATGCTTTGCAATCGGGTCACTGTCTCAGGATCACATCCCAGAACCCCTCCCCACCCCAGGCTCCAGAACCTCAGTGGCATCAAGGACCCGCTCCACGGCAATGCTTTGAGATCCGTTCCTTGTCCTGGGGTCCCATCCCGGGTCTCCACCCTACCCCCGGATTCCACCCCCTGTCCCGGGGGCTCCGCTCCCATCCCGGAGTCCCGTTGCCTATCCCGGGGGAGCGGGGTCGGGGGTGCCTGCCCGCCCTACCCTGGGGTCCCGTTCAGTGCCCCGGGGGTCGCTCTTGCCTCCCCTCCCCATTCCAGGGTCCCGTTCCCTGTCCCGGGGGTGGCTCGGGGCTACTCTCCCCATCTCGGGCTCCCTCCCGTTCCTCATCCCGGGGTGGTTCTTGCCCCTCCCCATCCCGAGGTCCCGTTCCCTATCCTGGGGGGTGTCTCTTGCCCCTACTCCCCATCTCGGGGTCCCGTTCTTCATCCCGGGGGGGGGGGGCTCTTGCCCTCCTTCCCATCCCGGGGTCCCGTTTCCCATCCCAGGGGGTGGGGGAGCTCTTGCCTCGCTCCCCCACCCGGTTCCCGTCGGCTGCCTGGGGGTGGCCGTGGCCCCCGCACCGCCCCCAGCCCCTCCCCGGGGCGTGGCGAGCGGCGTGCCCCGCACACGGCGCCTGTGCCGCGCTCCCCGCCCGCTTCCCGTCTCTGCCCCTGCCCATGGCGGCGCGGGGCGGCGCGGCGCGGCCGGCGGCGCTGTGAGGGCCTGCGCGGCGGCGGGCGGGCGGGCATGGCGGGCCGCGGCCGCCGCGCCTGGCTCAGCGTCCTGCTGGGGCTGGTGCTGGGCTTCGTGCTCGCCTCGCGCCTCGTCCTGCCCCGCGCCTCCGAGCTGGCGGCGGCGGCGCGGCCCCGCAGAGCCCGCCCGCAGGGCTGCCGCCCGCCGCCCGCCGCCGCCCCGCCGCGCCGAGCCGGCTCCCCGGCTCAGAGCTTCCTCTTCGTGGGGGTCATGACGGCGCAGAAGTACCTGCGCACCCGCGCCGTGGCCGCGCACCGGTGAGCGGGGGCCACTCGGGCGGGTTCGGCTCTTTTCGGGTGGACTCGGGCGGGCTCGGCTCCGTTCGGCTGGGCTGTGGGTTCGGTTCGGGCGGGCTCGGCAGGGCTCGGCGCTCTTCGGTTAGACTCGGGCGGTCTCGGCTGGGCTGTTGGCTCGGTTCGGACGAGTTCGGGTGTACTTGGCTCCGTTCGGTTCGGAGCGATCTCGCGCTCGGGAGGTCCCGCAGCCCCGACTCCCCGCCCCGGGGCGGCTGTGACCGAGCCCAAGGGACTCCTCGCAGCCCGGGAGTGGAGCGAGGCGCCCCGAGGCGGCGGGCAGAGCCGCGAGGATGCTCTCGGAAGGTCTGGCTGGCCGGTTCCCGGCAGGCAAAGCCCGCGGTCCTGCCTTGGCTGCCCCTTCGAAGCGAGAGGACGCGTCCCCCGGGTCCTCTCAGCGCTTCTGCAGAAGAGAGTCAGCAGCCTAATAACAGTAATATTAAAGTTTGGAGACCGCCGTAACCTCCTGGATAAGGGCAGGGGGGTGGGGGGGGAACATAAACCGCTGCGCCAAGCCGAGAGCGTGTGCTTAGGAACGAGACCCAGAAGTCGCATCTGGGAACAAAGAGCGAAGCCAGGCGGTGCTCCCCGTTGCCGAGGGGGGAAAGTCAGCTTTGGTGAAACTCTCCAAGCCTGTGGCTGGCGGAGTCTTTGTTACCTGGGGCACCTATTTTTGCAGCGGATTTTGTGCTCTTTGCTGTGTGGTCTCCAGCTGTAGGTGGGTATCGCCGCGTGCTAACGGGACTCCTGTCCAGAGCCTCAGCAACATCGGTATAATCATCTCTTCTGTGAGAGACGTGTCTGTGGCTTTGGAGGAACTCCCTGCTCTGCTGAAATATGCTCATTTCCGCGGCGTTTGCACCATCGGGCAGTGCTGGGAGGCACAGGGAAGACTGCTTAGGAAATCTGAAAGAGTTAAGGGCTCAAATGTCAGCTCGGGTATACCCCAGCTCCAACTGAGCCGTCAGAGGAGCAACCAGGAGCTCTAGGGCGGCCCTTTCTCTAATAAAACGTCCCTTTTAGTTTTGTACTAGAACAAACTCTCCTCCATCTCCTGCCTGCCCAAGCTGAAAAGTACTTGGTCCTATTGGCTGGTAAGAACAGGATGGCAAAACCGTTTATGATACATCTCCTTCCCCTGCCCAGCCCTAGTTTTGGGAAAGGGTAGTTCTCTACATCAGCTCAAATGTAGTAAAATGGTTTAATTTGGGCAGTCTGAAGCGTATTGTCTGCCAGGGATGGTATTGACGGAAACATAATTCCTTCTTTCAGCAGCAGACCTGTAATTAAGTTACAGGGAGTGCGTGATTGATGCTTTGAAATGGGTGAAAGAATCTGTTTCTTCAGGGTTGTATATTCTTCTTCACTGTGTGGGATGGAGCATTTTGGATTGCAAATCACATGAGCCGTGTAATTTACATTTACATACAGAAAGGTTGGAGAATTAACATTTACATACAGAAAGGGTAGACTCGGATTGGAATATTGCGCAACAGTTTTAATGGCAGAATAGTTTGTTTAGTGTCCATCAGATTTTGCATCAAGAATTCTAGAAAGGAAAACTTACCCCAGTGTTGTCCAGAGATGGCAGTTGTGGGGCATTTGACATTAGTGTGAGAAGGATTCTCACCCCTGTCTTTGCCTGTGCATACCAGTCTCATGCTGTGAGTGAGCTGAGTTTACAGAATCAGGTCTGCAACATCTGCTCACACACAAAAAATGGCTAAAGATACAACAAATTCAGCTAATGGAATCAGATCCCTTCAGCCCTTGGAAGGAGATCCGAGTATCACTTTTTACTGCACTGCTACTTTGGTTTAATCTCTAAAGATGATGTCCACTCTCGGCAGCGATGAATAGAGAGATGATGTCTGCTCAGAAGGGATGAATAAAAAGACCTCTTAACGTTGTGGTAGAGCTAAATGCATTTTTCTCCCCTTTGTTCAAAGAAACAAGACATCTTTGGGGAAGGTTGGAAGGCGGGAGGCAGAAGACAAACCTGAAGTCTTAAATGGCTTTTGATTGCCATGAAGTACTCAAGCAGAGAATTGCTGGGATTACTACATTGACAAAGCATCCTGGTGAGCTGAATCGCTGGCACAGCGAGTGAAAAGGGAAGCTGCTAGCAAGGCCTTCCCAGGGTGGCAGCGTGTGCAGAGCCTTGATACCGGAATTAGAGATTCAGAGGCTGAATACCTCCAAATTGATGTGGCTTAAAGGCCATTTACAGACGCAGCTAAAAGGGAGCGGAGCAGAAAGCATTTGCTGATCCTCGCTGCTGTGAGTCCAGATAGGGTCTAATAAAAAGGGGAAGCAATCCACTTCCTGAACATCAGTCATGAGCAAAATGACCACTGCAAGGCAAACGAAGCCTGCTGGATTTTCAGGAGGCACTACCTGTTTGAAACAGTGATGCTTTTGTAGTCTGTGAGGCAGAGAATAAGCTTTACATCTACAGGTTTTTGAAGGGCAGATTTGTAGCTTCAGCAGTTATTGCATCTGACAGCCAGGTTAGCAAAGCTTCCCTTCCAGGAGACCCGTGAAGTGCAGCAGCAGAAACTGTGGTGGCACATCAAAGGACGAGAAATAGGCAGGGAAAGAGACATGCAGGAAGGAGTTAAGGTATGGCTGGGGTTCAGGGAAAGTGCAACAATATGTGCTAATGGTTCTAGAGTTGAGGGGAGTTGTCTTAAAAGAGCTGCAGGAAGGAGAGGATGAAAAGAAGCCCTCTCTCAGAAGATTTAAGTTTGCTGTCTCAGGAACAGAAATCTCAGGCAGTTAACCCTTTTTTTTTAATTTTTTTTTTCATAGCAACTAGATTTCCCAGGAAACGTCACAGGAGTCTAGTGTGAATGCAGTTAATGGTGAGATGCCAGGGGCTGGCCTTTGGCAGTATCCCTGTAGGAACACAGTTGCAGTAGTCCTCAGTTTGGGACAGCCCTTGTGGCACCTTGAAGCACTGTGATGCTGCTTGCATGGAGAATGTGAGTTTTGCAGGGCTCACGCTAAGGCACCCTGCTCCCACAGCAGAATGATGGCCTTTGGATGGCTTCGTTTTGAATGTGCTGCCACACTTGATGGTGTCTTATAGGAAACAGACCGCACTGGAATCTGAGTACCTGGAAAAGCTTAAGTGAAAGGCAGCCAGAAGGCTTTGAGTCTAAAGGAGTTTGTATTATCTGTCTAAGCCCACAGTAGCTGCTGCAGAAGCATAATACAAACCACATTTTTTTGCTTTTAAATTGGGAGCCTAGGTTGAGGCTTTTGGGTGGTATCTGATTTTGGCCCTTTCCACTTGCGAGGGAGGTGATATGATGGATTATGGAGTGTGCACTCTTGGCTCTTGAGATGAGGTTGTGTGAAATGTCTTTAAACATCATGACAGCACCATACCCATTTTGGTTACAATATCAGTTGTACCACAGTGTTGCAGCGGTGAGAACTCGTGTCCTGTTCTTGTATCTTTTAGCAGAAGTAGGACATACTTGGGCTTTTGGAGCAGTCAGTAGTTACCTAAAAATTACAAGAATGTTAATGTCTGAAACAAATAGAAGGAGAGTAGCTGGCACAGATACATGCGGAATAAGGAGAAACTTACCCCAAAACATGCATGGCCCAGACCTTTGGGACACATGGGCTTTGGTCTGACCCTCTGGTTATCGGTGTGCCTGTAGGTGATGGACCTGTTTCTGTCCCTCTTTCTACAGGAAATGTGGGTGGATGTCCAGACAGAAACTGAGCATCACTTTAAATTGGAGGAGTTCAGTTCAAAGGACTCTGAGGAGCTGTGGAAGCTGCTTGGATTCGCCATTAAAGCTAGATAGCAAGTTAATTTGAAAGGAACTCTCTCTCAAAATCTGAATTCTGTGATGCAGATCTTAACTGTCATAGTCTTTTAAAGCTGTCTGGAAATGTGAAAAAAACAGGTTAATATTTTGAGCTCTTGTGATGGTCATCTGCAGTACCACGTGCAGGAGCAGTGTGTGAGTTTCCATGCTCTGTTCTCCTGTGGTTCATGACTTCCCCTGTAGCAAGCGTTGCTGGGAAGACAGGACCTTGAAGAATAGTTATGCAAAGCTAGCTCTAATTCAGCGTGAAATTTAGCTGAACCATGTATTCAAGAAATCAGTCTTTTAGGTCTGTTATCTTGCTAAGTTCTTCACAAATGACAATTTTCTTCAGCATAATTATACAAGATGGCTGTTTCTCAAAACTTTAAATGGTTTCTCTGATCTCTTATAAGGGAGGTTCCCAAGCTGCAGACAAACTACAAATACATTTTTTTATGATCGTCTCCAGTTTGGGTCTCCACAAAGGGAGCACTGTCTGCATGATGCTGCTGACTGTGCTTCTGCTGAGTCTGCAGAGCTGGTAACAAAGCAAGGTAATACAAATAAATAATGAACACTGGAAACTGAAGATAAAACATTCCAGATCTGTGCTTTTCCTGCTCCAAGCTATGCTTTTAAAATTTCTTTTAAAAAGAAGAAATTTCTTAAGATTACATTTGGTGACTATAGTAGTGATCACTTTATAGAAAACACTGGGGGTTTTAGTAATCTCTCTCTGCAGTTTTCAGCATTGCACGAATACCTCTACCGGCTGCGACAAAGTCTTTGCATCCAGTTTGCTTGTAACTCACTCAGTTTAGGGTACACACAGTGTACAAAACCAGGTGAGGGATGGTGAAAATGAATTTGTAGCCACCAATACTGGAGCTGTCCTAATGTCCTCAGCCAAGAAGAGAAGTATTGCCTAATATTTCTATGTTTGTTTAAAATACACTTGATTGCCTTGTCAGTGCTAGCTTCTATTTCATTGAAGTTATGTGCCTTGAGAAAAACCTGATCGCACACCCTCATGCATGTTTTCAGCATTGCTCCAGAAGAAGGTAACAGAGAACCTTGCTGTCCTGATTCATGCACATCCTCTTGTTTAACCAAGCAGATTCAGATTACACAGAGGAGATGAGGTTGGAATCGTCAGAGCAGTTCAATTGCTGAGTTTTTAAGTGACCGGTTCAGTACACGTATCGGTTGTATCCAGAACTTGATACTTCTCTCTGGACAGTTGAGACGGTCTTACGTTGACTGAGGCTACCAGTGCTCACTGCAGCGGACATGGTCTCTGCAGACATAGATACCGGAGCCTGGTGGCAGAAATGTAGTCACTGCATTTCCTTAGAAGAGCTGAGGTGACATGCAGCCCTTGTGGCAGGAAGGGAGGTCTCAGGTTTTGCTAAAAATATTTTCCTTCTTTGTATTATCAAACATGGCACTTGTTTGCAAGTACAATCTGCAAGTCTCACGTTAGTGAAGCCTTGACCAGGAAAGCAATACCAGCTAGTGGGAGTGGGTGCTGGTGGGGCCACAAGAGTGGGAAGATGGTGAGACAAGAGCTTTGTGCCTGAGGAACCAAACGGGTCAGGTTGCCGCCCGTAATCGGGGAGCAAACAGGGTAAGCTGGACTGGAGATAGGAAGATGGGCAAAAACCAGCTGTTGACACGCTGATCTACAGAATTGCTTGTGATTGAGCCAGATCTGATTCTTTGCAACGCAAGATAAAGAAGTTAAAAGTAGCTTTGATCAGAATTCATCCCCGAGTTTCCTAGTTCTTAGCTCTGCTGATAACTGTGCTCAGAAAAGTGCACTTAGTGTTCATCTTACAATCTGTGCTTTGGCTTCTTTGACAGGGTGCAACGACGTGCTTTCTGAGCAAACTGTTCTGTATTTTGCCCCAAAAAAGGGACTGCGTGGAGCAGTGAGCTGTGGCTTAGACATAAGGAACAGCACATGGTGATTCCCATTGTTTTAGTATCTGCTGAGCAGCACTTGCATTGATGCAGACGCTTAGGCAATTTTTCGATGTGGGAGCACATTTTGTCTGTCTGATTTTGAAAAAACACTCAAAGCCACAGTCACAAATGACACAGCAAGTCGTCTCATCCTAGAGATTGTGTTGTCACAAGAAATGAACAAAAGCTTAGTCACACCATGCTGGGGCACGGTCAATGTGAGATCCCAAGGCTGAAGTAATACTTTGGTGCTTACCCAAGTTGCACACTGATCTTCGGGGTGTAGTTATTGTTAGGGCATGGTCTATGTGCCTTGTACTCCCCAACGATTGCAGGGATATGTCTCTGGTTTATCCCTGCCTTAGTGTGAAACTGAAATATCATAGAATGGTTTGAGTCAGAAGGGACCTTAAAGATCATCTAGTTCCAACCTCTCTGCTATGAGCTGAGGGGTTTAAAGCAATACAAGGGCGGGTAGTCAAATGTGTCAGGGTTATGGTTGTATACACATTTTGTTCCCTCTCCACTGAATAGGAGCATCTTCTCTTGGTGTTATCTAGTGGGGTCTTGAGGTGAAGGCACCTGGCTGGAGAGCAGGGAGCAAAATCAAACTAGAAACCAACAGGAGGGGTGGTTGTGTGGAGAGATAAAGAGTTGAAGAATCCAGAAAGGAGCAAAAGCTTGGAGTGAGGCAAGGCATCCTGCCATAGTTTGTAAACATTGCAAGGACAGGAAAGCAAGTCTGAAAATTCAAAACAGTGGAACTTCCTTAACAGTGAAATTTCAAGATATGAGCATGTCTCACTTTAAAATGGATTGGTTTTCAGTGCTTTAACAGGATGTGGCTTTATAACCAGTGGTACCATGCATTAATTGCATCAGTGATGATTAAAGGCCTCATCATCACCGTTGTGAAGTCAACAGCAATGTTTCCATTGGCTTTACTCTATCCTTTTGTGGGAAGATGGGATCTAAACTTTTCCCGTGAAACACTGCCTGTAACAACCAGGAATCCAGAAGACAAAGCTTTTAAAGTAATTGGACAATATTCATTACACAAAGCTTAATTAGTGTGTTGCTGTTAAGGTGTTGAAGTTGTTGTTGAGTTAGTACTAATTAAATACCTGTGCATTTCCTGGCAGAGCTTAAGGAAGTCCTCAGGGATCTGATTTAGTAGTGGACAGGTACGATTGGACTTGATGATCTCAAAGGTCTTTTCCAACTAGACAATTCTATGAATCTGTTTATTCTGAAATATTTGTACATGTCAGACTTTGTATGGTAACTAATTGTGGAGATTTTGAATTTCATATGGTCTATATTGCCCAAAATCTGCTCTGCTTTTGGCAAGAAATCTATGTTGAGCAGCATCTGGTAAAAGTGGCAGTGATGCATTGAGGAAATACCATGTCCTTTACATAAAGAGTGTTTTCACATTCAGCTTTGAATATAGGTCACATTCTGAGTATAGTCACCAGACATCATTAGAAAATATTCTCCTCCTTATACAAAAAGAGGCAAACTCCATTGACCTATCAAAGAAAATAGCTTTCTTTGGGTTTCTGTGAAGGGTATGTGAATTCTGCTTTTTCCCAGGTAGAATTTGAGCAAATGATACTGAAAGGTTAAAATTCATAATTTTTAGAACAAGGCTGTAAGAGTTACATGATTGAAAATCCTTCCTGGAAGATGTTAAGTGTTCCACAGTCTGCTTTGAGGAATCCTGCAAGATAAGTGACCCTGTTTGCCCATGCAGATGGGTTGGATTTAGCAGAGAGGAGCATGGAAGGTGTGGAGCAGATGTCATTGCTGTGCTGCTTTGCACAGAAAAGGCTTCTCTTTTGTAATTTTCCTCTCTACTAAAATCTAGTTTGAAATGTGCAGAAAGCTGCTGGAGGTGCTAGTGCTGGCTGCAGCAGGTCAGCTGTTGGGATTACGTGTTTTCTGTCCATCTCTTAGGACTACTTTTCTACTAGTCCTTTGTGGGTTAGGCAGACCCATTTGAGGTTACTGTATTATGCTCTGCACTTCGCCAGCTGTCGCAAACAGGCAGGAGTGGTTTACTTCTGTCAAAGACCTACTTGCTTTTCCACATAGCATCTAGAGAAGTTCCTGTTTTGTTGTTTTCCCACAGGATACTGATTCCTCACAAGTTCATATGAAGTTTGCATCTGTTTATTCTGTCAGTACTTCTGAATACACATTTGAGCTTTTGGGGGGCTTAGGAAGACTGAGAGCTGAATATGATGGTGTAGAACTTGCAGGGAAGCTTGATGTATATGAATTGTTTGCCTATCTTAGCTCACCTTGACTTTGCTCTGTGCCGATGTGCTTAATACTGCTACTGAATTATTTTTCTTTCATAGATACAGCTGCAAAAATGCTATTCAGATCCTTGTCGTGTCAGAATTTTTTGTGTTATACCACTTGCTCTGTGTGCCATGTGAATGTCCTCATTTGCATGGAGAAAAATAATCCTTAAAGACATTTAAAAAGAAAATTCATAAAGCAGATGAGATGAGTTCCTTTGAGTGGTCTCTGACAGCACACTCTGCCTGCCTCAGTTTGCATACTTAATTAGTCTTTATTGTCTTTTTCAATCTAGAACGTGGTCCAAAACCATTCCTGGCAAGGTTGAATTCTTCTCTAGTGAGGGTTCGGACACCTCTATTCCCATCCCCATCGTGCCACTTCCAGGTGTAGATGACTCTTACCCACCCCAGAAGAAATCGTTCATGATGCTCAAATACATGCATGACCACTACTTGGACAAATACGAATGGTTTATGAGAGCTGATGATGACGTTTACATCAAAGGAGACAAGCTGGAGAACTTCCTCAGGAGTTTGAACAGCAGCGAACCCCTCTTTCTTGGGCAGACTGGCCTTGGCACCACGGAGGAGATGGGGAAGCTGGCGCTGGAACCAGGCGAGAACTTCTGCATGGGGGGACCAGGAGTGATCATGAGCCGGGAAGTTCTGCGGAGAATGGTGCCCCACATTGGCGAGTGTCTCCAAGAGATGTACACCACCCACGAGGATGTGGAAGTAGGAAGATGCGTACGGAGGTTTGCGGGAGTGCAGTGTGTATGGTCCTATGAGGTAAGGATGAGGGTGTAGGGAATGAAGTATGTGTATTTTGGGGGACATGGAGGAGTGGCTGGGAGAGGCTGGCAGGAGGGACTTGTATGTCTGTGCAGCAGTTTCTCCAGACCTCACCTCCCTTTGCACCTTACCTATCCAACTGTACAGTTTCTGCATTCTTTGCTTCCTACAAGTGTCACCCTGTGAGAGATGCATGCAAATACAGAAGTGCAACAGTAAGGAGGGAAGTGGAGCCTGACGTTATGTGCATGGGGGTGACGGGAAGAACATTTGTCATTCATAACAGATATTTTTATTTAGAAAGGGAATGAGCTGAAATCAGAATGACCACAAGTCCCTGCAGTCATGACTATCCATGCCTCTTATCTTTTTCTATCTGGATATTTTATGCTGCCAGTGTGGAAAACAGATGATACAACTACTATGCAACTTGCTGCATTGAAATTGCAAGGCTGGCAGATGTTTGCCCTGACAGTGACAGTTTTTTCACAAAGTACAGCCATGGCAGAGATGCCTCATGGTGCCTGGCACCGTCACCCTGTGCGCTGAGCTGCCTCCCAGCCTGCCTGCAGCCCAAGTCCATTGCTGTTCAGGCGCCTCGCTGGGAGACCCATCCTGCAGATACCTGCTCAGCGAGTCTTTGATGTCAGGAGAGACAAGCCACTGCTCATACACCACAACTTGGGGTATACGCACACTGATGTGTCTGCAAAAGTTTGCATCTTCAGGGGGAAAAACTATGGATGCTGGGGTCGGGTGGCTTTTCACAGGGGTGAGGGGGACTTCTCCTGCTCTTTGAAGTGAGTCTTGGGTGTTTACAGACTGTCTGATTGAAAACACCTGGAGGTCTTGAGTTGCACTTTCTCCTGTAGTACCAGGGAAAATGCTGTTGGGTCTGCCTTAGAAATAAGGGAGAAATTGAGAGCAGAAATGAGCATGAACAGTTTTATGGCTTGTATGCAACTATTGCTTTGTCCTTTTATGAGATATGGTAAAAAGGAGGATTCTTTCACCCATGTGACAGAGGAGCTGTGGTCACGGATCATGACAGATACTGCTGCTGCCCCACTCTTTCACTGGCAAAGACTTGTATTAAACTTTTGATACTAAATTTCTGCCCCCAGAAGCTGTTGCTTCGTTTCAATTCACAGTTCAGTGATGGGAAAGCTTCTGAGAAGGGGGAAGGAGTCTTCCAGCTGTAGTAATTCATTCATATCTTTGTGCATGAAGACTTCCTGGACTAACAGTGGCTCTCCACATTCCCTGCTTACAGACCTGGAAGTAGTTTATGCATTGCCAGAGTCGTGGTTAGCCCTTCATAAGTAGTCAGTAACTTTTTCAAGTTTTCAGCAGCATAAGATTTTCACTCTTGGCACTCTGAGTTGAAATAACTTTTGGTGTGAATGCCTGTACCACGTGGCACTGAAAGTCAGCATTTATGTCCTACTGAAACTGCAAGGACCCTCTGAGTTCAGTGTGATCAAATTTTGGGTTGAAACAGACTGGGCTTTTCTCAAAATCAGTTTTGTTTGATCAGCTTCTGTTACATTATCCACAGAGCTGGATTCTCCCAAGTGCAATCAATTACTTAAAATTGGTTTGTGTGAAGTGCATAAAATGTAAGCTGTTCAGAAGTAACCTGTAAGTGAGAGATGTTAAGGCTCAGCAGTTTTGGAGAGAGAGTAGAGTTTTGATGATGAAAGCATGCTGCTTCTGCAAGAGATAGGTCCACTCTCATTTAGTTAAGGCTTTTCAATTTAAAAACCTGTCATTTTTTCATTTTTTTTGGATCTAGTCCTCTCATTTTCCAGACAAATAGTTTAAATGTGGCTGGTATTTTATTTAAGATAAAGCAATAGCTGTGTGAAGTAACACAGCTGTCGTAACAGCTGTGTTAGGAAAGCTTGGTGTAAAGGCGACATTTTCCATGTCTTGTACGTTCTTGAATGTCAAGTAACAGGCCACTGTAAATGAATAGCAAAGCATTGTGTTTCAGTGGGCTTCTGACACAGCAAAAAGTTTATCTGTGCCTGGTCTGCTGGGGCACAGCCACCACATTCTTCACAATTCCTGTTGAAAAGAAAGCAGCACAGCACAAGGCTCAGCACACAAAATGGTGCTGGCCTCAGAAACCCCAAACTTCAAACTTCTCCGATTCCTGCACTTTCTGTTCTGGAGTCTCTCAAGTGGCAGCACAAACGAGGAGCTCAGGTCTCTGCAGTCAACCCCAGCTCTTTGGGTTTTGCTCTTGGCATCTTGGATGTGGAAAGCCCTGCTGGACCGACCTCAGTGCGTGTGGCTTTTTTTCCCTGCACTGTTCTTGTGGTGGGCTCTATGCCCAGAGTCATTTTACTCATCTCCATGACTGTCACTGGCCCCTTTCTCTGATTTTAGGATGCCACAATGTCTTTACTGTGCTGCTCATCTTCCCTGGCTCTGGCTCTGGTGGTGTGCCCAAATGTGTTTCCAGGCCTGGCTCTGTGTTTTTTTTCTGCTCGCAGCAGTCTGTCTCAAAACCCTATTTTTCTTCCCTTCCTGTGTTTCTGTCACTTTGCTGCTCTCTGTGGTGCCTCTTAGACCACTTCATTAGCAGCACCAGTTATTGTCCATTTCAAGACTTGTAAAGATTTGTTCATGCACTTCCTGCTGTCAGGAGCTTTTCAGCAAATACAGTGAAGGAATTGACACCATGATTCTTTGGACTTCCTGCTTCATCTTGCCCCAGAAAAGAGGCAGTAACAGTATGTATGAGCTTGAGGAAAACTGAAGCACCCTGGGCTCTGGGGAGCTTTGTCTGCAGCCTGGTGCTGCATCTTCAGGACAAGTTTGCAACCCGTGATGGCTTTTAGGCTCCTGTGACCAGGCTTGTAGTTGTTACCCTGTTGAGATAGATCAAGTGAGTCACAGATGAGACATGCCTCTTAAAATCTAAGTTCTTTATGGCAAGGATTATCATCATTGTAAAAACAATCCCAAGACTTTTACTGTTGTTTGACAAATAGCTGTAAAACTCAGTCCTCTATAGGGTGGAGCAGTCAAAGCTGCGCGTTTTACGCAGCATGTTGGAAGGAAAAAGTCATGAAAATAATGAATGGAACTGTGAAATCACTGATGCCTACAGATAGGAGCCTGACAGTTTGTGAAGCAACGTAGATTAGTCTTTCCTCTTGAAGAGGACAAAATGCTTGTACTGAACTTGCTAGGAAGTGATTCTGCCTTTCTAGTGAGTATTGGTATTTTGGACTTCTGGTATACTGCTGGATGTCTTTCTCAGAAAAGGTTTTGATATTTAAGAATCCCTCCTTCTCTCTTTTTTTCCTGCTAGTAGTTCTAGTTCTTCCTGTGCGGATCACGGAGGCTTGCTAATTTTGTCATTTGCTGTTGTGTGGTCTTGGCTGTTCAGCCTGCGAACAGGTTTCAGTTTGATGACAAGTCGTCTCATTTGTGATTTAAACAATTCCAACATATTGTTGATCTCATTTTTCATTTTGAGTGTAATGTTTCCTTTAAATGCACCTGAATTACAAAGCCACTGCTCTATATCTTTGTGGCATTTCAGCCTTGTTTCATAGCTACTGCTTCACGTTGTTCTCATGTGTGTTTAATATCCTCACCTTAAGACCGCTGGTAACTTTAATAGATGCTTTTTGTAGCTGCTAGAGTTCAAAGCAGCACTGATATGTCCCATTAATTTCTCCCATGATAAAAGCCTTCTGACACATACTGCTTACTGGTGATGCTGACTACTTTGTGTCTACAGTGCAGTAGAAACGGCTGGATCCAACAACGCAACTTACGCTACCTCTAACTACTGGTGCAAATGCCCAGATGTTTTGTCTGTTTTCCCTCCTGTTCTGATTGAGGTTGTCGGAGAAAGTAGGTAAGAAGCAACGGTTGTCTGTGTGGAGGGGCAGTGCTTTCCTCCAGGCTGACAGCAAGTACTCTTAAATGTCCTGAAGTGAGGTAGGACTTTTTGCAGTATACATAGAAAAGAAGCTGTGACAAAGGGGTGCCATCACATCAGGAAATGTGGGCATCTAGGAAGAGTACATACAACCTTTTGGATGTTGGTGAAGGGAGAAAAAGTAGAGCAGTGGTGACTCTGGACAGGGAGGGGCCTCTGGTTGAAGCAGAATTTGAATTAACATTTGTGTGGTCTTTCATCTGGAGTAATTGAAGATAATTGCTGCTCTGAAATTTGCTGAAGTTAAGAAAGTTCTTAAAGTGCACATTATGTCTGTCAAGTATGTTGGCAGTGCCAGTGCTGTTACTGGAATGGACTCTCCAGTGGGCAAAACTGAAGTCTATGGTTTTCTGTAAGACAGCCAGAGGTCAAAAAAAAAAAGATAAAAGTCCTGCAGCAATTGATCAGAACTGAAATACTGCAGACAGATGCAACTGTTAACCTCTAACGTACAGCTCCCTCAGCTTATCCTCTCAGAAGGAACTTTCCACATCTATGAACAGGGAGATTCAGCCTAGTTTTAGCTGACTAATGTATAGTGCACAGCATGCAGTGACTTCAGCAAGAGCAGTACATCTCAGAGCAGGGCAGGACAGGATTTGTGGGGAGGTGCTTTGGGCAGGGTGGTCTGGACAGTGGTGGTCAGGGTGGACTGTGGTGTTTGGTCACTGTAACTCTGCAAACATTTGTCTTGGGCTCCAGGGAGACTATACTTGTCTTTGTGCTGGAAGCATTAAGCTGATTCTGAAATCAGTTGCTCTAAGAGATATATGTTGTCCTGGCTTCAAAGCATGGGGTTTTTTTGGTGTCAGAGCATAGGAACTTGGCAGACCCCAACAGTAACAGATACCTTATCTCACCATGTTGAATCTCTTCATTCAAGAAACAAATTCATTGTATGTGTATGAGAGGGAGGATACAGGCATGCCCAGTGTTTTATGCTTAAGCTTTCCTTAAGCGTTAAATTTTATCTTTGAAACACTTCAGTGATGCCTTTTTGGCTTCAGAATAAGTTGGAAGTGGGTAGCCTTCACAGAGGTAACAAGCAATGGTATTTTGTCAGAGGACAAATGAGTAGGACTAGAGGAGAGCATTATGTGGACAAGGAAGGCTCAGTCTTAGACTAAAATACATGACTGATGTGACAGGGAGTCTGTGAGAACAGTAGGGGAGGCAATATGGTATGACCACTGTGGTCTAATTTAGTAGCAATGTTTGCTGAGGAGGAGGGCAGAGAGGTCAAAGGAGAGAGCAGAGGCTGCGGTTTGGGTTTGTGAAACTAAGGTGTGCATTAGGACAGTTTGGAATAGGAGACAGAAGTCTTGGATCTGCAAGCAAGACCTGACCTAGCTCTTTCACTTCAGAAAATTAAATATTTGAGAACCAACTATTTCAAAGAGGGAAAACTGACTTGACATCACCAAGTCATTTATAATTGACTTCAGAGCTCAGGTTGATAAAGGTTTCTTGTTTGCAGAAATCAAAACCCACTCTGTATATAGTGCTAAGTGTTGTACTAAAATCACTTGAGCCTGGATCTCACTGACTTTGTGCTGACCATCATTTTAAAAGACTAAGGCTATGCTTCAATGTATATGCCTTTCCAGGTTGCAGAATCTGTTCGAGACTGACCCAGTTTTTGTGAGCGCACAGTTAATCTGTCCCTAGTTAGCTGGATGACTTGATCTAATGCCTAAGATGAAGGTTGCTGAAATGGGGACTTCGATGGTGTCGTGCAGACTCTGAGGAAACTTTAGCCATGAATCCAGCAAACGGAAGTATTACTGTTTTCCCCATTATTGTCATGTTGAAGTGCAGTGGTTCAGTTAGAAATTAGGATCTGTGCAGCCTGTTGAGTTTAGGGAACGGGATTAGTTGTTATCTTGAAGAGTCAGGGAAGACTAATCCTTCATTGCATGGCAGGACAAAGAACTCCAATTAAATAGCTCATCATCCCAGTTTTTTAGTTAAGGCACTTAGAAGATACTTGAGGATTTGAGTTTGTTCTGTAGAGCAGCAGTGGGGATAGGCAGAGGGAGCTTAAGGGTGAGACCAGAAGCATTCTAGTACATTTTTTTTTTCTTGTGCACTGGTGGGAAAACCATCTCTTTTGCAGGGTAGATTATTGTTTTTAGGCTTGCTGGAGCTGTAGGGCTCGGTACTTGGAGGAAATGTGATCACAGCTGTGCACTCCCCTGCCTCTGTAGGCGAATCCCTCCTGACTGTAGACCCTGAAAGGACAACGGTTGCATTCTCAATCTGACCAATACAAAACCCAGTAATACCAGTGTAATCAGTTCTCTCCCGTGGGTCAATTATGTCTGACAAAACTTAAGAGTTAGCAAGTTTCCTTTTCCATTTTATTTAGTGCTTATCTCTGTGTATAAAAGACGACACTGGGAGAATAAACCACTTCATGGCTCCCTCTCTATAAACAGAACCTCTGTGAAATGGCCCATGTGACTAGACAGTAAAAAAAAGAATTGTCTCTTCCAGCTGAAGTGGATACAGAGTGTCTTCAGCTGGGGCTCTCAATATGGAAGTTTTTAGCTGATCTATATATACTGGGTAACTGTGACCTGGATATTGGGGGGAACATAATTGTGTAAATTTGGAGAGCATATTTGCTTTTCTTCCCGGAATCTACTAAAACCAAGTTCTGTGAGCAGCTTAAAGTGCCAGCAGTGTGGAGGTGTCAGAGCCTGTAAGCATGGGAGAGAAAAGCCAGACTTGTTTGCTTATGGGAAATAGAAAAGAGGTGCTCATGTGGGGAAGGGGCTTAATGTAAACTAGCTGAGGTCACTGAAAGGAAGGTAGAAAGAGATGCACTCAGGTCAAATGCTTTCAGTGCTACTTGCATCATACTTGGAGTGTGTTGTTTTGAGAAATATTTGGATTTTTAAAATAAAAATAATTGAATTATTGGAGAGAATAAACAAAAGGTTGATTTTTTTTAAATGGATGGATGTGATGGGTTTTGATGTAGTAGCTATCTTTACTTTTATAAAAGCAACTTAATATAAACCATTTTCTTTTGAACTTTGAGTGAATGAACACGGATAATTAGTGAGAGTTGCTTTAGACAGCGTTCACAGCCAGCTGTATCGGTGTGTAGCATTAACCTGCCATGAAGGCTTTTTGCGAAGGTGACACATAGCAGACTGGTGCTGTGGTGCCACAGCACTGAACTGGCTGCTCTGAGCATCGCCCTGGGCTGACAGTCTACTGGGGCAGTCTCTGAGGTTGCATTTATAGTCTGTACAATTACTTTGCCAGTTCACCATGTTTGCAGTCACTACTGCTAGTGCTGGGAGATGTGTTGAAAATATCTGTTAAAAGCAGGTGACTCCTGACATAGCTCAGGAACTGCGAGTTCCTCTTTTGCTTCCCAGTTGCCCGCTCCTAAAGTGATTGTCCTTTGTGGTCCCTCAGTGCTGACAAGACAAAAGATAATATTTGGTGTGCTGCTATATGCTGTTTTTTATTACTTGCAGCTGCAATAACTAATGAGAACTAGGTATCTGGAGTCTTCCTGTGCAACGTACCCAAGTGCACTTAACATACATCAGTAAGAAGCTTGGGTTTTGGGGTTGTGGTGGGAGAACTGTTGGCTCGTGGATGAAGAGGGAGGATGGAAGATCACAGCCTGCAATGCTCAGTCCTTGCAGGCAGGTAGCAGTTTAACTCAGGGCTCTGCACTGCTGTCTGATGGCTTGGTGGATGGTGTAAGTATGTAATCTGACTACATGGAGGATTAATTGTCTGGGATTTGTCTAACCTTATTTCCTGTAGACATCTGATTGAAGAGCTACTGCTACTTTGTTTTCTAAAATCATCTGATCTGGAGCAGAGAACCTTAGTTTTACTTTGCTGGACTGTTGCACCACCCTTAATTAATCCTTAAAGTGCTTAAAACATTTTAGCATTAATTTCCTGTGTTAGAAAGCTTAACTGGACTCCTGGCGGTGTGAACTTTCATGATTATCAGCTGGACACCTCTTAAATCTTGCCAGAAATCCTGATTGCCTGAAGGGTGGGGTTTATCCTCCTGCATGCCTAGACCAAAATGACCTTTATGTGTCACAGAGAAGTTTGGAAGGTAATTGGTAAGGTTTGGGGAACTAAATGGCTTTGTTTCTTCAGTCCTGAAGTTTCCACTGAAAGTGTATTTGGGATCCTTGCAGCACTAAAAGTTGAGTTCTGGTTGTTTCTTATTAGTTTCTTACATAAAAGTGAATTTCTGCTGGTACCCTGGAAGGTGAAAGCCTGCACATAAACTAAATTGCTATTAAGGACACAAAGTGCTTTTTTAGGCTCTTTGAATTGGAAACATATGTTTATCCATCTATACTTTCTCCACACTGCAGTGTAATACTTTAATGTGGAGTATTGTTGGGAGGAGGAAAGCCACTACAGCAAGCTCTCTTTTCCAAGTAAGCATTCTGCTTCGTGGCAAGCTTTGCACATTGCACAGTGCTGTTTAACCTGTGCTGCTGGCAGGGACTTGCTCTCAAGGCTGCAGCTCCCTCAGCGTAGGTGAAGCTCCAGCAATCAGCTTCTGCTCTTGGGGGTCTGGTGTCCTGGGAGCATTGTTACGGTAGAGCAAACCACTTCATTTAGCATCTGTTCTGGTTTATAGCTGAAAGCACATGTCAGTACAGGATTGGAGCCCTAAATGTTTTGCAGAGCTATGAGATGTGGCTCCTAGAGCCAGTGCTTTAGAATCATTGGCTTAGAAATAGGTTTAGGAAAAGGCATGACGTGCTCTTGTGTAATGAAGGGAGCACAGGTAGGGTCATGCCTGCTGGATCTAAGCTCCGTCCAAGTTTCTGGGTTTAATCCTTCCAAATGAATGGCTTTAGGGAGCTCCAGCTGAGTGCTGTATTTTCATTCTTGGAAGCGGTCTTCAAAAGCATCCGGCACTCTTTGTGGATTAAGTGCAGGTTCTTAGAGGCTAGGATTAGCAGTGAAATAAATGAGAACCTGTAGTTTGGACTCGGCAGAAAAAGGGTAGTAGAAAGCTGCTTGCAATTCTAGAAGTGCTACTGTCACCTTCTTCCTGCTGCAATAAAGAGAGAAGCACCTTATCAGAAAATTCACCTACCTTCAGCTTGTTTATCCGCTCTGAGTAGGCAGCCAGTGTTTGGCTGCTGTGTCCTTGCCTGCTGTCCTCTTGGACATGCTCAGACCTTGTGTCAGTGCTCTTCCTGAAAAGCAAGCACAAGTTTGTTCATAAAAACTTGGTGCCTGCCCTTGTTCATTATTTGTCACTTGATATTGATGCAACTGGTTAGAAAAGTGCTCTGAGAATTGCAACAGAGTATTAATGAAGGTTCCTCCGCTCATAGGCCTTCAATAGGTGTAATTACTTGGCAGTAGCTTCTTTAAACCTTATTTGAATTAAAGCTACATGTTTTGGCTGGTTATGTCACCACTGTATTAATGAGGAATGCAGGAGAGAGTGCTAGTTTGCATTAACTGAGCTGCTTTAATCCTTTGTAACCATACTTTTTAATATATTACTGCCTTACAGAGAGAGAAAACATTTACCCAAAGGACAGCAGAGTTCACTGTCAGCATCTCTGCATAAGGGCAATGTTCTTTGTCCTTAATAAGGACCGAGTGTGTTCTTAGTAAGTGGGTGTTGAGAATTAATATTGTGTGTAATTCTGCATGTATACTCAATGGGGAACTGTGTGTGGTTTTGTTCTGAGATTTTTATAACCTTTTCCTACGATCCCCTTCAGTGTATGAGTGCGGAGTGGGTTAAATGCCTGACCCAATTTTTTTAATGGTTTCATACAGCCTTCAGACCAAATGCTTCACTAAACCCACTCTTGTCTGAATAGAGTGACTCCAGACGTACGCTTCTCACGTTCGTTGTCCAGGTCAGCAAAAGTATTGTTCCTTTGCACATGTATCTTTGTCCTGACAAAAGCGATATTTGCTTAGCCTTATCACAGATGATTTGTAAAGAAACCTTACCTTTACCTTGCCTTGTTTGTTTAACCTTATCATAGATTACTTAACTTGCATACTTGGTTTTTATATCCTTTGATTGAAGACACTTCACTTTGCCCAAAGATGTTAGTAACTTTATTAAAAAAAAACCCAATAAACCAACCAGCTAACATCTGAGAGGCATTGGCAGATTTAATCTTCATAAAGCAGCAGGATTTTTACTTTCCTGGGAACGTCACTGTGAGAGCCTTTTGCAGTTGCACTTTGCTTCGTTGCTGCATTTTACTGGGCCAGACTGGGAAGCTATCTTCAGTCCTGTGAAATAATGTATTTGGTTGAATCTTGAAGATTGCCAATGGTATAATCAGTGCTACATCTGCTTGTACTGAGGAGAAACGATCCACGTGGTTTCTTATCTTTTCTAGGCCAAAAATAACACCGTAGCTCCTGCAGGCTTAAAGAATTAGCCTAATTGCAGAACTGGAAACTGGGGTGAAGGTGAAAAGGGTATTTCAAAATATTCAAACCAGGAGCTGAGTGCCTAAGCATTGGGATGGAGAGCCTTTGTCTGAAGCTCTGGACGGTGAATCAGAAGTATTTATGACAATCATTTTCATGGACAGTCCTGTAGGGGCAAGTATCTGCTGAATCACAGGTCTGTTCAAACTTAAGTCAAGCAGTTTAGTTCTTATGTGGGAATTGCAAACAAGGAAGATTGAAAGTGAGGGCAGTGTCATCTTCCTTTTGGTTGTAATGTGGCTCCTCCAGACCCCTGCTGTGGCTCTGCTAAAGCAAATGGGGCACTTCTCCAGTCCACGGTGTCTGCTTTGTGCCATCTGCCCTCGCAGTTCCCAATGCAGAGGAAGTGTGAAATGTATAACCACGTTTATTCTGCTAGGTGGTCAAGGCTGTCTCCCTTACAGAAAATGCCTTGTTTCTGTTCAACCAGCACAAAGGCTCTTTTATAGCTGCTTGGCTATACATCTGCCGAGGTGCCTCAGACTGTGTGCACTGGTTACTGTTTGAGCTCTACAGGCTCTGAGGCTGTGATGCACAGTGATACGTTGTTTATATGTTGCCTCCCTTTCCTTTTGAGGATAGGGACCTGTGCTGAGTCCTACCCTGAACAAAGCTGGTGTCAGTTATATGAAGAAACAGTAGCCTGGAGATTTTCCCTTTAAAAGCAGGACTGGAATCCTCCTGTTTCACACTTTGAATTAAACGTCTGAATTTGGCAATGTGACTACAGGACAATAGAACTTTCTGTAGGGACTTCCTGCTCCAGAGACAGACCTGGCTTGAAAGACAGTGTGTGCACCAGTGTAGAGGGACTCCTGTCTTTCACAGGGTGCTTAACCGACTTCCTAAAGTTTTCAAACTTTATTGCAACCTCTGGATTTCCCTCTGTTTTCTCCCCTCCCCCTAATATCTTTTTCTCCTGCACGTGTCCTTGTACTCATTTCACAAAGAAACTTTGCTGAAACTAGTCCTGCCCAGAAATCCACACTCATCTTTTGAAATGTAGGGGAGGGAGTGAGAGGAAGATCTGTAAGTTGACAAAGTCCTGGTGAGTTCCAAATCTGATGTTTGTCTCCTTTGGCTTTCATATATAGAAACATAGAATGCCTTGGTTTTCTGTGTTGGTTTCTTTTAACCCCACAAATCTATCTGACCGCTCTTCAGTCCCATTCCCAAATAGCATTCTGATGCTGTCACTGCTGACTTCTGGACTCAAAGCAGAGCTTGGGTGGAAAAACAACTTTGCATCAAATTACCATTTAATAGATCTCATGGGATAAAGGAAGAGCACAAGAATATTGTGCCCTGTTTCACCTTAAGCTCTTATGCTTTGACGTTCATGTTCTCTTCTCCTCCATTAGCATGGATAAATATTGAAGTCTGATAGCTGAATGTGGCAAAAGGTGGCTTGGGGCAGATTCATGGTATGTTCCACCACGAGTCCCTGTCCCTCGAGAGCAGCAGCTCTGCCCTGCCCAGGCCCTGGCACTGGGGCCTAGCTCTGACTTGTGAACACGTGCCTGTACTTGCGGTCTCTTCTGGGGAGTGTTTCTTTCTTGTTGAAGCTCTTTTTAGGCTTTGAAGATGCATTTAGGCTTTTTGTGGCCTCTTTCACGAGAGTGTGAGAAGTTAATTTTCAACTTAATTTTAGACTTGCTGTCATTCTTGAGCAAACTTGAAGAAGTGTGGCTTTGACCTTGCTCGCAGGGAAACTTAGAGGAACCCGATTTCCCAGTACATTGAGGGAACTCTTGCCTCCGGTCTAGAATTTTGTGCTTCAGCATCAAAGCACTTTGTAAACCTTTCCCATGCTTCCTCCACTCTGTGGAACGGCTGCTTTCCACACGTGGCATGGGGTTATCCCCAGGGCACCAAAGGAGGTACCGTCAGGGCAAGGCATGGAGTGCAAGAGGTCCTGACTCTGTGTCCTGCAGCCAAAACACACCTTCCCTCTTTCACTAGTCGCTTCAATTAAAATTCCACCAGTGGGGCTGATGTGAGGGGAGGCAGGAGCAGACTTGTTTTCCGGAGGGAGAGAGAGAACCAAATTTTCTGCTGTAATGGACCTTTTCCCAGAGCAGGCTTGGGAAATGTCCCCACCCCACCAGTTAAGTGCAGTAACAGGTAGAAGTTGCAAAAATAATCAGCATTGTCTTGCTTCAGCTCCCAAAGGACATCAGAGAGTGGTAAATGAATTGAACTGCAAGTGAAAAGCCCTGCAGAGACAAACCAGTAGTTCTCAGTCAGCCCTTCTGAACCATGACCTGAGGCGCTCATTGAAAATGATTTCTTAATAAAACACAGGGGAGCCAAGTGTGCAGAGGTGCAGAAGAGACTGCTGGTGCAGGGAGAGAAGTGGAAGAATGGAGAACCTCCTAAAGGTGAAAGGTGGTGAAAGCAGGAGAGCCAGAGTAAAACCAGGGGGGGTCATCTTCATGTGGTGGACTCCAAGCAATTTCAAATATTCTAAACAGAGGTCCCATGAGTAGAGATATGAGGGAACCAAATTCCTTTGGCATTTGCAATATCAGGCTGACTAAAGTAACTGCTCTTGTGCAATGCTCTGCTGAGCTACCGTTGCTTCTTTTTTAACTGCTGCTCAGAGTGAACTAGTTTCTAACAATGATGGAGAGTCGGGCTGCCTATATAAATCTGGGGGCTATTTAAAAGGGGCTCACCTTTGCAGAGGGTGATAAAAGTTGAAGTCAGAAGAGCTGAGAGTTGAGAAGAAGCAGTCACTTGCAGTTGCTGAAGAAACTGCCTCCCTCAGGACTGTGAGGACAATGTGAACCTTAAACTTGCTTAGCCTTAGTTTTAGGTGTATGGTAGGGCTAGTCAGAGGATGACTGAGATACGTTTTTCAGAAAGGAAATTAATCTGAAATAAGTGCAAGTAAACAGTAGAATGTTAAAAAGGGCAAGGTAAGGAACAACCTGTTGTTTTCCCTGGCTCTCGTTTGACACAGCTCAAACCCATAAAGATGGAAATCTTATCTGATGGGCTACAATAACCTTGTTTTTCTTAGATGTAGAACTCCCCTATGTCTGTCTTCCCAAAGCAAGGAGGAATACCTGCCAAGAAAGCAGTGTACTCTGAGACTCAGCTGCTTTGGCATGCTAGCAAAACCATCCTGCACTAAAGTGACAAGCGTGATGCCAGTGGGACATGTTCTGGTATGGCATCTGATTTAAATCTAAGTGGGAGCACTCATGCAGATGACTGATGGCCAACATAGGATAAAAACAAAACAGCCCTGGTGAGCAGCCTGCATTGTAGCTGGTATAATTTCATGCCTAGTTACCGTGTAAAACGGTCAACTCTTCACCCGAAAACGAGGTTTGAAAGTAACTTCTTAGAGTACATTTTCTTCCTGTCCAAGCAGAGAGAGTGCAATGAACAGTGGCTTGGATTTTATTTTCTTTAGTAGCCAACGTGACGTCACTGCTTGTCTTTGTGTCTTTCTCTCTTTGTGCAGTGGGGCAAAAAAAGCCATGTCCAATTTGGGACTGGTGCCAGTTTTATCAATATGATGATTGTATGTAGAAGAAAGGAGCTGCAGTGGTTCTGGTGCTGCCTCAGTGGAAAGCACTCTCTTTCATGTAACTGTGCGTCGTCGTGCACTCTGTGGTTAGCTAAAGTAAATGTTCACATCCTTGTGTGTGCTGGAATGTAACAGAATTACGTAAAATATTCCAGACCCTCTTCCTGACCATTGTCACTGTTCTGGCATTGTAACTGTTCTGGTTCACTTGGATGATACTGTTGTGGTTTTTTTAATTTTTAAGTCCTTAAATGTTCTGTGGAGTTACTGCAGTCCTTTCTACATCAGCCTTTGGGACTAAAACCATAGCTATAACTTTGAAAATTGGGAATATTCATACAGACTTAGACCTGCATCTCACACCAGACGATAATGAGCACTGAAAGCTAAACTGAGCCCATTGATATGTTGATCATCAGTACTTTTTTCTTTCTGATTAACATTCAACCTGTGTCTTCTATAACGTTTCAAGAAAACCATGGGATTGTCCATTCTTCATAGATCCAGTTGCTCAGTGGATTTGAGCCCATACTGCCAGAGAACTTGCTGGCACAGTATCCTGTTAGGGCAGTACCCATGGTGGCCCGTGGTGCTGTGGTTACGTATATGATCCAGTTTGGGTTGGTTTTGGTTCCCTGAGAGTGGTCCTAGGCTGAAAGTGACAGACTGACAGCATGGAGCTAGTTTCTGTTGTGTTTGATCTGCTGTGATGTGGAGTCTGTAATCCTGTAAGGATTGTTGCATTCCTGCTGGAGTCTGTGTGTTGTGCAGACAGTGCAGGGGGTTGTGTACCACAGCCTTTGATTTGGAAAGCTCATGTGCCAGGGGAGGCGCAGTAGCTGACAGGACACTGCACAGTACTATGGGCAGCATTGAGCAAGGATAGATGCAGATGTTTTTAATTATGTTTAAAGTTAAACCAGATTCAATTTAGACAAGCAGCTTGGAAAAGAAACCTGGTCTGTGTGATAGGCGAGCTTCCTGGCTGCCCTCTTGGTCAGGCTGGCTGTTTTGGGACCCCTTTGACTCTTACCTGCCTTGTTTGCCTTGTCATCACCTGTGTGTGCTGCTGTGGGGTAGCCACTTTGGTAGTCCCATGAGTGGCATGGAGGAACTCTGCTGATGGGGCCCAGGCTTGCTGGAAACTCCAGCCACTAAAGGAGGCAGGCCAGCAGGATCTCAGACGTTTGGGATAAGCTGTCCCGTGTCTCTGGGGTGTAAGAAGATATTTGAATGAGGCATGCAGTTCTAGGAAGGCTGGCACCTTCTGTCCCATGCATTTGCTCTAAGTTGCCAGCTTTTGACAGTTGTCCTTTAGTCATTGAGAGTGGAGACTCAAATGTGCTAGTTAACCAGGCTGGGACAGCAAACCTCCTTGGATCTAAGGTACAGCAGATGTCACACTAGCCTCCCAAAAGGGCGTGAAGAGGGATTCGTGTCAAGTGGCCAAATTCACCTTCCCTTCTGCTGCCCAGAGCTTTGGTCATGGCTGAGAAGTCCAGTTTTCATGCCAGGAGAGCATGGGAACGTTGTTACGAAGTTAATATCAGTGGAAGCAGGAAATTCATAAGAGCTGAAGGGGAATTAAAACAAGGGCATACAGAGAGTGCTGGAGCACATTCATCCGTAGATTATGTGTTTCAAAGAAGAACTACCACTGCACAGGGCTTTATCTGGTGGGTAAATGCATGCTTGCCTGAACCACAGTAAATTAAACAGAAGAGTAATTTGGAAAGATGATGGATCAATCTGTTTCTCTGTCTTCTATTCACAGGGAAGTGTTGGAATGATTAGGGATTTGCACATGTGCGTGTGATACACATATATGCACCTCTTCTCCCTGGGGGAGAAGGTACACTACAGTTGGTGGTGGGGAGATACTCTCCTAGCGCTTTTCCTACATCTTGTCCCTGGGAGCTCTTGGAAGCTGGATACATCAGGAGGAGTGGGGAAATAAGAAGGGCAAGGAGTGAAATAACATGAGGCTCATTGAGGCTGTATTTCTCGCTCTGCCATGAGGATGACCTTGCTGGCTAGATTGATTTAGGTTTACTGCAAATCTCATCCAGTCAGCAAGCTGCTGGAGGAAACTGCTGGCAGTGTCTCCAGGTAACAGTAATAAAACCCTCAGTGATTATAATATTTCATTTATAAATGAACGAAATACATAGTAGGTGACTGGAACAGAGTGATTGTATGAAAGGGCAGGCAGGGAGCTTTGTGAGGGAAGAGCGAAGGCTGGGTATTGGCTCAGGCTTTCCAGTGCTCTCCATGGGCAGAGCATAGGATGTGACTTCTAGGAAATGCAAGATGAAGTGGTCTTTGTTTGGAGTGGCCACACAATCCCCTCATGAGCAAACACTTTATCATGCCAGTTAGGCTGTGATGGGTGATGTATTACAGTAGGAGGCTTGTTGCTCAGTGTAACTGCTGCTGCCTTTATGACCAGGGAAAACCAGGCAGTGAGATTGCTTCAGTGCTAAAGTCACTGTTAAAGACCTTTCAGGGGAAGTCCTTGTGGCAGAAGGCTTTCGCATTTATTAATTGGTCTGATTTCTCTACCATGTGAATCTTTCTTAAATCATTCCAAAAGTAAGGAAGAGGGTCCAGGTAAATTTATATTTAATGACATAACATTTGAACATTGTAACAACAGAAGTGTCATAGAAATTACTTTTGCAGTTGCTAAATGGAGTGAATTCTTTCTTTCCTCCCTCCCTCCTTTCCTCCCTCCCTCCTTTCCTCCCTCCCTCCTTTCCTCCCTCCCTCCTTTCCTCCCTCCCTCCTTTCCTCCCTCCCTCCTTTCCTCCCTCCCTCCTCTCCTCCCTCCCTCCTCTCCTCCCTCCCTCCTCTCCTCCCTCCCTCCCACCCTCCCACCCTCCCTCCCTCCCTCCCTCCCTCCTTTCCTCCCTCCCTCCCTCCTTTCCTCCCTCCCTCCCTCCTTTCCTCCCTCCCTCCCTCCTTTCCTCCCTCCCTCCCTCCTTTCCTCCCTCCCTCCTTTCCTCCCTCCCTCCCTCCTTTCCTCCCTCCCTCCCTCCTTTCCTCCCTCCCTCCCTCCTTTCCTCCCTCCCTCCCTCCTTTCCTCCCTCCCTCCCTCCTTTCCTCCCTCCCTCCCTCCTTTCCTCCCTCTCGTCCACCCCCACCCCCCAGCAAAACCTTGCGGAACATGTCTGGACATGAACGTTATTTTGTAGGGATCAACACACAATCTCAGAGGTTAAACTTGCCCTGTAAGGCTTTCGCACTCAAATTAAGCTCTTTTATACATGACATTTCCTGCATCATGGCAACTAGCTTTAAAAAAAGTGCTTAAGGAAGACTTAACTTCACATAGGCAAGGCTGGACTTACCTTGAGCTTCCTTTTTTAAAATGTCAGTGTCGCTTAATAAAGCCCTTAATGCCTTCCTCAGCATTGCTGCCAGTCCCTTCCCTGGTGTGTGGGGTAGACATGAGCTCCATGGATGCAACCAGGGAATTCTTGCTTTTGTGAGTTATGGTACTGCCTGTCATGCCTGAGATAAATGTGTATCTTTACATACTCCTCAAGTTGTGCATCATTCTCCTTTCCTACAGCAAAGGCCTCCAGTTTGGAACCTGAGGAAGCCTCATAGTCAAGGAGAATTTCATCCAAGTAGAAACTCAACGCAAGGCTTTTTTCAGCACATCTCTCCCAGGAGAGGCCTATGCATACTGTATCTTTAAACTCTAACCATTCAAGATTGTTGCTGTTGGGACTTCACCGTAATGCACGGAGTAGGCACAGCACAGCGTCACACCCTTTGCTTATTGTAAGCAGCTGTGTGGCCACTAGCTGGCTTGAGTTCTTCCTCTCCATGCATTTTTTTTTTATCTTACCCCCACCCTGCCTTTTTTTTTTCTTTTACAGATTTTGGCCACTGCTTTTAAAATCATTCAAATTTCCATCAGCGCTAGATGAGGCTAACCTCTGAAGCTGTCTTGCTTTTACTGCTGTTCAGGATGTCTTTTTTTAAGTCATTTTTTTTCTTTCCTTCTTCAGTCAAGTCTACAAAGAATACTCTGTTTTATGTGCTTTATATGTATGATTTCTCCTTAAAGGACAACTCATTTCCTCTACTTTAGAGGTATTTTCTTTAAATCTGTCACTTCCTGTCTCTTCCCTGGCTCTCCTATTTGCCAGTTTTTACAATTTTGTGTAACTGTTCCACTCATTAACTTCTCAGATCCTTTGGGAATTGCATTTTGTCCAGGTGAGGTGAAACTTCATTTTTATTCTCTGGCAAGAAGTATTTGATGATTAATTCAATTGCTAAATTGGCTTCCAAGCAGAAGCAGGATTGGAAAACTGAAGGGGAATTAATCATGTCTGCTTAGCAGAAGGGACTTGAAAACCTGGAGACTGTACTAAAGATGTCAGTGAAAATTAAATTGCATCGTAGCTAACAAGCTTTTAGTATTTTATCATATATTTTTTTTGGTTTCTTGCTGGCTTTCACTGTTTTTTACCTTCTAGAAGAATAGACTGTTCTCTCCCAAGAAGAGAGCAAAGTCTCATCTCTGGAAAACGCTAACTGACTGTAAAGGTGAAGCCTCTGGGCTTTTGGCTGGACACCCGAACGTTCATGTACCAACACTAAACACATGCACACAAATGGGACGAGACAGGCCCTTGTGTTGCTTTTCAGAAATTAGAGATATGGTCCACGATCTGTAGTGGTTTGGAGAGTTAAGACTTAGTCTATGAGCTTGTATGTGAACAAACATGAGGAGAACCTCTGATTCACTTCTTGTAGCCTTGGTGCTCATAGACTGTACTGAGACCTTTGTCCTTGGCGTTTCCTGCAGCAAAAGAACTGCTTTTGCATTCGGGTTCCTTGCGTAAAACCAACCTCATACTTACAAGTGTTTCTCTTGAACTTTCCACAGAATGTGTACCTCAGTCAATTTAGATTGAACTGTCATGCAATCATAGAATCATTAAGGTTGGAAAAACCCTCTAAGATCATCCAGTCCAACTGTCAGCCCAACACCACCATGCCTACTAAACCATGTCCCCAAGTGCCACGCCTGCATGTTTTTTGAACACCTCCAGGGATAGACACTCCACCACTTCCCTGGGCAGCATCTTCCAATTCTTGACCACTCTTTCAGTACAGAACTTTTTTGTAATATCCCACCTAAACCTCCCCTGGTGTAACTTGAGACTGTTTCCTCTCATCCTATCGCTTTGTTACTTGGGAGAAGAAAGGAGCACCTACCTTGCTACAACCTCATTTCAGGGAGCTGTAGAGGGCAGTGATGTCTTCCCTCAGCATCTTCTTCTCCAGACTAAACAGACCCAGGTCTCTCAGACATTCATATAACCCCTGTGCTCTAGACCCTTCCCTGGCTCTGTTGCCCTTCTCTGGATGCGCTCCAGCCCCTTGATGTGTTTCTTGCAGTGAGCAGCCCAAAACTGAATACCATATTCAAGTTGCAGGCTCACCAGTGCCAATTATAGGAGGATGATCTGTTACCTGCTCCTGCTGGATGCACCATTTCTGATAAAAGCCAGGATACTCTTGGCTACCTGGGCACACTGCTGGCTCATGTTCATCTGGCTGTCAACCAGCATCCCTGTCATTAATGTATGCACAATAGGACATGAATTCTGCTAATGGAGAGCTGAGTTCGAAACAGCAAGCATTTTATCAGATAGTGTTTAGGATTTAGGGGTTTTTTTAGTATTAAAAGTGAAATACAGATGAGTTGCGTGAGTTTCTTCTAAATAAGACCTGGCATAAGGTTGAATTTCCCTCTGATGTAAATGAGTGTAATTTGACCAGGTAGCAAGGTTATACTGATTTACATCAGTTAAAGATTAGTCTTAGAAATCTTGTTTAGGACTACATACAAGTACTGCAAGAAAATAGTGAGGCCTGAAGGATGTGTGTTCAGCATTTTGTTAAAACAAATGGAGTCCCTTTTGAAAAAGCTTCTGCCTGCAAGACTTCATGTCTTGGTTACAGTGAGTTCAACTTCATGGGACTCCAAAGGCATTATTACAGTTTCTATAATTACCCAAAATAGCTGTTCTGTACCTAAGATTGGCATGACATTAAAGCTCAGTGTCTTGGGCTTTTGCAGGACTCAGCTCCAGTAATGACTCTTTCATTATCTAGCTGGGAATCTCCCTTTGAAATGTATAAAGCCTTTTATAAATAAGGGAGCTAGGATGTCAAGCTGTGAAATGTCTGATTTTTATTAGCTATGTAAGCTCTGCTTTTGGTAGGACATGTCAGTAAGGTCTTGCATATAGAATCATAGAATCATAGAACAACCAGGTTGGAAGGGACCCATCAGATCTTCTAGTCTAACCATTCCTATCAAGTCGGACCCTCAGCCCCACACACCCACACACGGCAGGACTTGGCACTGCCAAACAAACCCCCACAAGCAGAAAAACCTTCCTCCTGCACTCACTTGAAAGGAATCCAGAGTAAATCGAGGGAACCAAACGTTTCGCTTATTGTAAAGACGACCGACGCGGTGGGTCAGTCTGGATCAGAAAGCCCACCTCCTGCTCCCACTCCCTCCTGGCCGCTCGCCCCGCCGCACCCTCAAACACAAGCTGGGTCCCCCCAGCCGAGCCCTGCGGCTGCCATCAAGGATGGGACATCACTGGGAAAATGTCAAGCGGCTCTTGAGAAACACAAACACTACACAAAGGCAGAAACCTTCACTATTGCCAATAATTTTTTTTCCAAGCTTTTAAGGGTCCCAAGAAAACCCGTCCTGGAACTTTCGCTCCCTGGAGAAAGAGAAGGAAGAAGCTCACTTACGACAGGCTCCTCTTACTGGATTTGAGAGCCAAGGTTTTCCAGGCTCTGGGCATCCCTAGCAACGATTTTTCTTCGGGGAAGAAGCAAAAGCCTTTTCTGGAAGACGCCGAGACCACCAGTGGCTCAGTTAGGGACACCCATCCTACCTTCAGCAGGTAGACCTTGAAGATGGCCTCGGTGGCACCACTCGCACCTCGCAAGATCCCCTGGAACAAACCTGACTCCTCGCAGGGTGGGTTGTTCCCTCTGGAGCTGTTCTCCTGCCTGACCCCAGCACTACACACAGTGAGGTGAGACCGACTTTCCCAGCAAGAGGTACAAAGATCCAAACGGAAGGGAGAAACGGCCACCACCAGCTTCTGGGGGAACAACCTGCTTCCTCTCCCTCTCACTGGAAATACCCTTTCCAACCGCAGCAGGAGGAAAAGTCTCCTAGACACAGGAGTGTGTGGTTGCCCTGGCCACCTCCAGGCAGGTCAGTGAGGAAGGAGACCCTCCTGCCCGCAGCTCAGATGGGTGGAAGCTAAATAAATCCTCATCGCCCGGTCGGCACCACCAGCCCCTTCGGCGCTGCAGAGCCGTGTCCCATAAGGTGGTGACTGCAGCAACTGCCAGCCTGGATGGGAGCTCTCCTGCCCGTGGATTTAGATGAGGACGGGATCGGCAGGGATCAAGGCCGCAGCATCCCACCTCCTGACCCACTTCCACACTGCCTCAGCGCCGGGAGCCGGCCTTCCCCAGCCGCCGGCTCAGCAGAAAGGGCTGGATGAGGCGAGCAAAGGCCACGTGCTCCGGGGAGATGGCAGTTATTTTAGAGCACTCGCCGCATCTCTACTCTTCTGATGTCCCGTTCCCATAGAAACCAGGCCTGGAAATGGCAGACATTGCCTTTCTTTTTTTTTTCTTTAGTTAATAAAATCAGCGTTTCTCCCCACCGATGCACAGAGACACCGCATCCGCGCTAGGAGATGACCTGCAGGCCCTGCCAGGCACCTCCATCCCCAGAATCATAGAATCACCAGATTGGAAGAGACCCATCGGACCATCGAGTCCAACCATTCCCACCAAACACCAAAACATGTCACCCAGCACCTTAGGGAGTAAATTCTGTGTTTGTAGAGGCAGGAGAAGCAGTTTTATTATGGGTTGTTAGTGGTTTTGCCTGCTGTCTCCATTGATAGGGGAAGGATTAGCACTGTTGTGGCAGTGTTTTTATATTAGATTTGAAGTTTGGAGCTCAAATTATGTGGAGGAAAAAAATGAGAAGTTACGGATGCGAAAATGCTCTTGTATAGATAAAACCACTAAAGTTTTTCCAAACATTAATAAACATCATTGCTTATAAAATGTGCATATAACATTAAAGCCTCCAAAATGACTGTAGCTTGAAATACTTCCCTGCAACTTCTAGATAAAGTCATTGAGTTTTTCTGCATTGTTTGCCAAGTGTTAATTCAGACATGCAAATAATGACTGAAGATCCTTATTTCTATAGCACAGGAAGTATCTTCTGAAGTACAAGCAACCATGACTTACATCAGCATTGCATTGCTCATTTGAACATGGACCTGTCCTTTGAAAATGCTTTTTTGCTGGATAAACTGTCTCCAACTGCAAATCTTCTAGTTCCTCTACTCAGTTCTAATTATTCTTGCAGTTGTTTTTCATTGAGTGTTAGTACTCTGAGAACTGCGATCTGTTGATCATTTTTCCATTATTTATATAGCAATTTAGCAGAGTCGCTAAAAATGTAATCAGTTTTGAGTATTGTCGGTTTTGAGTGTATCAGGTGTTAGAAGGCAGGTGTAAATGAAAACACAGCTGTGGTTCGTGCAGTCACTCTGTACAACTGACTGGTTTCGTACTTGCACAATTGAAGAAATTAGCAGTTCTCTCCTACAGGTTGTACATAAATTAGGGATGTAAAATGCCTGTAAGTGTACATTAATTGTATGCACAAATTACTGAAATACCATCTTGCTGAAGCGTCTGTAAAGCGTTTGGTACCAGATGTGGGCTGAGACCTACAGAGGGGACAAGTAATGAGAAAAACTAATTATACTGTAACACTGAAATTTCCTAAATGGAACGGAGCAGGGTGTTCTTGTCATAGAAAAGAGCAATGGGACTGGAGCTGATGTCTGTAGACTTTACCTTTTTTCTCACTTGAAATCTCAAGGAAGAACCTGAAACTTCCTCCTAGTCCTGTAGTACCACAGTCTAGAAATTTCTGTGTACCTCAGCCACTTTTTCAGTGGGTGTTTCATTAATCACTTGGGAGATCCGTTTTTTCCCTTTCAGTTATAACCAGATAGCATCTTGTCTTAGGATCAGAGGAGAATACATTATTTACGTTGTTAACCAGTCCCTTCACATTTACATTATTCCTTTACAAATATTTGTAGCATTTCAGTAGATTACATACCATGCCTCCTTTCAAACTACTGACATTACTCTTTCCTTTGTCTGTCTGTCCACAATCTGCCATACACTTGGGTAGTTTGGTGCTGTATTGGGTTTTGCAGCCAGCTTTCTGGCAGGAACATCTGTAGAAGGTACAATTTTGGAGTAAATGTATGATTTTAGCTCCTCAGCTCTGAATGTGGGGATACCATTAATGTATCCTAAAGCAATAGCCTTTTTGCTGTGTTGGTGAATAAGTTGCTTTGTAGCTTACACTGTAAGATGTAAAAACATTACAGCTCTCCATTTCTGGGAAGGTCTGTCAGGGACTCTTAAACATAATGATCCAAATGCAATCTCCAGGTCAGGAAACTGTGACTACTGTCTGCTGCAATCTGGAAAGCAGGAGGAGGGCAAGGACGATCCTGTTTCTGACCTGCTGCCTAGACACTTCCTGGAGGAATCTAACTGTCCACTGTCAGACAAGACATTGGCCTGGGGAGCCTTTAATCCAGTGCAGCATGGCTGCTCTATGTTTATATTCTTAAGTTCCTCCTAGTGCCGCCTCTGTCTTACTGAGTTGTCCAAGTTGTTTGCCAGCTGGCTTGTAAGCTCTGGATGCGTGTCATCTGGTTTCACTGCATCAACGGGGTGAAGCGAGATGAAATACATTAACTCTTCCTCCAACCCTTTTTTCCCAGCACTGTGAGCCTCTCTGTTTCATGAGAAATGCGAGTGAAGGCTTGGTGTCACCTTTTGTTTTCTTTTTCTTTAGTTAAGTGATGGGCCCCCTTCCAGAGCTTCTGCTCCCCTGGATGGATTTGTGTCACTACTGTTGTTTAAACTCTGTGATGTTTGTATCAGAAAGAACATTGTTCTTTAAAGATCTTATTGCTACCCTACATCCTGGGGTCATCTTCTCCTATGTACCTGTTTCCCCACAGGCTTTAATTCCTGGTGCTTTTTAATCTTTCTCTACAACTGAGTGACTTGTCTGCTCTTTTCTCTTTGGTGTAGTGGATTTGCACTGCTTCACCTCTGTGCTTTGCATTGAGAAGTAGCATTGAGTTTACTTCAACCCATTTTCCTCCTCTTATTGCTACCTGGAGGATCTTGTGAGCTCATTTAACACCCTCTAACTTCTGCTCGCTACCTGTTAATATTTTTCTTTGGATCCTTACCATTCTCTGGAGCATTGCCTCTTACTAATTGAGAGCTCATTCTAAGTAGGGCAAACATTGTAAAGGGCAGCTTTTCCACAAAGAGCCTCTTTAATTGCTGGTAGCACAGGGTTGTATCTGTAGTGTTTCCTTTCCCTTCGCTTAGTGCAGGTTCAAGTACTGCCCTTCCTGCTGGTATGCGAAAACATTTATTAAAGGTTAGCGCTTTGTGTTTGAAGGTAATAATTAATGAAGCTTCATGGTATAGGATTAGTTTTGGTATTAAGGAAAAGAAGTGGATATCCGAGTGTGTGCATTCCAGTATTATCAATTTTAAGCTTATGCAGGCTTTTCTGAGGTGTTGGTGATTGTGTCTTTTATTTGCTTGGAGAGAAAGGATTACTTGGAGAATAGGCCAAAGGGACCCTCTTATATTAGGAGATCCTAAGAAATGCCAAGTGAGTAGCTTCAGTTCTTATCTACTCACTGGACTTTCACAGATTTTGCAAGCAGTGTTGTGCATCATTGCCCAAAGCTGGTGCCCAGTTTTTTGAGTGTGTGCTGTCTCCTGGTTTTCATTAACAGATCTTGTGCTTTCCTCCTCCTCCTCCATTGTCCTGGGAACATGATGTGTTTGGTGGAAAACTTCCTTGACCAGACTCTACTGCTAAATCTTGTCAGCTGAACTTTAAATTTATAGATGGGGCTGGGTTGCTTTTAATTAGAATGCCACGTCTTGTTTCTCTCTTTTTTCCTCTCTTTAAATATGCCCTGTCCTTTACAGCACTCCAAAGGGCACTGCAGCAGAAAAGGAACGTCTGAACACTGTGATGTGAAGCCAAGAGCTCTTTAAATTTAATTAATATCCTTTCTTAAAGAAATTTGGCCTGGGGCTAGATGTCCACAGGTGGGAAAGACATATCTGCTTTTTCTACTGATGTCTAATGGTTTAAGAACAGTGTCGAGGTTGTTCTTTTTTCTGGTTAAACTGTGCCTAACCTACAGTGCTGTTTTCTGACCCTTGGGATTAGTGGGAAAACCCCAGCCAGTGTCTGTTCAGACCAGACTGGTGTGGGAGGACAGCATTGCTGGCTTGGCCCTGCCAAGAGGAGCCAATTTTTCATTCCCATCACCCCTTGGAAATCCACTTGCATTCATACTAGCCTCCCTTTTGTGTAAGGGTGATGTTAGGCAGCAGGTTAAGGCACTTCTGAAATAGCCAGGGTGGAACGAATAGCTGGTGTCTCAGAAAAAACCACTCAGTAGCTATCACACCAAGTAGTTAGTTTTTAGCCAGATCAGCTCTCTGAGCTGGCTAGTTCCACAGCTTCATGTGCCAGTGCTGGGAGGAGGAAGATAGGCCCCTTCCAGCAGCATCAGCTGTGTCTTACGTAGGCTGAGGCTGCCCCTAATCCCATCCGAGGGCCTTTCCCTTCTGCTGTGGCCAGCTGAACCAATCTAACTAGAACTGGTGGCTCATTGAAAACCAGATGCCCCTTAGTGCTGGCATGACCAGGAAAGTACGGCATGTTCATCTTCGTCTTTTAATTTGTTCAGAAACTGATTTCTTTGGTATGAATCTGTACCAGAATTTAGTTTTAAACCACCAGCTTGAATTCATTAGGCTTTTGACAGAGGCAAAGGGTTTTGTGAGTTGAGCACTCCTGTAGTAGTTGATTTTTCCAAGAATTTCGTAGACTCCTGGATGTCACTTATTTCAGAAGGTAAGGATTATATCTTATGTAGTCCTTCCTACCTTTGATATCAATCAGATCTCCTCATCTTGGCTTTAAGGCTGCAGGCATTGCTGAGGATGTTAGGCAGATGTTCATTCCAATTGTGCACTACTCATTCTGTTTCTGTTGTGGGTTTTTTCTTTTTCTTGTGTGGAATAAGGGGAGGTGGTAATTCATCATATCTGCTAAACTGATGTTACAGAAGTGAATATTTGAATTGAAGGCTTTTTGTGTGTGTGTGTATGAAAAACGATGTTGAAAAGTGAACAGCTTAGGAGTTGTTTCCTAAAAATTTATTTTGAGATTATCATTTTTGTAGTTGGAACATGATATTTTTATAGTATTGACTTAATAATGTTGTCTTTTTTATTTGACCCGCAACCTGTAAAATGGATAGTATTACTTTGCCTTGTGAGAAGGTAAAAAGCAGAAAAAAACCCCAAACGCCTAAACTTTACTGGTCTGTGCAGTCCTGTAGACTTTTCAAAACACTGGAGTTTTAAGGACAGAATGAAGTTGTCCCTTGTTCCTAATCCTTTTTTCTGTACAGTATTATAGCTCCCACAAAAGAATCAGACAGGAAAAAGGGGATTTTGGCAGCACTGTTTTGCCTTTTCTGTATCTTATGCACAAAGATAAGCATGTTTATGCTTGAACATGACTACACTGTGGAAAGTAATTGTTGATCTGATTAGCTCCACCGAGACAGAGCTTGCCTTCCTGTGCTTTATGGGTGTTCATCTGCCTGGGGCAGCGAAGGCTGTGCTACTGAAGCTTCTGCCTCATTTCCATTCTGCAGCTTCTCAGAGGATCAAACAAGTTTGGACAGCAGGCAAAAGGCAGACCTGCCTAGTCCCTTCTGCATGTCAGCCTTTGACCAGTTCATGTGTTTGAGGGTGCGAGAAGTTATAAAGTCTGAGCAGAAGAGATTTCTCAATATCTTTAGGAAGATCTTGTTTAATGCTGCTTGATTATTTTATTGTTTTTGTTGTCTTGGATGATTATTTTTCATGAAAAAACGGATTTTTATTTTCACCTCTTTTAATCTAGGCATTCAGGAAACCTGACATTGAAATTGGCTTGTATTGATGGCTAGATAGAGCTGAGAAGCAGACAATGGGAATTTCTCTCTCAGGAAGCAAGTATTCAGTTAAATCAGTAAATCCCCCTATGACAGTTTCATTCAAAACTGGAGCACAAATTCTCATACAATGAAACAAGCGTTCACAATGTTAGCGAGGACACTCAGAAGCCTCATTTAACTGCTGGGAATGAAGACATGCTACATGTGGCTTGTTCCATAAATATTTCCCAGTTGTAAGTCATTACGGGCAAATGCAATACCTTTCACCACAGTTGTAATTAAAAATGGTAGGATTGCTAAACTGTCGGCATATAAAACTCTCTAAGAACGTGCACCCTCATCTTTCCTCTGTCCTTAATCTTTGCCACAGCTGAAATGCACTGCCTGGGGCAATGAAGGGTGGCACGCTGTTCAGAGCAGTAAACGCTGAAGTGTGTTTCCTGGTAGGAACCTATTTTCCCATTCCACCCTTGGTCTCCTGTTACTATAAATAATTGTTCCAATGTATGGTTTGATCAAAGCAGGTGAGCAAAACCATCTCTGTAGAGTCAGGCTTAGGAAAATCACTTATTCTTTACTTGGGCTCCATATTTGTGAACAGCAGTGTTGTGGCTAGGGTGCGTGCTTAACATATTTCGTCTGCAAGACCACCACGTTACAGGGTAAAATATGATGAAAGGAGCTATGTTTTCTTGATTAGATTTCGTCAGTTTATTATCAGTCTGTTGCCCCATTTCCTCTGTACGGCATTTTCAGATATATGTGTTTGGTTTATCGATGGCGCTGCCCTGTGATGCTGAGGTATTACCTCACCTTTTGCCTTGTGCTTTCTGCTCTGCCTATACATGCCTGTTGTGTGTCACCTTAATTTTTGCATTGTTAAGCTTGGAGGTCAGAGAGAGGTTAGGGTTTTTCTTGGGGTTTTTTTTTTTTTTTTGGTATTTGTATTTTGTTGTTCTTCTTATACTGTTACCAAGCCTGATGGGTCCTGATCTGGGTAAAAGGGAGCCTTTGGCCATCGCAGGACTACAAATTATAAATAGGATTGTCTTTAATTTGCAGATTTTGAGCAAATCTTTATTGGAGCAGTGCTGGAGGTAGTGATTAGAGCCAAGGTTGGTTTTCTGATGAGGATGAAGTTCTCACAGCTGTCTGGCAGAGCTGTTTGTTTCCTGTAGATCCTTGTTGTACATATTGGCTCTGGCTCTGTGATAATAAAGTAGTTTTTGTCAAGGACTTCTTTTTCTTTCTGGGTTTTTTTTTCTTTTTTTTTTTTTTTTATTATTTCACCCTTCTCTGACTCCAGCACGTAATCTCAGGTTCTGCCTATATGACAGTGCAGGGCATTTCTGCTTCCCAAACCTCTTGCTCTTCCACAAGTAGGCAGACCATGCCTGGTTGGAGGTTGCTGTGCCTGACCCATAATGCTGCTTACACAGTCTTTAAAGTGGCTCATTAGGAACACAGGAGAGCAGTTTCTTACACCTGTCCAATTTCCATTTCCAATTTTCATTTGATGGAACAGAGATTTCCCAAAAGCCATACAAGAATTTTATGGCAAAACTTTGCCTAGGAGCTGTTTTGGACCATGGGCCTTGTCTTTAATTTTCTTCTTTGTAAAGGATTGTTCGTAAAATGCTGGAGATGCTCATTTAAATTCATCCTAGAAGTTCTGCAGAAATACAGAAATTTCAGATTATTCCAGGCACTTATCACAAAAAATACTTTGGAAATAGAAATGTACATAATTGGATATGTCCACAGAGATCCCTGCAGGGTGTGTGTTTCAAAGACTCTTGTCTCTGCTGTTAATAACAGTCCAGAAGACCTCAGACATCTATTTAAGGGTTTGGCTTTTTTCATATGGGGTACAGCAAAAAAAAAAAAAAAAGAATATAATTTAATACAATATTGAAATACTAGACAAATGCAGAACTGACCTCTCATTTAAGGTACTAGATTAGCCAGTAGATGTTCATATTTGGACTTGGCTTTAGTTCAGTTTTTTAAGGGAGGAGTGAGGGAAGCTGATGTTTAAAATATCTTCGTTTCTTGTATTTATGGATGACTTCCAAACATTTAGCACTGGTAAGTCTTGCTGCAGATTGTCTGTACTGGCACGTATTTCCACTGTTGCTGGCTCTCACTCCTTAAGTACTTCTGAAGGCTGCATGTGAATACACCTTTGCCTATTTGCAGGGACTGGAGTGCTCTGGTCCTCCTTGCTGACTTTGTGTGGTAGGCAGTCAGGCCAAGTGCCTAACTGTCCACGTAATGCTGGGCAGCCTCTCTGTATCTGGGCTTGGAAGCTGTGGCTCTTGCTTGGCACAGAGATCAAACTTTTCTTAGACTGCATGGATATGAGACCAGACACACGGATGGGCACAGTTCTGGATTTCCTTCTGTCCCTCAGCTGTAGCTTGCTGTTGTCTCTGCTCCTTCACCTCACAAATCACAGAAGCTAGTTTTCTTGGTGCTGATGTGTTTTCTCTTGCTGCTTGAGCTATTCAAGCATGCCAGACTGTTGGAGGGGATCTCCTGACAGTATCATGACTTGTTTTCCTTGGGTAAGATGTCCAAGTCTTAGGCATAGCTGGCCAGCAGAGAATGTCTGTAGTGGTGGGGGTTGTGATGTGAAACCCTACCAGAATATATCAAACCATTAAAAGTGACCTTCAGTGAAGGTCTTTCTGAGCTTCTCAAACCTAGCAATATCCTTTGTACAGCTCAGGAAGCAGCTACTAGCTCTCCTTGGTGGCAATTAGGTTATAGCAGTTCAGATGTCTTTGATGATCAGACATCTACCTCCTTTAGAGGCTGTGGGCTGTATACCAAACAGCTCATTCAGAAAGTCAGCTGAGATGTTTGCTGCCTTGTGGTCCCACAGTGCTTTCTGCAGAAGGACATATGGCTGATGTCTGCTCCTGCTCCCTGCAGTCCCCAGATGCAGCAAGGAAATTCCAGGCTTGAGATATCTTACATGATGGTCGTGTTTATTTCAGCATAACTTCAAAATGACTTTTTTGTGCCTTCCCTCTTTCATCCTCTTGGGGACTATCAGCATGTCCCATACATTGTGTGTGGTGGCAAGCTTTGTGAGCGCTGCTTCCCCCCAACCTAGCTACAAGGCAACAACAAAGGGCTCTTTCAGTGAAGCTTTCAAAGAGAATCTGGGGGAATGTGCGTCCTTTTGGTGTTCAGTGGATGCTTAGCTTGGCAGTGGTTGGCAGTCCAGAATGTTAGCAGCTTGAGGTTTGGGATACATGTAGTCAGGTGAAGGATGTGAGGGCTGACATTATACTGAGGGACAGGGAAGCAAAGTTGGGTGAGAGATAACATTGTGCACTTCCCATAGGTGGATTTAAGTTTTCTCATTGTATAAAGAAAGGATTTGCAAACCTTTTGATATATCCAAATACACTGTCCAAAGGTATATTCATCATTTAATGAACTAATGTTGAAGCGTTGACATTTCAAGGGTACAGATGAAGTGAACTTCAGAGGAGGAGCCAAGTTTTCTAATTTTTTTTTGTATTATTTAGTCTGTGCAGGAAGGTTTTCAGGCCAACAGCACTCCTTCAGACTGGAAAAGAAGACTTAGATGCTGAAAGCTTGTCGGTCGCTGCCCTCCCAGCCCCGCAGGCTCCCTGTTTGTATCTGTTGATCTAATAAAAGGTATTACATCTCCTGAAAAATGTTTCCTCACAAAACATTTAAACACACTGCTCTGGATTTGTCAAAACTGTCTAGGCGAATTAGGCAGGTTTCCATAACACTCCTGAACAGCATTTAAATCATGAAGATGGATTTGGAAATGTTATCCAAGTTTATTTAAATGGGTAGTAAAGTAGTATGGACAATACAGAGGTCTTTAATGTTTCAGTTGTTGAAAACGTCTCTCATTTTGAAGTCTAGGTAGAGTCTGTTTAAACACTAGTCCTGCAGCAGATGTTTGATTTGCTTTTCTCCCTTTTACTGCAGCTGGGCTTTTCAGTTACTGGAGATTCTACTGCATCATCATCTAATGTTACCTGCAGCTCTTGTTATGCATTTCTCCAGAATTCTTTTCTTTATTTAATGCTGTTGTCCACCAAACTCTTTATTTTCCACCAGGCAGCTGCACGTTCCTGTCTTTGGAAAGCACAGAAACATTGTCTTAACCAGCAGCTCCTAATGTATTGTAGCAGCAGTTATTCCCCTGCTTTACAAGATGGTGTGCCCTGATTAGCATTTGCTGCCAACAGACTCGATAATCCTTCAAGAAGCAGCACATCAATAAAATAGCTCCTAAAATACCATGGACATGTTGCAAGCAAGGGATGCAAGTCCAGCCTCTAACAGGCCTGGGTCTGCTCTGGCTCTGTTGTTGCCATGTTGTGGTGCTGCGCTTGTGTAGAGCATTCCCTTCTTCTGAATGCACAGATGTGCGATGTTCAGGTCCTTGGTTACTGGGTTTTCGGTGTTAGCTGAGAAATCGTATTCTTGACCACTGTTTCTCAAATACTTTCTGCAGGTGAACCTAGGAACTTCAAGGATCGTGAAGCCATTAACATTCTCATGACAAATTCTGACCTTTAAATCAAAATACTTTTGGGCATATTCACATCGTACAAGGGAGGAAGAACGTGGAAAAAGGTTAGCACAGCCCCAGATTTGTTCCCTTCCATAAATGTGCTGCAAGAGAATTAAAACACCCTGAGAGGAGCTGGTTCTTGTTCTTGCTGCACTGCTTTTTGTATTAACAAGCAGTCTGTGTTAGAGTGACAGGGCACCAGGATCTGTGGTGTATGAGACAGTTCAACTGATCTTATTTGAAATTGATTTTTGTTCACCTGCTGAATAAAGATGTGTGTTAGCCGATCTGACTGCCTGACATTTGTGAAGATATGTCTTTCAGGCATGCAGTGATCTGCTTTTCAGGGCCATTACTGTCTTTTAAAATTATTTTGGATCTTGACAGCTCATGTTTTTCCTTAAAGTGGGTAGTTCCAGGCTAACCAATAATGGCTCCTGCTGGGGCATCTGTAGTGTGGTGTAAAAGCAGGGGCCTGAGTAGGAAGATGTGAGAAACAGAAGGGCTGTGGCAGTTGCATACATTTGCAGTAAACTATCTTCCCAGAGTAGAACTGTGCCTGCTACCTAAGCTAAGGCATTTCAGGTCAGTCTGGGTGTTGCTACGCTAGGCTGTAAATACCCCTACTTGTTATGTGTGGCTTAGACTTCTATTCTACCATCAGGCAAAGCTACCGCATGGCTATAGCAAGCTGCAATATGAAAGTTTGTATTTTAAGAAGGTAGAGGCGTCTAATTTTTCTCATGCTGCTTGTACAGACCTCTGTTGAGTGCTGCTGTTTGCCAGCAGCAGGTTTAGCCTCAAAGCCATTTACTAGAACTGATTTTAATTACATTTCTCGTGTACTTAGTTGATTTGTACAGACCCCAAACCTGAAGAAGCACAGTGAAAACTGTCACAAGCAGTTCTGTTGCTTAGCTTCTGAATTCCACTGCCTTCCAGTTCAACACAAGCTTGCAAGTTTAATGTAAAAGGTTTTGAAAACTTTGAAAATCTCTGAGAAAAACAAAAAAATAGTAGACTGAAATGGTGCTGATTATCTGTTTGAAGGCAGAAGAAAACAGATTTTCAAAAAAGTACTCCTTGCTCTTAGGTGTCTAGAGAGAGTAGGGAATTTTTTCATGGGAATTTGAGAGCAGGGTCCTTCAGACCGTAAGGTCTTTCCTGTTAAATAATTTTGTATTTTTTTGATGAGGACAGACAGCTTAGTCTTTAGGTTTTGACCCATTTGTCCCAGAGGAATTCAGCTTCTTCTCTGCCTGCAGTGTCCAGTTATGATCCCATCAGACTTGGAAGACTCTGCACAAGATGGTTAGGACTATCATTGCTCGTTCCTCTGCTGCAAAGGCAGTTTCTCTTTCTGCTAGGATGGCTTTTTTATTTTTTGAGTCCCTGAACTTTCAGGAAGAAGTGACTGTAGGAGTTCAGTGGAAATGGCGAATTTAATGGTTTCTAAAACAAGCAAGCATCTTATTTCTTCACATCCTACCCTCTGTGGAGGCTTCCTGCTGGTACTGTTGATGACATTTATAGCTGTTGCTAACAGTGAAAGGGCAAAAAAAAAGGAGACTTGTTATTTTTACTGTCATAACAGTACTCAGGGCATCAGCTTTAGGAAATTAGAACTCAAGAGCTCTATTATTAGCTATTAGTCTTGCTGTCCTTTCTATGCATGCTCCCCCAAACTTCTTCACAATATTCTCCAACACGAGGTTTTGAAGCATTTGATTCTTCACTTTAACCACAGTAACTGGTTTAAATGCACTTATCTTAATAAGAGCTAAACATCTTGTGTCTCTCCTTAAGCAAGCTGCTTCCACATCTCAAAACTACCATGCAAGCTCCAGAATTCAGACTGTTTCAGTGATGCTAGGGAAAACAAAAACATTCCCCTTCTGTTGTGAGTTGAACAGAATAAGGTGTTCTGCTCCCTGGCCTGTTCTTTAAAAACCAAATGGCTGCTTAAAGGTTTTTTCCACTGCTGTGAAAAGTCTGTGAAGGAACCAGGAGCACTGTGCTCTTCCCCCACACGGGCAGTATTCCAAATGCTTAAAATGTTTTGAGAGTGAATCTAGAAGAAGCCCTGTAACAGACTGATAGAGCAGAGAATAAATGTGCGATGTTTAGAAGTGCAGCATTTGGTGTATGGTTTTCTTTAAGAAAAAAAAAGCAACACAAAAGACTGAGAAAAATTGGCAGGGAAAAGGAGACTGAGGAGCACAGTTCCTGCACGGAGTAGTGTTGAAATCTGCAAGCTCTGTTGAAATAATGGGTTTCAAAAGACCCCCACCTTTCTTGTGATTATATATCTTGCATGACCCATATTTTGTAGCACGTTTGCTACAAACACACTTACATAGGATTTTGTTTTCTTGAATTCAATCAGGTTCATGCAACGTTGCTAAAAGCAAAAGCTCTTTCCTGCTTTTGCCTGCCTCTTGGTTTAAAAGAGAGCTAAGTGAAATAGAGTGCTGACTAAAACCATGTGCACACAGCCCTCTGCAGTCATGGTACAGCTCTTTCTGCACGCACGCCTGACTGTATTTCATCATCCTTGCTGCATCCCTTAATGTTTCGCTTCTGTGTCTGTTTGAGGTTCACCCAACTTCTTTTTAGAAAGTGCTGTTCAGGCTTGCTGTGAATCAATGATCCAAAGGGGATGTCCAATGTTTGTAATAGTTTTAAGATACAGTTTAAAATTTAATCTGACACGTTCCTGCTTTTTTAGGACTTGGCATAATGCCAAACTTTGTCTTTACTCAGAACAACCCTGCAGAATTTGGAAAGGAACTCTTTTCTTCACATCTCATTGCCTCATAATTTATATAGTTTGTTCTGTGGTGTTGGCATGTATATTCAAAAGGCTGTATAGAAGGGAGTACAGTGCTGTTAGTCCTTTTCCCCTCCATCATTTCTGCTGGAGTCCTTGCTTTGGTGATGCTTTTAAGATTAATGTAAGGATTAATTCCTATGGTAACAACATGAAAGTCTTTCTTGGTAATTATTAATGGTAACACTTCTGGTTTTCTCACTGTGCTGCTCCTGAACCTCTCCCTAATCTCCTTTGATGGAACTGAAGGTTGCTGCTGAGATCTACCAGGATGAAAAGGTGGGGGGAAGTAGTGACCCAGCCTTAAATTTTTTTCTTGCTAGTTTTCAGCCCAAATCCTTCCAGCACGACAAAGGAAGAATGATCTCTTTTGCTGTGCGGGCATAGAAGAATAAAATACTGTGTTTGAGCTTTAAATGGATTTCCTGGCATGCACTTACAATATGTTAAGCTTTGACAGAGAGAGCTTTTACTGTAAGGAAAAGAAGAGATGTGGTAGGTTGTTTCCCTTCCCTATTAGGTTTTAGTAAAATTACCTTGATTTCCTCTCTCCCTTTTAAATTTTGTTACACGTGCAGCTAGAAATGAAGTAATAGGTGTGTACAATTCAATTTAACCTCTGAGAGAGCTGCTTCTAGATTTCCTGTATTGGTCAGCATGGTGCTCTGCACTCTGGGGGAAGGAGGTGAGCATCTTTTAAATAGTAGCAGCTTATGACTTAACTGTTCTGTGTCCATAAGCTGACATATCTCAGGGAAGAAATGCTGCTACACTGCTGTCTAGGTCTCTGGCACTTCATTGCATTGGCCAGCGCTGGACCATTCCATGTGTGTTCTGCATACTGGTGCAACAGAAGGACCTGCATTTTTCATCACAATAATGTAATCTGTTTTGCTTCCAGAGATCAAAAGGTTGTAATCATTTTCTCAGGGAGAGGGAACGCAAATTTGAAGTGAGGCAATTTTAAGGTTGTTGGAGGGTTTTGTTAATATGCTATCTCAAGCTTTGATTTGACTGGTCTGCTCTTTGTTACCTTGCTGATCTCCTTTAAAGTCTGAAACAGCAATTGCTGTGTTAACACCATCATTATGTGTTGTTTTACAGTGTTATTTCCTCGTGTGTTCCTCCTTCAATGGTTCAAATCCCATTTAATTATACAGATTACAAGGTTAGGCTGATTTTCAGATCCATATGTGCTCTGAGCTTTGTGCTTTCCTTGTACCAAGAAAAGGACCTCTTTGGTGTCTGCACTGGTGACCTTTTCTTAACAGCTCAGTGCAGTGTGTGAGCCTCTGGGTAGATTTTGGGTTTTGCCACATGCATTTGATCAGTCAGCTGTTTGCATTTGGATTTTGTGGCTATGTGAGTGCAAACAAGGACTGAGGAGGGGGTGTTGATCTGAAAGAAGTCTAATTGCTTACTGAGTTTATATAGGTAATAGTTTGGTGGTCAACTGGCTTACAACCACCACTGCAGGCAAGGGATGTGGAATCCTGGTGCACAAGGAGTTGTATGTGAGACATCAATATGGCTTTGTGGCAAGGGTGGCCAACAGCATCCTCTGGTGCATTGAGCAGGGTGTTCCAGCAGGTCAAGGGTGGTGACCCTTTCCTCTCTACTCAGCTCTGGTACAAGTGAGAGACAGACATCCTGGTGTGAGTTCAGTGAGAGAACTCAAAAGATGTTGGGACTGGGGCATCTGGTGTATGGGGAGAGGTGGAGAGAGCTGAGGCTGTTGTTCAACCTGGAGAGAGGAGGTTCAGGGGGATCTTATCAAGAGAGTGGTAAGGGAGATGGAACCCTCCTCTTCTCAATGATGCTCAGTGACCGGATGAGAGGTAGTGGGTCCAAACTGGCATACAGGAAATCACATGTAAATGTAAGATCAAGTGTCATTACTGCGAGGGTGGTCAGATATGGAAACCAGGTGTCCAGAGAGACTGTGGAGTCTCCATCCTCAGAGACAGTCAGCACCATATTGGGCAGTGCCCTAAGCAACCTCTATTAGTTGCCCTACTTTCAGCAGGATGGTGGGATGGGATGATTTGTAGAAGTCCCCCTTTACCTCATTTGTTCTGTTACAGTTTCTGAAGCCTCTTAAATGACCTTTGGATTGAAGTTTACCATTTGGTAAACCACTGGAATGTACAACCTGTTTGCAATCCTTTTGCAATCGGCATTTGCCTGTTGGATGTATGAACGCAACCCAATTGAAATTGCTCTCACATATCAAAGAGAAGGAGTCAAAGTTGCTTGCTTTTAAAACATTTGAGACTTGGGGCTGTTGGCTGCAAGTTAGGCAACACATTCAAATTCGTGTTGCATGTGGTAAACTTCTATCTAATAGAAGGGCAGGGAACCTTTTCATTGCTGATGGCCCAGTAGATGCATTCAACACATTTGACAGGCCACATCTTGACACACACTTGTTACTGTGCATATTATGTTATGCATAATAAGCTAAAACTAATAATATGGCTGTGAGCCATGTGTTCCCTGTCATTGGCTCACTACAGCAGAGATTTGCAGAAAAGATTCAAACCTTTGGCTTCCTTGTATGTGTCTTGCTCAGTCATCACTGTTCATGCCAAGTAAAATTGCACTTGCTCTTGAGGCTACTAGTCTTGAGATAGATACTGAGGCTTTAAAAGTCAGAGGTCTGTCGCTCTCTTAGCACCATTATGCACAGAATTTTCCCTGTATTGCGAGTTCAATTAAAATTGATGGTCAGCCTGTAGGCATGGAACGTTTTGGGAGAGGTATGGGGGTACAGCCCACCCTCCCCCCACCTGTCTTAGTTTATTTTAGACACTGCCTCGAACGCATTCATACACAACTAGAGCAGCACCAGTGGCATTGAGCCTACCATCCAGGCAAAATTACAGCCTGCAGTCAATAGGACTGATTGTGGGAACTGCCTTTCCTATAAAGATACATCACTATAAAAAGCAGCTTGATGGGTGACTTCCCTTTTTGGCCTCCTGAAGGGCTTTGAAAGCCTGGGTGGTCACTTGCAGTGTCAGCATCTTCCTTTCTATTTTTTTTTTCTTTAAATAAAAAATAGGGGGGCGGTGGGGGGTGAAAGAGCTTTTAAACAGCTGTCAATCCAAGAGGCCGTAAATGAGAACAAAGCACTCGCAGTGAGCCGTGGCAGTTAGTGCCTGGACCCAGAGTGTGGGAGCCCTCAGAGATCACGTCCTGAGGGCACTGGGATGAGCTTTAAGTCAAAACACATCCCTTCAGGGCACGCATCCTGCACTATGCATACTAAGCAGCAGGCTTGCTGCCCAGGGAGGCGCACCTGTGCGGGGGGGTCAGCAGTGCAGGCTTGCAGTGGGATTTTGCCTTCTGTGGCTTGGGGTCTGGTGCTTGTAGCTGGCGAAGAATCTGGAGAACAGGCCTTATGAGGAACGACTGAGAGAGCTGGGGTTGTTTAGCCTGGAGAAGAGGAGGCTGAGAGGAGACCTCATTGCTCTCTACAGCTACCTGAAAGGGGGTTGTGGAGAGGAGAGAACTGGCCTCTTCTCCTAAGTGACAGGAGACAGGACAAGAGGGAATGGCCTCAAGCTCTGCCAGGGGAGATTTAGGCTAGAGATTAGGAGGAAGTTTTTCATGGAAAGGGTCATTGGGCATTGGAATAGGCTGCCCAGGGAGGTGGTTGATTCACCTTCCCTGGAGGTGTTTAAGGCATGGGTAGATGAGGTCCTGAGGGACATGGTTTAGTGTTTCATAGGAATGGTTGGACTCGATGATCCAATGGGTCTCTTCCAACCTGGTGATTCTATGATTCTTATATATTTAAATATATTTAATACCTTTACAATTTAGGCAGAAAACAACGTAAATTCAGGAGAAGGCTCACATGTTAATATTATGTTACTTTTGCATCTTTAATGCATGCCTGTGGGTACACTCAACATTTCCTATGCTGTCAAGGCAGGGAGGTGCTGCATTACCCAGATTTTATGCAGGTATCGATGAGTGTGTATTTATATCTTTTTACATGGGGAAAATGGATGATGGGAGAAACGCTTCAGTCTGTGTTATAGGATATTGCTAGGGGATTTTGGAGGAGAGGGGACAATCCTTTCTGGCCAAGGGAGAATAGAGGAAGCATTATGCAAAGAATATATTTTGAAGCAAACTGTTCTCATTTTGTCTAGAGGGTGTTACGGGCTTTCAACCAGCTCAAGGCTGGGCTGACAGAAATGTTGTGGGGTTTAGGAAGAAAAAACGTCAAGTTGTGCATGTGGAATGGAATAACATCTGTGTCAGTGCTGACTGGAAAGTACTGGTGGCTGCGGTGGGCACTGAGTTGAATATGAGCCCAGAGTGCACTTATCACCAACGTAGGTAGTAAACACTTTTCTTCCTTGGCAGTCTGGTTAGCAAAGTGATGGAAGTTCTTATCCCCTTCCCCTTGACACTGATGAGATTCATCTAGAATATTATCGTTTTGGCTCAAAAGGACAACGAGCAACTGAAGAAAGTTTAGTAGAAGACCACTAAGATGGCCAGCGACCCGTGAGTTATTAAAGCCCTCCAAAGAGATGGGAGCTGTTTCCTTGGATGAGTAAGAAGGTCATCTTAACAGCTACCTACAACTACTCGAAAGGGCAGTAGTGAAGATGGTGGAACCAAACGCTTTGGTAGTGCCTGATGGCACAAGGAGCAATGGTCATGTAGCACAGTTTGAGAGGTCCAGAGCTGTGCCCTGCTTCGAGAAGAAGTGTGGGCTAAAGGTCCTTCAGAATCCAAGCTTCTGTAGTCATTGGAAGAGTTCACTCAAACTTCAGGGTAAAATGTGCAACAGTTGTTGACCACTGTGGTCTTGAAGCAAACAAAACCTGATCTGGTGAGTCTGAATGTGGCTTTGTTCTGATGTCTTCTAAGTGACTAATGTGCGGAGGTGGAAGGGAGGCACAGACAAGGAACATCTGGGTTGTCACCTCATGGCCAAATTGCCTACAACTTTGACATATTTTTGGCCACTTACACTTATTTAATGTGACTCTGGTTGTGGCGAGTTTAATGTTGCATTTTATTGATACCTAAATTGTGGTAAGCCTTCTGTGGGTAGGTAGGAATATGTTTTAATCCTGATCTGAACAAATGTTGGGCAGGAACCTGTGCATGAGGGATTAAAATGGGACACGTTCTCTGGTCTGCCTGCACTGGAATAGCTTCCAGATATTGTTATCTGGGTTGAATTTTTAGGCAGAAGGTGATGAGGAAGTGAAACAGATCTTGTTTTCATGTGCAATGTAGATACTCCATTGCATTCTTGGCAAAAATTCCTGCCTCCTAAGTGATATTTCATTTGACCCTGTGTAGTACTAGTAGGCAGAAAATCTTGTCTGTGTCAGATTAACACCTAACAGGTTTTAAGGTTGACACATCAGCACATCTCTCGGCACACCAGCAATGCATGTGGTAAAGAAGGTGTCTGCTAAGCATGTGGTTTTGCCTTGTCAGGATAGTGCTTGGGGCAGATTAGTTTAATTTAGGGTTTATCAGCTCATGGCAGAAAATATAGAGGCTGGCTTCTTTCCTGGGCAGCTGCACCTTGTCAAGGCAGACCAATACCTATTTCTCCCCTCATGGTTCATGAGATAGGTTCTTCCCTCAGGATATGACAAATTTTGTTGACTTCAGCGTGAATTTGTCATACCCTGCGGGAAGAAGTGGGCCGAGAACAGATACTGTCCCTCTTGAGAGTTTCCAGCAAACATGTATAAATCTGTTTTGTAGCATTTCCACTGTTTGCTGTCACCTTAGCCATATCATCATGTGGCTGAAAAGCCTGATTCCCTTCTGTAGGATGTCTGAGATCAGTTGCATCTTGGACTCTTGGCTGTGCCTTGGGTTTTCATTATGAAACCAATAAGCTGATCTTCAGACTGAGTATTCTTGTAGAGGAAAGAGGATGCAGAATGATTGTGCAGTTGGTACATTTTTCCTTAATAAAAGGTGAAACTGTGCTTGAAAATATACTATTAAAAGGCACCAAGGAGAAAATGGCTGTAGGAAGGCAAAGCTTGGAGGCTCACCATGCTGTTTCACTGGGCAGTGTTGGTGAATGTCTACACACTGTCTGGTTTGGTACTGACAGCTTAATTGAAGATTCTGCAAGTGGTTGTAAGACCTTCCTAAATGTGAAATGACACTGTGGAGCAACATTGGCAGTGCTGCTCATCTGTGGCTTTAGTTTTGACTAGTTGGCTTAAACTGTTCCATCTACTGTCATGGCTTTTCGTGATTCATTTTTAGAAAGCGCAAGCCCGGAAAGCTGTCTGTCTGTCTTACTTTACAGATTATGTCCAAGATTTTCAGTAGCTTAGATATGACCGTGGTCTTACTTCCTTCTGTCTGAAGGATGGACACCAGATTGTGAAGCAGCATGCATCATAACAGTGACGCATATCGAGGGAAATCCGGGAGCTGTCTGCTGGAACAGCTGCTTGTCCTTTTTTGAAGGAAACTAGGGAAAAAAAAAACAGGATGAAATTGAGCAACAATATGTGATACTTAAACCACAAGACTGAATTTCGCCACTGCCTCTTAATCAGACAATTGATAAGCAAGCTAGAGCAGCACTTGGGAATTTTGAATATAGTTGAGATGCCTTCTTTTGTAAGGAGTTTTCAGGGCTGTGCCTGTGGATGAGTTGTTCAAAATAATGATTATTCAGAATTTGAAACTTCTAAATCAGGGAGGAAGGAAAGGAAAAGCACTCAGGAGCTGAAGTTTTACATTATTTTTAAGTGGAAAAATTTTAGTCAGTGTGCTTTTAATTGCAAGTACTGCATTTTAATGTTTTCTTCAGCTCATGTTGCTGAAGAGAATTACTTCCGATATGGAGAATCCTTTCTATCTCCCCACTTTGTCCAGAAGAAAGGGTTGAGTAGCTGATATAGTTCACATTAAAATCCCTTTGCTCTCTTTCACAGAATGAGAGAGCAGCAATGATATCCATTGCAGTGCCAAGGAAAGCTATGCTCAGTGCTGCAGGAAAGCAAGTATGTGAACTGAGAAATGAAATCCAGCTGCTGCCAGCCCCTCTGACAGCCTGTCCAGGCCCATGTTGTAATACAAGCCATGTCAGGGTGGCAGAATGGAGTGTCCCTGGTGCACTGTGAGTTGACAAAAGGAGAGGTGTTGAAGCAGATCATCTTATGCAGCACAGGCTAAAGCAAGCTAATGAGATGTGCTCTCAGCATCATTTCCCAGTATTAAAGCCAAGGGGGATAACAAAGCCTGGTTTCTTCTGGGTTTCTTTTCCTCTTCCACATGTTTTTGCTGAGCAGTCGTGAAAATACAGTTCCAGAGTATGAATGCTGGCACTGAACTTGTTTAAAGAGGAAAAAAATCCCTCCCTTCTGAGTAACCTCTTATTTCTGATTTCTGCATCATCATTGCTTAATTATTGCTAATGATAATTGGGAAGGTTAAAGGAGAAGCATTCATACTCTGTAATGAAATCTGCAGTTGGACAATAGAGTAATAAAATCTCTAATTACTCAGGCTGGGAGTTCAGCTGTGATAGTATGGTGCTGTATTCAGCAGTGATTATGTGCGAGATTACATGTCCTTCTGGACAGATCTTTAGCTTAACTGGCTCTGTAGGAGGCGTATGGGATTAAGCTAGAATACTCTAGTATGCAGAGTAAGTTATGCTAGGAATTGCACATGCAACTTCTAATTATTTTAAAGGAGCTTTTTCTGAAGCATTTTGTGGATGAGAATGTTTGAATTGATCCTTAGCAGGGAAATGACATAGTAGGGAATTTCACTAGGGTTAATGCTAAAGAGACAAGTATATAAAATATTCTAAGTATATAAAATATAGCTTGTGTGTGTGTTGTAGCATGTGTGCTTTGAAAGGCATATGATCATGGAAGCTGCATCTCAGCTTCTTGAGACTATAAGTTTTCAGCATTACTTCTTCCAGTAAAAAATCAGGTGAGTAGTCTAGACAGAGGCGATGGAGGATTTGTCTTTGAAGGGGAGGCCAGTAGAACCTAGGAACTAGAGTGAGTCTAATGGGACAGGGCAGGGTTTAAACCTCTTCTTTTCTTATTTCTGTTTTATTATACTGTAGTTAGCTGGCAGTCCATCCAAAAACAGTTGGCTGTATTAATTCTTCCTAAGTGAAAGCTTTACATGGGTGTAACTCTTTTCTTTGGCAGTCAAAACATTTTTATTTCCAAAGGCAGAAAAATATGGGGGTTTTTTCCCTTTGGGTGCCATTTCTAGGTTATAGAGCTTCAGCTAACCCAGCTTTCGCAAACATTCTAAATTAAGTTAAAATATAAAAATTGGGGGAAAAGGGACACAAATGCAAGCTGGGAAAGTGGGACAAGGGCAGTGCTGCAGCTGGCTGCTAGGCTGGATGGTACAGAAGGAGCATGGTGGGAGGCGACATCATAATGTTTGAGAAGAAACACTTTTGAAAACTTGCAAGGGCACGCTTTTTATGTAGCACCCATTAACCCCTAAACCTTGCTGCTGCAACATACTGATCTGCTGAAGCCCTCCATGGGACTAGGAAGGATTATGGCCAGATATCAATATTAGCCTGTAGCCTGCTACAGCAAATGAGCATCAGCTGTGAGCTTTTCTGTGCTAGGGAATAAGTTAATGAGTAAGTGGGCTTAGGACTGAGTCTTTCAGCATTGGGATGATGCTGAATCAAAGTGCCCATTCTTAGGAATCCTGGATCCAAGTAGACCTGGACCTGTCTGCTGCTTAATGCTTGAAGTGGGATTCTGCTGCTCCCTGTGTCTATCAAGAGCTGGAAATCAAGTTTAGTATATAGGGGATTAATGAGCATCACAGGAGGTGCTGAATCACAGTGAACTCAGGATCAATGCAGACACTCCACAGAAAGTAGACAGATCATCCGAGTCAGGAGCAGATATGTGTCTCCCATCGCTGTCTGTTTGGCTGCAGTGCAGTGGGCAAATCATTCACATGGGCTCCTCCTCTCTTTTTCCCACCATGATTTCACTCTGAGAGCTCTCCTGGTGCAGAAGAGGCTTTGGTATTATATCATCTCTTCAGACAGTGTTTTCCTCCTTGCCAGAGTGGCTGGTGAGGTATTTCATCTCTTTTCAGTCATGCTGCTGAGAGTCCTGCATCAAATCTTTCCTGGCACCTTCCTTGCGGGCTAGATGAGGATATTGCTCAAGTTTATGGAGCCCTACCCTGATTTCCAGGAACTGGCAGTCTCTTCCTCAGCCGTGAGATGTGCAGTGGGACTGGGACCATACAAAAACCTGGAGTCCCAAGGCAGTGCCAAAAGAGCAAATCTCTTCCGAGCAGCCCTCTGCCTCCCAGGGAGGACAGGTTGGTTCGATCTGTTAAAAATAAGGTTGTGCCAGCTCCATGGGGAGCAAATGGCTGGGTGCGCAAGCTGGTATAAAATGTACTCTGTGCATTGTCCTGTATTTCTCTTGCCACCCAATCTGAAAATATCCTGTGGATTCAGTAGGTTGTTACCTTTTAAAAGAAGACTGGGTGTTTGAGCAAGACTTCATTATAAGGAGGGAAGTGCTATGGAATTCATCTGTTTGGTGTGGAAATCCTGTGATTTTTATCTTCTTTTTTTTGAGTACCTGGAGGTTTTTTTGCTACAGACACCACTTCCCATCCTTGATGTGCCTGGGAGCTGCAGTGGTTTCTGCAAGGGCCTGTCCTCTGGCTCTGTGGGGTTTCAGTGCTCTTTCTGCAAGGTGTATTGTGTCTGCTTGGTGTGGCTGAGATCTAAGAGCTGAAGGAAGTAAAGCCTGTGTTTGGTTGAAATACTGGAGAATAAATAATTGACCATAATCTGACAGCAGATCTAGCTATGCAGAGGACAGCTCATCACCATGTTAACAGAAATGGGCTTTCTAGTGGAAATGGAGCTGATGGATGTTTTCTAATTATTCCCTTGTGTTGCAAATGCTAGAGAGCCAGCTTGAAATCTCTGCCCAGAATTCAAAGCCTTAATTTGTTTGACCTTTCCACTGCTGCAGACACAAGGCTGTATGAATTGCAGTCATCTCCATTAATTTCTCTATTGTTCTGGGGATGCAAATGAGCATGTTCTTCCACAAATATTGTATGGAAGATGGCACAATATAGCTCCATGTCAGTTTTGGTGTCAGGCAATACTTAGCCATGTGTTTGAGGGGAATGCTGAGCCATGGAGGATCTGCCCCTGGAAAGGGTGTGCCAGGCAGGTTGAGGGTGGTCCTGGCTGACTGGAACTGGAGTTCTGTTTAAATGCACTGATGCTAGAGGGGTTTCTGCCCCTTTCTTAGAAATAACCAGATATTCTTGCATATACTATTCTCTTAGAAGTGCCTTGATTTTTGCCTTTGGTCTCATCCTTTTGACAAAGAATGGTACATTTCAGATAGCATATCTCAAGGATGTGTAATGCTTCAGTATCATCCTCTAGACTTGAAAATATTATTCCAACTAATCAGTCTAAACCCCCCTTGAAAGTGCCTGTGTGTTTTCCACTGTTTTATCAGGGAGACTTTTGAGGCTGGCTTGCTTTCATGTTTTAATGAAGGAAAGATATAGCTGCCAGGCATCTGCTAGCTCAGATAGATCTCCTGGTGCCAAACGTGTGTGCATGTGTGTCGTGCTGAGTCTGTGAATCACCAGTGGGTGCAGCAGTAATTTTTGGTAACTAGGAGGCAGATGAAATTGCTGGTTATGATTTGATGCCTTGCCCACAGCAGAGCAAGCAAAAGGGATGAATTAGAGACAGGAATAGTAGCATAACCTTTTTTTTCTTTTTTGTGTGCAGGAAACCACAAAGCATATAATGAACTATTGCCATTTTGATTACCAAAAGAAAAAAAAGCCCCCCAAAAAACTGAATGCAAATATAAAATAAGAAAACCTCAAGCTTAATGGTTTTGCCAGTAATAAAAATACATCACAGAACAAAAGGCTGCAGAGCTTTTTTTTGTATGTTGTATTCTGCATGCTGGATTGAAAAGAAATTGGCAAAAATATGTTTTTGAAGTCCCCACGTCACCTGTAGTTTCTTATTCTTGCCTGGGAGGAGTGCCTTCCTGGCTGCACGAGTCAGCAACCAGCAAGAATGATGGCAAGTATGGGAAAAGACATAACTAGGATAGCATTAATTGCTCTTATCAAAGGATTTATTTTACAATAGCCTTTTAACTCAAGCTGTCCCAGCATAGTTCAGTGCACTCCCCAGTGATGTCTGGTTTAGTCCTGGAAACTGTGCAGGGCCTTGCTGAATTCTACTACTGCTTTTTGACTTCAGTGAGAAAACAGCCATTGAATTACAGGAATGCGGAGCTCCTTTGGGCTGTTCTGCACCAGTCGGACTTGTTTGAATCCTTATAGTTACTCTGAACTGACGCTGGCACTTTAAAGCCTTTCATCTCCTTTCTATATAACGAGTAAATCCTTGGCCATCACCAGTAATCTGCTTCCTTCACTTATCTCCTCCCTTCCCCCCTGTTCTGAACCTGCTGCTTCCTATTTATTGAGGCTCATCCTGCTGTTCGTGAGCTTCCCTCCATCGCAGTGTGGCTGAGGCAGTGTGTGCTGCTGGCAGGTCTTGCAAGACAGGAAAAAAAATTGTAGAGAATGCTGGTTTTCTCTGGATGCAAATCAGGCTGCATTTTAATGACAGTTTGCTGAGTTTTGGTGCATTACACTGATACAGATTCCACTGGGGGTCTTCTGCTAGCTGTTGAAAGAGCCCAAAGAAATAATTATTCTTTTGCTTTGAGTCTGGGAACACATCACCTTTCCCATAACTGGGATGTGGTGGGGAAAGAAAGGCTAAAATCCTGTGTCAGCATTGGTTTCCAGCAGTGACAAAACTTGGAGGATACAGCCTTACTGCACAGCAAAGTGCCTTTCAGGGATATCTGGACCAGCTGCTGTGCTCCACCCAGGGTAATAGTCTAAGCAAAGTAAAATGCTGCTTAATCCCAAGTCAATTCTTGCACCCACAGCTTAATTTGGAGATTCTGCTCTCAAGTACTAATCCTTTGGGGCTGAGGCTTGGATCACTCCAAACCACTGTCATTACTAAAGCAGCATAAAATGTGCAACTTGGTGGTGTCTGGAGGAATATTGTGTCCTTGCAGGTTCATGGGAGTTGCCTGTCCACGTTGATGAGGAGGCTGCGACTGCTTTCAGCCAGTTCTTGGCAGCGTTTAACTAACTGGCTTTACACAGCATTTGACAATGGTTTTTCCACGAGGTGCGGCATACGGCAGTGCCCAGAGCTGGCTGCTGTCATGCTGTTACTCGTTATGAAATTGTATGCTTGTGGTTGGCACTGCCACGCCATGCTTGCTGTGTGGGGAGAGACACAGAACAACACTGTGGCTGATACAGACTCACTACACTGCAGTCTTGGAGCCGCAGCTGTAAATCAGCTTTTTTGTGTGGAGCACAAGCAATTGGAAAAGCAGGTGGTGCATGCACTTAAGAGTTGTAGCTTGTAGAGCTCTCAGTCATGTTCCCTCTTCGACATCGCTCATTTGATCTTGTCTGCATCACAGGCTGTTAAATTTCACCCAGGCATCTCAATATTAACTCAAGAGTTTCAGCCTAATCCAGTTTTTTCTCAGGAGGGACAAGACAGCTTAATTCCTGAGCTTCGCCACAGCCAGATGATTGATTACGTGAGAGGTACTTAAGTGGTCCTTAGAGAGGGGCATATCCCATGTTGCAGTGGGAGAGCACTTCAGGGGAAGGATTTATTCTCCCATCTGTCCTGGGATAGGAATTATTCCTGACACCAGCTCTGATGACCAACAGTGACCTTCAGCATGGCTGACTAGCCAGACCTCTTAGAAAAAAGGATTTTATCTTACATCAGGCTTGGTCTGGTGTGAGCTACTCAGCAGCCTTTCAGAGCAAAGCATTTGTGCCCCTCTGATCTCTTCTGATCACTGATACCATTTGCCACCACAAATACATTAACAACACCAAATCTTCCCTGATCCTGGCAGAAAACTGCTAAAACTCTGGAATACTTGATCTAGTAATATTAGGGTTTATTAACAAAGTGATGTGAGTGGTGGGACTGTGCTGAGCGTAAAGTAATGAGCTGAACAGAGAATTTGCAGGTTCCAGTCCAGACAGGTCATTTCTAAGCAGCTGTGATGCCCTGCTCACAGAGGCTGTGCCACAACTCCCAGAAATTTTATTTAAAGCATATTTTTTTTTAAAAAAAGCTTTTTAATCTTATTCTAAAAGTGGGAGTAGTTGGGCAGTAGTGTGCTGTCTTGCCTACCATGTCCATTCTGCTTGAACTGCTCAAAAGTTTAGCCACCCTAACAGTATGATGCCCCTGTTCTCAGCTCTTCCATTTTGTTACACCTTTAAATCAATAATGGAGCCCCAATTCCATATTGTGAGGTAGTTACTACCCACACAGAGTATCCAATTAGTTCTTGACCTCTGTACGTGCCTTTTATTCTTAAGCTAATGCCCATTTGATTAAAGAAAATTAAGTAAAATCCCATCTTGCAACCCTCTCTTTGCCACTCCTCTACTTTTTAAGAACATCCCACCCTTTACTCCTGCTTCATCATTAAACACCCTACAGTGGGCAGTGCACATAGTGACAGTTGTTTTGTGCACCAGGTGCTGAAGTAATGTTGGTCTGTCAAAACTTGCCTTTGAGTTTACTGTGCCCAAGAGAAGCAGATGTCAGCAGCTCTTCTTCCAGTTTCTCATTGTTAGAGCTTTTGTATGGACTAGTTTGTCATCTGCTGTTGTGGTTCCTTGGGTAGCAGAGGATAATTCTGCCCTCCAGGCCTGTTCTGAGGAATGAAAAAAAATGACATGTTCCTAGTGTTGATTTAACAAAACAGTGACACACAGCAGCACTGCTCTGCTTCATGGTCCGAAGAGTATTTGAAATGGAATAAATCTTGCAGTCCTGTTAAAACCATGCAAAAACACTTTTCAGACTTGGTAAATATTAGTAGCAGGCTGACATGAGTTTTTTGCAGTCATCTCTAGCTTCAGCCACCTTGGACAGGCGGATCTGCAGGAAGTCTCTGGTCAAGATCTATGAGGCTCCTTCACCCCTTACAGGGAAAAGGGAACCGATGACCAGATCTCCAAGGTTGTTTGATATGTTCCCTGTTTAAGCCACTAATCCAGGAGCAGAAAGTCTTGTGTTCCCAGATCTTTTAGAAGAAGCATTCTTACAGGATGAGGTTGCCAAGTCTTTGGAGACTTTCATTGTCACGCCGTAATTCCATCTGCGATCTTAACAAAGATGATGTCTTGGGGAGTAATCTGCTTTCATCCTCCGTTTGCATACTGCGGGGTGATACACGAATGTTTGCATTTTTGACATTCTTGATTTTTAGGTTTTTCTCTTAAAACAAGACTAGAGACTGTATGAAAGTCAAAGGAAGTACAGTCATTCATCAGTGCAGTCAGGGTAAAATTTGCACGACTGCCAAAATGAGATTCAGATATTTTACTGGGTGATACAAAATAAATGTTTAATTCATAGTGCATAACACTTTAAATAAATATAACTTGGCCACCCTCTAATTAGGATATGCTTGACCATTGACACCTCGCGTTATGGACGTAGTTTCTCTTACTCTTTTTAATGGCAGACTGTACAGTTTTTAAAAAAATAACATTCAAAATACAAGTCCTTCAGTTTTGTCTAAAATGAGTCTTCAGTTTTGTAATGTCATGTTAGAAACCCTACATTTAAATTGATGCTTGAAGACAGCCATGGGGATTAAAACTTGCTTTTATAGAGCAATAACCTCATAAAACCTCAATGTCGTGTGCTAGATGTTAGCAACATATAGATACTGTGTACTTTTAACTAAAGACCTTGATGTTTCTCCACCATTATCCTTTTTTGAGAGATGTTTGCTTATTCCCTGCATCTCGTGCCATGCTGAATCCACTTGCATGCAGGTTCCCTAGAGGTTTAGCCTGTGCTTAAGGAAGGGGTAAATTAATTGGTTTTTTGAGCCTGGCTGCACAGAGGAAACAGTAGTCTTTTTAGTCATTATTCTTTCCCTCAACAGAGACAAATGCCTGTTTCCCTGCTTTATGTCCAGTAACTAGATGCATTTCTTGGACTGACCAGCAAGAGAGTGAAGAAGAAGGGTCAGTAGTGAATAACAGAGCAGCTGCAGGAGAGCTTCCACTGTAACAGGTGGGAGGGCAAAGAAAGCAGAAGAAAAATGTAACCACAGTCATTGTAAATACTGATTTCCTAGGTAAACGGGTTTGTGTAATGCAAGTTTCATCTGGTGGAATGTGTTATTTGTTGCAGGTTTAGGGACCATGGTTGGTGTTTCCATTGTGCTTTTTAGCTTTTCCTAAGATTTAAATCTCTGTAATCTTGGGCAACCTGAGACTTTCCTGGTATTTAGATATCTCATTGATACCCTGCCCTTTCATTGTGGGAAGGTAAGGGAAGAAGTTAGGATCAAATGAAGATAAAGGAGGAGGCAAGTGATCACACACCACTTCCAGCCATCTTCCTGGACTGCATTTGCAAAGGGGCTGTGGCTCTTCCAGGTAGTTATTGGATGGAAAGTGTTGCCTATTCTGCAGAGAAAACCTGCTCCAGAAGCTCACTAGCACCACTCTCCCGTCTTCAGACACAATTGTTTCTGCTGCTTGTGTAATGCCAGGGCTTAAACATCAGGGAAACCAGAATGTTTGCACTGTGAGCTAATCTACTCTTTAAAGATGTTAGATAATAAAATAAAACAGCTCAGTGGTGCATTGCAATTACCTTTCACATTTCATTATCCTTCCAAAATTTTTGTGTTCTGAAACTAGGACTATATTTTTAGTACAGTGCGATCAAAAATGTCTGGCCAAGAACCTAATGTAGTACCTAGGAAAATGGAAATATTCCTTTAAATGTCTTCCAGAGCTGTGGTTTCCTCTGACTATTAAACTCCATTTGTTATGTCCTGATTACATACTTCGGTCTGGGTTATATATGACTTGGATTTATAATTCCATATAAATGAACAGATTGATCTCTTCCTTGTAGTTTTAATAGCAGAAAGCACAACCTAGGCTTCTATTTTAGTATGATGTAAGCATAATTATTTAGTGGGCAAGAGAATCAAAACTACATTGTTTTGTTTGCCACTGAGGCTTACAGATTTTTTTTTCTCTCCATGGTTATGACCGAAAGATTCATGCTTTTGAAACCCCTACCATTATGTCAGGGTCATGGTTTCTGTAACTTGCAAGTGAAGAAAGAAACTTGACATCTGGATTTGACATCATTCAGCAATGACGTGGATTGATGTATCTCTTACAAGCTACATCTTGGTGAGTTCACATAGTTTACTCTTTCTGGTATTTTGCAGCACTCAGGGCACAAATTATTAGCAGTAGTCCCAACTGCTCACATAAACTATGACCCCTTATTGGCTTCTCTTTTCAAGTCTTCAGTGTATCTCTCTTCCCGTAAGGAAGTTTCTGGGTTGGCATTTATCACCCAGCTTCTTAACTAGCACACTGTCTGTGCTGAACTGCTGTATGATCGCCTGCAGCTCACAGCTACAGCTGCTGCCTCGAGCAAGTCATTGGCTGCTGACTCATGCCCACAAACCATCCAGTGCCTGTCTGCATGCTCTTCTGTGGGACATAAAGCAAAACCAGAGCAAAGCAGACTAGCTCAAATAAATGTTCCTTCAAGACAATTTCCAGCCTCAGTTAGTACTGAGTGGGAGTTGTCTGAAGGGAAAAGATGAGAAGGGTATTTTGGAGAGGGACGGGTTTTGATGTGTGATTTTTGAAGCTGTGGGGTTGTCTTTCCAGCGTATTTTAGTTCTTGGACAAAATGGAGAAGCAGACATTTAGTGAGTTAAGTGGCTTCTTTCCCATTCAAAATAGAGAGGAGGGCTGCACCACAGGAAAAACCCACCCAATCAGTAGCCCAGGAACTGGGCTTTCAGGTCCAGGGAGACTTGCTTTGACCTGCTTCTTGACTCATTGGAAATAACATGTTAAGATGATGCTGTTGTTCTGCTAGTGGATCACAAAACCCGGGCACATATTCTTGCTTCCAAAGAGTACAGTGCTTTGCATAATGGAAAGGCTGTAGCAGGCAGGCACTGAGTTTTCTGGGTCTTTAGGTTTGGGCCACATCACTTCTCTTCCAGCCATAAAACTTTTTTTCTGAGAAGTCCTCTAAGTGTGAAATCCCAGACCTCAAGAACAGGCAGTACTTTTGTTGGAAATCAGCATTAAGCAATGGGCAGTACAACATATTGTGTGAATTACATGTGTCTGTCTCCTCACCCATCCTAAGTGAGGCAAAGAAGTATCCTTCCTGAGTTGATGGATTTAGTGGAGTTTGTGATTTCTTTTAATGTGCTTCAAATTAGTCGTGGTGCTTTATTTCCTAGGCTTCATTAAGCTTGTGGTCTGACCATATTGTGATAGTCACTCCTTGCAGTTTACTGAATACTAGTTTTAATATCCGGATATAGATTTCTTCAATATCCTGCAATGCATTTTTCAGTGCTTTTCTGGATAATGCTAATACTAAACAGTTTGTGATGCACGAGGCCCCCGAGCTACATTTTAAGGTTAGCATAATGCTTTCCATCTTTCATCTTTGCGCAACACAGACTGCTGTTATGATTTGGGGTTTTTTTAGGACATAAAGTACCCAAAAGGAACATCTTGCTTAAAAAGTACTATAAGACCTATGCAGTGGTGCTGCGAGTTTGCCTATTCTAGTCTGCCATTGTGCCTTCTCTCCTCTACTCTTCCTTTCTCTTTGCCCATCCTTTGCTCCTCTTATTTTTATCTGTGGGAAATAATACAATGGTGCACTGTTTCTGTGGAAGGCAAAATGCCCAGGAGATCATCTCTCTATCTTTCTGACTTAAGGACCTGTAGGAACAAATTTAATACCAGAGGAGAAAGTGAAAATTCTCTTTTGAAGATTCGATGAACAAAGAGGTGGCATACTGAACAGATCGGGCTCCTGTGTCACCTCTGTTCTCCTGGCACTACTGAATTAGCTGTTAAAATGTCTGTGAAGGTAGAAAACAAGTATTTTGCATGTCAAGAAGTCAAACTTGCCTCAGAGACAGAGATTTGTTATTTGCTGGTGTGTATTGAAGCAGTTCTGGACCAGGTGTAGATTTGCCTTCTCCAAACAGAAAAAAGCCTTTGAACATATTAACAAAAAGAAAACTATCCCATCGGGCATTTGACAGGAGGCCAGTCCTCAGAGGACAGCTGAAGAGGGAGAGACAGGTTTCTAACATGTGTTTCTGGTGGGTGGGTGGATTGTGTTTGACTCTGGCATTTATATCAAGGCATGGCAAAGGCAGCAGAGGCACAATTTGATGAAAAGTGTGGTCCAGCACCCTGCACGCTGACCTGCGGGCTCTGTGATTGAAAAAGATGCAAACCAGCAATAGGTAAAACAACCATGAAATGAGGAGTGAGAATCCTAGGGTACCTGCATAGCTTTTTCTGTAGTCTTTAGAGAAAGACTACAGTCTTATAACTGATAACACTGGATTTGGCATCCCAAATTAAGTTGTTTGCTATAGAATATGTCCTTGACAGATGTCCTTGAGTGGAAGGACACCCTAAGCTCTCAGGGTGCCTCCAGGCCCTTCCAGATGAGCTGTGGGGAACAGTACTGCTATTTTAAGATAAAGATAGGATGTGAGTGCCTACCTTGCTCTCTGATGTAAGGTGCTACCCCCACAGTTGAGTCAGCAATGAGGAACTTTTCCCTTTGTGCTGGCTGAGCCTGTTTCCAAAGACTTAATCTGAGTGGTGGTTTTAAAGCCTGATGTCTGCTGTGAGATGGGAGCACAGCTATTTGCTCATCAGGTTCACGTCAGAGCCCTTATTAGCTCCAGGTCAAAACCACACTGAACTGGGGAACAACCCGCATTTCAAATGATACAAGTATATCTCAGAAGAGTACTAAGGAAAGTGCAGCAGAAAGTACTCCTGTGTGTCCCTCTGAAAGCCCTTTTGAAGGGCTTGGGCTCCCTCATGAATGTGCCTTGTGGACACCAGAAGAACACAGTCCCCATCCATGCACCCTGCCCTCCAGGACTAGTGTCGCATCTGCATCAGAATCCTTGTGATTTATAATGCCCTAAGGAAACGAGTACCCATTTCTATGCAGCCTTAAGCTGTCAGGCTGTAAATTTTCTTAGTCTAGGAGCTGCTTCAAAGCAGCCCTGGTTCCCTGCAGCAAGGAGAATAACGAGTTATAAGAAGACAAGGCATTGCTGTCTGGTAAATGAAGCTGCTAACTCCACTAGCCTTCTCAATCTGTTGGCCAAAGTTGTTTCTACTTTCTCAGCTGTGGCTTTTCCTTCCTCCCTGCCTTTCCCCATTGTGCTCAGCAGCACTGAAGCTATGGGACTTTGACTCAACACTCAATCCCACCCAGATCTGCATATTTCCCTGTCCCTCCCATGGCCCCTTGCCTCCCACATGAGTGAAAGGTGTCAGTGAGGTAAGGGAAAGTCACTAACGACCTTTTTGAAGTTCCTCCATGCTGTTTGTTTTCCAAATCTAGAGGAGCTCTAGCCTTCAAGGGCTGGGGGGAAGAGAAAGAAAGCACTAACTGGGTGTGAGCAGAGACTTGCAGGTGGTGAGGTGACTGCAGGAGGGATGGAAGGACCAAGTCTACAGGTAATGGGCATAAGTCTTGCAGCCAGATCTGCTCTCCCCAAACTGCACCTGCAGCAACTTGTTTGCCACCAGCAGCGTGAAGCCATCATCATGTTGGAAGCAGAGTAACAAAGAAAACCCTACGAAGGAACCAAAAAGCTCTTTGTGTGTGTGTGTGGCTAACAATCAAAAGGGAGTTGTGTGAGCTGTGTGAACAGCAAATCCTTCAACAAGCTTGGGAATAGTTGAGGCAGGGTTTTTTCCCCCCCCACCTCTTTCCACTTCCAGTGGTGGTTAATGCAACTGCATTCAACGTCACAGGGTTTATCGGTATCCACATCTCCTGCTTTAATTTAGGGCATACCAAAAGCAGTGGTTGAGATTATTAGTTTTGACAAAGCTAGGTGATGGATGATGTACATCAGCAAAACTTAAACACACCCACCTGGAGGTGAGCCCCTTGGTTTGACAGACTGTGTATAATGCAAGAGGCACTTGGTTACAGAGCACTGCAGAGTAATGCTGCTTGTTGCTTTTCGAGACTGTGCCAGACAGCAGACTTCCAAAAAACCTCAGACCATATACAGTTAGCCAGCAGCACTGTGTGAAATCTTTAACCATATTTGAACGAACGGGCTAACTTGGACAGTGTGAGGAGGGAAATGCCAGTCTGCCTGACAGCTCATTTTAATAATGAGAAAGTTGTTCCACTGACAGGAGGACAATAAAAACTGTGGCTACGTAGAAAGATGTGGCCTTCCCTCTAATTCAGAGCATACGTGAAACTGCAGTGGAATGGGCTGGTTCCTAAGCTGTGCATGTGCAGCTCTGCTTTTTATTTCTTTCTTTCGCTGCTTTTCTCTTCTTTCACCACTTTTTACTTCTTTCCAGGTTGTTGAATATGCAACCACCCTGTGAAACCTACCCAAATGAGGCTCTAGTTTGCATTAGTAAATCACTATGTTCTCCTAAAAGGTGATTCATTTAGAATACATTATTCCTTGTGCTTCAGCAAAGCAAGTAATAAAAATGGGTGACCTTTGTAGTTAGAGCTATTATTGAAAAATTTATGGGGCTTTTGACGTACAGGGCATGAAAGTCAAATTCTTGAGAGATCATCAGTCCTCTGAATGGGCAGACTTCCTCTACTGATTCCCTATTGATCAAGGAGCTGGGTCTTCTCTAACCAAGCTGCTGTATATGGCACATATTTCAGATGGAAGATCATTCTGAGGCAGGAGCCTCGTCATCATATGGTTTTGGCAGTGCCACGTCTGCACTGGACAGGTACATATGTTTTCCAGTAATGAGACGAAGGGCAGATTTTACTTTTAAAGTCAGTACAGAATAACAAACAGGCTTTAAGTCCTGCATGGTAATAATATGAGTGCAAGAAAAACACTTGAGTAATCATGGCATCTCGCTGTGGAAATTCTGTCTGGAGTAGCGGCGTTACCACACGATGCTCTTTGCCATTGCAGCCTTCTAAAGCTGCGTTATCCTAGGGCCAGGGTTCAGCTGTGGGATCTTCATGGGCTGGCTGAAACATGTGGTTTCTCCACATAAAACAAGAGTTTGTGGCTTTATTTCCGTCCCCTTCTCTGAGCAATTATTAAGCTATTCTTTTGGCCAAAAAAATGTGCATGTGTTTAAAACGCACCCTTCAGAACAATGCTGTACAGCTTTAGTGAACCCTGGAAGCTGTTGTCCTGTGCTTCTCTTTGTGTGAAACAAACTGATGATTGAGTCCAGGCCCTTGTAGATGGTCTTCAAACCAGCTGCAGTATTTCTGGCTGAAACACCAAATAGAAGACGAAGAACTGATCTGAGCTCACAGGCTGATGAAAGAGGAACAGTGAAACCATCTGCCTGTATCAGGCACTGATACTGTGGGAGTTAGTAAGGAGTTGTATGTCTTGTTCTTATTTTCCACCAATGGGAAGAAAAGGGGTTATTCTTTTAAATCCGACTTAATTTAGGAGAAGTAGCCAGAGGATTGCAAGTGAGTTACTGCTTCATTGCTGGATGCCCTGAAGGGGCATCCTCCTGGCATCAGTCCCCAGCAGAAGAGCCAGTGCTGCCGACTTCCCTCCTGTTCAGTGCAACCTTCAACAGTGGTCAACAAAGGCAGACAGTCTTGATACAGAGAGCAGAGGGAGATCATGGTCCTCAGTGGGAGGCTTTCTGCCTTTGTGGGGCGGGGGGTGGATGTTTCATTATCACTGGCCCCAGTGCCTTGTGCTAAGCCGCAGTGGCTCTTCCCAAGCTTGCTGAGTTGGAGAGGTAGCAGGGACGTGTGGGATGGCCACTGGCCTCCAAACTGTGCTGAGCTACTTGCTAGGGCTGGCTGTCAGATTGGGGCAGCTCTTCATCTGGAAAAAGTCAGCTGAATCCCCATGGAACTCCCTATCCTCTGCAAGCTGAGAATTGCTGCATGTCCTTTTCGCTAGAGGACTGTGGGTATTAAATCACTTTAAACTTTGATTGTCCCTCAGTGTGAGCCTGGAAAAAGCAGTTAGCAAGCATGCTGTTGAAGCACCCTAATGTTGAACTCCAAGCCTGGAGTTGGAATGGGATGGCTGTGCCATCCAGTTAACATCAGAGCCATTCCACCATCGCTCTGTCCTTCGATGTTGCGGACCAGATGACAGTGGTGAGACGTGTGGAGCTGAGCATTGATCCAGTGTATCCACATGAATCCAGCAAGGGCAAGTGGATAGAATGAGCCCACTGTCAAAGTTTAGGCCAAATACTGGCTTACTTTTATTTCAGACATCCCTGTCATCATGAGGTGGTGTGCAGCTACCGCTTCGAAGGGACAGGTCACCCTGATTTGGAAGGGGCTAAGGTTTCACATGTGTGTCCTGAACAATGTCCCTTTTTCCAGCTGCTCTCTTTGCAGAGATGCAGGTCAGCAGCACCCAGGAGGAGCTGTTGTGGCAGCTGTGAGGTGGGCTTGCTAGCAGAGAATTCAGAAATCTAATATAATCCCATGTTTCTGACAATTTTCATTAGCTGATATGGATGCTGCTGGGACAGAAGTAGTTTTGCCATCGGTTGATAGGAAAACATAAAGCACATGGATTTCTAAATGCAGTTATGAAAGATGCTTTGAGGCTGCAGCTTTGACACAGGCAGTTCAGAAGCTGGCCTTGCCTTGGGGATTTTCCTCAGCATTCCCAGGTTCCCTCTCACCCCCTTCTGAAAGCTCTATTCCTGCAACGAGTCTTCAGGGATCAGAAGCAGCAAGTATGATCTGTTGCCATAAAAAAGGGAACTGTGTCCCTCCTCATCTAAAACAGTGCTGTGTAAGCAGCAAAAGTGTGAAAAGTCTTGGAAATGAATCTGTTCTTTAAAATATACTCCTCTTTTTACACCAAGGGTAAAACTACCAGCAGTAGCTATTGTGAGGCCAAGTCTTTGCCTGATAAAATTCACAAGAGATTTCTTGTGAAGACTCAGAGAGATTTAGAGCTTTGCACTTAGACCACTTCAGTGCTGTCCTTTAGCCTGGACCTGTTACTGTGACATTGGCTTCATGTAGGGCACCATGTGCCTGCTCAGGATGTTCGTGAAACATCTTACGTCAAAAGAAAGCTGTACTGGTGATGTGGGTGAGGCTGAAAGGGATGGATCCTGCAGCTGGGTCCATTGGGGTTGATCTTCCTCCAGGGTTCTTGCAGAATTGTGTGTTGGTACAGACTTGGTCTGGTTTGTGCTACAAAATCATTGCTGTCCCCAGCCAGCCTGCCAGAAAAGCTATGCTGCCTCAGCTTTATTTCTGGTGTTGGACTGATGTTGAGATGATGTGTGGATGCCTATGCTACAGCAAAGGGTTTCTTCTCCATCACGCTGTAAATAGCAGTTTGTGGTGTCCTTGCCAAGTATTTTGGGACCAAAAAGGCTCATCATCCATCATGGCTCACAACTCCTATAAAACCACTGGATGTGGGAAGTAGCTCCCAAATAGGAATCTTTGAATTCCGTGGACAAAAGTATTTCTAAATGATTATATTACTGCCTGTTGAAAACACATGGTGGAAAATCATGCAGCAGTCCAGAAGAGGTCTTCTCTTCTGTGGTCTCTGCTCAGATGAGGCTGCATCCCTCTAATCCTGTTTCCAACATCCAAAACGATATTTGCCAGGATGTTGGAAGCTTCGGAGCTTGGAGGTCATGCTCATGATCTCCAAGAAACTGTCCTCCAAGGGTCGTATGCTGCTCTGAAATCTTAACACTTTGCATGAGAAAGAGCAGGTGCAGACTTCCAAGATCATGGCTCTTTCTTTTGTGGGGTGTTGAAAGCCATAATGAAAACCAAATTTTCCTTGTACTCTACCCATACTGCAGAATATAAAAGTGTGGAGTTGACAACAAGGAAGAGAAACCCTGAGATACAGTATATTTGGTGGGCAAGTAATTTGGCATCATCCCTGAGTCTGGCCTTTAAATGAGCAAATCAGTGATGAGTCGCTGTATTCCTGATTTTGTTTGGATCTGGGACAGAGGCAGTCCTGCTCTGCTGGAGAGGGAAAGCTGAATCATTTGCCCCATGGGTCAAAGCCTTAAACTGAGCAAGGGAGAGCCATGTGCAGAACAGGACTTGTAATCTGGAAATTATGCTAGAAAATTATGCTAGAAACAAATTTTGATCATACTTTCTCAAGCAATAGCAATGATAATTAGTCATTGGCAGCTATGACATTCTGCTTCTTTAATTACCCTGGGATAGAACATTTGTTAATATGGTTGAGGGTTTTTTTTCACTGTTAAATCAGAACCTCTTGCAAGAATATCCCTCAATTGCATCCAGATCTCCTAAAGTTTGCAGTATTATATCTAAATATCCCAAAACAGCACATTCTGTTTTATCTGATTGCTCCTAAGGTACAACATGCTTTCGGGTTATATTCTGGTTTATGCTTTAAAAATATAAATCTGTGTCTCTAGAGAAGCAGTTCCAGGCTTTATGGAGTGCACAGTGCAACCTCTATAATTGGTGTGTCAGATACAGCCCAGGGGAAGGGTGTTTACTAAATGAGCAACTGTCTTCTTTTGAGAGTGGTATGCAGTTGCACTAGCATTTCTTCTCTTTACAGAGCAAGACCATTTCAATTTGTCCCTCTTATCCACAGTAAAGGAGACGTGAGGAACCCTTACTTCATGACGAAGAGGAGAATGGGATCCTGTATCCTTGTTTAGATCAGGAGGCTGAAGCTCGGTTTAATGAACGGCCAAGAGAAGAGTCCTCCTCTGCTTTTTAGCTGGAGGATCTGCTAGTTCCCAAGTGCAGTGGATTGCTCCCACGTGTAGGTTTTGGGTAATGAGATCGTCAAGCTCAGGGTCAGAGGTGAAGTGTGTGATGCCAGTTTTGAAGACACATTGATTTTTGCAGGGTCTTTTTCTGTTGCCAAACTGGGAATACTTTAAAGGCTGCTTGCTTTGAGAAACTGTAAATGAATAAGTACTTTTTAAGCTCTTCTACTTGCTTAAGCAAGAAAGGATTGGGAGAAGGACACTTATTTAATTAAATGGCTACTTGGTATTGTTAACAAAAGATTGAACTCCAGCACTAACTCTCCTAATTCACGGATTCCTTGGGAATTCAGTGACCTTGAGTTTGCTGTTCTTGAAACTTGCCTTAGATACTTGGCTTCCTTTCTCGAATACTTTGGAGAGGAAAGCGGTGCAGAAGGCACTGCACAGCTCTCGAGTGAGACAGGCACTGTTTCACTTAGTGTCATATAAGAAGAGGCAATTGTGTTGTACAAAATAAATTTCGTGCTTCAGAGCATGCCTGGAATTATCGCAGCTGGATCAGCCTCTGCTCCACTAGCAGTGTGCTATGGAAATTTGTAGTACTGGCTGTTAAGGATGTCCAGCTGATTTTCTTCTTTAATTTATGAAACAAAGCAAATGCAAACCATCAGTACCTGATGGAATTTGTGTGCAAAGTGATTCTTTTGAGGGATCACATCATTTAATTGTGCTGCAGAGCTCAGGCCTTCACTCATCAGCCCAGAGGGAGGTCTGGTCTCCCGGCATTGAATGGTGTTTCCTGTATCCTTTCCTAAAGTAGCATCTGGGGAGGTGACAGGGATGAACAAGTGGCCAAGTTCACTGGAAATGAATGTTTATCTCTCACTTGCCTGTGTTTGTCTCCGTCATAATAAGTCTGCCCTGGAGTGACTTCAGGTGTGTCAGTGGTTAGTTGTGGGATCACACATAAAACATCGGGATTTGAAATGGAAAGTTCATTATTAACAAGATCCCTGAATACATGGAGTTATATCTAGGGAGGTCCCTAGTCTCCCACTCTACCACAGCCAAGTCAACAGTAAACAAAGACCCACTACTCCTTTCCATTGGGTCTACATGCAAATTATTTTATCAATTTAGCTATATTGGTGATATAAAAACCAGAAAACTAGTGATCTGTTTTTGTCAACCACTCCAAAGTGGCAAAGCTGTGTTAGTGCAGCTACATGTATTTCTTGCAGTTACTTGGGATGTGCGTGCAAATCAACTTGCATTTCACTTCAACCATCCAACAGCAATTGTCCCCTTGGACTCCTGTGGCTGCATCTGAGGAAGGAGGATTGATGAGGAGATGGGGGCCAACATCCTGGCAGCAGAGCTGGACGCTCTATAAGGGCTGTCCTGGCATCTGCATTACTCCCATGGGGGGACAGCTCTGAGAGGGACCTACGTGCTTCTCTCCACCCAAGTGATGTGCTCACATACTAGATGAGCCATCTTTCAAGCTTTTAATTACTTTGCCTTTGTATTTAAAGCACATCTTGGGCATTTCAAAGCCTGTCATGCAACATGTCTTGTCCATGATTGCTTTTCATGAGACTTGCAGGGCTATGTTTTCTGGGCTGTGGTAGTACAATCTGGAACTGTGAGAGAGGGCCCTCGGGGGCTAATCCATGGCTGCGGGCCAGTTTCTGCATAAACTGGTCTTATTTTTAAAGTCCATTTTCTCCAGTACACTTTTTTTGGCCTGCAAAAGACTTCTTCATTTGAAATGAAGAACATAACACTCTCTCCTTTCAGTTGGTCTTTTGGACAGGAGCCAGTAGTGCCCACAACAGCTGTACCACAGTTTAAATTCAGTCTCTAATGGTTTGAGGGAACATTAGGGTTTTTAAGGCTTCAGCAGGTCTAGAGTAAATAGTGGTCAATGAAGAGTAGCTCTTCTTTGTATCCCTATGCTCTCAGTGCTCTGCGCTAGAATAAAGCATGCTTAGAATATAATCGTTGCAAAATTAATACCCATGAAAGGTTCTTTTTTGAGAAGAATCAAAGAGAAACCTGTTTCACTAAAAGAAGAGCTTGCCAGAGTTCAGCTCACAAGAGTTTGGTAACAGGCATAGGGAAGTTTGCATGTACTGTCTGTGAGAGATGTGCGCATTCTGGGCTTGTGTCACTTCTCATGTGTGTGTTAATGGCTGTTACGTGGGAGGAAAAAATACATTTATTTATTTCAATACATATATTTATTTCTCTGGAAGAACAAATATAAATGTTTATTTTTCTATCGTCATCCCCCACCTACTTCTTAATGTTATATGCAAGAGGTAATTATGATAGTTTGTCATCCTTATCCTTTCCCATATCGGTCAAAAAGCCCATGTGTGCAAATAGGTAGTATTTAGCATAGTATTTTGGACCCATATGAGGTAGAAACTATTGTTAGTTAGCAGTGATGGGTCATAGTTGGGCATTGCTCATGTTAGTAATTGAACGCAGTACCGGCGACTAGTGCCACCTTAACTATTTAAGCAAATTAATGTCGGTGGGGCTGTCAAACCGTATGGAGGGAATTGCTTATTTCTTTTGAGTTTTGTAGTTGTGGGTGAGAACGCATAATCCATGTCAGGCTCCTTATCACAAAAGAAAACCCATGTGCATTGCAGCACTTCTGCAGCATTGGGTCAGTGTCTACAAGCGCCTTGGCCCAGGAAGGGGTTAAATTGCTCTGTTGGCTGCTGGCCCCTTGAACTTCATTTGCAGCACTTCATGCCACTGTGCAAAAATAGTTTGTAAATCATTATAGTCTCTGTAGGGAATTGGTTAACCCCTTCCAGTACCCTTCCATGTGTTTCCTACCGATGTGGGGTAGCAAACCCCAGCTGTTCATTCCTGGGTGGGTGAGCGACATGTCCTGTGTCAGCTTGCTGAATGCGAGGAGACGACAGGGAGGCTGGAGTAGGAGAGGGGAGACTTCATAGGAAAAACAATGAAAGCGCCAGCCTTGCAAGGCATTCTACTGAAAAAATGGGTTTATAGAAAAGCCTGGCTACTGTGGTAATTCTCATTAGTTGCACTGCAGGGTTGGGAGGAATGCAGGGTTAGAGTTTTCACCTTTTGGTCTGGAGCTAGGTGGCCATCAGTAGACATTTCAATTATAAATTGCTGTGTGCTGAAGCACCAGTAAAGTCTTGCTGATACATGCTTTATTTTCAGTTCAGTCTTCAAAGTTCACTCCTCTTTGGAAGAGGCAAGAAGTAGTATTAAGAGATGAGAAATTCACCAGCCTAGTTAAGAGGTTGCTTCTGCATGGCAAGCCAGAGCTTTAGAATATGCTTGTTCATTTTATTTAGGGCCATTTGGAAGGGCTTCTTATATTTACTTCCAGTGGGAAGTTTCATAACATTTTCCTGCCCGTCGGTATTCTATTAAAACTTCATTGTGTAATCTAAAAGCCTTTCTGTTTCTCATGGTTTCCTCTTGAAGCTAATTCAGGATGCCCTAGATGGCAGTTTTGGTATGAATGCATTTAGACTGCATGGTCTTCATTGTGTTTTCTTATAAATTTGAAACAAAATTTGAAATAAAGCCCTATTGTCAATTTTTCTTTAAATAATAATTGCCTAATGACACAAGTTAAGATTTTTTTTTTCTAATGTCACAATACCCCCGGGAAAGCCTGTGCCTGTGTTGTAGTTAAAATGTCAGTGAGGTCTGTTGCCATACACATTTAATACTTCTACATCTCTATATATAGTGTTAGAGCGTATAGATCAGTGGAGTCAGTAAAAAATAGACATGTGGGTTCTGCAGGGTTGAATTGGTGGTGTTCTTGCTCTGTAAGCTCTCCACTGTAATAAATTGTGCTTATAGGACTGACCCTAAAAGGGTGTGATTCGAGGTTTTCTAGAGCCTTTAACAGAAGCTGTGAGGTTCAAAGTGGACAAAATATAAACTGCTATTAGTAGAGGAAATAATATAGGGGTAAAAGTGAAGAACAGTCTTTGGATGAGTGGAAAAACATACTTACTGGGAAAGCTCGACGTTCGTTCAATTTGGATAATTCTGCTGAACATGAGATTAGATCAACTAACCTGTAGCACTCTTTTAAGTCTTGCATGGCTTCTGAAAGGATATGCATCCTGACAGGCAGTTCAACTGTGCCTTGCCAAGAGGCCATCACCAAGGTGTTCTCCTTCGGCTGTGTTGCTGTTTGGGATCTATCTAATTGGAGGCAGCCTCTGGCCTCAGTTGTTCACAGACAGCATGAAAGCAGCAGGAATCACTTGGGGTAGAGTGGACTACAAAGTGAACTTGAGCAGCAGTGGAGAATGGTGAGGAATTTATGTGACCTATGACAAAAGTGTCCTTTCTTTCTCAGTCTGGCTGAAATTCCTCCCTCCCTCCTTTGAAATGAATCGCATTTGTTCAGATCCATGTGAGGCGTTTCAGGTATAAGTAGCTTGCTCCTTTGGTGTCCACAGTGATCTGCTGGGTTTCAGGCTTCAGTATGCGCACATCTGGTTTGTGAAGATCGCAGCAATTAAATGCAGGTGTAAGTTTATCCCTTGGATTCAGTGTCTGTCCATAATAATGAGAAAAATGCAGCTGAAGGCCTAATAAAACAGGACTTCTGCTGGGACTGAACAACTGGAAGAAGCATCACTTGTGCTTTCTGTAAAGGGAGGCTTTCTGTGCTTGTGATTTTCCTTTTAGTGCTCCCTTTAATTGCTACCATAATTGAGTCACTTGCTCTACTGTTTGTGTCTTGCTCTTTGCTAATCTTTTTGGCCCCTTTACACGTGCTTTGTTACCTGTAGCAGATTGCGCCAAGAGCATAGGTTGGATCCTATGTGGAATGAAGCTGTCATGTCAGCTCCTCTGGCAGGTTGATGACGTTTGTGTTGGGACATGGAATCAGCCTGTGATCTTTTTACATGTCCATTGTCTAGGCTGGTATTTAAGTTTGGCCTGGAGGGTTTTTTTGGTTTTTGTTCAGCTTCTTTCCCGGTTATCCTGGTTTCCACATGCCTTTTGTTATATCAGTACTGTCTGACCTACTGTGAACTGTAAAGCTTGTTTGACTGTTTTTCTAAAGTTGTGGCTCACTGTAAGGATTCTGGATCTAATCTTTGCTCACTATCTTCTTGTTTTGAAATAGCAGTTTCCACTTTAAGGATGCTTTTATTCTAGGTAAGAAATACTTCCTGTGATACCTGCCTTCTGGACCTGCTGCTAGGAACCTCAGGCACATTTTACTTGTTAAAATGACAGGGGAACTGTTGTTTTGCATTGCAGCACTTGAGATAACATTTAGCATCTTGACTAAAACATTCAGCAAGCTGGATTTTAAATGCCTGAACAGCAGTTAGGTGTAGCGGGAAAGGTGTCATCATACTTGCTCACTGTGTGTATGGCATCATTTTTATTGTTGTTTATTATGATTACTCTTAAAGCCCCTGAGAGGCAGAAGAATAGCAAGAGTTTTGTAGTGAATGCTTCATGGGAGTTTTTCTCCTGGTGATGCTGTATTGTGAAAAAATGAGCTTACAATCTGCTTACTGCTCAGTTGTTTGGCCGCTGGTGATATCTCTAGAATGGGCTCTAGTAATCCTAAATCCATGGTAGATCTTTCTTTTACCAGTTTACAATGAATAATCCTCTTAATTTCCTTGAATAGCAGCTGGTATTGCTACAACCTGTGCCTACAACCAAGAACAGCTTATTCAGAAAGCCTTCTGGCTCTGCGAGCAAGGAGGAATTTTCTCCCAGCAGGGGCTGCGTGGGTTGACTTTCACAAGTACAGCTCTGCCGAGACACTAACTTCTCCTTTCTCTCTTCTAGATGCAGCAGTTGTTTTATGAAAATTATGAGCAGAACAAAAAGGGCTATATCCGAGACCTGAGGAACAGCAAAATACACAGAGCTATAACGCTGCACCCCAATAAAAACCCCCCATACCAGTACAGACTTCACAGCTACATACTGAGCCGCAAGATAGCAGAGCTGCGCCACCGGACTGTACAGCTGCACCGGGAAATTGTCCTGATGAGCAAATACAGCAATACAGAAATCCACAAAGATGACCTACAGCTGGGGATGCCACCCTCCTTCATGCGGTTCCAACCTCGCCACCGGGAAGAAATCTTGGAGTGGGAGTTTCTTACAGGAAAGTATTTGTATTCAGGTGCCGATGGGCAGCCCCCTCGGAGAGGAATGGACTCTTCTCAGCGTGAAGCATTGGATGACATTGTTATGCAGGTCATGGAAATGATCAACGCCAATGCTAAGACCCGGGGGAGGATCATAGATTTTAAGGAAATACAGTATGGCTATCGCAGAGTAAATCCAATGTACGGAGCAGAGTATGTTCTTGACTTGTTACTTCTGTACAAAAAGCATAAGGGGAAGAAGATGACCGTCCCCGTCAGGAGGCATGCGTACTTGCAGCAGACATTCAGCAAGATCCAGTTTTTGGAGCATGAAGAGATGGATGCCAAAGAGTTGGCCAGCAAAATCAACCAGGATTCTGGATCCTTGTCTTTCCTCTCCAACTCGCTGAAGATGTTTGTTCCCTTCCAGCTCAGCAGATCAAAAGTAGAGAGGAAGGAGCTCAAAGACAAGAAGATCAACATCCTGATTCCTCTCTCTGGACGTTTTGACATGTTTGCAAGGTTCATGGGGAATTTTGAAAAGACGTGCCTCATTCCAAACCAGAACGTCAAGCTGGTTGTCCTGCTTTTCAATTCCAACTCCAACCCTGACAAAGCAAAGCAGATCGAGCTGATGAGAGATTACCGCTCCAAATACCCCAAGGCTGACATGCAGGTTTTACCGGTGTCAGGGGAGTTCTCGAGGGCACTGGCTCTGGAAGTCGGATCTTCTCAGTTCCAGAATGAGTCTTTACTTTTCTTCTGCGATGTTGACTTAGTGTTTACCACAGAATTCCTGCAGCGGTGTAGAGCCAATACAGTTTTGGGTCAACAAGTGTACTTTCCCATCATTTTTAGCCAGTATGATCCAAAGATTGTTTATAGTGGAAAAGTTCCTAGTGACAATCATTTTGCCTTCACCCAGAAAACAGGTTTCTGGAGGAACTATGGCTTTGGTATTACCTGTATTTACAAAGGTGATCTTATTCGAGCAGGTGGCTTTGATGTCTCCATCCAAGGCTGGGGCCTTGAAGACGTAGACCTATTTAACAAAGTCATTCAAGCTGGCTTAAAAACTTTCCGAAGCCAAGAAATTGGAGTAGTCCATGTGCATCACCCTGTTTTTTGTGACCCTAATCTTGATCCAAAACAATATAAGATGTGCTTAGGGTCCAAAGCTTCAACTTATGGGTCCACACAGCAGCTGGCTGAAATATGGTTTGAAAAAAATGACCCAAATTTTGGGAAAAGCAGCAATACTAATGGCTCGGTGAGGACAGCCTAATGTCCAGCTATGCTGGAAAAGACTTTTTTTTTTAATTATCTAATTTATTTTTGGGAAAATGTTTTTGATAATTCACTTTTAAAAGACCACACAGGATATATTTTAGAAATCATCGTTGTTTTCTTACAAAGCGCTCGTTTTAAGAAGAACAAGGCTGTTGGGTTTTTTGTTGTTGTTGTGTTTTGGTTTTGAACAAAACTGTTATCAATATTTGCCTTCAAACAAAAAAAGTGTTTAAGAATTACCTGACCAATCAGTGGAAATCTGACTTGAATTAGAATTTCTTTATGAAAAAAAGAGTGTTTCCTACCTTTTCCACTGCTGTCTTCATTGCTGGGATTCTGTAAAACGGGACCTGAGCGTGCAAGCTAAGTGACAAAATGCTGTACCTAAATGTTTTGTTGTGACTGCTACCGTGCAAAGATTCTGCTGCTTTTGTTAAGGATAGCCGTTATTTTTCAAATTGTGTTAGAACAAACCAAACTTGTGTGGCGATGACTGCAGGTATTTTTTTTTCCAAATGGCTGATTATTTCCATTTAAAAATACACTTCCACTCATTATGGCCAGGCGACTTCTGGGGAGGGAAGAAAGTAAGCACAACCTGCTATCCGCTCAGTCCATGTAGAGATTTTTGTCTTTTATAGTTGGTCCATATATGGACATAATGTTGTAAGAATCCATGGTGGGTTCTGTGTGTTATCCTCAGCCACTGTCCTGTCTAGAGCCGAGACAATGTGATCCAGAAATACTGAAGTGTAATGAGAGAGGGGAAAAGGATGGGAAACGTGAATCTCTTGCAGCAAAGCGACGGTACACAGCATACAATTAGAGATCCCTAATGAGAACTCTGAAAAATCTTCTGTACTGAGTGTACTGCACCTGATGGCGTTGATTTGTTCTGTCGGTTACATGATGTTAATGGGAACAAGTATTACATTTGGTTACTAGTTTTGTTTTTGGATTATTTTTTTTTCTGTATCTGATAGACGTTTAATTTATTTAATATCCATTGTTTAGGTTCTTGACCTTTCCTTGAATATCTGTTAGTCGTTTTAATATTTTATATATATATATGTGTGTGTGTAAATATATATATATATATATATATTAGGAATGTATTGCATCTTCTCACTGGTAAGGTAGTGTATGTCATACTTGCAGTAAATGACCTCCAAAGATTACTTTCTAAGATATATTTTCATGAATTTTTATTCCCCAATTTCTTTAACGTTTTTGGATTGACTTCAGTAAGCTTAGGAATTGTTTTGGTATTCCAAGAGGAACTGGGGATGGGGAGGCCGAGTACAAGGAAAGTGTAATCCTATGATTTAACACCTGGCAAGGTAAGAGAAAATATACAAAATAAAGTGCCTTATAGCCAGAAATGGAACCCTTTACCCTGGGACTTAGAAAGTGAATGGACATTGCCATGGAAGCAGATGATCTGTTGCGACCTGCCTACCTGTAAATATCTTGCTCAGCAGAAACAAGAAATAAAAACCAGCGAACAATATATTTTTCTATCGTATCCTCCAGCACCATTTCGTCTCATTGCTCTCAGTTCCACTTTGCCTACTCTTTGGAAAGTGGAGACTTGTGAAGGAATGGAGAAAAAAACAGTGCATAAGTTGTTGCCGTGTTTGAAGGGATCTTATGGAGTAATTGCTATTCCAGTAGAAGAAATAACTATTGTTTACACGTGTATGGAATATGAACTGCAACTAGTGTAGAGTCTATGTCTTATAATGTTCATCGTTTTTTGGTGACAGTCCCAAGGATGTAGCTACTTGGATGGATTCAGTGCATGGAAAATCTTTTTTTTTCTTTTTTAAGACTTGCTTCTAAGATGCAATAAAGACTTTTTTATTTGCAATTGGAGCTCCTCGTGTCGTCTGCCTCAGTCCATATCTTTTCCTACAGGGTAGGCACAGCCATGAAGTAATGCTGGTTTGAGAGGTAAATCCGGGTAAAAAGATTGCTCTCTTACAAAGGGTTGTGATCTGTGTGTTGTGGCCCAAAATGTCCTTAGTGCCACGTACCTTTACTCTGGGGAAAGGGGAAACATCCGTTCATCAGCCTCTGGCAGACGCTCTCGCTGCTGCTCACACTGATGGGCTGTGCTGTTCCCCAGGGCAGCTGCTCATTTTTAACTTTTTCCTCATGAGAAAATTAAAAGTCCTTTTGCTGTCTGAAAACAGCTATAACTTTATATTTAAAATGCGTAGGATGACAATTCTGAATAATTGAGTAACAATTTGTGTATTCAAAACACAGTAGAAATAATTACTGAGCGTGCCAAGCACTTATTTTTAATAGCTCTGCCAGTTTTATCACAGTTGTTCAGTATCAGTGTGAGGCCTTTTTATGTAAAAATTGAGGCTTTTAATGTAAAAATTAAGGCTCGAAGCAAGAATATTAGGGATTTCAGAAGTGTTTCTTCACACTAGGGAAAGAAAAAAAAAAGGCAACATATTTGTGGCTACAGAGAAGAGTTTGAAGAATACAGAACCTAAAGAGCTGTACTAAAAGAAAGGGAAGAAAAAGCCCCGTGCTTACCCTATATTTATTAACATTTATGATGATGTAGGACTCTTTTTAACAGCTGGTAAAAGCAGAATGCATGTAAATGGAAAAAGCCATTCAGAGAAAGGCACTCATCTGGTACTGAGTTATTTTGCTCATTTGCTGCGGTTCCAATTCTGTTGCCAAACCTGCCCAAGCAGCATCAAATGAGTTCTACACCAAGCTTGGAGTCGACTCTTGAGGCTCCACATCTTAACTAACCACATATTTTATGGACTCACAGCTTCAAATAATCTGTTTTAAAGTTAAATTTTGAATTACAGTTGCCTATGATAAAACCTATCCTTATAAAACCCAATTTATACTAAAGTGGGTGCCCAGGTTGTCAAGACCTTGCCCAGGTTGAAGTCATTGGCTGGCAAGTGCTAACCCAGCCCCTGACAAAACTCCCTTCTGGGGGTTGGAATGTTTCATTTACAGTTTGCTCTGGCTGATTGATTCAGAGAAGTTTCTTTTGGGCTGAGAAGCCAGTTGATGTTGGAAAACCCATGAGGGTTTGCCTCCAGTCCACTGAAAAAACAAGACATGGTGTCATTCTGGCATTGAAGAGCAGGGTGAAGCAAGAGTAATTTGCTGAGGTTTGCTATAGATTGAGATGTTTCTCTTCTTTATTAAAGCAACTAAGAATACAAGATGCTGCTTTCCCTCATTCTTCCAGTGTCTGTAACTCACGTCCAATGCTGTGCTGGTCATGGACAGGCTCAGTACAACAAAACTCCCTCCCAAGCAGAGCTTTACAGCCCCTTAACGCTTGGATTTAAAACCTTCCACCTTTTCTAGACACCCATGGGAGCAAGTTCTGCCCTGTGCACCTACACATATGATCAACCAGTATTTCCAAAACTTGGAAAGATTTCACCATTCCTGTCTTTCTGGGTATCACAGTGAGTGATGTTGTCATGGGGTGTTTCTAACCTACATTGGGTCTGCTTACGCTAGCCAATGGCTTGTTATGTTGGTGGCTCCAGAGGACTTTGGGTGCTCTTTATCTCTGCTGAGCTGCAGGAGCAGCTGTTTCTGACCAGTGAGGGCCCATGCCCTGGAGCACACAGATGACCCATCACTATCTTCACCCTTCAGGTATTTTCATTGCCCAGTCCCATGTTGCATGTCGGGGGTTTGATGTCCCCACCCAGTGCTCCCTCTGGCAATTCCTGTCCCCAGAGTCTCTTCTGGCAGCTCTGAGTTGGGTTGTTGTCTGCAGGAGACAGAGCTGATGAACAGGAGGGGCTGAACTGAAGACTGGAAGGAAGCTTCAAAGGAGCCTAAAGGCAGTCTTGGTCCTTACTCCTGACAGGGACATTTATAAGGTGGAGAACAGCCAAAATCCACTCTGAGCCTGGAGCTGGGGCATCTTGAAGCCGCAGTTGGCTCTTTGTTCATGAACGTTCATCAGTCACTGGAGTTAAATTGCAATGTGAAACTTCAGAGAGAGGCAGTGAGGGGGGGAGCTGAATTTATTACCCCTGTTTTCTAAAAGCATTTCCCTCCCAGCAGCTCATTTCTTTGCTGAACGATCGATGACAACAAAAAGAGGCAAAGGACACGAGGAAAGTCTGGATCTGGGGAAGGCGGCACGGGACTGTTGTGCTCAGTGTGACCACTTACAGGTTAATTATTTCTATGTCAGTCTGGAGAGTCACGGTCCATGCAAGTGTTTGAAGGTTTGGGCCTTTAGGCACAGTGGGGGTTTATTGCCCTGAAAAACCAGTGACCAGCTCCAGCCTCCAGCAGTTTCCTTGGACCTGGCTGTACAGATTCTTTCAGTAAGATCAGCAAGAAAGTCCCGCTGCCCCCAAATCTGCTTAGTCTGAGTTTTTGCTGGAGCTCTAACTTTACATTGCAAATTATGAGCCTAAGCCGTTTTGCATGGATACTTGCTAAAAATACTCTACTTGGACAGCCAGATCCACTCTGGAGTTTTTTGGAAGGAAAATCTTCCAGAGGCATTAAAACTGGAGAGCACCTTACCAGTGGCAGATGCTTCCAGGTCCCACCAGGTTCCTCCTCTGCTCTGAGACGTGGTGGTGCAACACTGGCCACGTTAGGACCTGGCTTAAACCAATGGGTCTCCCGAGCTCTGCGCTCCCAGTGTGAATTATTGCACTGGCTGGAGCAAACTTAGGGGGTTCTGGTGCCAGCTGGAACTCAAGGGCTGTCTCCTCCATAGGGCAGGGGCAGTCTTGGAGATTTCCCAGGCTCCCTGGCCAAAGCATGTTGAGCTGCACTGCAGACCCATCCCTTCCTTGACTCTTTACAGGATTTCACCTGGTTGCTCCTGCCAGAAGAACTATTCTTTACGTCCAAAGTGCTGCCAATGCTTTCCCAGGTGCAAGAAATCAGTTTACATCCTTTCCAAGTTCCAAAAACCTATCTCCCAACTCTCCTCCAGCCCAGGACTCTCTACCACCTTTTAAATCATGTTTATGAGCGGAGCAAAAAAAAAAAAAAAGTGAACTACCATCAGAAAAATAACAGACCGAATCCTGGACTGGCTGTATTTACTTTCACACTTTAATTCAATAAAGACCTCAACTTTAATTGACCTGAATTGGCTCCAGCATTTCCAGCCCACTGAGCTCAAATGTCTTGGAGAGTGGGGGTCCCCACTTCACGGCTTGGGGTGCTGAAAGGCTTTTCCCTGGGTCCTGCTACACCTTCCCCCAATATTTTTTTTTTTAGAAAAGGAGGACAAAAAAAAATTATGACACTGTTATACTTTATTGACTTTTCAATAAGAAGGCTCATATAAAGGACACAGTTTAAAGTAATTCTGCAATAAAACAAACTTCCAAAGCAAATGCGCTGCAATATGAGGCAGATAAAGGCTGTTTACCTTATCAGTATTGGCTCTGTGAGCAGCAGTTCAGGTGGTGCAGAGATGAAAGGTGGAGCCAAGGCGGCTCCACATGGCCAGGCAGGACCCCGGCAGCCCTGGGGAACCTGAATCGCTGCAGACTTGCAGTCTCATGGGATGGGGGTACATGCCCACAGCCCATTGCCCACTGCCAAAATCACTCTTCTGTGGAGCCCCTGGGGCTGAGCCTCTGCCCTAGTTAAGCCCAGGCTCGGCACCATTCCTGACCCTATCTCCACTGCTATCCCAGCGCTATCCTCATTCCCATCCTCATCTCCACTCCCATCCTCATCATCAGCCCCATCCTCATCATCACCCCCAGCCCCACCCAGGACAGCCTCTACAGCAGAGGCACCTGAGCGAGGGAGCAAACTCCAATGTGGGTGACGTCTTCAGCTGCTTGTCTGCAGACTCAGTGACATCTCTGCAAGCAAGGGTGTTCCTCCAATTTGCCACACAGCTCCTTAGAGCCCAAAGCTGTAAAACCCCCTCCTATGTCTGAAAACCACTCCTCACACTGGCACTGGGGCTTCTCTGAGGGGTGGTAGATGGGACACCAACTGAGATACTCATGTTGTTTCGGTCCCTGCTGCAGGAGCTCGCGGTTGGAACAATGAAGACCCTGTACAGGGCCAGCAGCCTGGTAATAGAAAGGGATTTTGATGTGGCTACCAGTGCACCCTCCCAACCCATGCTGATGTCTGGATTGCAGCATGCATCACACTGACTGGTGGTGGCTGCTGCCTCCCAGGCCACCAGGAGCTGGACACAAAAAGAGCTGGGCAGTGTTTGCAAAAGGAGACCAGGCAGCTCTGGTTTTTTTTGGAAAAAAAATGGCAAAAATTAAGTTGTTCTCAGAAGGGGTTCCACTGGCTTCAGCCTTAAGGAGCAGACCGTGAACGCAATGGAAATCAGCGGGAAAGCCTTGTCTGGAGGTCAGACCAACAAGTCCCTGCAGGAAGGTTTATTAGGGCTGGAAGATCATACTGGAATGTTTGATAGTCTGGAAACCATCCCCTGTTGCCATCAGTGCAATAACCAGAGCTTGGGGCGATGGTGTGCAAGGCTGGGATCCCTGTCCTGCCTGGGGTGGGGGCTGGGACTGCAGTTTGATCCAGAAGCACATGTTGTTGGGGAAAAAAAGGCCTGGCAAAACATCTTCCTCAGGTGTGTGCGATAAAAAGACCTTATTGTCAAAGAAAAGAAGAAAAAAAACCCGAAACCACCAAGACTAAAATGTATAGTGGAGCCTCCAATGTCTAATACTTTTCACTGGCCCCCTGCAGGATGTGACCACCTTAGTGCTTCTTTCAGCTGGGACCTCCCCAGATTGTCCCACTGCAACGTCCAGGGAGTGAGTGGGATCTGCAGCCACAACAGCAGGTTTGGTTGGGAACAGAGGTGGTGCTGGGTGTCCCCTGCCAATGGCAGGAACCATTTGTCCTCTGGCAAGGATGGCCAGGCCAAGGGATATTATTTTTGAGGCTCGTTCTTCTCTTCTAATCCTCTGAATAAGGTTTAGGATTTCAGAGAAAGAAAATAGAGAAGGAAGGGGCAAATGCATGGCACAGGTTGGTCTGCAGCTCCCGTGGGGTGCTGAGTTCCTCCTGCTCCCTGCTACCATGGTGGTGGGTGGGGGCACAGCCTGATGGGATCCAGACCCTGACCTCCCCCTGACCTGTCCCCACCAGCTCCCTGGGGGCACAGCAGCAGCTTCCCTGGGTCAGTGTGCCACCAGCATCACTTCCATCCCTCCAGCCCTTCATTCCTACAAGCTGCCATCCCTCCATCTCTACATCACTCCACACCACCATCTCTCCAGCGCTCACAGGAGGCCTCACCTGGCTGATGGGCTACAGGCACCACACATGTCTAATGAAGACTCAGCTCAGAGCTGGCCAGTTAGCAGAGCTGCTATGGCCAGGAGCAGGTGGAAGGGGAGCAGCATGACTACTGGGGCTCTGTGTCACCAGGCTGGTGGCACCGGGAGAGAGAGCTGCACACTGGGGCTCTGCTCCTTCTGCTCCTTTTGGGGAAGGAGCAGAAATCTCACACCACAAAGGAGAAATTATCAAGACTTAGTGGAGTCTGATGAGGTGGTGCTGCTGTAAACTTAAAAACTCAGAGATGAGAAATAGAAAAAAATGATGGAAGGGCTCATCATAGCCAGAAAGCATCATCTTCCCAGGCCTGCCAGTGCTGGACCAGGAGGGAGAGGGGCCAGGCAGGGTAAACCCACCTGATCTATCTGGGAACAAGTCTTTTCTGGGGGTTTTGTGGTTTGGTGTTTGGGGTTTGTTTTTTTTTTTTTCAGTCTTGGTGTCATTTCCTTGGGTATTGGTGGTGAAGAGCAGAGCAGCAGCCTCCTCCTGCCCACAGAAGGACAAAGCCAGGGCCACGGAGCCAGTTCAGCTGCTGGAGCCCAGCACTGCTCCCTGTCCCATCGCCACCAGCCTGGGTAAGCCGAGGACAGGCTGGCAGCCTGAAATAGCCAATATTTCCTGTCCTTTTGAAGTTTGCTTAAAGAAAAGTAATTTCCTCTGTCCTTTCGGTAGCAGAATACAAAGCAGTCAGAGCTATTCCTTTCCCAATGGCCCTTAAAAAAAAATCACCTTATTTTTCCTTACACCACAGCAAAGATCCCTTGGTGCAGTGCAGGACGGAGGAGCAACCATCTTGTGTGTCAACATCCACCTGCCCCCACGTCTGTCACTGGGCACGAGAGGTGGGGTCTAATATATGAAAATATGATTTTGGTTTTCTTCATGTTGAATGTAACAGAGAAGGGAAAACCATTTGAGTCTCCCAGCTCTTAAAAAAATGAAGCTGAAATGGCTTTTTAAGCCTCAAAAAGCATGCAAAGCCACCCAGGCTGTTGAGTGCAAGCAACTACAAGGTGTTTTAATGTTTCTGCTGGGCTTTGGTGGCAGAGCAGGAGCAAAGGGAAGTGGGAACCAGCTTGGGCAGCAGCTCCTGCTTGTTCACTGCTTTGTTCAAGGGATGGGAAATGAAGTCCTGCTTTTAATTTTTAATCGTGCTGCAAAATTAAAAATATGATTTGATTTGCTGTCCTTCCTACTCCTCTGTCTGCTGCCCAGCTGCTGCTCCTGGTCCCTGCAGCTGGGTTCCCACAGAACTGCTGCTTTTATGGGAGTTGAACCTGAGATGCTGTGGGGTTGGGAACTGTCAGTGCAGCCTGGGCAGCACCACACAGGGTGCCTGTTTTCTGCCAAGGTTACCTGTCCAGGACCAGGGAAATTTTTAATACCATCTAATTGCCCATGGCTTTCTTCCCAGGTAGTGCCTGGATTAGAGAGAGGGATGTGCCCAGCAGTGAGACCAGCAGGGTGTAATCTCATCAGGTGGTTCCATGAGTAGCAGGATGGGGCCAAGGTGATGAGCTGCTCTGCAGGGATTTGGGCCTGATCCTGCACTGCTGCCCAGGGCAGCATGAGCAATAGGACTGCTCTGCTAGCAGAATTAGCTTTAATAGTGCCCAGTTCTGCAGACAGATTTGCTGCTTGGTTTTGGGCAGCATGGGGCTGGTGCACCAGAAGAACTCCAGTTCCCACAAACACCCTAAGGGTGCCCTGGAGTCAGGGAGCAACTAGCAGTTTGCATCCATGTCACACCTGCCCCCCACAACTGCTCTGACCATGCCCTGGTCTGTCAGACCAACCCCACCAGGAGACCTGGGGGTTGGGCACAGCAGGTGTTTCCATCCCAGCACCTGACCCTGCATCCTGCTCACCGCACCAGCAAAGAAACAGCTGAAAACAGGACCAGTGATCAGTGTCCAGACGGCAATTATCTTCTTTTTCATCCAAAATAGGCAGACGACAGTCAAGGACATTGGGGAAGAACCCTGACTGCAGAGTGCAGCTCCCTGCTCACAGCAGGCAGAGGAGTGGAAGCCAGGTATGGGAGCTGCAGTGGAGAGGGTGCTTTAGCTCTGACAGCTCAATTAATCCTGGAGGCAGCAGATCCTGTGCATCTCCCTGCATCCACAGTGAGTAATTAATGGTCTCAGCACCAGCCTCCCTCCTGCTGCCAGAGCCGGGGTTAATCTCATCTGAGAGCATCCGCTTTCCTCCCAGTGCCGACCCCTTCCCGAGCACTCCCACTGCTCCAAGATGAGCTGGGGGAAACTTGACATTGACAAAATAAAACTAAGCTGTTTTCTTGTCTCTCCTCGGTTGGCTAAAGGAACAAATCCCTCCAGGCTTCTAACAATAGCTTATTTTTAGAAGCTGAAAAGAAACAGCAAGGGCTCCTGTATCTGCATTGTCATGGCCCAAGTGACAAGTATTGGGGACTATTGTCACCAGTGTCTGGAGCTCAGGCAGCTCCTTCTCCAGGATTCTAGGGGGTTTTCCTGCCTTTGGCCTCGACCCTATCCCCTTCCCCAGGGATGGATAACAGGACAGATGACATCCCTTACCTGTACCTGCCATCAGTCCTGCTGGGAGCAGAATAGGCTTCACTACTGGAAGGGTTGGGAATAAGCATTGAAATATTTATTAAACTACCTGAACTGATGGAGTTCTTTCAATTTTGTTTTTAATTTCTGTTTATTTTTGCCCCTGGGGATTTACTCCCACAGCACATGTGTTGCTTACTTAATGAAGCCTTATGTTAATGAAGTTTCAGGTTTGCTGAAGGTGTAGATATTCAGGCTCTCAGGCACTTCTGGGAACCAGCCCCTTCCCACCCAGGAGTTTTCAGGACACATTCACTCCTGTCCCTGTGGCAAGGAGCTCTCATGCCACCATACAGTGTCATTTGTTTCTCTCCCACTCCCTTCCCTAACCCTTCCCACCCAGGGGATGAGGCTGGCAGCAGGGGGTTTAGAGCAGCAATGTTTCGGTGTGCCTGGGGCAGCGTGTGCGCCTTGCCTGTGTGCAATAACAGCTCTAGAGCGCACGGCGGCGAGCGGAACAAAGCCCCTTTTGTGGTGGCCTCAGCCAGTGCCCATCGAAGGTTGGGAAAGGCTCCAGCTGACCCCTGTGGGTGCTGGGGAGCCTGTGGAGAGCATGGCCCCATGCCGGCTTTGGAGACAATGTGAGGTTCTGCTCAAGAGGGATGTTAAGGAATGGCTGTGGCTGTTCCAGGGAGCAATTTCTCCAGGAAAACCTGCAAAGCTGAATGAAAGTACAAACTGTTTTATAGCCCCTCTTGGGGCTTCAAGGATCATGAAATAGCACAAGCGTCCAAAAGGGCTCTGGCACATGGAAAGGCGACATGATCTGGACGAAGCCAGCTCAGGTGATGGGGTGTATGCAGCAGGCAGGTGCAGGTTTTTGGCTGCCCAGCAGGACAGGAGGTAGGTGAGACTGTTCCAGAAAATGGCAGTTAATTAGCCTTGATGCTGATACAGGCATTCCACAGCTCAGCTTGAGTCAGGCCAAGCTCTTGGGGCAGCTGTGAAAATGCCTGTCAAACTGCAGCAACAGTGAGAGGCTGAGGCTCTTCCCCATCTCTGGGACCACAGGAAGGAGGGCTTGTCCTGCCAAGGGAGAGCAAACCAGGGCACAGCAGTGCTGCTGTACCTGCTTCACCAGCTGCTGGAGGAGCCACAGGGGACAGGTCAGGCTGGGTAAGAAGACTGACAGTACCTGTAAATCTGATTCCAGCTATGCTCATCAGGAGGACATGCATTTTAATCAGATGCTGCCAATGCCAAACACCTTGGAGCTGATGCAGGCAGAGGCTGCCAATAAAAAGTGCCACCAAGGCAGTGTCATTGTGGGGAGCAATCTGTTTATTTAAACATACACTGTTTCTGAAGAAGGATATTCTAGCAGCCTGCAACAGAAATGTGAACCAGAGGGTTAACCTGCCCGTTCGGCCTTGGCCAGCCTTGCCGATGCTCACACAAGTTTCTCAGGATAGGAAAAAAAAGATCTAAAATGCAAACTGTACACCTTTTTACAGGGTGCCTAGGTGGGTTCACTCTTTACACTGCTGTACATGCTTGGGACAACTAAGTGCAATTGTATTCAGAGCTGAAACATCATCCCAGGACACTAATAAAGATAAAATAAAAGCTGTGGTGAGCAGAAGCTGCACAGATACACAGGCAAATGAAGCTTATTGTATTCTCGATACTTCAGAATGCATTTATCAAAAGAAAAAGGACTGGTTGAAAGACAGTTTATAAACCTTCCTGGTCACAGGGTTCCCCTTTCTTACACTGGGATGTATCTGTCAAAACGAGTGGTTTTGCTCTGTATCAGCTCTATTTCCAACCGACTTTGTAACAGTGCAATTAAATTGCTCACTCACTTATTGAGACTGTGTGGTATTGTCAGATTATTTTGGGCTCTCTCACAGTAACATTGCACCACAATAGCTTTTAGGAACCAGAAGTGTGGTGCCCAGTCAAAGCTTACTGATGGTCCTTACACCTGGATGCCTCTACACAGCAGTCACAACAGAGGCTACACCTGAGGTAGCCTCTGACGAACACGCAAGGATGAGGGTAGCAGTGCCAGGCTTCCAGCACATGTATTTTCCCACAGAGGAAGGTGGATCAGCCCACAGTGAACTGCAACACCAGCCCACAGGCCGTGGGGACTGTAACGTGCTCAGGTTCCCAAGAAAGAGCCCACTGAGGTTAACAGAGCTCTCCTGGCTGACAATAAACACTATAAAAGCAGCAGCAGCAGCAGCTGGGACATGCTGAAGAGGAGGAAAAAATAAAAAGTAGGGAAGATGAAACTTGAAATGGAGGCATGAGCAGCTACCTCCATCTTCTGCTCTCAACTACTACGGGAGAGTGTGTAATGGAGCAAGAGCATGGAGAGGCGATCCAGCGCCTGGGCTCACCCCTGCCCATGTCATGTCAGCGTCTTCAGTCCCCAGAAGCCCTGATGGGGCTCGAGCCATGGGAATCCTGTGGTGCTCATTAGCAGCAAACCAGATGCACGCTCCCTCCATGCACCTCTCATCCCCTGCCTCTCCAGGGCTGTGTCTTGGAGTCAAGGCGTGCTCAGAGCAGGACACCTTTGCCTTCCGACGAGCCTCGGTTCCCAGTGCCACAAGCACTACCTTCTTTTACGCATGCAGGTTTCAAGCCTTCCCAGCTCTTCGTAGGTCTGGTAGAAAACGTCAAAGTCTCTGGCGCTCCAGCCCCTCCAGACAGCCAGGCACCACTCCATGTTTTCATTCTCAAAGCAGCACACAACTGTGTCCTTTGCTATGAGAGCAGCATCCACCAGCGTCCTGGGAAAGGAAGAACAGAGCAGAGAAAGGCATTATGGCAGAGAGCAGTGCTGCTAACACAGTGCACTGCTGCTTATCTGGGAGGCACTGATTCACAAGGTTTCCTTTCCAGCTACTGGAACTCCTTTTATAAGCTGTGAATACTTGAGAAAGGAGAAGGTAACAAAGACAGGGATCAGAAACTATGTCTCCACAAAAGCAAGTGGCTCAGTGACATGAGAAAGTTTTTAAAGGGATTCAGGTACTTAAACATGCAGGTGGGTGTTTAAGGCTGCTGTGACATTTTGAAGTTGCTGCTAATCTCCTGATTTGCTAAATCCACAGACTCTTGTTTGCCACCAGCTGTGCATTTACAAAACAGCCTACATCATGCCACGGCTAGCAGGCTGCCGAGAGCCTCCACAGCCTGAAGTGTGGTGTGGGAGCAGGATGGAGCCCAACTCTGCCTCCTCAGGGTATGGGTCTCCAGTTTGGACCAGCAGACATGGCTATGACAACAGCCAAGGAATGCACATGGTTGGCATAGGAGGAGTCTTGCATGACAGCAACATGTTGCATGTACTTCCCTTCATGGTGTGTGAGCATCTTACCTTATCAAACAACAGTAGTTTGAAGCTGACCCTGAAGACAGCCCAGAGGCAGAAGATGACACTTAAGTGCTTGGAAGGTTCAAGGGACAGGAATCCAGCCCTTCCTGGGCTCATTCTACTGCTCTGATAGCACGTCAGGGAAGACCAGCTCGAAACTGTTTCCCCCTGAAAGGCCCCCTCAATGGGGAGCATTGGAAACTAGGGCTGCCTCAGCAGCTGTCTTTTATCACATACTACCCCTAAGAAGTCATTCCACTCCCTCCCCTCCCTACACCACTCTGCACTTGGAGTGGCTTGGAGGAGGCAGGTACTATCAGCTGGTCTTTATCCTGCTGGTAAAACAGGGTGAGTCAATGGTCATCATGCTTGAACCAGCCAGGCTGAAAGACAGCAAAGCAGGACAAGTCTAAGATGGCCGTGTCACTCTGCCATAATGCCGTGCTTAATCTGAGGCAAGCAAAACAGTTATCTGTGAAAAATACAGACAATGCGCCAACCCCTAGTGATTAATAAAGACACTCAGTTATCAAGCAGAGGGAATGGCAGCAGTACTTTGATAATTTGCTGTGTTTGCTCAGTGGTAATAAGTGACCATCTATAATCCTTAGCACTGCTTAACCTCTGTTTGTTTGGACACAACTAGTACTATCCCAGACTGGTATTTAAGTGATCAGCAGGAACACTCCCATCTCCCTAGCAGCTATTTATTTACTTGGACTCTTGTTTGCTGTATGAAACATTTTAAATTAATGTATATAACTGCTCTCCCCTGTGCCTTCCCCCATCCGTCACTGCCAACAGCACAAAGGTGCTCATTTAGAGCCAGAACGTCAACCTGATCCACGTGAATGCAGTCACAGACAAGTGCTACGCTCTGCATAAATACACCTCTTGTTCTTAATGTTGGGCCTGAGTCTGCCAAGCTCCACTGATCTTCTGCCAGGTGCCCTCAGAGCACCGGGAGGCAGCACCAGGCAGGATGAGACCGATGTTCATTGCCGTGTGCAGGATGGTCCTGTCTGTCTCGTTACAGGTGTACTTGGTCTCTCTAGTGATGCTACCTGCCCTTCCCCATCCGTCATGCTATAAAATCATGCACGTGCCCTGAGGTGTGACCAGCAACAGTCTCCTCCAGCTGGAACCTTCTCAGACACTGCTGGAAGCAAAGAAGAAGCTCCTGAGAGCCCTGAGACCCCACAGAGCTAACCTGTGCCCCCCAGTCCCCTTCTCTCCCTGCAAACTGGTGTTTGGGCTCTGCCCAGTCAGCCTTACCCATAGGGAGCCAGCTCCCCAGCCTTCAGCACAGCAATCACTCTGCCCCTCTGGGTGCCAGATTCCTTTTCCAGTCCGATAACGATGATATCCCCTCCTCTCCTAGAAGAGAAACAGGATTGATGTCACATATGTTCAGCAATGGGGACTGCTGGCAGCTAAGATCCATGCTGGGTATCCATCCTCTCTGCTGCCATCCCTCCTGCAGTTACACGACCTTTTCAGGGAAGGAGGCACTGTGATCCCAAATCACTACAGTGACAGCCCCCAGAACAGGCAAAATAGATTCTCAGGTTTTCCGTCAGCTCAGCAGGAGGCAACAGCACTTGTCAGGGTTGTGTCTGAACAAGGAAGCTGGTAGCTGTTCACTGCTTCCTCAGGACCAGGGAAAACAGGGCTTTGAGACTTACCACCCACCTTCTCACTCTGCTGAAAGGAATCTGTCAAGACCTCAGATGTGGCCATTCTGCTCAACACCAGATATCTTTAGAAACTGGTAGAAAATCAATGTACTACTGTACTGGGAACAACATTTCTTAATGGTAATTTGACTTTCTGGCTGGCTGAATCATACTGGGAATGCAGAATCTCCTGAATTAGCCATGGATAACATCACGTTCAGCCCAGGAGGGATTCTGATCAAGTTGCTTTGAGAAGCAACCCACTCACCTGGGGATCCATATGAGGTCTTTCACTGGAAGAATCTTGACAGCTTGGAGGTGCTGCACGTTGTCACCTGCAGACATAGCATCGTGATCCAGCGAAGGATTCAACTCATGAAATTTGTCAGACTCTTCAAAATCTGTAGAGAGCAGTGCACTGGAAGAGCTTGTGGGCGAGCTGGGTAGGCTGGAGGGGCACCGGGTTATCCTGTTAGGAGGTGAGGAGGAGTAGGAAGACACAGAGCAATAATCTGTGAGTGAGTCCTGGTGGTTTAGTATCTGTGTGCCGACCTCCGGGCTGTAGATAATGCTCATATCCACCAGTGCAGTGTTCTCTGTGGTGCTGTGGTTTATAGGTGCTGTAGCTGGGATGGCTGTCGAAGGCTGCTGGATTGTAAACATGTCTCTGAGAGGGCTGCTGTCTCCACAGAAGTAGCGTGCACAGAGCTGGTAGGTGGTAGCATGATACATTACCAGGAAATTACTTTTATTGTCCAGACACCACACCACCTCTTCCCCGTGACACTCAGAGTTGCAGGCAATTGAAGTGATCACCGATGGTGGGCTGAAGGGCTCCAGCCTCCTGCTGATCTCCATCGTGGCACAGTCTATGATAAGGATGCCGGGGCCATTGCTGTACCAGACCTCTGCTCCACTGTTGGTGATCTCCATGGCCTTCACGGGGTATGGATTCTGCCGGGGGTCATCATCAGAAATGTTGAATTTGGACCGGTTTGCAGTGTGGGAGCACAGGTAGGAGCAGCTGTCCTCTGGGAAGCCCTGGGACACTGAAAACACTGCTACAAGTCCATCTGACAGGCCAGCCAGCACCATATAGGAGTTCTGCAAGAAAAAGAACAGATTTACTATCTGGATTCTTTACTTCTCTGCAATACAAGAGCTTTCTCTGGCTGCAAGTGTACTAGTAACTTACCCCAAATCACTCAGTGATAACAGCAACATAAAAAGCAGTCATTACCTAGAAGCCGCTGGAGAGCCATACTCCTCTCACCCAGTATTACCTCTCTTTATTGGCAAGGGAGGATAGATGGACCTGGCAACTTTCCCTGAAGGTTAAGAAATTCAAGCTGGAGTATGTTCAGACAGCCATCACGATCCTAGGAATCCAGCTGTAGAGACCCGGCTCATTTCCAAAAAGAGTAAAGCTATTCCTATCATTGTAGGCAGGAGAGGAATGGAAGAAACACAGTGAAAATGGAAAAACAGGGAGACAAACAAGAGCGTACATTGATCACTCAGAGGTGTCCCAATAGAGGGCACAGAAGCAGCAGCAATTCTGCAAAGAGGCTGCCAAGTGCCATGAACAATTCTGCAGGTAGTTAAAAATCTGCTTCTAATTGTAGAGATGTGCTGGCTGCAGAAGTGTAGTGCTCTGCGGCACCGCTGCAATGGATACTGTCATGTCCCATGGATGGGAGGCAGTGAGGAGCCCACGGCTTGCCGGGTCTTTGACTCCTCCAGCTCATCACAGCAGTGCAAAATACTGTTAAACAGACTGGGAAATGGATCTCTCGGTAACAAAACTCCCCATGACTTTGGGTCTGTATCAGATATTTCCCCATCTGTGAAGCAGATAAAACAATACCTACCTCAAAGGCTTTTGTATTTCCTCCCTGAGGAGCAATAAATTCTGAAAAAAAGACCCTTTGCCCAGGGCTTTTTTGCTCTTGTTACAATCTGGCTGGACTAAAGCAAAGCGAACAGAACCAAACAGAGCATTGCCAGCTGAACCAACACAACCTCACCCGTAGGCAGCCCCGCTGTGGCAGGGAGCTCTGCTTCCCGGCACGCCTGGGATGCTGCCTGCCTTTGCGAGATGGGACAGGGACCCCATGTCACCCTCTGTTGCTCATAAATCAAAGGGAAATCCTGTGCCCTTTTGGGGTTCTTGGCCATGCCAGCCAAGAAGATAGTTCCCAGGCTGCTTAAACCTGTAGAGGCCACGCTCAGTACCTTGAATTGCTCTCACATACCAAGAGGCAGATATAACAGTAACTATTCATTTAATTGACAGCAATGTTTGCAAGGCTCATTAAGAGTCTTGGACAAAAAGATGCTATCTGCATACAAAGTATGAGTAAAACCATGAGTGTGCTCAGCCTGTATGACTAATCCAAATCACGGCAGAATTTTACTGTAATGGAAAAAAATAGGGAAGCAAGTGGAAAGTTGTGAAATGGGACTCGGACTTCAACTCAGTCCAGACCCTATTCTCCAACCACTAATTAAAATAAACCCAAATAGCCTGTAGTGTTTGGTGCCGTGTCCCTGCTCCCATGTGGATCTGGTGCAAAGGTTCCCGGATATGGGTTTGCCAGGGAGTTCCATCAAAAGGTTGGAACATGGCATGATGCTTTGCACAAGCTGGGTTTTGGGTTACTTTTTCTTTGGAAAGAAGTTCAATTATTTTATACAGAACAAAACAATACAGAACAGCCCACATTTCTCTAGTGAAAATGGTCCAACTTCTTCCAAAGGGCTTTGCACAATAGGTATTTTTTACTAAAAATAGAAAATTTAAATTGAAATGGGAATATCTGAAATTAACGATAACATGGGTTATGACCTGAACTACTCCTAGTGTGATACAAGACACTACTAAAGTCTTCAGAGATCCACCATAATGGGGCAGAGCTGCGTCAGTGACACCTACCCAGCTTTATTGGTAATAATGACTCTGCCAAATTCTATCCTGTCTGGAATACCACAACGGTGGAAGCAAATCTGGAAGGTATTTTATGCTTTGGGGCACTTATTACTCAGAGCCTTGGCTATCAGGACCTGTTTCTATCCAGCCCCTGTTGCTATCTCTCTATTTAGGAAAGAAGGAGCAGGAACTCAAGTGCTGAGAAATGCCCTCAACCTGCCAAGCCTCGCCTGACCCAGATGAAGGTGTGACCCATTTCACAGAAGACCATGTCAAAGGCCACCCAGCTCTGAGTGCCACTGACTCACTAGACTTTATTAGGTGCTGGTGCACCTGGACAGTGAGGCAAAACTCTACCAGTCAGAGTATTACAACAGTGAACCAAAGGCAGGCAGGGCAGGAGCCTCCAGAAACCTTAAGTAACTTTCTCAGAATTCATTTTCAACATTTGGGCTCCGCCAAGAGCCAACAAAAACACACAGCAACAAAACTGCATTTGAAGTCTCCATCCTGCCAGAAGTCCTGCTGTGCCAGGGAGGAAGGCTGCGGAGTGGGACTGTGACGGTATGTGATGTGCAGGAGATGAGCTGGCTCCAGACGTCCTGTCCTTGCAGCTAAGGACAGCGCAAGGCTCTGAGCTGCCAGGACGGCTGCTGGGAGCAGGTTTAAAAAAAAAAATACAGCCCCTGACACCACAGCCTGGGTCACCTCCTCCTCTCCTCTCCACAGGGTCTGGCACTGCTGGCAGCAAACCCAACAGCAGGCTGCAGTCTTTAAATGATACTTTTGTTTTTGTGAGTTCCAGGTTTTTGCAAGAGGCCAAAGACTTGCACCCATTCAGGTTTTTCTGGAAGAATGCTGCAAACCATTTCAGAAAGTATCTTGTTTTGCTCTTTTAAATCTGTTTGCTTATTTGGTTTTTTTTCTGAAAAGAAATGTACTGAAAATTTTATTGTTTGCCACAAACAAGGATATTGGTGACAGAAAGCATGCAACAGAACAGCTTAAATTGTACAAGACTTTTCCTTAGCTGGTGAGTTTTGGATTCTGGGCCCCTCTCTGCTGCTTTTAAATTTCCATGATGCTTCCTTTGGATGAGAAACCAAATTTTGGAAACTATTTCTTTTGGATCAGTCTTCCCAAGGCAGTCATAAAGAATTCCCCTTCCCAACAATATCCCTCTGACTGCAAGTTACCTCACATCTCATCAGTTGAAGGTTTTCTTCCCAGGGAAACATGAGCAATTCTTTTCTCTGCTGGACAATAATGATTGTGTGATAACTCTGATACAGTTTGCTGTGGCCTACAGTGAGTTTAAAAAGTGTAAGCTTTCCACTTAGCCTTGCTGGAAGAACTGGCTGTTTCGAAAAATGGTTTCGTTTCTGGCCAGCCTGGTCTGTACATCCCTATGGATGCTGCTCTGGCTATTACACTGCCAAACTCATTCATAGAAAGGAGAGAGGAAAAAGTAAGTCAAATAAACTTAGAAGGACCGTGCTGAGGAGATGTGGATTTCTGAAAGGTTGGGTAGGGTCGGGGGAGGAAGGGAGGTGTCTAGACTCAATATTACTATTGTAGGGCCTGGCATTATTTATGACATTTTCTAGGCAAGCCACAAACTGAAAATAGAAACCAGGAGACATAAAGCTACTTGCAACCCCTGAGGAATAGCTTTGCAAGCTGTGTGACAGTGGAAAAGCTGAAAGTGAAAGACTCATTCGACTGCCCTGGACAAAAACCTCAGGCAGCATGAAAAAGAAATTTGCCCTACACACCAGAAACGAAACTCCATGGTGGAGAAATGCTGCAGGTCTGGGAGCCAAAGAAAGCCGACAGATGTAGCCTCCCGGCTGGTGAAATTCATCCCCGTGCCAACTTTAGATCTATGCCCCACTTTAGTCCTACTTACACCATGTTTGGAAGTGAAGCAGTACACCTTACACTAACCATCTGCCTCAGATTCAATTTGCAGCGATGCAGCATTCTGAGCAAACGAGTCAGAAATGGACAGTAATGCAGAACGGGCATGTGGTACAAAAAACTGCTCCACTGTCACTCTGAGAACTGCTCCGTATTGAGCTTTTGGATATATACTAGTCTGCTGGCATTTGGAAAAACTACACAGCTAACAATAATGTTGGGACATAATTATATGTTTTTACTTGAGGTGACTGTAAGCAAAACCGGAGGTAATTTAGCCCGAAAACAGTTTTTATACATCTCCCAAGACCTGCCCGCAATAGGCAGTCATGTCAGATTTCTCTTGCCAGTAACTGAATGTTAGCAATTCCAGAACTACACAGATACTACATAACTTTTGTTATTACCCATAAGAGGCAGCTCTTAGACTGCCTGTATTATCTAACTGTTCTCATTCAAAACCAAAACAAAGTGTGGTTGAGCCGAGATGGTATTTAAAGATGATTGTGCACACAAATGACAGCATGCACCCACATGAGGAAAAGAGTGGGTACCACAGCTAGGAAATACCCATCCGTCTTTAGCAGCTAACAAATCTTTATTCTAATTATTGTTTCATGTCTCCTCTACTTTGCTTGATCAGCTTCAACCCTGTCTCTCAGTGATGTGGAAACACAGCTGGAAAACTTCCTCACAAAGGAATTTGATCTATTTTGACTATTTTCCCAGCAGGCTCGGAAGTGCCAGTTTTAGTCCCCTGACTCAGGTTCTTGCCCACACCTCCATCTTCTGGAGAGAGAGCCCTGGAAATCTTCTCCTCACACTGCCAAAACGTTCCTGGGCATTGGAAGTCCTTCAGCACTGACTAGTGACAAGCCATGCAAACCCTGGCAGTTCAGCCTGGCAGCAGATGTCTTAGTCTCACTAAATGCTCCTTTTCCTTTAGGTCCCTCCTTACCTTTTTGCCAACAGGTATTACTAGGAAGCAGCTCACAGTAGCAGGAGTGTCTAAACCCTTCTGTGGAGTCTTTAGAGGACACATGCCCTGCAACCCATACACAGAAATCTTCTGGTCCTGTGGAAGAGCACACAAAATTCTATAAATTTCAATCATCTTCCATGATTTTCATATTTTGATACCTGAACAAGATCAAATTGTCTCCAAAACCAATTTCCACTTGTATTTTTTGATATCCAAAGCCTGGCTCTCTCTTTGTTTTCCATGGAGAGCATTTGCTTGTCTGTGGGTAAAAAGCATGTACTGCCTTACGCCATTCCTCAACTGAGCTGTGGGCAGTATGCGCACTATCCAAATGCCACCAAAATCACCACTATAAGTGTTTTATCACCACATCTAAAAGTGCCAGTTGACAACCCCAAATCTGTTCCTTGTAATAATTTTTTAAACTCTTTCAAAAATAGATTAAAGAGATCAGTTCTGCTCCTCCTCCAATCTGAAATATGTCAAGACAATTGAAACATGTTGCATGTTATTTTGTGTTAACCTGTTCAATTCAAGAAAAGCTAGCGTTGCATGGCATGTGGCGTAACACCTGCTCCACAACTTGTAAATTTACTAAACTGACACAGAGCACTCATTTTGGGGAATAGCAGCACCTTTCATTTTGATCAAAAAGATGGGATGTAACGTGCAATACAATTTTTAAATAGTTTTTTTTCTATACTTCTTGTCATGAAAAAAAAAGGAATATTTGAACTTTGCCTAATTTGGGAACAGAAAAAGTCAAAATACCTTATTTTCCTACACGGGAAAAAAAGATCTATATTCTCACTTAGTTCCAGCATCCATGCTAGGGCAGAGTGAGTTAAGCGACACAGAATATTTATTCAACAAGCATGGCCTCTTTTACCCTTTCTGAAACACAGAACTTCAGGAACATTTCAGTTTGTTTCCACTATTTTTTGTTTGCCTTCTGTCAAATGATTGTGTCACATCTGGTTGACACATAACACAACCCTTTTTGATGCGAGAGAGCAAGGGCTCTGAGGGATAAACCAGCCATGCCCTCTTATCTTTTCAGCTGTGGTGAACACAAAACGTGGGTACCCATTTCCCACCAACTTTCAAATCCCTCAGGCCTCTTTCAAAGCCCCACCCTTAAACACATGGTTTCTTTCACTGCTTCCCTTTATCGCTTACAGATAAGGACATTTCCCAGATGCAGTTCTGGGTACAGATAGGATATAATCTGACAAGTTTTTCCTCAGAAAGGCAAGGTTCCCACGAGGTTCAGGCTTGACATAAGGAAAAAAATTCTTCACTGAAAGGGGCATTGGAACAGTCTGCCCAGGGAGGTGGGTGACTCACCTTCCCTGGAGGTGTTTAAGGTGCGGGTGGATGAGGTACTGAGGGGCATGGAATAGAGATTGGTGGGAATGGTTTGACTCGATGATACAGTGGGTCTCTTCCAACCTGGTGATTCTATGATTCTATGATCGCTTTAAACACCAGGAGACATGATTTTGATCTAGGTATCAGCTAAGTAACAGGCAGAAACAATACAGCTGGAGACAGCAAACTCATGCTGCTCATCTGAGACACCCATTGTCTCAAACATTCTTAGCTTTACTAATTTAATAGGCTTTTTCTCTTCATTTGTGTCTCTTCTAATGAGGTCCCTCTTGAGCAGGGCACTGAAGAGCAAGCAGTGCTTACCTCGGTGGCAGCCCAGAGGGCGTTCTGAAATTTTAGTTGGCAGCAGAGCTTCATTCCTGGGCAGCTCATCCTCTCCACTTCTATGACTCCTTTCTCTGGATTCACCACTGTGTAGTTTCTGAAAGGAGCAAATAACAATTTCCTATAGCAAACATTCAGCCTGCTGCAGGACAGTACTGACCAAGCCCTAACATGACTGTCCAGATCTAGATGTTGCTGCAAGGATCTACACACCTCCAGATAATTGTCCCAGAGGAAGAGAAATGCAGACGTGCCATGGCTCTTCCTCAGGGGGCAGACATGCAATTGCTTCTGTGAAGATTTAAACTCAGCTATCCGACTTTGCACAGAAATGGATTAGGAAAACTTACGTGGTTTGTTACAATAATTCAACTGTGAGACAAATAGCTCCAGCTGAATAGCAGTAATTAATAGCTGGGAGGTCTGAGTCCATCTTGCCTGCTAGGTTCTCAAGAGAATATGTGCTTGTTCTCCAAATTCACTGCCTCAGTATTATCTGGCTTCATTTCTTATTCTAAGTACATAAACAAACTAGCATGATTCTTACAAATAAGAGCAAAGATCTGTAACTTGATAAAGTAATTTACAAATATGAGTAATTAATATTTTGTAACTAAAATTATTTTGTTTGTTTGGGAAGGTTTATAGGGCTTTGGGTATTTAGACAATAACTGGATATTCACAACCACATCTGTGAGCCCCAGATGTTTTACCAACTGTGGCACAAGCAATTACACATCCTGAAATCCATCACTTTTAAGTAATTTGTTATTCAGCAGTCTCCAGCAAGTGGACTGTCCAGTCAGGAAGTGGATTCACTGGGATATATTGCTGTGAATATTTGGAAATCGTCCATATATTCAAAATACATCTGTGAGTCCCATGTGTTTTCACCAGTTTTAGCAGGAATAGTTACACTGTCTGCACTGAACGACTGGCCAGGCACCACAAATAGCAAAGTAAATAGTTCATGAACATATCACGTACCTTTCCCAATAGGTTAATGCTTACAAATAACGAACACATTAATATAAATTTCACATCATTTTGTGAATATTTCCAAATAAGATTTTGGCTATAAAAATCACTAACATCCATAAAAATAATCCTAACTAGCCGTGGGTCATGTGGCTGAGCAAAATACCATCATCTCACTCACAATTTAATAACATTTAAAGCACATGCCCATTCAGTATAGCACACATTTTACTGGAAGTATACACTTGGATGCACACACAGCTTCAGGCATGTGGTTAACTCGCAATGATTTCAATAGGATTTAAGCATGTGCTTAATTGCTTTGCAGAACAGAGATGGAACTACAGTCTCATTAGGGAAGGTTTAGTGTTAAATGGCCTCATTAGGAAAGGCAGAACACGTCTGTTCTCATGTGCAAATGCTTCATCCTGTGTGTGTGAATCATTACACCGCTCTAATCTTCTCCTCATATTAACTGAAGCAGAGTTAAGCTCATTAAATATCCTTTATAAAGCAACCACTGTTCCCAATTAAAAGAGTTTGGGAAAACAGTTTTCATCGTATCCTTGGCAAACACCCAAATTCACTTTCACCTTCTTTACCTCCCTCCCAGAGGTGTAAGTGAAGAAGCTGAAGGAATTTTACTTAAAAAGAAGAAAGCAAGCAAATACTAATATGAGCCTCCTCACCTGGTGTCTTCCTTTCCATCCCAGAACACCACAGTGTACTCCTGTCCTTGGGAGCAGAAGAAGGAAGACTGCTTCCCACAGGACAACAGGTACATGAATGTTGCAAAGGTAGGATCTTTCATCTGTGCTACCACAGAAATGGCCAATGGACGCTGTGGGGAAAGGAAAAGAGGAAGACAGTTACCCTAGAAAGCTGGAGGCCCAGATGAAAAAGAAGAACCATAATAATCATTATTTGTAAAAGCTACAGACCAAGAAGTACGACTTCTTTAATAAACAATTCTGCTGTTTTCTCAAATCTGAATTAAATTCTCCTTATAAAGCCCACTCCATTGCTTCTTAGCATCCTCTGTATCCCAGACACTGAAGCCAAATCTCTTCTGTACTTCCCTGGTTTGGTCTGTAATTCTCTTACACATTCTATTGATGAATTTCTGCAGGGCTATAAATTTTGAAAGCTGACCCACTGTTATGGCTGTTTTTGAGTCAAGCTGACCTTTGAAGGACAGCAGCTCTGAAACACCAACTAGCAATTAATGAAAAAACTTTTTGTACTTTTCTTGTACTTTGAACCTTTCCCTTCCTCATATTGCCTTTTATAATTCCGGGGCTGTGGGGGGTGCAGGGGGGTGGGGGTTGGTGTTAAAAGTTTTTCTAGTTATATTCACAGCATGATACCGTAGCTGTTTCTAGAAATTATGGGTAATGTCTTACCCTGGTGAAATCAATAGACTAACTGCCACTGACATCAAGGGATCTTCACAGCATCATGGGTGTCTAAGGCCACCAATCTGCCATTGTTTCATTCATAAAACTCTCATTTAAGTCAAAAGAAGTTCAGCAGGAGGGGTAACTCAACAACTGAGCTGTTCTGCTATACTGAGAGCAGGCTCAGCTTTCCTGCATAAATGGGTTACCAGATTCCTGTAGCTACAAGATCAGAAAACACTGATCTAGGATTCTTTTGTACCTTTTCTGGCTTTGTGTCCCAGCACTCCATCATGAGTGCCTGCATCCTATATAGCTGCACTTCTTCTGGCTGCCCAAGAACAGGACGGATCCCTTTAGACAGCTTCTTTGCAATCTGGAGCTGATGTTGTCCCAGCACAGGCCGCTGACCAGACAGCAGCTCATACAGGACCATCCCATAAGAGAACATGTCAACCTAGAGGCCGCAGTAGAGAAAAAGAAAACAAGAAAAAAATCTCCCTTGGTGTGTAAAGGGGAGAGCAAGGAAGGCTACGGTGGGAAAGCTGGTGCTGCACACCATGTGTGTAGAGAGGAATTTAGCCCCATGCATGAAGCCAGCCATACAGAGCTGTCACCCAAGGGGTGTTCCCATGCATACACCACAGTTACCTTCTCATCGTAGACGATGCGAGGCCTGATCTCAGGAGCTTGGTAGCCTGGTGTGCCTTCCACACCAAGTGCGCCTTCATGGAATGACTGCCGGGAGATCCCGTAGTCAGAGAGTTTGATGTTGACGTGCTCTTTGACATCCAGGGACCACACCAAAATATTGTCTGACTTCAGATCACAGAAGATGATGTTTTTCTTATGCAGGTAGGCAAGGCCTGTTACAATCTGATACGCTATTTTGTGTGTCAGCATGTGTCCCAGTGGCACAAAGGAAGATCCTGGCACAAAGGAACAGCCTGTCTTCAGTTCTTGTAATTGTAATAACTTTTTTTCCCCTTTCTTTTTTATAATCCAGAGCAGTAACTAACAACCTTTTAAAACATCACTCAATGCCATGATTTGAAATGACAGTGTTTGTATTACTACATATGTCTGACAGTTCTATTAGATTCATTTTACAAACCCTTCCACTTTTAGACCGCTAAACTTTCTGTTGAAAATTAGTGTTTGACTGAACATTGACACAAAGCCAAGGAGCCAAGAAAGTCAGATGGACTCAACCTATCACAGAATTAGTGTCATTCATTTGACAGTGACAGACATACAGATGAGACACTCATCTGCATGGGGGAAGAACACAGCATCACCCACACAGCACTGAAGTGAGATGCACTTATAAGATGCAGAGAAATTGAAAATCCAGGTCCCCAAGGTAGTTTTGAAAATCCTGAGTATACATTTTTAATAGGTTCTTAAAGGCAATTCCATCTCCACTTCCCCTAGTCTGGGAAAAAATCTCCTTCAGTAAATCAAGCAGTAATTTAAATGTTGTTGACCATTTGTCACCACCATGACTCAGAGAGTGAGTTCTCCCAGGAGAGAGACCCTTCTTTTACCTTTGGAGTTTTCAGACAATACAGTGGTGAGGCTGCCCAGAGGGGCCAGCTCTAGGGCAAAGCAGAGAGGATGGATGCTGATGCCAATGAGGGAGACGATGCATGGGTGCTGCAGTGAGTGGAGCATGCTGGCTTCCTGACGGAACTCCGAGAAATTCTTCATGGCGTCCATGGCTCTCAGGTGTTTCAGCATGGTATCTGGTAAGACACACAACCCCTTTCTCACTCTCCAGCTGAGAGACCAAGTCAGAAACTCTTTGGAAGGTGTTAAACACTGAGCAAATGCCACAGGAGGAAGACAAACTATGGAGTTGTCCCAACAGCAGTGCTTCACATCACATCCTCATGTTGATTCATGAGCTGCTACCAGACATTGATTATAAGCAGGATATATACGACTGCCTGAGAAAGCAAGTGCTCCCTTGGTCCTTTAACACCAACCTCGAGTGTATCTGGCATACACTGTTCTCATACATCACTTGGATGATTTTGTAAAACTCATGCTGTGCTTTTTAAAGCAGGGACACTGGGTATGGACTGCAGACCCTTTGGTGGAAGGAATCTTCCCTACCCTTTCTCAGCTGCCCTGCAGAAGCAGGACCCTTCAGAGTAATTGCCCCTCTGCCATGGGACACCACGAGCTGTTCAGGCAGATCTGGTCTTTCCCAAGGTTATCTGTCAGCATTTGACCTGCTCCACAGCTCAGGGGTTTCACTCCCATGACAAAAATGGGGGAAGTGAGGCACTTTAGCTTTTCCCTTGCCCATGGACAAGCCTGCTCTGCTGGAATCTGGTGCTCGACAGCCAGCAAGTGCAGTACGAGAGCCTGTCTCTGCCTGGAATAGCTGGCAGGCTGAGGTGGCTTTCCAGTTTCCTTACTGTAGCTGCTGGCACAGACGGAGTACAACACGTATCCAGAGATAGAGACCCATAAGTGCTCAGTGCAAATCCATGCAAATCCATGCTTCTCATTGCCAAATAGCTTGTTAGCAGGAGGTGAAAACTCGCCTCCCGCTCCAGCCAAGTGCTCTGCCTTGGCACCCTATGAGTTCACCAATTGACATGCAGGAGAGAAGCTTCCTGCAGCACTGATGATCTTCATTGCTATAAGTGGTTTTGTGAAGGACTCTTTGAGATACATCCTCCTCCTCCATTCTGCTATACATTTCAAAGCTCTGTTTAAACAGGTGCTACCAGCACTTCGGAGCACGAAGGCTCTTTGGTCTTAGCTTGGGATTGCAGACTGCAAGAGCCAATTCCCAACACTGGTTCTGTGTACTGTACCTGCAGCTGAAGTGGGAGAACCTTTGCATTTTTTAATCTGAAATCTCTTCACAGCCACTGGTTTTCCTTGGTATCGTGCCCGATATATAACAGTCCCACTTCCACCCTGGCCAAGAACATTGTTTTCATTTTCACTGCATTCCAGTTTGCTGTTTTCCAGGAAGAGTCTGCCAAAAAGAGATTGGGTCTTTTTAATTAAAATCTCAAAGACATCATAAATTCATGTCTTAAATGTGATTTTCATTTTCACAAATCTCTAATAGGTTCTTGTCTACTGAGAGGACTGGATCACTGAAACTACCTTGGTGATCTCAACATACTCTATGCTGGCTCACGTTGTACAACAGATCTCTCGCAGTAAAGAAGTAACCTAGGCAAATAGGCAAAAAAAGGCTTTTTACTAATTTAACCGATAAGAATAAAAAATATATGGAAAGCATATAAGCTCCTTTTCCATGCAGATTACACAGGTAGAGATATTTATACCATTTGTCTGTATTAACAATTTTGCTTCATTTACCTCCTGTTCCTCTTTCCTCTGCTGAGGAAGGACAGGATGTTTATGAACAGCCCCACACTCTGAAATCTGATTATTTAAATCAGTTTACTGTTCCCAGACTGCAATTCATCATTTCCCCACTCTTCCAGAGACTACTTTTACAGTTGTTCACACTTCAAACATCTCCACTCGCCTCACACCCGTCAAATAAATCTTGAGGAGATAGCATTGTGAGGAGGACTGTCATGACAAGTTGATGGGATGTTTGCCCAGTAATTTGGCCTCAAGAAGGGAACAAGGGCCAGTGGGAGCACAGAAAGCTCCAACAGCAGCCGACAGGACACAGTTTGGTCAAGAGGTCTCATGGCTCTGCACAGGGCACAGAAAGACCTAAGCGAGTGTGAACTGCAAAAGACATCAGTCTCCCGTCCTGCTTGCTGTCAGGAGATCTCTTGCTCTACACACTAAGTGATAAGGGGTGTAAGACTGAACCCATCTGGGAAGGCAGTTAAGCAGCCTGAAGTTTTGGCAATGCTGCTATGGGTAGGGAAGAGCTACTTCAGCTGTTCAGGATTGCCATAGTACTACTGCAACACAGCTAACAGCTCGCAGTCGAGCAGGAGCCTTAACTCAACGTTAATTCTCTAGTGATGCCTACATAAATTCACTCACTTACAGACTCTTCAGAACTAAAGCTGATTTCAGTGCCAATTGTGTGATGCAGCTGCAGTGGCCTTTTGGTTTTGCCATATTAAAACCTCCTTTCTGGGATCCCAGAAAGACTCCAACTACAGAAAGCTCTGGCCAGAGTACTGGACAATGCAGGACAGCTGCGGCTTTAAAAAGGGAAGTTCACATTGCATCACAGCAATCTCAAAGGACCTCCTGAAGTGATGACTCAGGTCAGCACACAGTGATTGTCTAAGCAAGTGTGGTGACCATCAGGAGTGCAGCTTAGGATGAATTGTCAAAGCAGGGATTGAGAGCAGATGAATTTGTTTCCTGTGGTCAGCATGTGCCTTTAGCAGAGATAACTTAGAAAAAAAATCCTGTTTGCATTAGTACACTGAAACTTAACCAAAAACTACTAAATAACATTACCTGGCAGGAAAATCGGTCATGAAAAGTTCAGGGACCAGCTCTTGGAGAGAAACAGGGATGTCAGGGTGATTAGGACATGTGATGTAGTCCAGTTCAATGGCAGTCAGCACACAGTCCTCCATGTTAAAGTACTGCGCATCTTCCACCCTCTCGCCACAATCATTCTCCTCTGGCTTGGAAGCTGCACAGATGTGGCAGGGCACATACTGTTCCATCAGCAGTGTGCCGTCACTCTCAGTGGCTGTGAGTGCTTCAAAGCAAGCAAGCAAAGGAAAAACAACATAACCCATACAAATCAAGAAGAAACAACAACTCCTAGTGCATTCAAACATCTACAGTCAGTACTTGGTTCACTGGCTGAGATTGGTCACACTCATAAAAGCAGTAGTTTATTCCAGTGTATTGACAGGAATAAGCAAACAGTTTTATGCAAAGTATGCAGAGATAGCAGGGACAGTACTGAGGAGACAGAGCCGTTGATGTAACAGTTACCCTGCTTTGGTCACAGGTAATACCCAGGTTTGTGAAGAAAATATACTCAGGACCAGCAGAAATCACAAGTACATGAATAAAACCTTGGAGAGAACCTCATACTTATTATTGAGTGTTTCTGTGTGAACTGCCTATAGGAATCATGGCATACACTAAAGAGCGTGACTGTGCAGTAGAAGAATGGCAGCTGCATGGCTGCCCAAGAACGCCAGCAGTCTCTGCTTTGCAGACTGAGAGCTGCCAGGTGGCTACAGATGGAGACAGGCATGGGAACAGGAGAGCACTGGGGAGGCATAGCACGCTGAGCACTTCACATGGAGGCTAGGAGTAAGCATGCATGTACAGCACCCAAGATAGTTACACTGTCACTGTGAACTCCCTCACAGGCAAGGTTTTCAGCTCCTCCAGAGGAAACATGAATTCTACCAAGACTAAACCTTTGGGAGGTTCGCACCTCTCCCACTGACTAGAGGGATTTTGTGGTGACAGACTCTATTAAATGCCTACAATTAGGCAGGGTGAATACAGGTTGTAGCCTTTGAGGTCATGATTCCTCTCATGCTTCAAGGATTAATCTTATCATTATTTTAATCCAAACTCAAATAAAACCTGCTTTTATCTTCATAACATGAAGATGTGAGAGTGCAAAACTGCTTCCTCCAGAAAGACTCCAATTAAGAGATTTTTGGCACTGGTTTGTAGACCAGTGTGTGACGACTAAGAACACTTCAGGTTTTGGTTTGCTTTGAAACAAAGTGTATTGGGGTTGCAAATAGCCTGCTGGGTAACAGCAGGATCTGTGCTGATTAGAGAAAAAACAGCTGTTGCTGTCAAGGAAGTTACCTTGGCACAAAATCCTTGTTATCATATTCAATCATGCCTCTCACATCACAATTTCATAAACTATAGGGTGTTAGCAACAGTGGGCAAATACTGATCCTAGCTGATGACAACATGGGTTCTGCCATCAAGGGACAGTGCCAAGTAGACTGGGACAAATCCTGTCCCTGCTATGAGCACTGGAAGTCTCTTCAGCTCCTATAGAAGCAGGTCCTGTTTGGACTGTAATGTTTCACCTATGCTTGCAGTGACTGATGGGCTGAAAGACACTGTGTCTAGACCAAGGTGTGCTGGCAAAGAATCTCAATCTGTCTGCAGGTTATCAGTTCTTCTCAAGCTCTATTGGCTAGCGGCTGTTAGAGCCTGAGGGGTCTTCAATTAACAGACAATAATGTGCACGTGGAAAGCTCTGGCAAAGAATCTGCTGTTAAGAAGACAATACTGCACAGAAAATTACAGTAGTTCTCCTACCAGGAAACCACTGGTCTATCAAAGAGTTGACATGATCCGTGATGAAAGCCATTGCTGAAAAGTCTCTCACTTCTGACTGGCAAATGATTTTAATTCCACCACTTTTTTTCTTCTTCCAGTTCACATCAGAGGACTCGACACTGTAAGAAAGTCAAAAGACAGCCACATGAAGTTCTTCTGAAGTACCAGTGTCAACTAACTTTCTTTCTCAGAGGAAACCTGAGTGACATTATAATATGTCATACACTAGCAATCAAAAAAAAAAGCCATCTGGTTTTGAGGATGATTTTCAATTCGGTCTATTCTGCAAATGACTTTGAGGAGGAAAGTATTGCACAGAAATGCTGGTTGCTCACAACAGGTAAATGCTGCAGAAGGTCAGACCAGAGAAAACTCTGGCCTAAGAGAACTGAGTACGATAGAGAGTTTGGACAGAAATGCCCCATATAGAATCACAGAATCACAGAACAACCAGGTTGGAAGGGACCCATCGGATCTTCTAGTCCAACCATTCCTATCCAACACTAAACCAAGTCCCTCAATACCTCATCAACCCATGTCTTAAACACCTCCAGGGAAGGTGAATCAACCACCTCCCTGGGCAGCCTGTTCCAATGCCCAATGACCCTCTGCGTGAAAAACCTCCTCCTAATCTCCAGCCTAAATCTACCCTGGTGGAGCTTGAGGCCATTCCCTCTCGTCCTGTCCCCTGGCACTTGGGAGAAGAGGCCAGCTCCCTCCTCTCCACAACCACCTTTCAGGTACTTGTAGAGAGTAGTGAGGTCTCCTCTCAGCCTCCCCTTCTCCAGGCTAAACAACCCCAGCTCTCTCAGCCGCTCCTCATAGGGTCTGTTCTCCAGCCCCTTCACCAGCCTCGTTGCTCTTCTCTGGACTTGCTCCAGAGCCTCAACATCCTTCTTGTGGTGAGGGGCCCAGAACTGGACACAGTATTCAAGGAGCGGCCTCACCAGTGCTGAGTACAGAGGGAGAATCACTTCCCTGGACCTGCTGGTCACACCGTTTCTGATACAAGCCAGGATGCCATTGGCCTTCTTGGCCACCTGGGCACACTGCTGGCTCATGTTCAGTCGGCTGTCGACCAACACCCCCAGGTCCCTCTCCTCCTGGCAGTTTTCCAGCCAGGCTTCTCCCAGTCTGTAGCTCTGCTTAGGGTTGTTGTGCCCCAAGTGCAGGAGCCGGCATTTGGCCGTGTTAAACCTCATGCCGTTGGACATTGCCCAGCGGTCCAGCCTGTCCAGGTCCCCCTGCAAAGCCTCCCTACCCTCCGGCAGATCGACACTTGCACACAGCTTTGTGTCATCTGCAAACTTGCTAAGGGTACCCTCAATGCCCTCATCCAGGTCATTGATGAAGACATTGAACAGGACTGGACCCAGCACTGAGCCCTGGGGGACACCACTTGTCACTGGCCTCCAGCTGGACTTAACACCATTTACCACCACTCTCTGGGCCCGGCCATGCATCCAGTTTTCTACCCATGAGAGTGTGCGTCTGTCCAGGCCAGAGGCTGACAGTTTCTGCAGCAGAATGCTGTGAGAAACTGTGTCAAAGGCTTTACTGAAGTCCAGAAAGACCACATCCACAGCCTTTCCTTCATCCAGCAGCCGAGTGACTTTGTCATAGAAGGCGATCAGGTTGGTTTGGCAGGACCTGCCTCTGGTAAACCCATGCTGACTGGGCCTGATCACCCGGTTCTCTTGTAAGTGCTTCATGATAGCACTCAAGATCACCTGTTCCATGACTTTCCCTGGCACTGAGGTCAGACTGACTGGCCTGTAGTTCCCCGGATCCTCCCTGCTACCCTTCTTGTAAATGGGAACTACATCAGCCAGTCTCCAGTCCAGAGGTACCTCCCCAGTCTTCCAGGACTGCTGGAAGATGATGGAAAGGGGTTTGGTCAATACATCTGCCAGCTCCCTCAAAACCCTAGGATGTATCCCATCTGGCCCCATGGACTTGTGGGTGTCCAGTTGGCCAAGCAGGGCTCTGACCACCTCCTCTTGGACTATGGGAGCCTTGTATTGCTCCTCTGTTTCCCGGGTATCTACACAGAGGGAACAGCTTTCTTTACAATTAAAGACTGAGGCAAAGAAGGCATTAAGTACCTCAGCCTTCTCCTCGTCCCCTGTCACTGCTGTTCCCTCTGAGTCCAAAAGGGACTGTATGGTCTCCCTTGTCCTCCTTTTACTGTTAATATACTTATAAAAAGATTTTTTTATTGTCTTTTGCTGACTTAGCTAATCTGATCTCTAGCTCAGCCTTAGCCTCTCTGATTTTTTCCCTACATAGCCTCGCTTCCCTCCTGTAGTCCCTCCAAGAGGCCTGTCCCCACTTCCAGAGCCTATAAATATTCCTTTTTTTTTCTAATTTGACTCAAGATTTCCCTACTTAACCAAGCTGTTTTTTTCCCCTGCCGGCCTTTTTTCCAGAAAAAAAGGGGATGGCTTTCTCCTGAGCTGCCAGGATCTCCTTTTTGAGGAACTCCCAGCCCTCATGGGCTCCCTTGCCCTCAAGTGCTGTCTCCCAGGAGACTTTGCCAACCAGCCTTCTGAACAGTTCAAAGTCTGCCCTCTGAAAATTTAGTGCTACCGTCCTGCTTAGCACCCTCTTTGCTTCACCTAGGACAGAAAACCCTATCATCTCAAACCCTATCATCTCATGATGGAGGCTTAGGAGCAAATCAATAAAAATGCTCTAGTGGTCTGATAATAATGATGATGATAATGATAAAACTTCCAAGAATTGTCTGGAAAAATTTGTGGACATAACAATTCTTGTGCAATTTCCACATAAAAAAACCCAAACCCAAACCCAAACCCCCAAACCATAACACTTTAATACAAATAGCTGAATCCTATAACTCCTCAAAGTACATGTGGACATAAAGGTACAACCACCACAATGGTCCAGAATTAAGGATTCCAGCCTGTGATTTGCAGTGTCTCAGTCCAAGGCTCTACTCAGCCACAGACTGCCTAGAGGAACTCTGGAGAGCCACTGTGCCCTCCTGGTCTCAGCACCAATGGTTCCTCCCTATCTTGCCAAGGGTTGGAAGAGCAAAAGCATCTGAAGATACCACAGAGATAGAAATATGTTTTTAAATGGCCACCTACTGTCTGAATTTGTGAAAGAGCAAGGACAGCAGATTTTCTCCAGGTTCGCAGCCAGCAGGCACTCTGTCTTGGCCAATTTAAAGTAGTTGTCCATAGTCCCTGTTGCATGCAGCCTGATAGCAGAGAAGCATGTCTATTGATTGGATTCAGTGGAAAACTCATTGACAGAAGGAAATCTTTGTATGTGAAAATGCATGATTTTGTCCTGTCAAAGAGTTCTTCTCTGAGTATTGCTTTCTGCTTTCAGGTCTCTTTAAAATCTGTGGCTGCAATAACACATAAGGGTCATATATTCAGAACCACCAAACAATCAGTTATTCATCATTGTTGTCACCAGTTGTTACTGGATGAGTTATGTATATTAAAAGAGCCTCCTCTTCTATTGACGAGTGAACATATAACATGAGTCAGGCCCATTCATCTCCATTCAGATGACATGTTTCATATACTCCATTAGTCCCCTGTCATGCATGCTGCATTTCGAACACAAATTACCTAAGATAGCCTCCATCAAAGGTAACGAACAGACCTTCCTGCCAGTAAACAGTGTGAGTCCTTTTGACTCGGAACGTGCTGCAGCGGTTCCTTTGTGTGCCTGTGAAGCTGTAGATGGTCACCTTTTTGTTCCTTGTCTTGGTGTTCTTCTTATTTTCAAAAAGCTGAAACAAGCAGAAAAGCATGAGAATCATTAAATTACCAAAATTTCTTATAAAGATCTTGTTTTAATCTAGCAATAAGATGACTTCATGGTTTTGGCCTTCCCAGGTGTTATCATACCTTTTCCATTAAAGAGCAACTCATGCTCATAAAAAATTCTGCGATGGAATGAAAACACACGCAGTAAAAGTTAGTTTTGCAGCAATGGAAATATCTTTCATGCCACTCAAAAAGGAACAATTTCATACCAGTCGACAAAGTTAATTCTGTAACTGTGACATTTGTTGTACGAATTCTGCATTTGCAAAAGTCTTCTAAACTCAAAGAAGAGCTAAACACTAGTGAATTATGTCTGCCCTCAATGTAGAGTGTTAACTTTTCCACCTGTTTCAGTGGGAAGATGGCCATACTCCAAGACACTTCAGTGCTTAAAGCAAAATGTATTTTTGTTTTAAAACCAAAGACTTAATCTGCAGAACTCCACTCCGCTCACTGCTCTAACGCTTATACGTCTGCAGACTGGTCTGACGCCTGGGAACCTTTCCATTCACTTCAGCAAGGACTGGATGAGGCTCCTGGCAAAGGTGCTCTAGGGTTATGTAGTGCCCATGAGGATGCAAGCACAGGGTTGCCAAGACAGGCCGTTAAAACAGGTGAAGCTATTACATGGCTTGAGAAACCTGGAACACAGAGAACCTTCCAAAAACAGGTATCACATTTTCCACGTCTTGTACATCAGTGGCAGAACTCAGTTTAAATGGATAGCTGTCAAGGAGATACCACAGCAGAAGTAAAAATATTTTGCAGACATTTAAAATTATTTCCAGTGGGGCTATGTTTTCAGATATAAGCTGCTGCAAAAATAAGTCTGTAACAACATCAAAATTCACTTGGATTTCAGAATCTTACAAACACTACTTAAATGATATGCATATCGCTTTCTCTAATATGGTGCCTACTCGCAGTCATTATCCCATTAAGGCAATAGTCCTGTAATTTTCTTCTCATTTAAATCCATATAGAACTCAGATAGCTGACTTTGGTGGAGCGATTCCAGATCTCCACTGGCAAACAATGTGAGCAGAGTCTGGCCCACTGGAACGGTCATGGATGAGAGCTGCAGGCAGAACTCCAATTACATGTAATTGGAAGACACTGGAGGTACTGAGAGCCTCCAGGGGATCATGTCATAAAAAGGCTGTGGAGAATGCGGGCTTTTTTTCCCCCAATGCCAACTTGTTTTTCTAAATTACACCTACTGTGAAAACAGGATCAGATTTTGATTGCAGAGTTTCACCTCTCCCTATTTACCCAAATTATGTTACTGAAGTAAGCTGGATGTGAAGAGACACCCACTTACACTTAAACTGAATAATGTTTAGCTCTCTTCTTTTGCTTGCAGAGAGATACAGTAACCTACCTGGAGGTCCATTTCTGCCAGGCTGATTAACATTCTGGCTATGAATCTTTGCCAAAAGCCAACTGGGACAAAACTCATCTTGAAGACCCTCTGAACTGTGTTTGTGGTCTGGTGGCAGAGCCCGTGGATATCTAATGCTGGCTTGGTAGGAAGCAGATGAGGGAGGAGGTAGCTGAAACACATCAAATTCAACAGCTCAAATTTTAGCTACAGCTTGTAACAGTGAGTACATTGTTACTGGATAATAAGGCGATTCAGTCTCTGAAGAGATTTTTAATGGCACAGCCTACTGCATATAAAAAAGCTTTTAGACTAAAGGTTCTGCAGCAATACATGGAGAAATTCATTTACACTATGGAAGCAAGCAGAGGCAAAACAGACATTACATAATCCAGTCAAAGCTATTGGACAGGTCTAAAACTGATGTAATGAGCAGGATATTTGTGTAATTAAAATTAAATGCATTAAAATATAAGAGTCATTAGAACAGCTATGATGTTGGGACTAATTTTTTTTTTCTTTACTACTCTGCTCTGGCAGTAAGTGGAGATTTACAGCTGTGCTCCTATGTAGAACAGCAGGTAGGTGCAAAACAGCCTACAGCATCTCAGCTTCAGTAAGTCCAGAAGGTAGGGAAAGGAGGTGTCCTGGGAGGTGGCAACAAGGCAGTTACAGGCTGCAGGGACTGGACTGCTCTGCCTATCATCACAATCCCAGAATGAGACCATCTTATATGTCAACATGGCAAGGTTTCCTGCTGCACGACTCTGCAACTGATGGACTGCCTGCCACATCCCTGACAAGCTCCTAGGGCAAGAGTTCACTTTGCCAGACTGATGCCAGCAGAGATATCACTGGTCTTACTCAGTTTCCCCCTGCAATCAGGTTATTAGGGTCTTTGTCCAAGTGTGGAGTAGGCTCAGTGCTATCAGAGTCAGATTGGTCAGAAGTAACAGGACCACAAGCATTATGTTTGGATCTCCAGTAAGCACAGAATATTTTGTCCTGATCTTTAGTATCTGGGAAGCTAAATCCTTTTGGAAGACTAGAACTGTTTAGAAAACTATGAGCTTATGGCTTTCAAAGTGTACCAATAAATCCCTTTACAGTTATACTCTTCTGTACCAAATAGATTCCAAGATGCTTACATGATCAAAAATCTTATTTGCTTATTAGCAGAAACACTGCTGTTTTATCAGTGTTGAGCCTGAGAAAATGTGTTGGCATGTGGGGCTCACCATTGATAGGTGTAATGACAGCAATGAGGCACATGGCCAAGGGACTTGATCAAAATAACAGTGGGAGGGATAAGATGCACAACTAGAACTAATGCTGAGTCCAAATCCAATGCTTTAAGCCTATCACGTTTTCCCTCTAGCAGCTGCAGTATTCTGTAAAACTCGAAACATCAGCTCAGAAAAAACAGCCATCACTAGACAACAGTTCTCTCCATATGTCACAGCCCATAAAAACTGATGACATTTTACGTGGCTGAATTATCTGTTCCATGGACATTCTTTGGAATGCAAAATTGATAAAATATTCCCTTCATTTATAAATTACAATAAGAATGATCATACTTTCAACCCTATTCTAACAAGCAGAACAAACTAAATTACATGAACCTTAGAAGAGAAGCGGACTGCATCACACTAAAAGTTCTTGTTCTATAAAGGTAGTGGATGCATTGTATGATGGCCAATAAATTTTCCTCAGCATATCCAAGAAAGGGCCTAGGAGTATAAGAAGACCAGTGAGGCCTTTCTGCACCACAACTGTATAGTGGAATATAATACAGATGGCAATTTGATGCTTTTGAACAAGAGCCAATGCAAATTTTGAAAATATGTGAAACATGCCCCCATCCACCCTTTCAGAACAGAAACTGGCAGCTGCTTTCTCTACTGACTGCACAGAAACCCTATCTGGCAATCTAGCCAATAATTGCAGAAGCACAGTAACAAATAACTGCTCTGTGTCTGGCTAGTACATTAAGTTAATCCAACCTGCTACAGCTAGAGTCCATCAGTGGGAAGAATATTCTGCTAATGTGGCTTGGACTGCTCTAAAAAAGATTGGGCAGGCCATGAAAAAGCCGTTTCCTTGTTCCCGAGGCATAGACAATGTAATTGCCTTGGAGAAAAATGGCAGATAGTGACAAGAAGTCCAAAAGGCATTTTGGACTAAGCAGAAACATTGCTGCTTTATCTGTGTTAAGCCTGAGAAAATTTGTTGGCATCCGGGACTGGATAAGTGACAGGCATAATGACAGCACAGAGAATGCTGCACTTGTGCTGGCATTCAGAGCTCCCAAGAGGCTCAGGGCGATGCAGCCGTGCTGTCCTGGAAGGGCAAGGAAGTGAAATGCAAATGCCACATCAAAAGTGCAATACAACTACGGTTGTCGCCAAGCAGATGGGAGAGAGAAAAATAGCAGGGAACTCTACCCAGAGAAAAAGAGATGGGGGAGTTGGGGGGAAGGAGCACTCATTAACATTTACAGAGAATGAGGTTTCCTACACCATTTCTAGAAAATTTATTGAACACCTACAGAGGCTAAAAATTAAGAAAATCACATTGCTACCGAAGCTACACTCTCCTGATTTCACTAGAAATAAACCAATACTACTTTCAGGGCTGACACAACTATTGATTGCCCAAAGTTTTCTGCCATACTCTGGAATGAGGATCTTTCACTGGAAACAGATGACTCCAGCCCAACTATATTTCAGGCCCAGCAGCCACAAGTCTCACACCCTCTCTCCAGCTGCAGCTGTGCTGGCTGGGTGCTTGCAGCTTCCACTTAATAAACACCACATCCCTGATGGTGTCTCTGCCACCAGCCTCAATGCACTGACCAGACAAAGACCTGCTTTGGAACATTTTCAAACTAGCCTAGCTTGTTAGGACCAAAGGATGCTGGTGTCAGGAAATCCAAACCAAATGCACGGGTGCCTTCCATTACACCATTTAACATACTCAAATATTTTCTCACAGTAAGATCCTTGTCAAGACAACCGCTTATAGTGACAAAGCCTGTTAATATCCGCTTATTAAATGGCCATTTTTCTCCTGCCCAGCTAAGTCTCTCTAATTATCAACATACCTGTTATTTGCCACAGGCAGTGCAATTTCAAACTTGGCCAAGAACTGGAAGTACTGCTCTTCGGTTTGCTCAGTGAAGCCTGTCCCAACCAGCAGCATCCTGAGGTCCTCTGCTCTGATGACTCCATTCTTAGCTACAGACTTGGAGCTCTTGATATTGAAAATCCTCTGTAGACACTCTGAAAGCCAGACGGGGTCAAGGAAGTAGAGGTTTCTCAGGCCATGGCTTGTGTCTGGGAAGTGCAGTAGCGAACCCGTTTCTATGAGAAAATTAATTGCTGCAAAACCCAGAGAATTGTAGATTAGCAACAGGCCAACATTAGAAAGCCACAGTGCATTTAAATAAGATTGTGAGGCAGTTTGTGCAGTGTTATGCATACCAGATATAGCCAGCATGTAGCCAAGCCAAGAGAACACCATTTATCTGAGGAGTGCTGCTGTCTGGCACTCCACTTGTGAAACTCATATCTTACATCAGTATTTCTATCCCCAACACACCTCCCCTTTACCCATCCTCACAGGGAAGGGCTCTCCCTGGCTCCTGCAGAGCAAGGCCTCTGTAAAGATAACAGGACTGGGGTCCTCAAGAAAAGACAGCCTTGAAACCATGGCAACCCTCAGTCTTCACAGAGCAGAAATAAAATCAGACAAAACTTGTCAGGAAAAAAAATAGTAGCCTCAGACCACCCTGGAACCTTCCTAGTCCTCTCCTAAAGCTTTGTTACTAATTCTGTATCCAAAATGATCACAGTTTCCAAAGTGACCTCTACACAGGCACAGAGCACTCTGTGTTTTTTGCACAGCAGTTACCTGTTGGAGTTTTCCCCTCCTCTCCATTTTATTATCTGTGGAATACTTCACACATATTGATTTCCAAGAAATTATTGGTCTGCGCTGACCTACCTGTTTGTAAGTCTTCATAGTCTTTGATATCATTGTCAGGGGTTTGCTCAATGATCAGTTCTATTTGTCTGTCTGTTAAATACTGTACATCATCATTTTGACTTCTTTTATGCTGTTCTGCAAGGACAGCTTCTTGAAGACTAAGGTAACTTCTTGGTATCTGTGAGCCACATGAGAAAAATATCAGGATCAATATCAGACAGCAGCCACTCTGATGGCGATGAACCTCCCCTCTACAGAGATCCTATGGTGATGACTTTTCCCTAAGCCATTTTGCCATCCTACATACTTCATGGGACTCTTGTATCAGCAATAACTCCTAAAGTTCATCTCCCAATCCAAACCAAATCCCCACAAAAGCCCTCTTTTGGTAAGGATCACCACTAGAAAGTCAAGTTCTCACCAATCTTCCTGCAAGTTTCTGTGAGCAAATTGAGCTGCCAACATCCTTCATGTTGCATGTGACATGAAAAATCAGATGTCGGAGTCCATCAAGACCTTCCAGAGTCTTACACGAGAGCTCACTGCAAAAGTCATTCAAGGATAAAGATTATCAAACCTTATCAACATATTGGCTTCCTTTCCAGGTTCACTTTCTCTTATCAGCAACTTTAAATTTCCTGTGTCAAATGAACGGGAGGAAGGCTGTCAGTGACCATTTTTAGCTTTGGAGAAAAATACTAAGGAGCCTGGCAAAGACATATTAGGCCAACCTCTTGCTTTATTCGCAGTGCACTGCTCTGCAGTCCCCTGTGCATTGTGGCCTCTGGGGACTTCCCTAGCTCACCAATGGAAGTCATCACCCTTTTTCCCTTTGGTGCTGCACACATCCTGGAAGGGACAAAAACACTATGCTCTGGCAATAGCTGGATACAAGTCCAGTTCTCCTTGACTCAGATCAAAGAGGCACAATGATGAATACCAGACACCTTTTCCCACCTTCATGCCAGCCCTGGCTCAGCCAGATCCTGTGTTCTGGGAACTGATGCTTAGATCCTGAAAGTTGGCCTTCCTTATCTCTTTAACAGCTAAAAATCTGCTCTGTCCAGCTCCTACTATTTTTCGTCTTTTAGTGGTTGGATAAGAACAGTTCTCTTCCACTTTCTTCAACAAAGGGTCTTTCTAACTGATCCTACACATGTTCCTACAGCAGAAAGAAAATCTTTTTCTTCAGCAATATGCTTTATATTAAATGTCAGACATCAGAGGCACTGGGAAGCGTGCACTCACTGGGATGCTGGAGGACCAGCTGGACTCACACACATGAGGCTTTCACAGCACACAACCCTCATACTCGCCCAGCTGCCTGAAGGAGCCCCATACAGGGGAACAATGTGGCGTGACAGAGAGGCACAGGAGGGAGGACGTAGGAAATCAGGCACAACTCAGACTGGGAAGAAATGCAAGGGGAAAGGAAGGTGACATAGTGGAACACTCAGGATGTGTGGCAGGGTGAAAAGTCCCCTTTCTTGAGAAAGAATGACTGAGATCATGTTAGCATCCTCTGTGGTGATGGGAAAAGAGATTTGAGAACACTGAACCATGAACTTTTCTCTTCCTCACTGTAAAGCTCTGTGCCTGTGTGCCTGGTACTCTGCCTAACTGGGAAGAGCCAGCTGGGATGCCTGATGCAGCATTTGTGTCTGCAGAACAGAGCGTGGGAGGTCTCTTGATGACTTCGTCAGGCAGCAGATGCAAGGCACTGGGGACACGGCAGCACCCTTCTTTACTTGTCAGCTGCCACCTGCTCTTGCCCCAGGCACTGGTAATTTCAGAGTGTTTAGTGCCAGCCTGCTGCATCCACACTCCCATCCATGCTGTGCATTCCCTTGGCTGACAGACTCCCTTCTTTCCCAGCTGGAGAAGCCTCCTCTCCCCAGGGAGGAGGGAGCAGAATTGGACTCCACAACCTCACTGGCACCATTCCCCCAGATAGCACCAATCCCCTGTTATTGCACCCAAATAACTCAAATGGCATCAGGTTTGGGCTGCGAAGGGCTCACAGGGCTGACCCACTCCTTGCTGCGCCAACGCTGCCATGTGAGCTGTGTGCTCACATCAGGGAGCAAGGGGTTCCCACACAGCCTCCCCTTAGCAAACCCCACAGCATCCACCCTGTAACAGGCTCCCAAGTGCTTCAGCATTAATTACTCATCTGTAACTTCTCTCCATGTGATTAATAAACTTTATCACCATTTGATGGCAAGAAAACTGAGTGGAGCAGAAACACTAAAACAGGCTGGCCAAGGTCATGACTTCAGAGCTTCCAGCTCATGATCAGACCCTTAAGCAACACTGAACTTCTCTCTGATTATACTATATTATCTCAGCCAAAAATAGATGAAATGCAATGCCAACAAGTCTTTAAATCAGTTCTGTTGCCAAGGAGATCAAGTATCACAAAACTATTTAAAGTGACATAAAAAAAGGGACTTCATAAAGGAAAAAGTACTTACTGCAGGTGCTTGAACGTGATATCTGGGAAGCCGGTTGCTCTGGCTCCAGAGGGAGACCGACAGAGAGCCAAGACGTATGCCCTCAGAGTTGCTATCCTCTCAACACGGAATTTAGTTTCAATTAAATCAAGGTGTGTTCCTACCACTAAAACCACTGAATTTGGAGCTTTGGCCTGTAAGAGGAAATACTGACAGTGATCTCATTCAGATTACGTCATGGTAAATTTTCATGTGAAAAGTATAATGTTTAAGAAGTGGTAGTCATGTATATTAATAAAATGGAATATATATATGCACAAAATAGAGGCAATCTGTTGTGACAGCTCAACAACAGCAACAGGCAATCTGGGCAATACAGAATTTCTCCGGCAGAATATGGCTTAATCATCTGCTGCTACTGCAGAGCAGGGAACTGTCAGTTTGGGTTTATTACATCAGGGCTTAACATAAGGGAGTTGCCATGTGGTATCAAGTTGCCATGAGTCACTGAATGATGGGAACTATGTCCACCTAGACAAAGCAGAAGAAATTAGCTTAACCTGTAGCTAGATCTAACTCTGATATCCTGAGAAAGGCTACATACACTTCAGAATGGATATCTGACAAAGTTACACAAACATTTTCACTGGAGGTATATGGAGAGGTGAGATAAATTGCTAGAAATGTCTGAATCTATTTAATCCTGAATAAGTGCAAAGGAATGGATTAGATGATCTTGTGGTTTCCTCCATCCCTTTCATGATTTGACTACATTACTGGAACGTATCACTTCAGGGAACATACTGACAAATACACTGAGATTACACCGGCTTAAGCAGGGATCAACTTGCTGATCCAAACGACTCTGATCACAGAAAAAAATTCAGATGTACCTATATGCTTATTTGCAAACAAACAATCCATTTGACTCTTGAGATACCCACTGAAAACTCAAACTTGAACGACACCAAACTTGAACCCTGTGCAGACAGAGGAGTGATGGTTCTACCAAGTGATGCCAAAGGGCTCACCTGACCCAATATTCTGCCTGGAGGCTAATGAAGAGTATAGGTACAGGGTAAGCATATAGAGATTTTTCCCTGGTGTGTTTTCCCAGTATCCAGCAGCCTGCAGCTCATTAGCTTCCTGAGCATGAGATAGAATCTCTGAATTAGAAGCACTTGATGGATTTTTCTTCCATCTTTCTGGGTTTTTTTCAGCTTCTGAAACTCCCAGCACATAGCTAATCTGTGGAGCTACAATCTGTTGTGTTTAGGATACTTTGTGTTGTTTGTTTCACAGTTACCACCTCATTATTTCACTTGATCTCTCCTAACTTTTCTATTGTAAAAGATCATGCACAAAGACACCCTTGTGTCTTTCTCTTTACCCTTGGTAAGTCTACATGCAGCCCTCCTCATCTGTCTTGGTCCCAAGCTGAACAGGTTTAATCTACTTAATTGCTGTGCACTCAGAAAGTTTTCCATACTCCTCACTATCGTGTTCATCTTTCTCTCTATCTTTTCTGATGCTACTATGTGCTTTCTGGGATGTATTAAGGATGCAGGCACATCATACATTTTTTTAAATATAATAATTGTGCTTTCAGCTTTGTTACCTAGATTGTGGCATTGATTACTGCTGGCTATTAAGCTAGTACTTCTGTGATATCAAGATGTTTCTTTTTTGAGACATAGTGGCTTAAAGCTAATTTTTGTGTATGTAAGATTAAGATAGATTTAAAATACTAAACATTTAAAAAACTTATTAACATGGTATAATAAAAATCAATCAACACCAATGAATTCACTGCAGCTCTGAGTCTCAGCTGAGAGCTATCTGGCAGATATTCTCTAGCTTACTTGAATCTAAAGTGTTAAAAATATAACTTCAAGACTAATATGTGTCTAACACACACAAGAAAGAAAATGCTTCAAACCCCCATTGGAGCACAGTGCGGTCAAACACTACTTCCAAAATAAGTATCTTCAGCCTTACTTAGCAAGAGCTTATAAATCAGTTTTTGTTTCATTCCCTGATGTGTGTGAAGGAGAACAAAGCAAATGATAAATTTAAACCGTTAAATATAGTGATACGCCTACAGCATAATGGAAAATTAATTCCAAAAGCTCTGCAAAATTCATGGTTTGCAGCATTTTTTAAAGCAGACCAAAAGAATCTGTAATATCACATATTTGTGTGCTGAGCTATTACATGATAAACAGATACCAGAGTCTACCAGTTACTTCTTACCTCAATGTTCAGCAACCAGAACTGTAAGTTTGCCACAGCTTCTTCCCCCAGTGCCAAGTTCCACACCACTATGTACAATGCTTTGTCTGTGAAGAAACACTGATTGACTGTAGACATGCTTGCTGGGCCTCCGATATCCCAGACATTGAACTCCACTGAATCAACCTACTTAGACAAAGAGAAGTGTTCAAATCAAACGGGCTGCAGTAAATCATGAGGAGATAATAGTTGAAGTATAAACCTACGCCTGCATAATGTATGACACAAGAAGGATTTCAATGTCCTAATTGTGCCTCCAGGAAAGAAAAATCAACAAGCAATTGTTAAGAATGGCTACCACTTCCCCACAGGAAATCAAGACTAATTACTCGCTGCTAAAATGATAGAGGTGCCCTTGAAGCTGGTAAATCTCCAGTTAATGCTGTGGATTCTCCAGTACAAACAAGGGTTTCATTCTGAGCCCTGTATTTTGCTGCTTCTTGAATAGAAACTGTTTCGCCCTTGTCTGTGCCATGCTCGACAGGACAGGACCGTTGAAGCTACTTATCTGCCACTGCTATGGGGAACAGGAAACCCCCTGCTGAAATCACTTCCGCTGATCTCAGTCCTAACTGAGTCAAACAGAATATAGATGCTTAGGAGATGGGAAACTTCTCAAGCCTTTCACAAACACCTCCTGCATGTTGCTCAGAGGCTTCTGACGTGTATTTCACACCAGAGATGGGCCAGAATTACAGTCACTGTAATCACACTCAGTGATTTTCAGGGGGGAACGTGTGAATGGAGTCCTCTCTAGCTCTGGCTCTCTTCCAAGTATCTCAGCATCCATTTCTCCATTCAGGCTCACAAAAGCACTAAGAAGGAGTGTGGCTCTCTGCTTAAATCGTATACAGGCATCCAGTTGCAGTAGGAAGTACCTTGGAGGCTTTGTCCCTAAATCACTTGGCCATGGCGGGCAAGAAGGCTGTGACTGAACCAAAACCAAAAACCTGCTTCAGCCACCACTCTCAGAGCATCATGTAACACTGAGTGGCCCCTGTTTACCAGTCCAAGTCCAAGTTCTGATAGATCCCACATGACAAGTTACCCTATGAGATTTCAGCAAGGACCTAAGTATCTCAGTAGGGTTCTGACTTCCTAGCATAGTCCCAGTTTGAAGTCTCCCAGAAACAGCTGGAAGATCTTCCATATTGTTTAAACCAAGCCCTAACAAGCACCAGGAATTCTTTGTTCATCCAAACGACCTTCAGCTGTGGGTGCTTGTATGGAGAGACAGAGATTAGAGAAAAAAGCATTTTCAGCATCTTGATCACACTCCAGATTTCTGATACTGTCTAGGTTTATATTTTATTCAGTTGCTCTTCAGCACAGAACACACAAATCCCTTCTCCAACCAAAGTCTCTTCAGAAAGCCAGGCTGTGCTTGCTCTTTATCTCTGGCCTGGCACTCTTCGCTGTAGAATAACTGAACTCAGCATGCTCCTCCACTCCTTCCAAAACAGTCTGGTGGTCATGGCTTTCATCCGGGAAGGCAGAGCCATGCTTTGCACACCCTCAGCTCTGACAAGACCTAAAGACTAATTCTGCATGCTCTAACTCATGTGTTATTATGCAGGCAGCAGACTAGGCCACCTACAAATGCCTGAATGAATTAAATGCTGTCCAAACGACTTCAGTCTGGGTTGATGTACTCCCTGAATGAGCCATCTGAGATTTGGTTGTTTAAGGTCCATCTTAAGACACTCCTGGATCACATCAAAGATCAGGCATCCTATTTTCTACCAACCTTCCCCTCTGAGGGAAGTTCTGACATCAAAGGAGTCCAACTGTAGGTACTGATGTCCCATTTTCTGGCACCAAATGAAAGGACTATCTGATCTACAGAAGCTAATTTAAAACATTCTCTCAAAGTTGGTGTCCAAAAACCATCCAAGCTGGGAGAACAAAAATTTAGGCAGGCCTTATGAGGACTGACTGAGAGAGCTGGGGTTGTTTAGCCTGGAAAAGAAGAGGCTGAGGGGAGACCCCATTGTCCTCTACAACTACCTGAAAGGTGGTTGTGGAGAGGAGGGTAATGGCCTCTTCTCCCAGGTGACAGGGGACAGGACAAGAGGAAATGGCCTGAAGCTCCACCACGGGAGGTTTAGGCTGAACATTAGGAAATTTTTTTCATGGAAAGGGTTATTGGGCACTGGAACAGGTTGCCCAGGGAGGTTGTTGAGTCACTTTCCCTGGAGGTGTTTAAGGCATGGGTGGATGAGGTACTTAGGGGCATGGTTTAGTGTTTGATAGGAATGGTTGGACTCGATGATCTGGCGGGTCTCTTTCAACCTGGTTATTCTATGGTTCTATTCTATTATTCTATGATACACATGGCTCCCCCTCTTTAGGGCAAAAAGTTGAGTGCTCAGAAAAACAGAACTGTCTTCTAGTACTAACTGGAAATGAAACCGAGGAATTGCAACGGGTTGAAAGACATGTCACTTGTGAGGTCTGGCTCAGAGGCAATGGAAACCATGCTTTGTAAAAGGTCAGGTAATTTCAGCCCAAAGAGGATACTGTGGGGCTGACATCCTACTGAAGCTAAAGATCTTCAATTGTTTTTCACCTTTGCCTTGTGACCCACTGGCTTGGGAAGCTCCCATTTTGTTGTACGTATGGTGGCATCGCTGTGCATCATCTGAGGGACTTTTCCTGTCTGTAGGATCTCAACCAGTGTTGACTTTCCCTGTCGTGGGGGACCGATGACGATCATCTTCATTAGCTTACACTTTTCCGCTTTGCGCAGCTGTGCTCGTAAGTATGCCAGCACCGTTTTAGGACCTGTGGGGGGGAAGCAGACAGGCTTTATCTGTGGTTAGCAGTTACAAATGTCCATATGTACAGCAGGACTGCACAAAACCTACTGCTTGCAGACACATCAGCTGAATTAGTATTTCCCCTGAAGTTTCACTGTGGGTTGAAACAACCCAGAGAATAAACAAAGAAACCTCTAGTGGACAAACCTGAGACAGAAAGCCCAGAAAAAGGTCACTGCTCTGAGACTTTACAATGGAGCACTGTGAGAAGAAACAAATGCTGTGGCTCGTATGCTTCAGAAGCGCAAAGGAAACATTAAATACTAATTTAGTATTGGAAAATACTCAGTTTTTCCTTCTAGTTTTATGTTTCCAGTTAAAATTAGATTTAGGCTTGAATAGTGTGCTGGAGAAGGAATAACTCCTAATAACTTTGTTCCCACAGGATTTTATTATTAAAAAACACAAAAAAGAAGACAGCATTGTAATAGATCCAAAAACACAGTAACTTACAATAAAGTCACTTCAATATGACTGTGACTGCTGATCCTAAACACTTCAGACTTTAGAAAGACCATGTAAGTACCCTAAAATATACATATGCAGGAAGCAAGCCCTGGAATTTATCCAGCATGCATACTGCAAATGAAACATTGCAATTTAAAGCCATCATTTTAAAGGCAATCTACCTCAAATTGATAATGCAGCCAGAGCTTAGCTCCAATTATCAAACTTGCAAACAAGTGTAGGAGGTTTCCCTATGCAATTCAAGTAAAGCGCAGCTAGGGCTTGGGCGCACACTGTTCCTATTCAGGATCATTAAAAGGAAGTGATTTTCATTATATGTTCAGTCAATGTAATAAAGAAAACACAGGATCAGCCTTACCCTCTTTTCTGATCTCTGCAGGAACGTTACTGATATTTAGTTCCTCGATATCCAGTTGCCAGAGATTAGCCAGCTGTCCAAGTTCTGGAGGAAGCTCTCGGATACCAGCGTTACTGTACAAAAACAAATAAATCTACCAACGACCAGGCTTTGTGTGTAAGTAGCTGCTCTCATGGACTCTCAGATTACACTATTCTCTCCTTGCAGAAATCTTCCATTAACATTTTAATAAGACTACTCAACATTTTAGTAATAATCTACATCCTAAAAGTGATGTATAACCTCAGTTTATTCTCTGAGGCAGACAAGTGTAATCATCTTTACTGGATAGTTGGGGAAATAAAGGGAAAAATGATGAGTTATTGACTGTAATGCTCTAGAAGCTGACAGCAAAAAGACAGAATGAACTAGAAGCACATTAGATTCACAGGCCTGTGTTCAAAGCATTAGATCATCTTCCCCAATTCAAAAGGCTGGCTGCCTCCTTATCTAAAGCAAATGATGAGCACTGTTTTAACAAGGGGCTGACTATTTCCAGCTTTTTGACTTCAAAAGCACTGGATATCTAGGGTGGGGCTCCACAGAAGACTGGTCACTAAAACAACATGGAAATAAACCTACACAGCTTTTCCAGGAGATCAACTTACTTTCCTAAATAAAGTTCTGTTAAACCTTTCAGAAGGCAAACGGATTGTGGGACAGAGTCCAGCTGATTGTCATTCAGATAAAGGACTTCCAAAGAATCACTCAGAAACGCTGGAAACTCCAGAAAAGGACCTGGAAAAAGACAGGAAACAAATTGCACCTTTAAAACATAACAGGCATAAAGGCTCCAAACGAAGAGCCTTCACCTTAATGCTGTAGGCAGGACGTGAGGTCATGTTCCTTGGGAGGAACCATCATGAAGCAACAGCAGAAAAGCAAATGGTCTTCAACGGTGACCAAAAATCAATGCTCACATCTCAATTTTCTAAAACCATGGTGATGCGTGACCATGGTGATGTCCTCCAGGACTTCCTGGGTGCTGAGGGAGGAACTCCAGGCCTGACAAGATGCTATTCTATCACAGGATAGGAGGTGTTATATTTTTTGCTGGCATTATCTTGTGAACAGCCCTATTCCAGCCTAAGAGATGGCAGTGAGAGGGCATACTAAGGGCACGCGTGATTCTCAACAAGTTTTTTTCCATGTTGCCTGAGAAAAGCCAGAAGCTAGTCAGAATTTATGTTCAGGCCTCCACATTACATCCTGGAGCATTTATGGTGAATCAAAATCAATAACAACAAAGAAGAAAATCCAAACTGCAGTTGACAGACTACTAACCTACGATTCTTCTAAAACGCTGCTGGCATTTGCCCCTCTGCTCTGTTTTAGACTGCAAGGTCTCAGGGCACTTCAAACTCCTATAAGTCGGAGAAGCAGATAGGATATTTTGGGAGTAACCCAAGCAATAATACCAACAACTGCATGGCTGAGTTGGTGTTGCTGGAGAAGTTCAAACAAAAGCAAATTCTGCTGGTTTCAAAGAGTATCATTTCACTCCACAAATTACTCCCAGGTCAGTGGCATGAAAAGCTGCCATGAATTGTGCTGCTGTCTTAAGAGTGTCACATGTATCTACCAAAAAGCATCCTGAAGTCAAGGAAAATTAGGCCACACAGGGGCAAGCAGATTCAGAGTCTCTGATTAGGAAAGTACAACCAGCACCATCTGCAGCCTCCATGGTCAATAAAAGCAGTACCCTGAGATGCAAGATTCCTCAAGGATAGGACAGTTGCACTTCTACCAAGATCTTTTTCCCTTACAGAAAAGACTTGAGGAACCTAGATTTAGCTGAAAAATAAAAAAATAAACAAAAGAAAACGGAAGAGGTTTTCTCAGGAGAAAAATCCCCAGTTCCGATATTAACAGCACTTTGAGCTTGAGTTATGATCAGAAAAGGAATAAGATAGAGCCCCACTGTCTGCGTGGGTGTTTTATATACGTGACAGGACTGCATGGTGTGGGCAGGGTGTCACAGTCTGCCTTTGAGTTTTCAAATAAAAAAAATCATCTTTGGGATTATTTTAGAACAGTAGGCTTATTCATGGATTCAATTGACTTCCTTTCCGGCTCATCACTGGACTTAAAACTTTTCATTGTTCCTCTTCAGTATGCACTTAGGCACAGACAGATGTAGTCCCTCCTGGGCACGTAGAAGCAAACACCTAAAATAGTAGCAATTTTTTTAAATTCACCAAAGAGTCCCAGGCAGAAAGGAGTGTACTATATTGGAAGCAAGGTTGAGGTGTTTATGAGTTGCAATTATTTATTCATGAACTATTTATGATTTCTCTGGATCAAGCTCAAATTTTCTTTCAAAAAACTGCAGAAAAATTAAAACAATTCCCATCTAGAAAATATTTTTTTTATGAGTAAATGGCACCAACACATGTGTGTGCAAGAATTTATTCTGAAATTTATCAATCATGTAAAATGAATGCCCATAAATTATTCTATTCAAACAATCTAGACTGGAGTAAAGAGCTTTGTTGGTAAAATCATATGGAAACCTGCCACCTCACCTCACTAGAAGACTTCTGTGAGTAGCTGATGTACTCTAGCTTTTCTCTTCGTGTTCTTCAAATTCTTGGACATATCCTCTAGTATCACCAAGCTATGCTTGGCAAAGGCACAGAGAGAAAAAGATGACCTGGCCTTGCTCTGCCTCTGTGGCAATTCTACTGTGGCACCAGCCAGCTGGGCTACTCTGCACCCTTCCACAACCTAAACCAACCTCAGGCAGGTTGAAGTTCCACCACGCTTTTCAAATGGTACTAATGCAGACTCTATCCTTTCCTCTTTTATGTGGAGGGGTTATGCTGGTTTTACAGCATGCAGGAATTTCCATTAGGGCAGCAATTCCCTTTTATAGTTGGTTTTGGCTGCCTTTGCCCTCTGCTCCTGCCCTTCGCTCCCTGCTGGGAAATGCTGCTGTAGCATTTCACTCCGAGGATATGTCAGACTTCACAGATTCACAAGATTCAGACACTTTTTCCAGTTCTTCCAGGATTTTGCACATGTCACAGCATTTCTATTTCCACTTCCTACTTGCAAGACAATTCAGATCAATCCTTTCTTCTCCTTAAGGTATAGATACAGGACTTGCTGCACAGCAGCATCTACTTCCACAGACAAAAAAATTAGGATTAGCCTTGCCAGGAGGCCCAGGTAAAGCCTCTGCCTCCCAGATAAGCAGAGTGGAGGTGAAGACTTCCAGCCCTAACCTTTACCTATGGCTGTGCTTGGTGCATTTACCACTTCTATCTATTCACGTAATTCAGTTTTCAGGGAACTGAAGAACACTTTTGCTGCAGGAGGGCCTCTCCCTCCCACGAGCAGCTGAGAGCTGCTTGGATGTGCGTCACAAAGACGCCAGCTTTATTCTACTCTGCGATTTGCAAAGAATGCTTTAGAGCAAACCATTCTTCATGCAGCTGAGAAAGAGAAAGCTCTCCAAGTGCTTTAAAATAAAACAAACAAGCAAAAAGAAATGCAGATGAATCCCACAGAGAGCAGGAAGCAGTGCAAATATCTTCAGATATTCCTTTGTTCTCTCTGGGATTTTACGTGCACTAATCCAGGACATCTCTTCTGCTTTGCCACAAACCATGGGTACAAATCACAGAGACGGGGGAAAACATGCAATTAACAAATTCAGCAATGGGAACAATCCTTAGAGTAATAAGACTAATTCAACATATATGCCTTCAACATAGCAGTTGGTACTCTGGTTAAAAAGAATAACCTCCATGAAGAGAAAAAACACTCAGTGAATGAACCAGGTTTCACTTATTCTTCATCTTACTATATTGATGGTACCAACCAGCTGCACATTTTATCTAAACATATTTCCTCTTAATTTAAATACTATTGCATTTTAAATTGCAGATGAATTTACACTGATTTCCCTCCAGTTGAACTCCACAGATTCCTGCCACTTCACAGCTCACCTGACATTCTCAGCACCTGCTTCCCCGCATTTGCACAGCTGTGTGCCTTACCTGCCTCTGGGCCACAGCGCACCCTGCTCTTCGTGGTGAAAAAGGGAATCCGCTTTGTTTTAAATCCCTCGTCACTCCTGCAGGTCAAACAAAATGGGGACATGTGGAGAAAAGAGCTTGTATGCAGCAGTTGAGAACCACATGCCCATGCATGGATGCAGACTTTGGCTCCACTCAAGGCACAGCTCTTACGAATTCCTGTTTGCGTTTGAGAGATGGGATCGAAACCCACTGTGCAATCACAGAGCTAGACTCCACCAACACTTGTCCAGGCCCAATGGTTTCCTTCTGGCAAATTAACAGAGCTCTGCAAGGCAGCACTTTGAGGGTGAGATCACTTGACCCCCAGCTGTATGGGTGTCAAGTTTAAGTAGGCTGTCAAACAGCAAACTGAACAAGCTTCAGCAGAGGCACTGGAGAACCGACCTGCTGCCATTCCCTGCTCTAACCAGAGAGTTTCTGACAAGATGACCCAACAACATGATTCTGGAAACTCACTGAGACATTCAAAACTCAGTAATTTGTCTCCTGCAACTGACATAGCAGCTCACAAGGACTCCAGAAAACTTGCTGGACAGGCACCAAAATGAGAAGACAGAAGTATGACACAATTCCATGCAGTTCTGGAGAAGATAAGGGACCTTAAATTCTGTATGTTAAACATCCCTACTGTAATTTTTAAATTGAAGAATACTGCTCTTTTTTTGGATGTCAGTCTTCTCTAGATCTTGTAGCTGGTTACACTTCCATTTAAAAAACAAAGGTCTTTCATTTTTTCCAAAACAATGCTCCCACACTCACTACAAACTGCACTCCAGCCAGATGGTTAAGATAGATATACTCCCCACAAACTAGTATTTGTAGTGATGAATCCACACACTGGGTTAAAGAACTTTCTGCATGCTCTGAAATTAAACTGCCATTATCAGTAGTCTATCCACTTTATAAACCATAGTGTACTGAATGCCCAAAGAATCAGTAAAGGATAATTCATCACTGTCACAGATACACAATATACTTAGAGACACGGTATGTGGATATCAATGCCTTCTGTGCAGGTAATTAATTCACTACTGACACCCTTTGTATCACATGAGGGATTGGGTTTGCTATTATTTCTTCAGCTATTGTTTTCTCAACAAAATTTGAAAGAAACACTTACTTCCCAAGTTGGTTTTTTGAAAGATCCAGTGATTTAAGTTGTTTGCAATTCCACTTATCTTGTGAAGGCAATGTAACTAGTTGGTTTCCCAGCAGCTTCAGGGACACTAAAGCCTAAAAGAGGAATAGCCTGGAGTTAGAAGACAGAATCTATCAAACACACAGAAAGAGTTTTTTTAGCATGGCTATTAAATAACAGAAACATGAAAAAAGTACATCTTATTCATCAGAACATCCTGTCCATGCTGCCTAGCATGCAAACATTTCCTTTTTGTCTCCTGCAAGTATATTTCCTGCACAAAGCAACACCACTATTAGTTCTTGGACATTATTAGTCTACTTGCTGACAGATTCAATTGGTAACAACCCATTTAAGAGGACATTTTACTTTTAGTGATGAAACCATTCCAAATGGAAGAGAACAGTATGATTTATCTACACAGTATGGCACATACAGATGAGAAGTCTTATATGTGCGTTCAGGCTAGTATTGAGAGGGGGCTTACACCTTTTGTATGTGTATAAGATCAACATGCAAACATGAACCATTTCACACAGGAAAATTTTTAATTTTAATTACACATCTATTAAAATAGAAAGGATTTCTATTAACTTCCCAAGATTTATTGAAGTTACCTATGTACTTTTTCCCCTCACACCAGAGACAGAAGTTTTATAAACAATAAATGAAGCTGATTTGTAGAGTTAACACCATGCAGAGAGGACTCAGCTGCAAATACCATGAATAAGGTCAAATGCATGTTCTACTTTTAATTTAACTGAAATATAAGAGGAAAAAAAATGCAGTTCTCATTCAGATTTGTAAAGTTTATGCTCTTCCATCTGCCCTGAAAAATAATGTCAAGACTCTAACAATCATTTTCATTTGATTGAAAATCCAGTTTTCCGCTGAAAATTCTTCTATATAGATTGTCCAACAAAGTTTATTCTGCAAGCCCCCCTCCTGAAAACTGAGATAAGCAGAATGTCAGATGAATTACCTCCTGCCACAAGTACTTATTAATATTAATGAATTATATTAATGAATTATCATGTTTTACCAGCAGAGATTTCAGCTTCAAGAGTGTTACAGGTTTTATGTGCCCCACGTAATATAAAAGGTTTATGTCCCTTTTCATCAAGCCAGATTAACAAAGTCTCGCAAAGCCTGTATGTTGGCCTTCCTCTCCTTTTCTCAGAATGGAAAAATATGAGGTATCCATGTGACATAAAGGATGGACAACCAGCAGTTGCTGGAATGGCAATTCCCTTGCAAAATGCTCCCTCTGGTGATAAGAGCGGGGCAGGAGTGGGCATTGGTGAGGCTTGGGTAAGGTAAAGGGATACAAATACAAATACAAAACTGCAGATACACAGAGCGAAGCGCTGTAGGAAAGGGCTGGAAATTATAGGCTGCAACTATAAACCCCTCCCTGCCACTCAAGTCTCGACAGTCAATGGTTTTACCATCATCAGTCTTCCACTGGTTCAAACCTCCAGCTAGAAAGAAGATCTGGTCCTCCCTTGGTGCTGGGTGTCAAGCTCCCTCCAAGTATCAGCATGGGGGCTGTTCAACGACAATACTTCAGACTTCTCCCCAAAAATATCCCTGAGCATGGGTGGGAGGAAAGGGAGGCTATATGTTCCAGAATTAGCACAAACTTTGTTCTGTGTGGTCTAGCTGGGGTGATTAATTTTCAGTCAACTGTATCCATGTTACATGTCCCACAAATGCTGACAAAGGCCACTCTCCAGGAGAGCAGAAAGCCTGGCGAGATTACATGCAATGCCTACGCGCCTGCTCTGTAGGGGGAAAATTAGTGACTTTCAGATGACTGTGGCTCTTCATGACTCTAATTCTGGAGATTACTAGTCCTTGTTTTGCAATTGCCTCCTCTTTCTCTTCTCTAACTGCTCTATTTTTGCCATCTTTCAGGAAGAGAATGTGTGCCTCTAGAAGTGAAACAATGGTAGCAGCAGACAACTTCCTTCAAAACTACTGCCATAGCATGCAAAAAGTGCTCTGATGTGTTAAACTATAGCAGAAGAAAGGAACTGTAGCATCTAGATTAGACTACTTTGGTCAGTCCGTGATGTGGAAAGGCTGACCAGAATCTTACTTTACTTCCACTCAGAGTGGGTCAGGTCTCTTCAAGAGAAGCAAACCAGTCTAGAGAACTAGTACATGGCTTGGAGCATGGGCAGTTGGTTCTTCTAGAAGGCAAAAGACAGGAAGGCTGAGAAGGCCTCTTCTTTCCTCACTACCACATTTCTAGCACATACATCATATTAACAACTGTGAGCTGATCCTGGACTTCAAACCCCTGCATAAACCAAACAAAAGCCAGTGATAAAGTGCATGTCACAGAATCACAGAATGATGGAGATTGGAAGGCATCTCTGGAGTCCAAACTGCTGCTAAAGCCCAGAGCAGGTCATACAGGAACATGCCCAAGCAGGTTTTGAATGTCTCCAGAGCAGCAGATTCCACACCTTCTCTGGGCAGCCTGTTCAGTGCTCCATCACCTCACAATAAAGAAGTTTTTCAGGAGGAACTTCCTGTGCCACAGTTTGTGCCCACTGCCTCTTGTCCTGTCACTGGGCACCATTGAGAAGAGTCTGGTCTTATCCTCCTGACACTCACCCTTTAGACATTGATAAGATCCTCTCTTCAGCCTTCTCTTTTCCAGGCTTTTCCCACCAGCCTAGGTCAGAGACATGTTGTCAAGCCACAGCTTTTCCCAGGGAAAAGACAGCTCACTGCTGTTCCTACATGATAACGCAGAAAACATAACCTGCTTCCTGAATTATATGTACGAACATGTTACTGCCCATTTCTCCCACTTTTCATGTCTGCTTCTGGAGAGGGCTGGAGTATGAGTGAAGCCCTATTCACTGACACAAACTCTATATCCAAGTAGTAACCCAAGCCAGGATGGATCTAAGCATGGACTTTCACCTTTCAGTTACTCATCACACTCTAGCCCTTGGAGGACTAAAAATTACGTACTGTTTATTTCTTTTATGAAGTTACGGTTGAAGAAATATGGATAAGAACTGACATTATTTAAGGCAGCCAAAGTTTACTAACTTTGAAGATAGACCATCAGCAGAGATTGCACTGAGGTCTTTGATTTCCTGCGCTACAGCCTTCATACAGCGGCATCCAAATAAATATGCCCTTGAAGCACCATCTAGTGTATAATGTGTGTCATGGTAGCTCCCATTCACTGGAATTATTTTACTGTATTCAGAAAAAAAAAACCATTCCAAAGACAATAGTCTGTAGGACCAATTCTGTTCCAGGAGAAATGCCAATTCAAAACAAATGGTTACCAGAAAGCAAAGCCAAATCTGCAAGGATCATTAAAAACAACTGAGGAGCAAACAACAATTAGCACCTCTGCAGCAGATCTGTAAGATCCAAATTGGACATGAACATGAACCATCACTTCAGCATCCCCTCCACAGATGCTGACAGTGCAAACCATGAAACTTCTGAACGAAGATTTATTGTTTCTATCTCTGTGACTCTGAGTTTGACAACCTGGAAAGGAAGCTCAGAGGAAACCTCCAAGTTCTGCTTCATTTCATGATGAAAAATGTGAAACCACAAACTCTGAAGAATTTCTATGGATTTCTGATGTTGACTGGAAAGTATTATTTAATCTGCACAAGCTTAAAGATGAGAGATGCCAACTAGCATTGTTTAGGGCTTTCAAACATGCTATTTTCAGCATAAAAAGAGTAATTACACAAAACTGGTGTGCCAGATGAACAAAAAAAAGCTATTTGTAAGCACATCTATATTTCAATGATTACAGCTTGCAGCTACAATACAGATGTCGTCATCCAAACAGTGCTCCCAACATCTGATAACCACAGACATACAAAGAGCTCTCAGAAGACTTGTGTCAAAAGATAGATACCATATCACACTAGACAAGGGCCTGAATGTAGTCACACAGGTGGTCTTGGGCTGCTCAAAGGCTCTATGCATCAGCTTGAAACAACAGGTAGTCTCCTACCTTAAGCAGGCAGACTGCTATGACTTCAAGGGCTGAGTAGGTATTAAGAGAAGTATTGTGAAATAGGAAGAAATGACACTTACTTCAAGCTGGAAGAGTCCCAGTGGAACTTCTTTTAGTGAGTTGTCAGAAAAATCCACTTCTCTGAGGTGATTTTTCCAGAAAACAGTAAATGCATCAGGCAGGAATTCCAATGAGTTTCTAGATGCTTTGCAACATTTCTGGAAAACATAAAGTAAAAAAAAAACATTCACTCATCTTTTTAAATAATGAGGTAGATCAGCTGTCACGTTTAAGACATAAATTCATTCTCTTTCACTATTTTGATCTAGATAAATTAACGTGCATGTAGGCACCTAGGATTTGTTGAGGAGATGCACTCCCTTAATTGATGGGCAAATGCTTTGGTGGCCAAAAAGTATTTCAAAATTATTTTGAAAATTATCCTCGTTTGTTTTTCAATCATAAACAAACACTTCACCAAAATATACTGTTCTCCCACTGTCCCTGCAACAATGATAAATAAAGTCGCAGTGACAGGTGGACATAAATGCCCTAGTTAGACATGGGTTCGGGCAAAGTTAATTCTGAATAAAGGTTGAGTGTTCTTCAAAATAATCCTAAGAATACTTTTGCTCGTAGCTGTAGGGAAAATGAATACATCCATATAGGATGTTTCTAGAAGCTTCCCATCAATGCCATCAACATGGTGAGGACAGGGTAGGATCTCAGAATGACTTATCTGAGACCCATAAACTGAAGCAGGCAGGGGCACTTGTACAGAAACGGAACAGCCTTTTAGCCCAAGAGGCCTGATAGCCTTGTAAGTATCACAGTATAATTTTTTGCATCATTTCAACAGCTTTTGTGGCCTCTGACTCTTTCAGAGCAGTTTGACTTACCAAGGGGCAGGCCCAGGGATCTGGAAACACTTTCAGCTGATTTCTGGAAACATTCAGTATGTTTAGGGACTTGAAGCAGTATAGAAAAACCGTTGGAAGTTCCACCAACCTGTTGTCAGAGACGTCAAGCTCCTGCAGCTTCCTTAAACCAATCCAATTAGTTGCTAGAAAACACGAAACATTGTAGATTTAGTGTAAGCATGTCTGATCTAGCGAGATAATGATAAGAACCAAAGGATTTAATGACTGCTAAAGAAGAACCAGGACTTTACACCAGGTGTTTGGACAAAGGATTGAGAGATGCCAAGCATCTCTAGGCAATACCGCCTTCAAGTCATTATTATAACAATCTGGTGTTCTCTCTTACAGATCAGGCCTTGAAATATAAGCATAACACTGGACCGTACATACTGTTTTCCTCATCAAATAACTTCTCCATGTAGTTTTTGGAAGCAATGAGTTTTTTAAGGTTTTTAAGATGTAGGAATCCAGAAGGGAGAGTAGAGAGCCTGTTGCTGGATACGTCGACCTCGAGTAACCTGTGAGTACAGAAGATACCCAGTCAGGCACTGACAAAATGCTAGCAGACTCCTGTTGCTACAGTCATTTCTTTTGCCGGGACATCTACAGATCTGAATGAAAGCAGCTGGAAAGTACTTTCACAAGGCAAAGCAAAAAAACCCTGTTTATAAAATTAACCCTTCTGGGGAGATCTGGATAGACACCACATCATGTAATTGATATGAGCCAGTAAATGTCAATCTGAGTCAACTCGGAGCTTACACTTGGAGGAGTGGGGCTCACCAGAACTGGAGAAAAGCAGAAGCAACATGAGACAATACAGAATTAAAAGTCCCTACACTTGACCTCACAACTAACTAGGAAACACTGGGAATGAAAAGACCAAATCTTAAGCCTTGCAGCAGACAGAAAATAAACCAAGAAGCTCCTGCTTATGCTTTTCACTTACGCAATTTTACAGTAACACAACTGACTCGTTTGCACTTGTGGGTTCAATTTGCTGTAAACATCCAGCACACACACCTTGTACATATAATTTCATCAGAAGACTGTACACTGGGTAACTCTGTCAGCCGATTGTCAGCCAGGCTGAGCTTCCTGAGGTTTATCAGGCCCCATGGTATCACGGATGGAAGGGAGACCAGGCAGTTGGCAGAGAGATCAAGCTCTGTTATCTGACAGGAGATATCAATCAGCCAGTCCAGATCCACCCAGGGAAGTTTGAGGTTTGACCAGTTCACACACAAAGCCTGCAGATGTCAAAGTCAAAACGATGTTAGTAAATTCCCAGACACTTTCAGTATGTGTCACATTGTTGGGAATCTGGAAGATCAAAGCACAGACCATAAACATTTTGCTCACTTTCCAATTTGCTTTTAGGAACTGACTCAGAGCTGAAATCATGCCAGGATATCAGCAGCCTCCACCACGTAGCTGCTCCATGATCTCACTCCAAAGACCATGAGCAAGTGGAAGCAGGGGACCTGGACTCCTTCACCACTCCATAAACCAGCTCCAGTGTGCCCCACTAAGGGTGAGCTGCCCTTGCCTGAAACCACCGCTTCCACCTGAAAGCTGGACAGACTCCCACAGTTTGTTCATCCAACAATGCGCCGTGAGTTTCCATGGGGCTGGGCTCCCTGCCCTGCAAGATGCATTTGCATCCCACGCCAGCAGCATGATAGGGGCAGATCATGGAAATTCATCTTAAATCCAGACTCTGCAGCCCGAATTTCACCCTTGGACAGGCCTTGTATTGCTGCTCAGACCTCCAAGGGACTCTAAACACCAACAGAGGTCAGATGGCTCCAGAGGAACCCCTGAGGAGTCAGTCTCTGAAGCACTTGTGAATCATTGCTCGCACATCTCTAGAGAAGACAGACAGATCTGCTGAGTGTTTTAATGACTTCTTATGAGAAGGTCAGTTGCTATAATAATTAATATACACTCGGGCACTGCTCTTCGATCTTAAACCTTCCAACCACAAGCAGTATTAATTTTATTAATTGTATTCATTTTATATTCCTCATGATTTTAGGTTTCTGTTAAAGGTAAACAGAGGCAAATGGTCTCTTGCAAAGCATTTATTTCTAAACACTTGAAGTTTGCTCAGTATCATTTAGCAAGATATTTTAGTATCTGAGAGACAGGATTTTGGCAGTTGCCTCTTTGCTAGATAATATTCTGCTGCTTTTGACAGTAGGATGAGGAAGTAGTTTTATCTTATTCTGAAAGAAAACCAGAAGTTGTTGTGAAAAGTATAACTCTTTATTTCAGGCTCCACATCAGACAAAAGTAAACATGAACACACCATGGTCACCAAAGGAAGTAAATAACCCAAGGTTTCATTTTCAAGATCACTTTGTTGCATTCCAATGAAGTCTATGTTACAAAATACACTAACATTTAAAATGTTAGTCCCAAAACGTTTTCATAAGCTCAGTGTTTTTAACATTACTCATCCCAGAGACAGCCTCAACAAAGTGAGATTCCCCACCAGGAGGCAGCAAGGACTCCACAGCAAATTTACTTTCCTTTCCAGTTCCCAGTATTTAAGATTTTTAACCCCAAATCTAAAACTTAAAAGGAATATATTCTGGAAAGGGAGAGAAAGAAAAGGGAGAGAAAGAAAAAGGAGAGAAAGAAAAGGGAGAGAAAGAAACGGGAGAGAAAGAAAAGGGAGAGAAAAGTCTATCTCAAATGCCTATTTGAGTCTCATATCTCCAAATAATGAATATCACACAGTTCAAAAGCTTAGGGAAACAGAATAAAAATAAGCATAAACAGCTGCACTTTTCAGAAATTTACTAAGTTGTATTTAGTGTAGAGATAGCGCTTTTTTGTGATATCACCAGAATGGCTGTAGATGCACAGGATCCACACCATGGCCCCAAATGAAAAAAAGGAATTTTCCTGGCTTTTTAAAAACCATCTGCTAGCATCTGATCTAAAGCGGAATGCTCTTTAAGATAAGCATCCATGAACAGAGTATCCAACCCCTTTAAACTATTCATGTATTTTACCTTAATAAACAGAAGCAAAACCCCTAGAATTACGACCAAAGACCTGGGCAAACATTCCATACGAAAAGCTATCCACAGGTCCTTCAGTCACACCAAAGATGCACATAAACATACAGGGCTTTACAACTCTGACAGTCATGGGAACAAAGGCCTGGAGAGCTGGCTTGCTCATTTGGTTTTCTCCTCACAGGAGAAAGCAGACTTTTGTGGTTGAGATATTGAACCCAGACTCCAGAGCCCCAGATTTCTTGTGTGACACCAATCACTGCCTTGGGCTCCCTAGACTCTGCTTGCCAGCCCATATAACAGGACAGTAATATTTCCTCTTCTCGCAGGGGAACCAGGAGTAAAAATACACTATAGACTCCAACTCCCTCTTTTCTCTTCCTGCTTAATTAAACTGAAGTCAACAAAACTGCAATAAAAAAAAAAAAAAAAAAAAAACCAACAGAAAAAGAGAACTGAAGGTGCTTATCCCTTCCCTTAGTTCCTGCTCCGTTTCAAGATGATGCTCTTTACAATGGGCCCATGCTCTTATTTCAATGCAAAAAAAGTAGTTATCCTTTAGCACACTTACCAATGCAGTAATAACAAGATTCACAGCCTGCCTTTAGTGGGTGCAAGGATTATGCATCTCTGCTGCTTCCCATTTACAACTGATACTCATCTCTGTTTTGCAACTAGATTGCTGTGTATCATTTACCTCAAAACTGCAGAGCCACGGCCTCAGGGTATGTAACATGATAGGAAGATACCTGCAGAATTCAGATAGTGACTTCTAAAACCACAGAAAGGATTATGAAATCCAACACCTGCTATGAATGCCACAGGGTAAGTGTCCTCATCTCCTTGGCAGCTTTTGGAATCTCAGCAGTAAGTGCCTTGCACTCAGTTCTCCTTCCCATACAAAGCCAAGGACTGACAGTGCCTCTTCCTCTTGAGCAGAACAAACTGGAGAATCAGTCAAGCCCCTTCATCTCTTAGGACACTGAATAAAATTCACCTTAGTGCTCCTAACTCAACGTCTATGGAGTTACCTTAGGCCTTTGCTTGGCTCAGCACTCTGAAGTGAAAATGTCATTAAGTAAAAGAAAGCCTGACAGCAATGCCACAAAGAGAGGGGGATTTCCTTCCCAACTCATACTTAATCATCTCCACTGTCTTTCCAAAAAAGTCTGTTTCTTCGATGCCAAAGGTCTGTGATGTGGAACTTGCAGAGTCCAGCGATCAGCTCACCCCCTCTGGCACTGCCTGGTGAGCCCTGAGCTCCAACAAGAGAGGGACAGCTCTTGGGCATGACCTGACTCTGGTCAGCTTACTGCTCTTCAGAAAGGCAAGGAAAGCCTCTGCAGCCTCTCTCCTGCCAAGGGAAGAATTCCTTATTATGAGTCCTGAAAACTAAGTGGAAATCTACAACAGCAATGTCAAGGTATATACTAAGGAAAAGAAGGGACTGGAAACTGTGTGGAAGCAAGAAACCCTGCTGCTCTTGGGAAAACAATGAACTATAAACACAAGGAGTATTTACTTAGATTTGAGACCATTTGGTAAGGTGATTAAAAAAGGCTGCTGTGCATTTCTACTAAATGACATGACATTCCCCAACAGAACGTTGCTGCAGATGGGATATTCTGAGGATCGTGTTCTAATTCCTCCATCAATAGAGCTGCTGTGAATCTTGAATGAAATAGCTGCAGATTTCTTTACAGATAGTGATGCAACAGAGATTAGCCAGGCAATGCATAAAGAAATCAGATGACACATGCACATATATATATTTGTATGGGGAAAATGCCGCACTTGCAGCTTTTTTTCTGGTCTGTAATGGGAAAAAACTATATCTCACACCACACACAGGAAAGTTACATGCTGGCTACACCTACCAAAGTCTGGAATCTGTGCCCAGACACTTTACTGCAGGGGTTCTTTTAGGTATCTGTTACCTGTTCCTGTAAAAATGGAACACTTCCTCTCTTTAGTAAGACAGTGGTTTTCTGTGAGGATGAATTTATGCCAGGGAAAAAAAAAAAGGAGAAACAGATATTAGAAAAATGAGATGTAACTCCTCTTTTCTCAGAAATGCAGCACCATGCACAGAGCAATAACTGCCTGGAAGGTGTGGCTGCTAAATCAAGCTCTCCAGCCACATGTTATGCATAACTGGTAGCATTCACTACCGTAAAATCAACTGGAGGTCAACTGTGCAGTTGACCTTAAAGAGAGCATAGACAGGACAAACTCTTTGGAAATTCTGGGCTCATTCTGAAATGACTGGTGCTTGGTCTGCCCTGTCCAAAAGGAGACACTTAAACATCCAGCTGGCTGCGATACACATCGCAGTCTCCACACAATCCTCCTTTGCTTCCTCCCAGTGCAAAACGTATCACACCCCTTACACAAGAAGACTTATATTCATCAACCTTGTGAGATGTGAGGAAAGCACTGAGGCAGCTTGTTTGCAGCTGCCACGAAGTCACGTGTTAAAAAATTAAGTTATGTGACCATCACTTTCCAGACACCTGAGTTCAGCAGACAAACTAGGACAAATCTTCCTGACTTTGGCCCAGTCAGCCAAAATGAATTCAAAACCAAAGCATGAAATAAGCAAACATATTAAAAATAAACAGCTACTAGAAGAATCAAGGTCACATTTCTGGGTCTGATTTTTTGTTTTTTCTCTTTCTTTAAAACCAGGTCCTTCTGACAATTAGCTGATGTTTTAAAACTGCTCTCTTCTTCACTCAGGGTGTGACAGCAGCAAAGCTGATTCATTTTTACAGCAGTTAAGTTAAATACTGCCAGCAAATTCACATGGAAAACAGACTTCTTCCCTGTGATTCAAATTTTCATTCCAAGCTGAATTATACACAGTTAGTTGGATTTTTTTTTCTTCAAAAAGGCATGTAGTTTTATCAATTCTTATTCCAAAACATCTAGGATTTAGTTTCTTTTTGTATACCTGTCAACAAAACTATGAATTCCACATGGAAGTCTCTAAATCTGCTGGTTAAACCTAATGAAATCAAGCTCACATATGTGGACTGTAGTTCCTAACATGCGCAGTTTTGTCAGGAATCCAGTGAGATTGGGTTTTGGCAAGAAAACAGAGAATGGAGAGGTTTGAAACAGTATGAAAATGTCTTTGCTTATTTTTACTTAACACCAAAGTAGAATCAACACCCCACAACATTACAAGTTGAGCAAAGAGATATTCAACGGGCAACAGGATTCATGTAGAAAGAGCCTTGATCAAAAAAATGCCCTCAAAAGTTTTCACTGCACAGTCTTTATGACCTGATTAAAACTGTAAAACTGTAACTATTTAAAGCTCTGGGCTCTGATGTTCCTATTCAACAGTGATGAATCTGAGGGGAAAACCAAAAAATGCCCAAGAACTACCTTGCTGGATAAGAGTAGAAATAACATTGAATACTAGATGCTTCCCTATAAAGTTGCAACAGCATGTGCTGCGAGACATTTTTCAGTTCTGAATAAAGGAGACTTGGATAACGGAGATTAAAGTAATGAAGAATACAGTCTAGTTATACAAAGATATGGGATAATAACAAAATGTAATAATACTCTACATGAGAACAACATCACTCATTTGTAGGTCTCAAAGTATCATTATGTACTAAGCCTTCCAGGAGCTGTGAGATGTGAAGAATTTAAATTTAAACAGGGATGCATACAAACTACCAAAATTGTCAAATTGCTGTCAATGGTCAAGTAGTGAACACAGTTCTTGCCATCCTGAAAAGGCTTCAATTGCTTTTTGCTGGCCTCTGTGTCCTATCAAAACCCCTTTCTGTCAGACAAGAACAGCCTAACCAATATGACCTGATCATACACAGACTCTCCGTGCTACTCCAGAAAGCTAGGTCTTCCCTGAGTGACAGTAAAGGCTACCAGTCATCTTTTACTAAGGAGGATCTGAAGTAGGGAAGATATGAGCAGATGTGAGCTTGCTCTACTTATAGTCCATATTAACAAAAAGCCACATGAGCCTATTTGTAGGGGTTGTACCGAAGCTATCAGACATATGGGATGAGGAGATTTTTATGCTCAGCTCTGTGTCACGCTAACAATCCAGGACACCACAGAGCTTGTGGCCTTACCTTCCAACCAGGATGCACAACAGAAACCTAAATGAAATGATTATCCTTGAGTCACAAAGGAAGCCTGTGATAGTGCTTATTTCTCTGGACGACTTTGAGCACAAAGTCAATGCTTCTTTTCCAGAGTATGTGCCTAGTTCACACACTGATACTAAAATTGCCAAGCAGAAGCTGCCACACACAGTGTCTTGCACAATGATGCCTCCCATTTTACACCTTGCAACTCACCACTAGCACGAAAGCCACTTTCACAGCTTGTTCTCTAAATGTAGCAAACCACAAGGCTCTTAGTTGAGAAGAAGTGTCACCATCCACATGGTACACAAAGACAATATTAATTATTAACTTGATGCTCTTTTAGAAGAACATCTCTTGAGACAGATAAACAGCTACTTACTGGTTTTGCCAGAGCACTACCTGGTAGCAGGCTCGTCTCAATGAAATAATTCCTCAGAAGGTGTTTGCTGGATTCAGGACTGTCCATCAGGATGTAGGAACAAAAGAAAGCTCCGTTCCGTAATAAGAACACGGCTACGTCTTCATTCCCTTCAGAGAAAAGACAGATTGTCTGCTCTCTTCTTCTCAAATAAATGAACCAGCCAGAAGCTGAACAGAAAACCTGGGAAATAACCACTTCTGAAAAAAACCATGGGGGTGTGCAAAAAGGGAACTGAACTGTATAAAGACTATATCCTCCAATGACAGGATTTAGTTAGGTCAAACTGAGACAGCAAAGCACTGGCCCAAGATCTTTCTTTTTTGATTTTTTCCCCTTGTCCTATGAAACTATACACACAGGTGTGCTTTGAAATGTAAATTATTCAGCCTAAGTCAAATGTGTGCCAGAGTGTTCACAACAATAATGCTTTTACTTGCAAGGTGTCTATTTTTGAAGGATCTTTTTCCCTAGGAGTTTAAAGAGGAAAGGTCAGCCTCTAGGCATTTACAGTGATCTAGCTTAGATTTAGCCCTGACTTAAATTTGGTAAGATTCAGAGTCAATTTTATTTTAATTTTTCCCAGTAGAAATCCAGAACAATTCCAGGCAAGTCAGTCCATACTGATACCTTCCTACACACGAATAACTCAGCCCATTTTTTAAAAGGCATTGCAGAAAAGGGGCAAAGTTTTGAAGCATGCAAATACATACCTGCCTTTATAGCAGCATACAGGGGCAACCGTATAAGAACTGGAAACTCATTCTTCCTGACTGCACAGCTCTCTGGGTCAGCACTGTATGCACGAATTAGTAGTTTTACTATATCTAAATGTCCCTGCTGGCAGGCAATGGCCAGCATCCAGTTCAGGAGTTGTTGGCAACTACTAAGACCTACCAAAAAGAAACAGAAATTGACTTAGTTGATGTCACTAGGCTGCAACATACAGCAGTCATTCAGAAATAATGGTTGTAGGAAGAGTACAAGATGAAGCCTCTGAGGACAAAGGAGCAGACTGCGCCACAAGAGTGTGTTACAGCAGTCCTAAACTGCCCAGGCACAAACTTTTAGCTTTGCTGAACTGTTCTTCCATTACCGACCCAGTTAATGGGCAAACTTTTTTTGATTGTCCCTGACCTAATCATGCATAAGTTGCCAAGAGTGGAAGGATTCGAGGATGTCTGTTAGGCTTCCAGGAGACAAATCAAACATCTAACCCCAAACAGAAGTGGCAGGGGAAGATCAGGACTGTCTTTGCATCCAGAGGCAACAGGCCTGATTCAACAGCTGTTAGATCCAAAAATTCAAGATAGGCCACTTCTTCCCAGTTCATGAGAGAGGATACAAAGAATTAGGAAAACCAGTTGCTACACAAAAGAAAAAAAAAAGACCATTTCCCCTTGAAATATTTCATTTTGGGTGAATTCTTTAACATCAATTCATAGCAAAGTTAGATAACAGTTGTTTAAGGGTAAGAACTAAAATACCACATTCTGATTTCTGCGTGCATTTGCTAATGTTTTAGTCATCCCCCCAAAAAAGCTTTTTTTTTGCTGAATTAATGTTTTTCCTGTAGCACACTGCTTCCCTAGGTGTGCATGATTCTGTGTATGTAAATAAATTCCCTGGACAGGATTATTTCTATTAACAGTAAGCAGCCTTTAAATCTCCCCAGATTCACAGTATCACCTCCATTTACTTTACAAATTCACATCCCCTTTGAAATGCTTACAGAAACATCTACAATTTCCATGTCTAGTTTTTTTTGGAGGTTTCTTTATGTGGAAATTAGATTGCTGTTTGTGCTCATAAAAACTTGACTGTAGCATTCACCCTCATGCTGCGCAAAACAGGCTCCACTTCAGCTGTAAGCCCTGAGCCAGACAGAACCACTGCAGTGCATCAGCCAAATTGCCAATTCATGCAATTTATTCCTAATCCCTGTGATTGGTTTCTATCTGAATTCCCAGGAAAACAATGGGAAAGTCCTGCATGCAATCCTCTGAAAGCTGCAGTCAGGATAGTGCATCTCTCCTGACCCTTCAAAGTAAGGGTTTAAAGGAAATCAGTTAGTTCTAAAGTGAGCTAAGTTTCCAGAAACTACTTAAAATCACATTTCATTACTGAGAGCATTACATTAATATAACCTAATTTTTGCTACTAGGATACAAAACCAGCATAGTCAGTCTCCTTTCTAGTGGAAGGAAATATTAGGTTTAAGTGCATGCCCCGCACTGGAACACCAAAGAAGCAGGTTTCCCGGCAGGTTATTCCTGTTCTCACTGAGGTCACTGGCAGGTATATAGCTCCAGTAAGGAGCTAGAGCTATATTCAGGCCAAATATTGCAGAGGTCTAGCTTAGCTGTTGTGGTTACTGTGGTGTCTGATTCACCTTGGCTGCTATGCAGGACCACCAGACTCTGAATCCATAGAGGGTCCCAGTAAGAGAGCTGGCAAGCCCACAGGATGCTAAGAGAGCAAGACACAAACACAAGTTCCTGGCCCTGACTCACAGTAATGCTCTTTCTCCTGCCTTCCTCTCTCCCCAGCTGTCTTAAAAACCATGTGTAGGTCTAAAAATGTCTCTGTTCTGCTCTAAAATACATTTAAAAATAAAATGTAAATAAAATACAATGGTTCTAAACAAGAAATTCCCCTAAAGTCAGATCAAAACACTAACGGGAGAGCACAGAATATGCTGCCAGCTGTGCACCCAAACCGTTACTTGCCAGACAGTTGTGCTGCTCTCTCACTCCCAGGACCACTGTGTCTGCTGGATAAGTGAAGTGGGATGATGCTGTTTCCTGAAAATCCCTTATTTTCTCTGTGGGGTCTAGGACGTTATCCAGCTGCGAGGGCTAATTGAATGAATAGTTTAAATGGCATCTTCTTCCGCTTCCAATTTGCAAACACTGACTATCTTTATGCATGTATTTTTCCCCCATCAGCAAAGTTTTCTTCAAACACAACAGAGATTAGATCCCTCCACACACTTTCCCATGACTGTGTCCCTCCTGTTTCAAGCAATGTGAAAAAAAGCCTGCTTGAAGCTATAGCACACAGCTACAAAAAAGCCTGAGGAAAGGCAGAGGCAACCTAATATGCTTACCATGCAAGGAATCCAGCAGCTCTTTCACAACATCCTTATGTCCAAAATACGCAGCCACCACAGCTGCATTGTCATCATTAGGTTCTGTTGGCAACACCACTAATGCTTCCTTCAATAAATACCTCACTGCCTGAAGATCTCCATATGCTGCTGCAATACCTAAAAGTTGGCACTGGTAAAGAAAACAGCAAATTAAATTCTCCATAAAAGCACCGGGCAGAAAAAGAGAGCATTTCTCAAGCTGCATATTTATTAGTGCCTTGTTTATTATGCAAATGCATACCCACTGCCACTGTGGTTAACTGAGGATGTCATAAACACTAGTAGCCATTATAATAATTGCTGTCAATATATTAATTATATTAATTCTGGGGGGGTTGCTTTAAAGTTTTTTTGGATGGCTTTACCACAAAAGTTCCACGGCACAGAAAGGTGAGTGAAATCCATTTTTCATGGACCAGTAGAAAAAGCACTTGCACAGCTCTGCTGCAAGATGCAGTATTTACTCTTTTGGAGTCCAGTATGCCTGGACTTGGCACGTAGGTAGCCTCCCAAAATGCCAAGATAAACTCCATGCAAAGAGCAGGTTCAAAATGAGGGCCCTGAAGTCAGAGTAGTGCACAGAGGATACAGTTCCAAACACAAGCAGCAAAATCTTGCTGAGGGCCATTAACCAACTTTTCACTGACTGAGGAATAAATTTTTTTGTTAAGTCTAAAAATTTCTTCCTTTTGATGGGGAAAAATTTATTTCCCTGTTTTAGAGGCCACAGTACCAGAATCCCTCCTCCTGCAGCCTGCTGTTCTTACATATGCACTTCCCTATGGCCTGTCTCATCTTTCTGATCAGTGCTTTTGAGGGCAAGTACTTCCCCTGAGCACGTGTTTTTGAAGTGCCTGACAGAACCAGCCATATCTGGGACCCCACAGCACCAGCATAAGGTATATAATGGAATGGATTTCCTGTATGAGAATTTGTGGAAGACAGCAGTTTGGAATTCTGGTTTCTTTCCCAATAAAATTCGAGAAAGAATAGTAACCTAGTCCTACCTTTTCCACTTGCAGTGCAGTCTCCTCACAGGACAACTTAATCAACTCTTGGGCTTTGCTGATGTCACCAGCTTTGTAAGCATCCTGAATGCTTTCTGTCACAGGTGTCTGAATTACAGAGACATCGACAACTGTGGACTGTTTGCCACCCATGTCCACAGTTCCTGCAGTAAAAGCAGAAAAAAGGAGTCAGGAAAAAGCACCTGTTTGTTATTCATGCACAGCTGCAATGTCAATGCATCCTGGCATCCTGGGTGAAGTATTTTTCAGTGGAGTATTTACTGCACACAGTTTAAAAATGAAGAAGAAACCTCAACACTCAGTCACCTGATAAAAGAAAGTGATAACATGCTAAAGAACTTTCCAGCAGGGACATGAAACTAAAGGGACAGCCAGTTCCCCAACTGCTCTCGGAGGTGGTTTCCAAAGGACGGTGTGAAAGCTCAAACACACATGCAGACATGTCTGCTCCATGGCAGCCTGCGATGATCAACCTCCTGCTGCAGGAAAAAGGAAAGGAAGGGTTTATAGGAGACTGGCACCTGAGATTCTTCCGAAGAAGTAAGGTGTCTGCATGATCTTCAAAGCAATTATTTTATTATTAGCCTTGCTTCAGTCACACTTCATTCACCTCCTGACAACAGCCTAATGAAACCCCATTGTACTTCTCCAGCATTTTCAACAAGGACTTTATACACTCAATGAATGTTACAGAAGAGAAATTGGGAATATCTTTACACCAGGAATATGGAGTAAATGGAGATTGTGCAAGATGCTCCTTGTCACCCTGATCAATCCTGAAGAGTCTTCTAGGCTAGACTCTTTTTTTTGAAATGTCATTAGGAGCCAGAAGAGTTTTTTACATGTCAAAGATTAAAAGCTGCAAACCATTAGAGAGGATGCTTGTGGTGGGCGGGTAAGGACGAGACAGCCATGACTTCTCACATCTGCCCACCCTCCCAGCTACCAGGACAAGGAAGGCTGCAGGAAAGTCCTGGAACTATGAGTAAGATGTTCAGGTCTTCTCCTGAATGGCATGCATGAGAAAGAGAACAAACACTTTTCATTTGAAAAGAGTCCATTTCATACTCAGTTCTTCCTGCTAAACATTATTATTACTGTTTATTTGCAACTGGCCAAATAAAGCCCTGAAGCACACAGATTTTCACATATGTTAACAAGGACTTTTTCCTAATAGACACATCTGACATGCAGGGCCTGGTTTAATGCAGCCTGGAAAAAAGAAATAAATTTGGACCAATCTATAACCGTCAGTAAATATCATTGAATAATGCAATCTGAATCACCACCATATTCTGACTAACACTTCTCATCAATTATTCAAATGAAGCTCAAATCACTCAGACATCAGAGACGGCTCCAGAGATTCATGCCATTAAAAATGTGCCCACATCAATAACCTTTCTCAGATGAGGCAGAACGTGTGAAGGACAAGCAGCAGAAATCAAGGCAGATGAGCATGGTGTTAAATTACAGCATAATAAACAGCATCTTTCAGTTCATGTTAATACGTGCAGTGCCTTCAAAATTTTAGGGGGTACCTGGGAAAAGAAATGAATACAGTATTTAGTCCAGTCTTTCAGAGCAGACCACTCATCTGTAAGGCACCCCTAAGAATATTGCATGTGATTAAATTCCCTTTTCAATGGACACCAAATTAGGAAATGCAAACATTTCTTAGGCAAGTAACTGTCTAAAGGGTGACAGAAGAAAGAACTTTAAGGCAAAACAGTTCTCCAGTCTAAGCAAGTCAGAACTGGACTAAGTAAAATCAAAAAGTACAGATCCAAGGAAACACTGCAGTTACTGGAACATGCAGCCTCCCCACGCTCAGTGCTCTGTGATGAAATCCTGAAACTACAAACACTGGAATTCCCCTTGGAGGAAAAAAACACCCCACAGTGGAGATATAAAACAGCTGGAAAGAAGAGGTAGAAAGCCCTGTAAATCAGGGTTGGCAAAACACAGTAACTTAAATCTGGTTACTAAAAGAAATGCTGAAAGGAAGGACAAATTTTACTTCCTTCCAGCCTCAATCCAGATTTTGTGAACTATCACTCAAGTCCCACATCTGCAGCCATTCCATATGTAAAGGCACATCTCATCTGCCCAAGAACTGAGCAGAGCCATCCATCTTTCTTTCTTTTTAAATCATATCCAGGGAAGGTAGAAGTACAAGTATCTCACTTTTAGAGATTAATTGGGGATCTGGGAGATCCTGGTGTCACTTCCTCATCTATTAGAGAGATCTCTAGCCAACCTCTCATGCATCTGCACACCAGTGCTTTTATTACAGAAGGATTTTCCACCTCTTCTATTGCAGCTGCCCCATGTGCAGGGAGAACTACCGAATCAGTTGGTCGGGGACCACAACGTTGTAACTGAGGGAAGGAGGAACCCTGCAAACTAGACCCTAATCCCAAGATCGCTTCTGTGTTTTAATGAATGACTATTTCATGAAACTGCTTGACTAATGTGTCATGCTTCCTCCTACATCTTTGGTCCCCTCAAGAGTTCGTAAGTCCTTTGTAGTGTAATAGCTTAGTTACCATCACAACTGTTTGGAGAACAGAGGCTGGACATCAGCCACCATGGTCTGCTCTGGTACAGACTTCTGGGCACTCCAGGAACACGAAGGTCAGAAATGGCTGGCTTCATGGAGCTTACTCGCTCCTAGAGTTCGGTGGCATTTTAAACAAAGTCTTTGCGATATCAATTTTAGTCTTGTCTTGGGCTAATAAGAACTGTTTATTGATCTAACAAAAACTGCCCACTTTTGAACATTTGAACATCCATCAAGTAGAAGTCAATAAAAGCTCCACTGAATGTAAGAATACTGGGCAATTCTACAGTAAGAAAATGATATATCTACACTTAAACATTCTTGCTGCTCAAGATAATGCTGCTGATCATTCAAGTTTCTTAGGTAACCATCATCAAAACTTCTTCTTATGACTGCATTCTTTACAGTTAATTTATCTCCTGCCTAAGATCTGAGAAAAAAAGCTGCCAAAAAGCAGCAAAAAACCCCAACCTTGCAACTGAACTAATTACTACCCTGACAAGAGCAAAACTGGTGAGATATACAGTGCTAAAAAAGCTTGCCCTCAGCCAACAGCTGTACTCACATGATCCTGTCAAAGTTAACCTGAGCTTTCAAAAGTTAAATGACAGAATGCCATCAGCTGCCCAAAACCACAGAGGCCCTTCTCTCTGTATCATGTTTGTTCAACTTCTCTGTAGATCCATGACTTTTCTTTGCTTGCTTTCAACTAGTGACTGTAAGAAAACCAAGTGCTGTTTGCAAGGGGAAAACAGGAGGTATTTGCCGACATTAAAATCACACCCTTCATATATTCCTCACAACACTTAAATGTTTTTATCAAAGAAACTACCTTTGGAAATACTTCTTGCTTTCGATTTCAATGTTTTATACCTTGAAAGTACCTTTTCATAGAATCACAGAATAACCAGGTTGGAAGAGACCCACCAAATCATCGAGTCCAAACATTCCTATCAAACACTAAACCATGACCCTTAGCACCTTTTCCATCTGTCCTTTAAACACCTCCCGGGAAGGTGACTCAACCACCTCCCTGGGCAGCCTCTGCCAGTGCCCAGTAACCCTTTCTGCGAAAAAATTTTTCCTAATGTCCGGCCTAAACCTCCCCTGGTGGAGCTTGAGGCCATTCCCTCTTGTCCTGCCCCCTGTCACTTGGGAGAAGAGGCCAGCACCCTCCTCTCTACAACCTCCTTTCACGTAGTTATAGAGAGCAATGAGGTCTCCTCTCAGCCTCTTCTTCTCCAGGCTAAACAATGCCAGCTCTCTCAGCCATTCCTCATAAGGCTGGCTTTGCAGTAACAGCCTTTTACAACAGTTTGGGGCAAGACCAACTTTCTTTTAAAAAATATTCCAATGGAAACAGAGGTTTTCACTAAAAAACCAGTATTATTTTATTGCCATTTAAAGGTTACAAGAGTATCACTTTTAAAGTGCAACAGACTGCCACCTCCCAGCTCCGAGAAACAAATCCAAGGTAAGGGTTATTAATAATACAGGGTACCATGAGAATTTCAAAGATATTTGTAGTTACATCCCATCTCAGGCCCTGGTATTACAGCAGGTGAAAAAAAAAACCCTAAAATTTCTAAACTGATGGTATGCCATTATTAGCAAAAAGGTGAGGGCTTGCAGGTCAATGCTGTAAATCAGTAAACAGCTGTAGAACAAAACAGTGCACTGTATAGATGATTTTAACCTTCATATCTCAAATCACTGCATTCTTAATTCTGACACACACACTCACAGAGCCTCTAAGTGCCATATTAGTCCCTGTGATAAGTCAGGAGTTCTTTGGCAACCAACTAGCATATTTTTATTTAGCAGAGAAAGATATAAATTAGATACTTAACATAGGACAAAACAGAGCAGGAAGCTAACTCATTCCAAAACTGAATTACAATAATAATAAAACTTCAAAACTGCTACTGACCTTGACATAGTGTGTGCGGGTATTTCCAGAGACAGGAGCAAATCAAGATGATGACTTTAGCACAGCATCCCATTCAGCAATGCTCAATTAAGCTATTAACTGTTAGCCATCCACCTCTACTTCAGCAGAAGAAGCTCTTGCAGCAGCCACTGGATGTAACGGCTGGCTGGCTGCTTCTTTGTTTGAATTAACTACTACATTTTAGCCTTGACAGTTATTTTCATCTCCATGTCCCATTACAGTGAAATCGAAGCCTCTGGTTCACAGAGGATCTTCAGATGGGGGTGGGCAGGGAGGCTACCTCTCCAGGCTGAGCTCAGACATAATTCCTCAACAGCACCAGATGGCTACAGCTAACCCTTATCAGCTTAATCTTTTGCCATTTCGACTTCTGAGCGCAGCCACAGAGCAAATAAAAAATGGGGCAGAGATGAGGTTTAAGATGTGCTGAATATTTAAAGCCATCCCCCTCCAATGCTTAAAAACTCACAAGCAACACCGAATATTTTTCAATACTAGTCCACAGAAACTTTGGCCAGCTGGTTTGCAAAATTAAGAGAAAATGATGTTATTTCTGAGCCTCTGTAACAGACGCACAAGTCTTCTTTTGTTTTGAAAAACTTCAGACTAATAAACTGAACAACAGCCAACGGGAAGCCTCAGTGATTTCAAAAGATGATGGATCTGCCCTACATTGTGCTTTCCAGTCAGATGGGTAAGAAAAACTATTCAATCTTCTGGAAATCTTTAAGATACTGAAAAATAATTCCCATACCAATCCAGGGAGGAAAAAGAAAACCCTGGGTTCTTCAATCAAAAAACAATCCCCAAACATTTGTGAATCAGCCCAGGTCAGTCAAAATACCCTAAGAAACAGACACACCTATATTCCTTCTCTAATCAGTTGACATTTAAAAATAAGCTTTCATTTGTGCTTTAAAAAAGTTTAAATGTTCATTTATTTCAATCACTCATTCCTTAAAAGATACAGTCATGGACTGCAGTCTGTCCCCAGAAGGGAAGCTGCCCCCTCACCTGCCAACACACACTTGGTCCAAGTGGCCCCACAGCCAGAACCTGACCCAGAACCAGGCACAAGCAGGTCTTGCAGCAAGAAGCCTACAATGTATTTCACTTTGTTCTCAGATTTAGGCAAAACACATATGGCCCAAGCAACTCTGATACAAACAATTCCAGCAGGTTTAAAAAGTGGTCAAAACCATTTATAAATCCCCCCGTGAGAAGACAAGGGAAGAAAGCAATGATAAAGCCAACTGAGAGATAACAGGGTGGTTTATTTAGGAATTCCACATCCCTGCTGGAGGGGCTACATCAGAATTGAGCCTTTTCCCTCACACGCTGATTGGTATCTCTTCACAAGTGAGATGTGCCAGCTTCTCAGAGCAGTGGGAACCCCCCACATGCTTTTTCTGCCTAATTTTTGTGGTTCCATTTGACCCAAACATCCATTATTTCTGCTAATTAAAGGAATGGCTCTACACCAAGATCCGCCTGCCAAGGCAGTCGAAAAGATGATGTATGGAGTACAAAAGACCCACATCTACAACACAGCCTATAATCAATGTTCCCTGCCCCAAAAGGAAACCTATAGCCCCACTAATGACCAGATAAGAAACACAGAATACTACTTCGAAAACAAAAATGCACTACTGAAGGGATATTTTTCACTATTATTGCATAATCTGGAATTATTTTTAAATTGTTTATGTGCTAGTACCACGCACACAAAGTGCTCATGTGCATTAAACATTTTCTAGCAAGCATACAGGATCCTGTAAAGGGCGTACTGACAATTTTAGGTACAGCCATGCAAAGTGACCAATTATCACCAGAGCTGTTGGAAATTTTCTATTTAGAAACACTCTTAACCTGCAAGGAAAAAAAGCATATGCCGAAGCAAACCTGAAAGGAAAATATTAAGTCTGGGATGGAAAAATGCTCTGGACTGCTGCCTTTTAAAGGGGCTCCAGAACTGAATTATGAAGAAACAGACGCCTTCAAAGGTTTTAGCTCTACAATTTCAAATCCTTTTCTCCACCATCCTGGATAGTGGGGAAAGAAGGACAGAAAGCCTCAAACATCACTAATGCAGGGACTAAGCAGTCATAACTGGGCAGTATCGCAGATGCCTGAATAGCTGTGTGAAGCTGCCTGTCTGCCCACCTGCCAGAGTCAGGGCTGGAAAGCTCTACCAAATCTGAGCAGGTTCCTGCATTTGTGTGTGCACCTCCCTGATCCCCAGGACTCTGGAAATTATTTGTCTTGTCCAAGAAGTTCAAATGAAACTAAGTTGGTTATTCTTACTTTGCTTAAGTACAAAAGATACACAAGGCCATTACAAGCCAATGAGGACAGAGAGAGCACAAAGAATTACACACTGGAGTAAGTGTGTCAGAACAAACCCATTGTCTCAGCATGCAAATCACACTGGAAACCACAGGATAGCTTCAGGGTCACTAAAGATACATGCAGCTACCCAAGGAAAAGGAACAAGGGCTGCTACCTGTGATGGTCTGGGACATACCTCTTCTTTTGCCCTCTGTAAAAGGACAGCTCTATCTTAGACAAGACGCTCTCCATTGCTTGTTTTTCAAGCACATGGACGAATTCTACTGCCCTGGGCTATATCTGAAGGAAGACGGACAGTAGAAGCGCAATCCTCAAAGCTGAGGTAGCTCATCAGCACAATGACTGGGCACTCCTTGCTCCCACCTGGGCATCAGGGGCTGTAACCAGCCTCTCTTATACTAAGAAACTACACAAATCCCCAGCCTGCTGTGCATACCAGCACACAAGGCTCCCATTGCTCCTCACCTTTAGTTTCACCCTCTCCATCTATAAAGCTTCCTTAGCTGCAATAGATAATGCCAAGATAACCTCCACATCTTGAATGAACAGCAGCAGCTCATAACAAACATAGGGTCACTGCCTGCTCTTCTTCTTCCTCCTCCTCTTCTCCTTCCACCTCCTCTTCTCCTTCCAACCTGTCACCAAGTGATTGGGTACCGAACACAAGCAGGCAGCCCTTCACTAACCCTGCCATGCCCACCTTACCAAAAGAATGAACTCGGACATTCTTGAAGACAGTGATGGCTTTACTCTCTCCTGACTACATGTCTCAGGCCTAAGCATCTTCACATGCACACATTCATTACTTTTGAACTGTAGGAGCACTCAGAGCATCAGTGGCCCCAGCACATTTCTCAGTGGAAAGCTTGTTTCATGAAGGTAACATCATTTCTGGTAGACACACTCCAAGCCTTTGGGACAAGGCTGACTCCTGACAAGCACAGGGCAAAAGCTGGCTCTCATTGTGAAGAGGGATGCCCCACATCCTCCTGTACTGCACTCTCTGGGGTGCAAAGGATCAGCAAAGCACACGGATAATAATGATGGTGCTAATTTCCACCCCTAAGGGAAAGAGATGGAAGGAGCCAAGAAAGCTCCAAATAGCCAGAGAGCCTATTGCCATACTGAAAGTACAAATGACTCAGCTCTAAGCGAAAGTTGCTATTTTTGTCTTTTGGCCTAAGTGACTTGGTCCCAGTCCTACAGCTTGAATCATTCAGTAATATGCTTTTGCATGCAAGCCCAGCTATGACATTCTTGCTTTCGAAATTTTAAATTGGAAGATATACATTAGGCATGCAGAAGTATGACTGCACTTTTGGATTTTCTTCATGTTTGTTTCCAGGCATGGTTGCAAAGAGAGGATTATTGAATAATGAAAAATGTCTCTAGTGAGACCCTTCCTGTCCAACTGAATCAAATATTATAGCCATGAAACCAAAACAAGACTGGATTTCATTTGAAACTTCATAAAATAAAATTTCGTGCCTAACTTTGGTTTCTTTTAAAACTTTTCCTTTTCTCCAATGCTCAAGCTTTCATCAGAAGAAAAAAAAATCTACACATCAATGTTTTTTCTCTTTCAAGGAAATAATCTGCTCAACATCCTTCTAAAAAAAGTCATTAATTATTCACTTTGGGAATCACCAAGTCATGGCCAGGCTCTGCTACATACTCTTGAGGGATATATTTAAAGCTAGCTTTAGAGAAAAGCAAATGCTTTTAGCCACAACTGTGAGAGGATAGGTTGGGAAGAGTTAAGGGAGGGACTCCCTGTGTGAATGTGAGGGAAGGACAGGCTCAAGGTCTCCGCTCAGGTCACTTCTGAGTCTAAGTCCTCTACTGGCTGTATCAAAGACATATCCAGCAATTCCACAGCTTGTCCAAGTTGAGAAAAGCAGCTCCAATGCTTATGTTTCACTTTAATAACACATGTAAAAACTCCCCCAAATGGAAAGTCAGTTTACAACACTCCAACCCAATTGCTGGTCAGAAATAACAGCACAAAACCAGCCAAAATCAGTCTCTCCAGCCTCATGAAACTTCATGGATGCTACTGGGAAAGTCAAGCCCCAGTGGGGCTTTCAGAAAAAGCTGACGTAGCAGTAGGATAAAGCTCATGGCTGCTCCATCAAGTCCCTTTGCGCCATGGCAGCAAACCCAGTTCTCCATTCCTCCATTACATGGCAGAAGGTCTGTGTATTTTCTGTCACCTGTGGGGCCACTAGCATCCCTCTTCCCTTCCCCATGGAGCACAGCAGGTCTCTTGCAGAACCTGGATGTATGATGTTTTGGAAAGGCTGGCCAGAGAGGAGCTAAAAACAGGAAAACAACATTAAAGAGATATGTAAAATGCCTTGCATGACCCCCATTTTTCATATTCAAGAAGGACAATCTGGAAGAGGTGGAAAAGAAGAATTGAAGAAATGGACAGTCAATTATGAGACTAAGAGATTAAAAGATCTTGATGAGCCTGGAAAAATGAAGACTGAACAAGGATGGGAGTATTGTCTATAAATCCATCCAGAGGGAGACACCAGGGAAGAAGAGCTATTTATGTACAAAATATGAACACGTTTTGGCTGCCAATTAGAAGAAAGTTTAAAACATTGGAGGAATGAGGCTTTGGAACAGTCTTCTAGAAAAAGCAGAAGGAACAGACAAGTCAACTCACTTAAAACAGGCCTTATATAACATTTAGGGATGTGACATGAGGGCATTGACCCACACACAGTCCAACAGCCTGTGTTCCTACGCTACACATATGCAGAAGATAACCCAGCTACCAAACACCAAGTCATAACAAATGAGACATAGCAGCTACACAGGCTACTTTTGAGAGAAGTTTGCAGAAAGAGAGCATATCTTATTAAACATAATGATAGATGTAGGAAAAAGCAGACACATCTACAGGAAGAAACCTTTCAAGAGATTTGAGGGTGTAAACATCCCACACAGCAAAATCCAAGCTTAGTACATTAGACACAGTTCAATGTGCTTCTTTAACTGTGTCTGCTAATGTAATAAAATACCTTAATTTGCTACCCTTCCTTCTCCTTTATCACCAAGACAACTCCATATTAGTTTAGATAAAAGTGCTGCATGCAGAGGAAAAGAAAATGCAATCAAGGTGTTGGATATGGTTGGTATCAAGAGAATTGAACACACAATTTGGCAACAGCAGAGTTGTTGCACTTTCTTAGTGCAGAGCTGGGAAAAAAGCATCAGAGGAAAGAGATTAATATGATGGTCTGGAAAAGAAAACAAAAAAAACCCAAACAAAACAAAACCCCAAAAGAGCAGAGAAAGTGAGGCTCCACTCCAGCTTCTACTGAACTCAACGTGAGCATTTCCACCAGCTGCCATGTGGAGCAGGAGCAGATCTTTTGAGATGCCGGTTTCTGGGACAGAATACTTCAGAGGGAAGATTACCTTAACAGCTGTGTCTGGAGTAGAAGAAAAAGCCTGATGGAAAGACCTCTGCTGTTGGCCAAGACAGTGTCAGTCCTGAATCAGGCTGTGTAGCAGCGATGTGCTGCCAAAGCTTTAATGGAAGCTACCAAAAAAAAAAAAAAAAGAACCCATCTTCCCCTCACTTGAGACAAAAAACTACAAGTAGAAATGCCTGCATTTTCAGACAGGGGAACTGGGCAGATGTTGCCCTTTTGTCTTCCTGATGTCTGGGACTATCATCATCCATTTCAGTGGAGAGAAGACATTGACTCTGCCTGGGAAGAAGCTGTGTTCAAATGAAGGGATATGCAATGAAAGCACTTCAGCCCACAGCATTTTCAGATGGCTGCTCCAAGTTATAGATGGCAAAATTAGGCAAAGCATGTTTCATCCCCTTCCCATTAACCTAAGATGAACTCTGATCCAGGGCATCCGAGAATGTGGACGAGTCAACACAAATGACTTTGATTCAATAGCTTTTATTCCCACCTTGCCATTGTGTGAAAAGTCCAAGGTGCAAAACATCAGAGAATTGTGACCAGGATTACAAGCTCACTTAAGGAGCCACATTTTTTTGTTTTTCAAACTACATCATTTGAGATCTGAAAGGGAATCTTGTCCATTAGTGTTAAAAAAAAAAAAAGTTCCTGTTTGATGCAAAAATAAAAGCATTTTCAAAGGCTCTTTGATGTGCAAGACAGACGTGCAGGCAGATTCTGGAGGAGGCCTTGTCTTCAGCAATTACCAGCACTCTTTTTGAATCTTACTCCCCAGACAGAATTTTTATGTGAAGTAGATAATCAATCTGCAGAGTGCATCAGCTCTAAACTTTGTGACTTCTCAATTAAGCAGCAATAACCTCTAGTCAAAATACTCCTTAACCAAGATGGGAGTAAAACAAACAAGTCCAAAATCAGCTAACTGCAGGTGAATCAATTCCAAAGACATACATGCTTTTAAAAGATTTCTTTGAGATCTTCTCAGGTAGCCATGCCAGTTTTCCAAGCAATATTGTGATCATTAAAAAAAAAAAAAAAGCAGTGATGTAATTTCCACAGCAACCACAAACATACCAAGAATATTTGAGCTAAATTTATCCAGACTTCTCGTTTGAATCACTGCTTTGGTTCGTTATTTTTCCATGATATTCAACTATGCATAGAATAGTTACGGGCAGCCTGGGACTAAGCTTTATCTGGCAGTATCTGAAATGCAAAACTTTATGCTTGGGAGGCACACATTCACTATTAGAAATGAAACTAAGCTGTCTGTACAGCTCCCAACCCCAGGTCTCCACTTCTTCCACCCTTGGCCTTCTGTACACCCTTCCTGTAGCAGACTGACCCTTTCCCTCACCCTTGGGTGACACAACATGGGGCTTCTCTTTGCAAGAAGTTCCTGAAGCTCACCACAGACCTACTGCCGGCCACAGCTGCAGCCAAACAAAAGAAGACCTGCACCAGAATTTCCATTGCTCTGTGCAGCTACATGGTAGACCCCAAACCCCATCAGCCCATGCAGAGCAACACAAACCACAGACTTAATGCTGTAAGGATCCCTGAAGATCTGATCCCAAGCCTGTTATGTTAGTGTGAAGACTTTAACGAGTTTTGGATAAGGTCCTCCTGGACTTTGGAGAGGATAGGAACAAATAAATAAGTTCATAGCACTCCCTCTAACGCGAGTGTAAAATCACCTGCTACATTACTGACAAAACAAAGCAATAAATCAATTACAGCCCTAGTGTGAACACTGCCAATTGCTTTTTCCCACTGAAATGGAGGGCAAGCCTTACATGACTGTGTCAACCCTGACCTGAGAGCTACCTTATAATCACACATTATTAACATCATTAAGAAGTCTGTGTACATGTTCTAAGGGGAAATAATTTTCTTTATTCCCTCATCACCTTATCTTTGTTTTTTTTCTAGGCTTCTTGACAGACTTGTCATGTTACATTTTAACATAATACACCACAAACACACCTTAACTGAAAAGTGGAAAACTAAAGCTGTATAGCAGTAGACGATGCCAGATACAGCTCAAATGAAGATTAATGCTTTACTACTCCATAAATCAAATTGGCTTTCAAGTTGGACACTCGGCTCGATTACCTTCACAAAGCCTACACCACATTGCTGGCACTCCCAGCCACTCGGCTCCTTGCTACAGCCCTCAAGTTCAAGAGCAGCCTGGCTTTGATGGTATTTATCAGGAAAAACCTCATCCTGCCACTACTGAGGGCTAAGTGCTCCTTTATATCTCCTTGACTCCAAAAGGGTGCAGCACACACAAGCCAAACTCCTACTTTCCATGTGCACAAGAAGACATTTTCAAAGACAAACAGTTCTTCTGGGTGCCTCTCTTTCAAAATACAATGGATATCTTCTAAGGGTGTGTTTGAAGAACAGTGCTTCGTATCCAAACTCTGAAAATCAATCCAGAGTGTCTTAAATCAGGCACCTAATTGTAAATGCCCCAGCGTTTGTTGTCCTTTTAGGAAATCCAGACTCACTTCAGTGAGATTGTGCAACACACAGCTCTGTTCAGTCTGCACAGCACAGTGGGCTTAACCACACACACTTTCTGCTGCAAACTAGTCTTCCGCATTAGCTTTTGGCCCCATGTGAGATTGCACCACTTCTCTATGAAGTGCATATTTAAATATGTTTAAAAATACAAGCCTATTACTACTTTACCAGGGTACTTCCTATTTCTGCCTCACATTTCCTACTCTGCCTTCTGCAGGGCACTATGCAGCAAGATTAACTCATGTAAGATACCCGTTTAATTTTTCGGCTTTTTCTTTCTTTTTTTTTTTTTTTTGCTTGTATTAATACTTTCAATTTGCTACTTGGACTCAAATTAACTTGAAGCTTAACAAGCAGGGAAAAAAAAAAAAAAAACAAAACCAGGAAACCTTAAAGGCTCATTACTATAGAGAACTTTAAGCAACCAACACACTTTGCAGGTCTCTAGTTCTCTATGTGTTTAGATCACCACCCACCAAACTACCTCATCGGAGTCAGGGTAACATTACTCTCTCCACTCCATGGATGGGAAAAGCAGGATAGAGAGTACTTTTTCCCTGTTATACAGTACAATCTGCCACAGACAGGGCTAAGTCAATGTGCCCCAAGACCTAACTGCTGCCCTGAGCCCCATGAAGAAGGGATTTTAAGCTTTACATAGGGATTTCATTAGGAACAAAGTGGCATCAGTGGTGCTGCCAACCCTGATTTTCTCTTCCTCTTCTATTCAGTAGAATAGAATATCTACAAGCAATGATATTCACACTACCAAATGCAAGTTTCTACCCTTCCCATTTAAGGCAACAAACCCAACTGTGCAGGACTATAAGGGAATGAAGCAAAGATCTCATCCAGGGGTCATTTATTAATACACCCACACCCCCAGGAGCACGTGAGCGCTGCTTGTGTTTATCGCTAAAAAGAAGTTGGGTTCTTCCTGTAGACTCTTAAGTCACACATTCTGACAGCTTGGAAGGCTGGGGTTGTTCGATAAGTACAAAATGGAGAGCAAGGGCAGAGTAGGAAACTGTGAAAGCTTCCATCCCTTCACCTACCATCCCACCACTACCTCAAACTGCCACCCTATGATGAAGGCCTCGTCCACATTTGCAGATGTCCTGTGCTCATGCAAACAGGTGAGCAATGCTGGCTGCACAAAATGATGGCCCTGGAGAAGAAGCCATTTCATTTACTAGTAGCTAACCTCAAGCTGTCACTATTCAAACCACTGCGAAACCTTCCACATAAAATTGCACTAGCTCCTGAGCAGTCCCTCTTGTTAAACGGACTCTTTAACTCTTCCAGCTAAGCTGTTCTCACTTGCACTGAAGACTCTTCTGTGATTCAGGAAGTGGTAGCGCAGACAGCAGCTTTCCTTCTGAGTCAGTTCTGAGCTAAGCCACAGTGCAGATGGGGCTGCAAGGGTCACCACCATGGAGGGTAGTTTCTTTCTGATTAAAATATAAAGCCCTGTGAGCCACAGGTCACCATGGCACTTCTGAAGTGCAGCTGTAAGAGCCTTTGGTCCGCTCCAAAGACCAACTTAGGTCATTATATTCTGTTTATGTGTTTGTTCCCTCATTTTAATATTTAGGTCTCTTTTCCAGGCATACTGCCCGTGCCCACCTGTGCTTCCCTGGACAGTTGAAAGTCACCAGCTTGCAACAGATGTGCCTCAAAAGAAGTTGTGAAGGTTCATTTAGTTAATGTTTGTAAAGCTATCATAAAATTTCAAACAACTATAATTTGCACCGTTGCCCCTAATTATGTGATATTATATATACATTACAAAATATCACCCCCTTTAAAATGCACATTTCTAGATTTAGCAGAAGAGACACCCTCTGGTGTGTTTGGAAGATGATCCAATTCCACCTCCAAGACACACACAAGTGGCATACGAACACTCTGTGACTTTGAATTGTCAGTAAGACAGCAATAAAATCTTTAAGAAAAGTATCCTTGCATTTCAGAAGACAACGATTGTGTTTCTACATCTTTCCTGAACTGTCTCCTAGAAACTCATATAAGGATTAAATCCTAGCTGTAAAATTTCATAAGATTCAAAGAAACCGACCAGCCTGAAGAAAGAAGATTAATCTCTGTTCCATTCTAGGTATTTGTACAGTAATATCTTCAGGCTTCCATCATTTTTCCTACAAGATTCATTTTATGTCACTCCATTATATTATGCTCTTTAATCAAGTTTTAAAAAAACCAAACACTGTGCTTCATGAGAGACTGCAGCCGCCCCCGTATCTCTGCTCGCTTTCTTTCTTTAATTAGGATAACTTGAACAAATCTAGGAGAGGGGAAGCAGGGTTTGAGGAGGCAAGGGAGATGCTGGCTGCACCCAAAACAGAGCATTATTCTGCACCCCAGTGACAAATCATCTCTGTGGACCAGTGGGTGCTCACCGGCATTGCTGAGCCAAGCTCAGCACTGTCCCCGGAGTGCAGACAGGGTCCAGTTCTGAAATACAGCTCCCCAGCTCTCAGGGTAAGCAGGCATCCTGCTGGGATACAGGTAAGATCACTGTCGCAGCCAATAGGAATAGCAGAGGAGACACCCTAAGTAAGGTGAGCCCCTTCATCATACGCTACATTTGCTAACTAGAGTTAATGATGCTGTGAACCTATTGTCCATATGAAGACCTGGCCAAATGTTGAGCTGTCAGGATAAAAGAAAAAAAGTACTAAAAATCTTGAGGTTTACAAATTATCAAAGCCCTAGGTGCACATGGTACCTGCTGGAAGGTGCTTCCAGCACTTTGCTGGCCATACTCCTGCACAGATCCAGCTGACCCATCAAGGAGCCACAAGCACCACAGCGCTGTTTGTTAAAACCCTCACATCTACAGGTATGTCCATCCTGCTTGGATGGGACAAAAAAAAAAAAGACTCCGAGATTTGTGAGCACTAATGAGGTCATTGGTATTAAAGAATTATCTGTGATCTCATTCCACTTCCAAGTGGTTCCCATTGAATGGAAGCAGGAGACTGCATCTAGATTGTTAATAAATGTGTGTAAACAATAAGTTCTAATGTGGAGAGTGAATGAGTCACTGTGTTCCTGTGTTCAAGCCATGTAATAGGATACAAATGCAGAACAAGGACCAGTTAACTTAGGGAGTGGAGCAGCTAGCTAATGACAATTGTTCTTGGCAGGAATCAAACAATCCCAAAATAAAAATGAGTTTAAACATGTACAGTGTGCTTATAAGGAACAAATCCACCAGGGCAGTACTGGATCTTAAGTTTTCCTAGGATCCCTTTGCCAGTCTTCCAGCATTGATCATCAAATAAAATAATCCAGATATTTAAGCATGGAAGACTCATGCCAGAAAGATTTGTATGCTTCCAGTTAACCAGTTTAACTGAACATATTTACATAACAGAAACATGCAGGTCCTCAGAAGAAAGATTAAATTCATAATGTAGTAAATACACCTTTTTCACTTCTCACTTCATTACTCACTCATAAACTAACATGTTTATTTACTGTATCTTTAAACAGTGGAAAAACTTGTCAAATTACGATTGCAGAAAAATTCAACAATTCTTAGCACTTGTGAATCACTGCGCAGATTAAAATTATTCTCATGGTTTATAGCTTACTATTCAACTGGAGATAATTTCTTCCCGAGAAAAACTGAGAAGACAGAATTTAAGAATTTTAAGAATATTCAGTAATCAAATACTCCTGATCATTATAGAAAGATACAAAGCAAAGAAAAGCAAAAACAAACAGAAAAATCATTATTACAGAATAAGCAGAATACATACAGTGAAAGGAGAGCTTCCAGACCTCCCTGTGACGCTGGTGAGAAATGTTTCCAAGCAAGTTAAGGCGGACTCTGAATAAAGTATCAGGGTTTGCTTCATAGTTGACGATAAAATCCAAAATAAGGCTGCAAAAACATTAGCTTCTACTAAAGCCTGCTTACTCACTACAAAGTGTCAAACACACCTTCATCCTACACTTGAAACGCAGATGCTGCCTCCTAATGAACTGCTTGTTGGAAGTGGGGAATACTGTTATACAACAGCCAGAAGGCTAATTCTTGATGCAAAAATGTAACTGGGTTTTGACTCAGAGAACTGCAGCAGTGCCTAGCAGCTGAGGGTTTCAGCAATAAAAATCATCCAGAAATAATTTAGATCTTCAGAAAAGAATGTAGAAGGAAGCCATGAAGCACATGTACCTCCTGAAAGAGAAATCTCCACCTCTGGAGTTATTACGTTGCCTAAATGCAGATCTAATCTAGCCCAACAAGACATCCCAGCCACTGGATCAAAGCTGACAGTAAACCTGGAGCAGATTAATATCTGTTCAGCCTGGGAAAAGATGCTCTGATTTTAGCAGCTTTCGTACCCTGAACACACACTGCATCAGCGGCTGGGAATATATTTGCAGTCACACACTGAAAAAGCACAGATCTTGTAAAACATACTTAGGAACTGGCAAGACATGACACACATATTGACTAATTTTGTAGGCCTTCAGAGAAAATCGGTCTTCAGAGGAACGCTATTCTTATCACCTGAGAAGCTCAACATCATTCTCTTTAGAAGTAAAATTCTTTGTTCTATGCTGTAAAATTTCAAATATTGGGTCTCAAATCACTCAAAGATCTTTCATATATATAAGTACCATTGAAACTCAGTGGCAGCTGTCTACTGAGTTCTCTTAAAAACTTTCGCTCTCAATCTCAACAGGAAAGAAACCATCCTAGTTACCATTTTGTGGATCCATGTTGCTCTCTCTGGAAACAGCAGAGTCCTCAGTTCCCACACACCAGTACATTCTGGGTCGCAGTTGTGAAGATCTAACAGACAGACTTTCTGCAGCACTTCAAATTGTAGTGTTGTCAAAGCGGAATGATCTCCATCAAGTAAATGCAGGAGTGGAGCGACTGCTCGTAAGAACTAACCCGAAGAACCATCCTTTACTCTGTTTAAAAATAAATAGTAAACCAAATTAATTGTTCTAGTATAGATATTGCAAGGTACTTACTCCTCTGCACTGTAACAGAGTTGTCTTAATACTACTTTGCAGAAAGGCAGTCACCATCCTATGCAAATACAAACACAATTATTTTCACAATAGCTTTGTTAAGAAACATAACATGAACTAACAGAGGAGACAAATAATGTCTCTGCTACAGAAAAGATAAGTGTTCCCTGTTCTTCTCCATCAAAACAGCTCAGTCTTTGGGCAGATGGGGGGCGGCAGGCGTCACAACTGCAGATTCAGATTCTCCACAGACCAAGGTAAAGGCAGAGCACTGAAACCACAGAGTGCAGCTGGAAAACTCCTAAATGCAACCTCAAAACCTTTCCCATCCAAGAAGACTGTGGCTCTTCAAGACTCCACTGTGAGAAGCTGTAAGATAACTGATATGGTTACAGAGACAATCCTCTGCAGAAAATTAAAGCTGGTTGAGAGAAACACACCAGCTCCCTTCCCTGGTCCTTTGAGAAAACTCTACCACCTGAGAAGTGTCAAGCTTCTTCAAACATGTTCAGAGAAGCAAATCAGGCTCTTAGAGCTCTTAATCTTGGCTTCTTCTGAACTGTCTTGCAAAACAGACAGTAGAAAGCTGCACAGCTCACTCTCCCAGGGCATTCCCAACTCCTTACCTCTTCAAAGCTGCATACCTGTAATTTTCTCTCTTTTAATCAATCTTCCAAAGAGGTTAAAACTAAAGATGATTTTACAGCGTGTGCCCAAACAGCATCAGCACTCCTTCATTTTCTGTTTTCAGTTTCAGTCAGTGAACTCCTCTCAGATGTAACATGATGCCCCTCACCTTTGACTCTTCTTAGTTTTACTCCTCTGGTGTGTGATGCCAAAGTTTTGATTGGAGGCTCTAATCTGGCAAAGCATGTAACCTTCCTCCCACTTCAGCCGTAAGTCTCCTTGAGTACAGGTGGCTCCTGAGTTGGGATCAAAGGCCGAGGAGAGTTCAAAAATACACTGATCCATCACCACTCTCCAGGAAGCGTTCTGCTCCTCCCTTATTGCATAGGGTTTTAACCACCATCTGACAGTTAAAAATTACTGCATGCTACATCAGTTGTTTCTAGGCAAATATTTGAGTTTTCGGTGCTCTTACAGCAAAACGCTGCTCCTGATAGCCCCTATTATGTGGTACCTGGCAATAGGAACCAAAACTCACACCCCCAAAGCTGCACATGCCCCTGCATCTTACAGCCTGGGCGATGGGTGCTGTCACAGATTGCGGTTTGGTTCTTAGGTGTTTTTCAGAAGTGGGAAAAATAATTTTGGTACCATATGGCAAATAATGATATGGAATGAGACACTAGGACCAGGCTACATGCAAGCACTTTCACACACCCACACCCACCCAGGGCAGCTGATCATCTCCTTTGCAGCAGGATGGCTGCAGCTCCAGCTGGATGCAGATACCCAAGTTGTTGAGCATCCATTCCTCCCCATCCAGCTCATTTCCCAGGCCAGCCCCTTGCAGGTCTCGCACTCTGACACAGCAGCAGTCAGGCAGAGTTAAGAGGCTGGATTTGGCACCTCTGATCCATGCAAGGAGGGGAAGCTGTGAGCTGCTGCAAGAGGCTGAGATGGAGGTGGTTCGTATGTCTAGACCCATCCCACGAACTGCTGAACTGGGCCATGTTTGTGGAGGACCAGATTCTGCATGGAATACGCCAATTTCCCACCAGAGACAACTTGGCTCCTGGGCTAAGCTTCCCTCAGCCACGCCAGCAAGCACAGCTGCTGTGCCAGGACCCCAAACCTCTGCCACATTTTGGGTGTGATACTCCCAGCAGAGGTGTCAGGGAGGCCCTTGTGGCTCCCAAAGCAGCCTAGGTTCTTACCTCTGAAAACTGAGGGGATGTGATGCTTCCAGCAGCTGCCTCCCCTACACTCTTGCTACAAATGCGCTGAGCAGTTACAGCTAGAATAAATACTTCCCCATGCAAAGACCAACAAACCAGCTGTTTTCAGTAGATGCTGGTTTCTGAGGCGTTTCCTTGCTGTATGACACCACAGCAACTGCACAAGAAACACTGAATGGGCGTCAACATGGACCACAGAGGCCTGAAAACCATCCCAGTCCCAGTTTTTAGCTTTCTACTCAGTTTATTCCTCAAACTGAAACTTTCCTCATATATACCAAAAAGAAAAAAATTTTGAGGAAAAATAACAATGTGGTTTTGATAGTCAGTTCTGTTAAATGCAAGCAGGACACTACACACTGCAGCCATGTGTATTGCTGCTACACAGCACCCACATAAGCCTTACTTCTATATTTTGGGATTTCTTTGTATAAAACAGACCCGCACAATGCTTTTACCTTCAGCAACTTATGTTCGACTGTGACATGTGTGAATGCCATGTTTTAATTTGATTTAGGGGCAGGGATCCTATGGGCTCTGCGGAATCTCATTCAGAAGGAGGATTATGCAGAGCACTCCTATGTGATTTGCATTGTGTTTCACGCATTCCCAGTTCATCTACTGTGACCTGCTGCTGCCAGCTGTCAGTGTCCCAGCACACCTGACCTGTCCTGAGCATCTCCTCTCCATCTGCCAACCGGTCTGGTCTCACCCCGAGCATTGTGCCTCAATGTAGCAAGACACTCAGCAACACCTCAGTCTTCCCAATTCCCATGAAACATGTCCCTAGTTCAGTTCTTTGCCCAAACCACCTGCTGCTTCCGAGAAGCCTGTCTGGGGCTCGGATGGGTGTCACCACAAACCTGGAGAGGCCCCTGGCCCCACTAGGATGGCAACGGGCGCTGGACTACCCTGCCCTCCCTGCACATGACAGGGTGAAGGCAGCCTGCCTGCTGCCAGCCAGGGGACACCCGAAGAACCATAGAATCGTTTGCATAGAAAAGACCTTTGAGGTCACTGAGTCCAACCAAACCTGCCCACTATTAAACCAGATCCCTGAGCACCTTGTCTACTCGGCTTTTAACCCTCCTCCAGGGATGGGGACTCAACCACTTTCCCAGGCAGCCCCTGCCAGTGCCCCAGAACCCTTTCAGTAAAGAAGTTTGTCCTGTTATCCAATCCGAGCCTTCCCTGGTGCGACTTGAGGCCTTTTCCTCTTGTCCCAGCACTTGGGAGAAGAGCCTCCTACACCCCTCGGCAGGCTTTGGCAGAGAGTGGCAAACCAGCCCCTTCTCCCCACCCCACATCCCAGGAGAAACACGGGGTCACAGCCAGTTCCTCGGTGTCCCGTAAGCCTTCCCGGTTGCTTTTTGGTTCCTGCCTGTCTGCCAGCTTGGCCGTGGGGCTAGGGGGAGCCCAGCGGGACAGGCGGGACCACCGAGCTGGGACAGCCAGGTCTGTTCAACCGGGACAGCCAAGCCGGGACAGCTGGACTGGGACAGCCAGACTGGGAGAGCCAAACTGGGAGAGCCGAGCCGGGCCAGCTTGGGAGGGCACCGCCCGCCGCCGCCTTGTAAAGTTCCCTCCCAACTTTTACAAAACGCTTGTTTCCCCCCCAAGTTTCTGCACTCGAAAGGCCCCGCGGTGCCCCAGCCGCCCCCCAGCCGCCTACCCTCCCGGCGAGGCAGCGAAGCCTCCGCACCTCCTGTGTCCAGGGGTCGCGGCGGGTCCTGCCGCCTCCTCCTTCTTCTCCTCCTCGTTCTCCGCCCCGCGCTGCGCACGGAGGAGGGAAAGGAGCGGTGCCTCCCCCGGCGGAACAGGGAGGGAGAGCGGGGATGGGTCGGGAGAGGAGGTTGAGGTTGGACATGGGGAGCGCGTTCTTCTCCAGAAGGGCTATCGGGCACTTTCAGAGGTTTCCCAGGGAGGCGGTGGAGTCGCCATCCCTGAAGGAGTTTAAAAGACGCGGAGCTGCTCAGGGATCTGGTTTAGGAGGGGACTGGTACGGCTGGCCATGATGATCGTAAAGGCCGGAGGGCACAGGGCTTCCCCATCCATGCCCACCCACTCCCCAGGTGCTCCCTGTGTGGGCTTCGGCTCTTGGGATGTTTGTTTTTTACAGGCTGTGGGAATGAAGGGATGAAGCAGGACACTCCAACAACCCATTGTCCATCCTGGAGTGAGGGGCGCGAAACTGAACAAAGGATTCAAGGAAAAGAGGAGGCAATCTTCAAAGAGAAGTAAACACGATCATGGGAATGGGCAACTTTTGAAGAAAGAGATCTCTGATGAGCTCTGTGATGGGCAAACTTCTGCGGAGAGGTGACAGAGGGAGATGGGTGGCAGTGCTTGGAGGGACTGAGCACTGCCACCCATCTCCCTCCGTCACCACTCTGCAGAATCCTAGTCTTACCCATCACAGACCAGAGCCGAGATCTCTTTCTTTAGAATTTACCAATTCCCAAGATCAGGGCCACACGAGTTTGCTCCTCTCTGGGAAAGCAAAGCAAGATTGTTCCCTCTCTTTGTTGAATCTTTTATTGAGTTTCGCACCCCTCACTGCAAGACAGACAATGAGTTGTTGGAGCATGTCTGGAGAAGGGGTATGGAGCTGGAGAAGGGTTTGAAGCCCAGGGGTTATGGGAATGGCTGAGGGACCTGGGGTTATTTAGTCTGGAGAAGAGGAGGCTGAAGGGAGACCTCATTGCTGTGTGCAGCTTGCTGAAAGGAGGTTGAAGCAAGGTGGGTGCTGGTCTCCCAAGTAACAAGTTATAAGAGGAGAGGAAATGGCCTGAAGCTATGCCAGGGGAAGGTTAAACTTGATATTAGCAAAAATTTCTTTACCAAAGGGGTTGTCAAGCATTGGAAGATGCTGCCCAGGGAAGTGGTGGAGTCACCATCCCTGAAGGCATTTAAAAAGCAGGTAGACATGGCACTGCAGGATGTGATTTAGTAGGCACAGTGGTGTTGGTTAGACTGGATAGTCTTTTCCAACCTTAATGATTCTATGATTCTTCTGCAGGTGCCAGACATGCTATGCTCCTACTGCTACACTGGTGTTGCACGCACCTTTTTCCCATCACAAACCCATTCATATCCAGGTATCAGGAACTCCTAACAAGCCTGGTGCTACTTTATTTTCCCTGCCCACTAAACCTACTAAGAGAAGACCAGTTCTCCATGCCTTTTGTTTTGTTATTCATGATGATTATTACATACACATTTTCTTTTTTTTCCTAGCCCATACCAAGAAACGAGTCTCTGAGGACTGTGTGAGGATGGAAAAAGCCATATCCATGCACCGAGCAGCTGCTGCAGACTGGGATTTGTCTAGTGTTCCTTTGCTGTGATTAGGGAGACATAGAGAGGATGGGTCTTCACTGGTGCTCTTGCCAGTGTCCAGGTCCCCATTAATCTGCTTTTAGCTGCAGCCACAGTAGTTTTCCTTGTTTACCACCCTTTCTACCTTCTGCCAGCCTGCTGTCTTTTGTGACTCACAGCCTGGCTCTTGCCCAGGCCTTTCTTACAAGCTCTTTTTTAGCACAATTGTTTGAAAACCCACTAAAATAACTTTTTTCCTTTATTTTGATAGCGACTTCCCTAGCAAGAGTTTCTCCAGACATTCAAGCTAAATTTTTGGTTTTTATTACCCGCCTCCCCCCCCAAACTTCTTCCCACTTTTCTTGGCTTTTATCAATCTCTATATTGATTAGGTCACTCATTAATTCCTTTCTCTCTTCTGCCTCCCTCCTTCTGAAGTGTCAAAGTTTCTGAATGATGCTATTAGCACATGGAAAATTCAAGAAGTCTGGCTTGGCCTGTGTGGGGTCATGTTAGGTATTTCTCACATGTTTACTTGATGGGAGGAGAGTTAAAAAGCCAATGATAATGGTGTGTTCTTGCTCTCAATCTACATTGCAGATGAAGAAAAGGCAGGAAGGGAAACACATCTAGCAAAGTCTCACTAGTGATGGATGTGCCTCAGCAGGCAGACCAAGGCAGGAAGCCCCATCTGTCTATGGTCCCTTCAAATTCTCGATTTTGAGGCCTGCCTCAGATGGCAGAACAGTCCCCCTACTGGAAGAAGCTGTGCTGGCCCCTGTCTGCTGCAGCACTGGTCTCCTTCCCCTCCACTTGCTGTAAATGGCAGAACTTAAAAAAGCAACTGCCTAAGGGCTAAGCTATCAGACACAGGCTCCAGCATTTACGTGTGGTGCACTGACCAGTTTCAGAACTTTACTTTTGTAAAAGAGGCTTTTCTTCACAAATTGCAGAAGTGAATACAAGTTCAGATTCCTTCACAGTCCCCTGTGAGATACTGAATCTCCAGATACACACACAGAAACACACACTCTGCATGCAGTTCTGTCATGTGGAAATAGCACCTTGGAACTACAATGTATTATCTCTTATGAGCCCAGAGCACATTTCCACCTGGGGAGCACCACTGGGTCACAGATTCAGGGGGAACAGACACAATGCTGTTTGAGGAAGAACCACCTGTAACTAGAGCAATACAAGGCCATTTTGTTTTAGAAGCATGAAACCGTCACCCTTCCCAGCGTTTACTTTTATTGACACAATGGGCCAAATTCAGAGCAAAATGAAAAATAGCAACAGGAGGATTGAGTTGAGTGGAAGTTGCTTGCTGAGCAAAGGGGCCTTAACACATGCATTAGAGGGGCTGGAATTATCTTAAGGCACTAATCAGTGTAAAAACAGAAGTATTTGAGTTACTCCTGCATTAAAAGTAGTAAAGTCAATAGAATTTTCCTGCTCCCTCACCTTCCTTTCTCAGCAGTAACAATACATAGCATTTAGAAACTATTTCATAAAGTATAACATTTATTAGGAACAAGATCTATTACAAAAAGATACCCATAGTCTAAATATATACATGAGGTTTAAACATAGCGCTTTCATGTACCTTTAGCTATAAAAATACATTAGATTAACTGTATCCTAATTTATAAATATAGTTCTTTTTCTTAAAAAAAAATAGTATTTCATATGAAAGCCTTACTGTGCAATGAAAGAATACACACCCTCTAAGGGGTTATTTTAAAGTTAGTGTCTAGTGTTACATAACTTAGAAAATTCAGTGTGTAGAGTCAAACCCTGATTTATACAATAAGAGATACATTGACTTTTTAAAAACTTGATACAAGAAAATACAGAAGTGAAATATATATCATACATATAAAGCCAGAAGATAGGAATTTAAGAGTTTCAGATGATTTCAGTTTCAACCACTGTTTATAAAAAATTAATACAGATACATCAAGATAGCCAGCCTTTTACTGTTTGCCTTACCTCCTACTGTCTGACTGCGGCCCTAGAAGACCCTCAAGCAGGCAAAAGTAAAACGTTTGTCTGAGCAGATGTTCACACTCTAAGTGTTTTACAAAAATAGAAACTTATTTACAATGTTCCCATTTGGCCTTTCATGGGTAAGGAAGGACATTTTCTTCACTGGATGGGGAGATTTACCTGTCTCCCATACCCACGGGAGGACAGGCACCTAGTTACACACAGCTGTTGGAGGTATGTCACTTCAGAAGTTAAGCAGTGTTGGAAGTGCATTTTCAACTTTCACTAATAAGGAAGTTTGGGCTCATGCAAACTTTTTCCTTACTTATCACCACTCACCTTCCTTCCCCTTCCTAAAAAGGTAGAGTCATGCAACAGAACTCATAACTGACTGGGTTCATCTCTGAACAAAGGAAGGTACTGGTTAAATCTATGTTTGCATCCCAGAATAGATGTTAGACCTGCATTTCTGCTTCAAGACCTGATATCTGGAAAGCTCCAGGCAGCAGTCTTTACTGGTGCTCCAAGGAGATCTGCTGATAGGCCATAAGGGACTTCTATCAGTTTGTTCTCAGAGGACAATCCCAGCAAGATTAGCTAAACTTCCTAACAAGCTGACACCACCAATTCCTGCATACTTACAGCTCCTGCAGACATGGCGCTTCCTGTATGACTGCTAGCGGTTCTCTGGTACACTACTGGGAGGAGGAAGAGGGAAAGTAGTGACCCCAGGAACCAAAGACAGCATGTGGCTTGTCATTAATCTCAGTAACATCTGGGCATGCAAAGAAGTTACTGCAGGAAATACTAAGGCATGAACTTGGTGTGACAGCCACTCCATAGATGCTGTTCATGTATTGCTTGTACACCTGTAAGCAAGAACCAGTTCAAGACAGTTCATTCCTCAGTGAAGAATCAACTACTCTTTGCTTACCACAAGACAAGAGCACTCACAAGGACAATTACTGCAAAGCTGCTGATGCATTTATGCCCAGCCATCGCTTTTCCATAACTGGTTTGTACACCCACATCTTTAGGACTTGATGTGTGCCGTGTGGTATGGAGCACCTGCCTTTTCATATTTTACTTCCAGAAATTTGTTTTAAGCTATATTTATATGGGATAAAGAAGCAGTAAGAAGAGGTTTTGAGTTATTCTCATAATAGCTCAGCTTGAAAAATGAGATATTCACACAGCCTGAAAGTTACAGAGAAAGAGAGAGCAGGACAGCTTCTTGCAGCTCTTCTGCTCCCTCCCCCAGAACAGAAGGACTGGCGTGGGATGCTTTCTGAGGGGTATCTACCATGCTATATGCTTAGCATTCAACTCTGTGTCATCACGGTACATACAGTGCAAAATCCTCTTGCGAAAAGTGCTACAGTGAAGGTCTGAGATACAATTGTGACTCATTTGGGTCAGAAGGGTTAGCAAGTCAGTAACCTGCATTTGCAGCACTTGTAATGTGCACACCCCAAAACATCACGTTCAAAGGACACTTTAAAGTCTTGTTCTGTTGGGTGAAATACTAGCCCCAAAGGAGTCCTCTGGGAAACTCCCATAAATCTCATTCAGGGCTAGAATATCACCAAGATGGAGATTGCATGTATCTTTAGAGACACCAAGCTTTCAATGAGAATTTCTTCACGGGTGTTTCTATGAAAGCTTGCACTCCTATCCCAAACTCCAGCTGCAGTCTTCACCCAAAATCCACCAACTTCAGTCAAGTTGTACTAGCCCTACCACTCAAGTCCTTTTATGCCACATGAAACCCATATGCCTTCAAAGGTGTTTAACAGTCCAGACCAGAAGTCTCTCTAACATGCCACTGATGTCCATGTCCTTCAGCAGTCAGTTTGAAAGTAGATGTCCTGCCAACACTATGACTAACCAGCATTTTAGTCACAGGCAGCAGATAGATACACAGCCAAGGACTTGCACAGTGTAAGTGTTGCTGTAGGGTCGTTAACATGTGCTGCCAGTAGGGTCATTTACATCAGTTTTTGAAGAGCCAGTTGATGAAATGGAGTCCAGTAGATTCAGTGTTTTTAGAGGAATAAACTTAGGTGTTTCCATTTTCCTTCCTATCCCTTCCCTCCCCCTTGCTCTGAACACGTCCCCTATGTGTCACATTCTGAGTGTCAGCATTTTAGGCCTGTTTTCACGGACTCTTCTGAGAGAGTTTAATGGTGACTGTCTTCACTTCAGTATACTCTGCCAAAGCATATTCACCACTGGAAAAGAAGAAAGATAAGAGAAAGGGACAAACAATTGTAACATGTTAATGTGTACTTTCCTGAGATAAGGAGTTCTATGTTAGCTACTGATTGATAGTTGTTATAAATGACGTCAGGCCATTAAACCAGATGTGAACTAACTTACACCAGCTATCAGTTTGGCCTACCACTTCTAATAATTGCAAAGTACATGCACGTAAGTACACACAAACATACCCTGTTCTAAAAGAAATATGGAATGCTTCTGGCCACAGTAACCCATGAGATGACACCTTGTGAGACTCTGCCTAGTGAGAACCCATAGAAGCAACATCCATATAAACATAATTATCTGTGCTTAGGCAGTAATTAAAGTTACTTTTTTTTACTGAAGGTAAGCTTCTATCTACAAGACACCATATAATCAAGAGGGCATAATTGCTCCAGAAATGCGTACTGAGGACAAACCCCACCACTGCATTGTCTTGGTTGGTGGAAACTATCTCTATTCCCATGCCGTGTACAAGGGATAAACCCCTGATATCCTTTAAATAGCCAGGCAGTCAGGCAAAGTAAACTATAAGGTTTCAATATATGTGCCCTATTTGAGTATTCACTTGCTGTGCTTAGCAACTGAGGCATCTGAACGTATCAGAGCAGCAGATGCACCAGAACAGCTGCTGGAAATGGTTCCTGGAAATAGATCTGGCTTATGAAAGAAAATATGCACTAGTTTCCTCTGAAGAGTCTTCTGAATGGTGCAATAAAGATTTAAGTTAATTCCTCAGCTCTACTTCTAACTTACAGGGTGATCTTGGTTTAAAAATTGATGGGTTAGTAACTAATGAGAGCTGGAAGTCTTGGTAGACATGCTACAACAGGTCAGGCTGGGGAAAACAGAGCGTCTTTCTGCAAGTTAGTAGCAAGCTTGGAAGGTGGGAGGTGGAATGATCTAGGAGGTTGTTGTTTGTTGCTCTAGCTCCAACATTAGAAAGTCAGAGGAGGTAAGAGGTCCAACTAGGAACAATGATACAGCAGACAAGAGAGGCCCAGATACCGGCATATAAAGATGGAGGAGGTTTAGGGTGGATACCAGTGTCCCCAACCAAGGAGCCATACTTCTCCCTTGATCTGTAAACCTAACCAGTCAGGCAAAATGCTTGCAAGCAGAACTGACTGAACTGGACTTGAGAGCTTATAAAGCACATGAAAGTACTCCTGAAGGCACCGCTCACGTTTTTTCATTTATGCTTTACATCCATGCTGCACTGGCTTAGCACCGCCCTGTGCAGTATACTGGAGCCTGGTAGTTTAAAAGCAAATACAACAGTATTTTCACAGTCACAATTGTTACTACATTCACCATGCACATACAAACACAATATTGAGCAAAACTTACAGTTCTCTACCATTGCCTGACATTTTAAAGCCACCAAAAGGCGCCTGTGCATAGAGCGCATTGTAACAGTTGATCCTGCAATAAAAACATCAATTGTAAAAAGACAATTCAATACCAATGAGAAGCAAGATGATAACAATAACACCAGTACAAAAAAGGCTGAAATCTGTCAGTTTTCTTTTTAAACTGTTCACTCACTTGAGAAATCAGATTTTAGCAATAAAATCTTATTCTGCTACAGAAACAGAAAACATCTGAGTTGTACTTAGAGCCACATCTCACTTCATAGTCTTTGATGGCTAATACGTCCATGCTTGGGCTGGAACTTATGCAGCGTTCAGAGCCATGCCTAAAATAAACAGTCAAACCTATTCCTTGGTTTTATTAATCACATTCTGAAATGAACATGTTTACTCAGAAAGCCATCTAAATGCTTACAAGCAGGCCCCAACATGCACTTCAAGATATAGAGAAAAAGTTGGATTGCATTAGACAATTGTGTCACAGTAAATCAAAAGTGCTAGCCCTATTTCGATAGACACTAGGTAGGAAATGCTAATGTAGATGCTTTCTCAGAATCTCAGTAAGATCAAGTGGCTGAGTTGAGACAAGTATGACTGGGTGCTGAAGGGCTGCCCCTTCATGTATCTACAGGGCATGTGTCCTCCAAAGCCTAACATCCCATTTTCCTGAAGTATTACTCAGAGTCAGATACTTCTGGCACCAATTCTTGAAATCAGCTCTTTATGCATCAAATTAAGACACTAGATTAAATTCTTATCTTTAGTGTGGAAAAAATCAGGATTCCATCTTTAAAATTATTCTAATATAAGAAATTTTGTAAACAAACCCAGCTATTGATCTTAATGACTGTGATCTACTGTCCATACTGATTTGTGCAGCTACAACGCCATCTGGTGCTACCTAAAGATTGCTAAGAATTGTGTTTTTCAACATACAGAGCTTTGAAAGTCTTCATGTCTGGAGGAAATTACTACAACCCCAACAGTTTCATAGTTTTGCAGATAAAGAACTACACCAAACTAAACAAACAGTTCACTTTGCTCCAGACTGTCTGGTCCTTACCACCTTATTTTGATGAACGGATGTTGCTTCTGAGCAGAATATCAAGAATTAAACAGACTACTAATACATCTTACATCCAGCACTTACATGCAATTCCAAATCATATGTCTTTTCCCTCTCCTGTGAAACAAAATCCCAGCCCACACTCAGGTCCCACACTGCTTACCAGACAGTTCCTGATTGCAACGCAGAAGCTAGTGTTAGTGCTCTGTCCAGATTCTTTGTGAACACAGCAGCTGTAAGTCCATACTCAGTACTGTTTGCTCTTCTTATGACCTCTTCGATACTCTTGAACTTCATAATTGGCTGAACTGGCCCAAAAATCTGCACGTATCAATTTAACATTAGTACAGGAAAGACTTTGCTAATGATGGCATTTTTTAAGTAATCAGATTCAGATGCTTTGTTTGGAATCAATATGTAAAATGCCAATCCTAGCCTTCTAGAAGTCACTGATAGCGTCTCATAAAAAATAATAACTACAGTGACTTCAAAGGAAGCATGGTGATGTGCTGTAGCACAGTTAATATAGGCTATGCTCCAGCAACTAACGAATCATTTATAACAATCAAAATAAGCAGAGTTAGATTTGGACAAGTTTCCAATGATTCATCCTTACTGCATTTATGACTCTCATTTTGGCCTCAGAAGTTTAGTGTACTCAAGAAGTAATTAATGAATTTCAAGCATTGCAAGTTTTCTTCCTTGTTTTTTACTCCAATTTTGTCATTGAATGCAGTTTATTTGCATGCAGTGCATGTGCCATGTAAGTGTTTGACCAGAAACTTGGCTTCCCAGGTTGCCAGTAGAAAGGCAGCTGGCACACACAATGCCTTCTGGAGTCTCTCATCAAATCCAGAACCAGAGGTGAAGCACTTTCCTGGCCTGCATGATCTTGCAGCACAAGAAACCCCTGCCGAAGCTTAGACCTGATCTCACTTGTGCCACCTTGAGGGCCAGGCTGAACAGTTTGCCTGGCCTTTAGGTTCATCCAAGTGTTTCTAACTTTCTTGGGTTTGGAATATCTAGGTACTTAACTGCAGCCTTGATCCCAGGCAAAGGATGAACATGTATTTGCAACAAAACTGTAAATTAATGAAACTGGATATGCTTCATGAATCATGACTTGGGATTTGGAGTCTGTTCATTAAAAAGTGCCTGTCATGGGATTTTTCAGCTTATTCACTCTATTTTTGGAATGTAACTCATGCAAGACTGACTGATATCTTTCCCAGGTTCCTTAGAGATTCTATGGCAAATCTGAGACATCTAAACATTTTGCCAGGAGTGAACAGTAAGCAAAACCATAAAAAGTACTAGACTAAAATATAAAATACAAGTGCCAGTTAGACTTTGGCAACTACTTATTTTCCATTACAGAACATGATGAAAAGTAGATTAACTTGTATTTCAAAGGAATATCACAGCATCTAATCACATGCAGCTTGTTCATTTTTTTTGCATATGGATAATGAAACCCAGAGTTTTAGATATGCATTTTGCTGGCTTCAACTCTGTTTTCGTATAGGAAAAAAAAAAAAGACCAGCCCCAGGTGATTTCACCATGAGAACAAAATCTGGGATTATTTCAAGTGCTAAAGCTACATGACAGAAGTTCTTCAGTGACAGTATAGCAGTGCTACTCCTTCCCTCCTCACCAGCTCTAGGTCACAGAGTTCTTGTCCCATGTCTCTGCGATAAAGCAACTCCTTTTTCACAGAGCAGTGGAGCAAGAGCATACATTCTACTGTCCTCTGCATCACCATGTACCACAGGTGAGCAATTTCAAGTCCTCTCAATAAGAGACATGTAAAAGCACCCACAACCATCCCTCTCTGTAGGAAAGCCTAACTCAATCTTCAGAAAACCTTCAATCTTCAGGGCAAAGAATACATAGAATTGCTCCAGCCTGCCACAGTTACAGTTATTTTTATAGTTATTTAAAGTCAAGGATTCAGGTAGAAACCTCTCGATCACCACTGCTTCTTATTCAGAAGCAGCATTAATAGCAGCTGTATCTGGGTAAGGAATCCTGGGAGAGAGAAGAACAGAAGCCCAGTTGGTGTCCTTGCACAGTTCTTTCTCTCCCTTTCCTCACTTTCTTTCTTTTCCCTTAACAAAGATTCAGCAAGCCAGTGGCAATCTTCTTCCTAAGAACACCAGTACAAATAAAGTCCTTTTTGGACCAATCTTTTGACATTGTTTTGCCTTCACTTAGCCTGGTGGGTACTGAAACCACAAATTTTATGGGGAGACCCAGAGTCTTACCCCAGAGACACGTTGACTGTCCAGGCTGGGTTATGACAGCATGTGCTTGTATTTTGCATTATATCAGGTTCCCCTGAAATAAGACCCAAAAGCTTTAAGGCTGCATTATCTACTATGTTTTCATCTAGGTTTATTATTGTTCAATGAGTACACTCATAGGGCTACTTCCCTTTTGGAAAACCAAACAAAATGGGAGAAAGCCACAAGGCTTTCAAAGGCCAGACAAACAGACACCAATGAATTGCAGAGAAATTGCTGTTAAAACATTTTGACAGGCTTTTTGCCTGTTCTGCCCTCCCCCGTCTCTTACAGCCCCCCTCCCTCAACGTCTGCCATACACATACACTCCAAATTGAAATTCACTTTGCAGATAACTCATTAGTGGAATGGATTTCAGCCTTAGGCAGTAGTTACAACACTGAAATAAGTGAAATTTCCTTTATCCTCTCAGGTTTCACTTCAAACCACAACCATACTTCTTTTCTTTCCCATTTACAGTAGTAAGCACGTATAAAGGTTCAGGTGACTTGTACCATACCTCTTCTTTGGCGATTCGCATGTTGTCAGTAACCTCCGAAAACACAGTGGGTTTTATAAACAGGCCTCTGTCTTCAACGGCAAGACCCCCACACTCCAGCTTAGCCCCTTCTTTCTTGCCACTTTCTATCAGCTCCAGGATTTTATCAAACTGGTTTTGGTCAATCTGTCAGATACAAAAGAAAGACAGCAGCACATTTATTATCACTGTTCCAGAGAACAGAGTTAAGGCGTGCGGCCGGGGGGCATCTTTGCAGGGCACTGTCAGAGTAGGTAAGTTTGTATCTTATTCTATGATATAGCAGTCAGGCAATAAGCAGGTGGAAAGACAGGATGTGGGTATAGCCCTGAGCCACACAAAACAGAGGTGAAGTTACATGTGACATTTTGATTTTTCTGCACTGACTTAGCTAAGGAGCACCATGAGAATAGCTTCAGATGGGTTTTGCTGGGCTAGCCACCTCAATCAGCTTGGCAAGGGACCTGATCAGCAAGGGAAGGAGAATCAGAGTACATAAACTATTAGGCTGCCTTTGCTGTCACATGCAGCTTCACCCTTAGCTATCAGGAAACAGCTGGAAGAACCTAGAGGGCTCTGCCTCTATGTCTTACATCCGTGCATGAACAGCCTCAAAGTAAGCCCATTAGTGGGGTGACTTTGGAACAACAACTGCACTGAAGTCATACTTTTAAAATCTGAATTACTTTTCACAGATCTTAGAGACTAGTACCATCCCAACATTTTTTGGTTCTCTGCTGGAAGCCATATCCTCTCTTTTAAGTATCAGCCTTGTCTTAACTCCTCTCCACTCACAACTAAATATGCAGCAATCCCAAACAGCAAGTACTGTTGCATTAGTAACCTTTAAACCGGGGGTTCCAGCAGAGGTGGGGAAAGGCCTGTCCAGACACAGGACCCTGCAGTCACACAGCTGTGCAGCCCAGCACCAGGACTTGGAGAAGAAACCACATACTTGACAGGCACAGTGCTGTGAGGAGCTGCAGAAGCCCACAGCACTTCTGGTCAGTGACAGTACTTCTTTTGTGCTCCACATATAGCCATGTACTGCAGGTACTACCAGATTTCAGACAAACAGATGTGGCTATTTGCTTGATTCATAATTAATCAACAAAGCACCACATCACAGCATGCTACAGATGGTAAAAGACTTACAGGGATATTTAAAAAAAGTAAAACTAACAAAAACCTTGACTAATTCATCAAGTTAAATAGAAGACCCTGAACCCCCTGGTTCAAGGTGCCCTGGCAGCCTGGAAGGTTATTCTGGATGTCAGGTATCTCCAGATGCTTGTACTGGTTCTGTACCCTCCCTTAAGCATCTGGTTTTATTTCAGTAGGGCCAGTTGCCAGTTGCGACTGCTTACATGCAGTGTTCCATACTTGACTTCTCCAGATTACAGACTATATCCTGTCTCTAGTTAATCCTGGACACACACAATCCAAGTTTTCATGCTTTCAGACAAATATCAAAGCTTCAAGAAGGTGTCCTTGGAGTGCTTCTGGTACACAGTGAAAACAGAGAACAGCACATCTCCTGCCACACAGATGTGCATATCACATGCACCGTGGACAGCTTGTACTAAGGACTCATACTCTTTCATTGGGTAGCATCAGTAGGATGCTACCAAAGAAAACACTTGACACACGTTACTGCATGAGGAAATATGCACCCTCATGTAGGATACAGTGTCAAGTACTAAGTTTGGCAGGTGTCACACATTGTCTATTTGTCTGGTTGCTTAGCTGCCAAATGCAAATAATTAGAAAATATCTGCAAGTGCTTTCCACCCTGGCACGTCTGTGATCCAGACTAATCTAGTTCATCCACTTCACATCACAGAAAACAAAACAAGGATATTTATACAGCTGTAACTTGTTGCAAGGCAAACTACAGTTAGATGAAAAGACACTGGGGAAAGAAAACATTTGTAAAAATGACATGCAAAGGTGGAACTGTTTGTCATTGTAACTAGAGCTTGCAAGGCTTGTTTAAATTCTGTCCCCTACTCTACTATTATTTATGGTTCAAGCATTGACTTCTATTAAAAACACATGATCTGGCAGGGAAAATTCTACTATTTGTCCATCTAATTCAAAAGAGAGAAAGGCTTCTAAGGATCATCACAATGCTGAAAGTCTGAGAACCCCCAGATCTTCACTTCTTGCTCCAAGACTGTAAGGAGCATTTTTCCTTCTTCCAAACCTACCATTTGTAATCCTATGTAACAGCCCCACAACTGTGTCCAACAGAGTTGGACAAAACCTCTTCCTACTTACACGTTTTACTTCCATGCTTTAATCTTAAAGTACACAAAAGTACACTCTAAGGAAAATCTTAACCATCTTAAAAATGAAAGAATGGGTTTGGGGCTGAATAACTTCTGTCTAGCAAGAGCCACAGGGGCGGCATTAGTACTTATTTTCTTTCTGCAGATCAGGCCTTATAGTTCCCAGATCCCAGTATTTGTGGTTCATAGAGACAAGACTAGTCTGGTCTTGTTATAATCTAATCCCTTTTCTAGCCCATCAGGTTCTTAGTCTCTACCTAATGCAGTTTGCTGTTAACAGTTGTATAATGCACTGGTTTGCCATCCATGCAGATTTACTTTATTACTTCCTGTGATACAGCTCACAGGAATCTTGACGAAATTTGAAGAAATGCCCATGGTCTGCATTTGAGGTTGGCACCTTACTCAAACAGTACTGATCATCCCTCAGGTTTCTTGTGGTGTTCCTTTGAATTCCAGCCAGACAATAGTCAGACACATGTGAGTTTTGGAGAAGTGTCGTCAGAAGCATGCTTTGTTCCTGTTTATATTTAATACTGCTTAAATTTGACCTCATTTTGATGAGAGTAGTGCAGTTTATACCAGCATAACTGACAGTCTTTTCTCCACACCCAGGCTGTAAGCATCCATGCAAGTACACAGTAACTCACATCAGGGAACCAACCTGAGTAAAACCTTTCTCACTTCCAAAACCATTGGATTCAACCTGAAAAAGCTAGACCCCCAAATCCAGTTCAGAAGAAACACTTTTCTAGTACAAATTTACATCAATTTTAAGTTCTTTTGGAAGACTGTTGCATGTCCCCTCCTTGTGCCCTGCTCCAGGTTGTCCCAGCAGCTACTTTAGAGTACTATGCTCAGCCATGGTGCAGCTCAGTTTCGTGGAGCAGTGGCTCAAAGTCTGGACTGCAGAGGCTCTCCTATTTCTCACTTTCTGAACTCTCTATAAATTGCAGGTCCTGTTGTCTGGCTCCAAGTGAGCTTATGTAGAACTGAAAAGATCACGGGCTACAACAACTGTCAGCCTACAGGCTGGCTCCAACTCCTTCCCACTTGTTGGCTTTTAACTTTGGCTTTTTGGCTTTTTTTTTTCATCCCAGAACAGGGTCTACACAGCAGCATGTGGCCATTTTTGCAACACTGTTCTGTATGTTCATCCTGACCCACACAGAAAGAGAAAGAAAGCTATAACCTGGATCTGAGCAATTGAGGCCTGACTGAGAGAGATGAAGACGAGAACAAAAGATTATTTTTCTCAGAGATTCTTCCCTTACCTATGAGCTCAAGATAAAATAAACCCTCACAGCAGAGCTGGCTAATTCAGGAACAGAAGAAAAAATTTATCTAGAAGCTTCACATTTGAACAGTAACTTGTGGGTAGATGTGAATCTTTGCTACTTTTGGAGGTATTTGGAGGTCTTGTGACACTGCATCATTTCTCTAATTTGGTTGAAGTCCTGTGTGTTGCATTTTAACAGCATAGGTTCCAGAGAACAAGCAATGATAGCTGCAGAGGAACTAGATGTTCCTTGGCACTGTCAGCCACATGAAAGCTTTGGGATTAACAGCCTCCTCCCACTCTCTCAACACCTTCCTATCCTGGGTTTGACAGTTGCATGCAGAGAAGTTCAGGTGCGTGTGCAGGTATGCAATCTCTCCTGCAAGTGTAAGCCAGGACAGGGAAAGAGGACAGATAGGCCATATTTAAAATCTGACCAGACACTACTATACTCCTACTTACTTTTACCCTTGATTATAGCTCTGTATGCACAAAGTCTCCCTTAAGCCACAGCAGTGACACAGTGCTCCGCCATAACACACACTGGGAAGTGCTCCGACAGTGTGACAAGAGCTGGGAGCATGGATGAACTGAAATAAGCAGCCAGTTCTACATGTTCTGCTCACTGCAGTGTTTCACCCTTTAAAACCTCATGACTCCCTGTGATTTCAGAGGCTCTTCTCATGATATCAACGGTCTCTGTCAGAGCAGCCAGGTGAACGTGATCCTAACAAGACTAATTATAAATGCAGCTCATTTACTGCTATTGCTGGATAAAGTTTAGGATGGTTTTCTATTAAAACAAACCAACCTGAAAAACTGAGATCATTTAACAGAAGCTAAGTCTAAGTTCTGAAGCAATTTGAGGGCCAGCTTATCTCTGCTGAAGCAAGTTCCAGCATGGGATTATTTTCCTAAAACTGCTGAGCAGTTTGAAATCTCTTTCTAGGCGAGTTACAGGGATAGATGTAGCCCCAGCATGAACATCATTTTATTCCCGATGCATGAAGACATGCAATGAGGTTTTGCCATGCATGAATGATGCATAAATGGGCCTAGATCCAGATAAGGGGAAGCAGATGTCCCCACAGACATCCCTTCTCTGAGGCATAGTAGAAAAACTCAGTGCAGTACTAAGAACAGGAGACAGGCCACAGATTTCTGGAATTTCCCCTTTACTTTTGGTAGCAAACAGTGGCCCTGTTATAAGACCTGTTGCAAGGACTGTCTTCCTCCAGAGCTCTCCACTACAACTTAGACTGCTTTGAAAGTTAAGAAGGCGGCTCTGGAAGCACTGACAAAACTGGTCATGACAGCAGCTTGGCAAGGTTCTTTCTCCTACTTCAGCTGAAACCTCTCCAAATAATCAGAAAAGGGACAGGAAAAGAAAGGGAAAGTGGGGACTCAGGAGTCCCTGAGTTCTAACTACTTGTCATCACCAACACAGCCAAGTAGCTTAATGGCCGTTTCTGCAGCTGCACTCTTCTGTGCAATGCTATTGCTCACTGCAATATGCTTTGCATTACTGTACCAGAGAGACAGTCCCTTCCATAAAACTGGATAAGAAGTGAATTAAATACATTTATGTTTTTAAAAATTACAACATAACATTTCAACAGTTGTGATTAATTGGTATTTAAAATAGAGAGAAAAAAAAGCCATGATGCATTACTCACCCCATGGCACTTCTGCTGGGACCACATTCACAAGGATAATATTTACACAAGGAAAATGAAACAAAAGCACAACCAAAAATCAAAAAACTGTTCTCAGGCACACAGTTACCTGGGGCCCTTGTTCAGTTCTGGCATCAAAGGGGTCTCCAACGAGTCGCTTCTTGGCATACTCCACACTGCGCTTGACAAACTCTGGATATATTTGCTCCTCCACAAACACTCGTGAGGCAGCCGTGCAGCACTGCCCTTGGTTGAAGAACACGCCTTGATGGGCACATTCCACTGCCAAGTCCACTGCAAAATGGCCCAGGAGGGAAAAGTATTACCACATGCCCAGTTTCAGCCTTCAAGTGTTTCCAGACGTGTTTTTTACTTTCTCTTTTTAAAGACTCTTTAAAAAATGCTGACAATGGTCCATACCCATTGAAGACACCTATAAGGCCTCATACTGCCTCCAGACCTGATTTCTTATTATTTCCACCCCATTTCTTGCCTCTTGTCTAGTTTGCTATAGGCCCTGAAGCTTTCCCTCCACAAAGACTAACTGAGGGCAGTAACCAGTTTTTCTTGCTGTGGGAATTCAGATGTGGATTCCTAGATACTATGCACTGGAACCTGAAGACTAGCTTCAGTTAAAAAAAACACGTGCCTTTCTATCATACAGCCAGCTCAGACCAAGGCCTTACAATGCTCACTGTTAGCAGATGGCACAAATACGATCTGCACTGTGCTATGCAGGAGAGGGGAGGGTAGTTTCCCCAGTCCAAATAGTATTTTCCAACCACTTTGCTGGTCACAGGTTACAAAGATCTCCTAGGGCCACTCACAAATGCAACAAAGCCACAATGGAACATGTAACATGAGCCCTGAAGACCCTCAGGGTAGAGGTGAAGGCTGGATTAGATCAGGTCTTACAAAACTCTCCTGTCAGAGTAATTCCAGCATAGGGGCTACACTTCAGAAAACTGCTTTCCCCACTGCTCAGCTCAGGCTCTGCAGTACTGCCCACCAAAAAGAAGGCACCACAACAGCAGAATCACAAAGGCAAGATTTATCTGCAACTGCTGCTGCCCCCAGGGAAGGCAACAGTATAATGATATTCTCACTTGCTATGGGAATGGTCCCTGTGCTGGGCAAGGGCTCCAATGAAGCAGAATGGCTTCCTGCTCTTGGACAGGGAGTTCCTCCAGCCTTTGGGATAGATGTAGTGGCAAACACCAGTCCTGCCAGCTGCCAAAGGCCAGCGGAAGCACACAAAAGCACCTTACTCAGCACCTTACAGCGGATAAACACAGCAACCAATACTTACAGTCTGCATCTGCACACACAATACAAGGGTTTTTCCCTCCAAGCTCTAATGTCACCCTTTTGAGGTTGCTTTTAGAAGCAGCTTCCTTGATCAGTTTTCCAACCTGTAGCATGGAGACACAAAGAGGATGTGAGCTGCTTCCTCTGAAAGCCTTCACTCAGTGTTGTCAAGTATGGTGCTAACAGTGGCACAAGAGCCTGGTGGGTGGCTGAAGCAGACAGAAGCCAGGGATAACATTTTTAAATGGTTTGAGTTTCCAAGTATTGAGAAGTGCTGGGTCAAAACCAGGCCCAGAACTAATGTCTAGTTTAGTCAGATCTGAAAGAGCTGTGTGAGAGAGATACCAAAACCATACTGTGAAGTTACCTGCTACCTAGAGCTCCAGAACAAGATGCTTCCCACCAAGTGCAGGCTAGCGAGCAAGACTGGCAATCAATGGGGGTTCTAAGGTTTATGAATTTTATTTTTAACAACTGGGAATTCAACCTTTCCCAGGCAGGCTCCCATACCAGAAAGCCATACAGAGATTTTAACATTTATAAGAAAGCTACTCCTTTCCAGCAGTCTAGGTTGAGGTGTTCCACCCACAGGAGTAGCTGAGACACGTTCCTTCCAAGGCAATAATACCTGAAGGTGTCAACAAACTCTGTCTAGCTCTGCTGTGGCACTTTTTGCCCAGGAACCTGTTCTGACCTCCTGGTGGGATTTATCTGGCCACCCAAGGGAAGGACTTACTTTACTTCCAGAATTTAATCAAAGTGATGTCAACCTAAGAGCTCACTCCCTGCCCCCACCCCGCCAAAGTACTTCATGTTCAATGTTTTTCCCCAATTCTGACTGACTCTTCTATTTTTTTTATACTGGTAACACCAAAACAGTGATTTCTCTTCCCATTTTAAAAATGAGAATTCCTCAGAAGAGTATTAATCAAGGTTCAGGATCATTTAGTAATCTAAGTGTGTTAGAAACAGTATGAGTTAAAACTATTTACGGGTTTCAATTGTTAAGGTAGGTTTTGGGGTGGTTTTTTTTTTACTTATATTTGAATTTCCTCATTTTGTAACTGCTTTTCTTGTATTTTACCTTTGCACATAGCAATCTTAACTTCATTTCTATGTAAAAATACTGTTGTTCTGTAGTGGAGGTATGAGCAAGGAAAGCATGTGACAGCTGGCTGGCAGTTATAGGTCTGCATTTGTCAGCGTTTGCCTTTGTAACTCCAGTGAGACTCCTGAACCTAGCAGTACAGATCATCTCTGCTCACTCAGTGGCCTCGTCCTAGAGACAACAGAAATAAGTGATGCATCATTCCGCAGACACACATAGCTTCGCAAGAGACTCTACTACACACTAGCTGGCCAAAGAGAAGTAAGTTAACAGACTATGGGAAAGGAAGAAATCTAAATGGGAAAATTCTCATGGAGTTTAAGATCAGTATTTCCAGGCTGGCACTGAGTCCAATTTGGGGCTTAAAAACTAAGTCAAAATGTATTTTGAATTAGCTTCACTTCCTGGATCAGAAACAGCAGCATTATGCTGCAAATGCTGCAGAGATGCAGCTGAATTAACAGATGGGTAGAGGAGAAGGAAAACACTTCTAAATTACATATGCATTAGCAAAGAATCTGTCTCCCTTGGTGTTTCCTGCACACCCATGGATCAGGAAGAAAAAGCACAGTGGTTTCTTTGCCTACAAAAGTTTTTTGCCTACAGGCTCCAGCAGCTGAGATTTTCCTTCTGCCCCTAATCCACAAATTTTTCATTAAAAACCCAAACAGATCCATGTGGGCTATATGAGTCTATAAATTCTATTGTTTTCACACAGCCAGCACCTAATCTAGGCTACAAGTTTCTGATCTAGGATTTGGAGACAAGCATGTAGCTGGGACAACTCCAAGATTAGACCAGCTATCAGGAGAGTAAAGATAATTGCGAACTTTAAATTTATTGCGTTAATGTTTGTTCCCATGATCCTATACAGAAAAGGAGGCTTAACAGACCTTCTACGGGATAAGGAAAGCACCTAGCATGTACCCAAAGCCACTAGATGGTACTGTTGTTAAATCCAGCAGCTCTTGAGTGTCCAGCGAGCTACCTTTATGACCAAGAATACCATTCAAGGTAATTTGTCATCATTATGCAATTAGATTACACTAATTATGAGGATACATATAAGAATGGATGAACTTGGTAAATGCCCAGCAAGAATAATGTTACTCGAGGAGATAAAATGGAAGAGACTATATTTCACCCATTGGTGTCAGCAATTCCACTCTTTGGACACTGTCCCTGTTCAGGGGGAGGGGGAGACACATATATTGCAAGAAAAGTCTTGAGCAGTGAGTTTGAGGAGTTGCAGCAGTGACTGCTAGAGACATATTTGTTTACATGCTGCAGTTGTGCTCAATTTGTTGGACATGGCCAAGCCATGCGCTCCTTTCACCCTTGTAGGTACAAAAGAGGGCGGCTGCAAGTTTCTATTAGTGCAGAAGTCTCACTTCCACCCCTCTCCTTATCAAGGCAGCTGTAGCTGTTCACAGGAAAAATCTGAATAGAAGGAGCAAGTCGCAAAAGAAGCTCAAATGTTAATCTCACCCACGTCAGCAGAGGAAGCCTTGGGCACAGGGCAATGTTTTTATTTAAGTCCTAGTTCCTCAGAGATAACTAAAGCCAAGGAAGAATTGTTCAGGGCTCTGACTGACATGTTTTCCAGTTGCACACGTTTGCAGGGCAGGACTGGTGGGCAAACTTGCCCAGCGGCTCGATCAGGTCAATGATGTAATGTTAAGTCGCTGCCAGCCCCTCCTGTAGGCTGCCTTACCTTAAGTCTGAGTATCTATTACTTACAATTCTTACAGAAATGTGGCAGTTTAGCGAAACCCAGCTTACAGAGATGTGGGATTATCACAAGCACAAGGACCTGAGTTGGACAAATCCCAAACACTTCTGAGAAATCCTGTCACATGGAATGTGATGGAAAACAGCATCGGCTCTACAGAAATTACTAATATTTCATTGGTCTAGTCTTACATAAATGACAATTTTAGATGAGAATGCAAAGAAGAACAGGAGGTGTTTTAGGAGAAATCCGTCTCTTACCTTTGTTGAACCAGTAAAAGCAATTTTATCAATGTTGTGATGAGTAGAAATTGCAGCTCCAGCTGTGGGACCATAGCCTGGCACAATGTTCACCACACCTGGAGGGAAGCCCACCTAAAACAGAGGTTAAAAATCTCTCTACAGAGCTGTACTTGAGTACTCTGGAGCTGATCTGCATTCCTGAAAGTGCAGTTCAGTTCTCAGGAGGCTTGAAATAGTTGCACTATTTACCTTGCAATTAAGAATTGCAAGTTGCAGACAAGGAGCCCATACCAGATACATCATTGTTTTCCAGACTTTCCAAGTAACATAGCTGTGTGCTACCAGCTGGAGCAGACGTGGGTGAAACTAATGGCCATGCTTAGGAAATGCCAAGTTTCAGAAAGAATTCTTGGAGAAGTCCCAGATTCAAGTCAAATGAGAATGAGTCTTTTGGCCAAATTTGGCCCTCAGCTACCGCCGTGCAGCTGGAGCCAAGGTGGAACTGAATGAAAGTTTGTTTTGAACAAAGGTTGACATTTGTGGTTCTTCAGGGGCCAGATGGATTAAGAAGTCAGTAAAAGCTCACTAGATGATGGGGCTGATAAAATGGGAGTACAAGAGCAGATGGTAACAAACTTATGCCAGTTTCCACCACATTTACAACCAAGATTAGCCAACGAATAATTCTGCCAGAAGAGACAAATGGCAAAACATTAGGTGAAATTCTAGTGTGAAAAGTGTGGGACTTACTGGTCTGTTTTTACTTCCTGAAGCAAGAGTTTCAATGATTATGCTCTTCTAGGTCAGCCCTCCCCTACTACTGATTGCATCTCTAACATTTCTAACAATACAATTCCCTTATATTAAATGTGCACTTCATTTCTTGTGGCTTTTTAATACAAAATCTTAATAAATACAGTTGCTCCTTCCTGATACAGAAAAAAAACTGCAAGTAATTGCTCATGGACTGTCTTGCAAAAAATCATCTTATTAAGATTTTTTTTTCTCCTGTTTTTTTCTTCTCATAAACTAGAATGGCAGTCTGATTTTTTTCTATGGACACAATGCTGATAAAAGTGAGTTTATTAGAGTTTGCATCCTGGCTAATGAGTTCTCAAGAAAACAGTGCATGTCAGGCTGTGCAAGTAGTGGTGTTTAGAGTCAGCAACAAAGACACAAGGAAACAAAAAATTGGTTTAGATCACCCTGAGTTGAAAAATTTTTTGTTTTTCAGCAAAAATGAAGACCAAAATATTTTGGTTGGCTCAAAGTTATTTTATTGAATCTAACACATAGATTTGATTGTGTCTTAACATCTTCTGCATCCTTTTAAAGATGTAAAGCAAAAAAAAAGTTTAACCTATTCTTCAAAAAACCTGCAAAGAATTTAGCTAATTTTGGGTGGATAAAGGAGTATCATAAAATAAAATAATTCTACTCTAATTACACTTCTTCATTGAAGGACAACTATGAGAAACAGGCAGCTTTGAATTTCAAATAATGAATTTCACCAGAACCGAAAGTTTTCTTGGAGAGAATGGTATCCTGTGTTTGGGGAACTATGTCAGACAGAGTGAAAAAAACAGTGCTGTGGCAGGGCTAACTACAAGTCATGAAAAATGAACTCTATGCTCACTCATCTTGTATAATTTTATTAAATCAATTAACTGCAGGAGATACATAACTGGCAGTATTTTTGCACTGCCTTTTCTGATGGAGAAGCCCTGTCAATAATTAACATATCCTTCTACCTTCTTTCAGGCTAAGCCAAGAACAGACACAATTTTCACTATCATTAGACTGAGCCTAACAAACAGACTTTTCTAGTTGAGAGGCAAAAGTTTATCTACAACCATTTAGTTCTTCCACCACTACTATGTGATTAACAGACCTCAAGGCACCTGAGATCCTACCTCACAAGTCCTAAACTAATGTTTTAAAATCCCAGCCTATCATCTTCCCTTTATGTCAGTACTGAGTTGGCTTTGAAAGCCAGATATCACTAAATTATTCTACGAACTGCAGAAATCATGCAGAATTGTTTTCCATGGCACTCTGCCTTGGTTGAATTACTCCACTTAAAAATGGTATAAACACAACACTGTTGTCAGATCACACTCTCTTTTGTCTCATTGTCTAATAAAACTGAGCTGCACACTTTCCCTCATTTGAGAGGGGAAGACAAGGCAGAAGAATAAAGCACAATTTTTCCTTTCTGAAGCTTCCTGGGAAAGCAGTTTTCTGTGATCTTTGCTACCTCCCAGCTAGCCACTTCCAGTCATGAAAGCCTTTGAAAGAGAAGATTGAAGAGAGGTTGTTCTCACTTTCCACTGTGAGGCTTTAACATTTTTAAAAACTAAAATCCTACAGAGACAATTCAAAATACAGTCTTGCTTGTGACCTTAAAAGAACAGTACCTAGACAGGGTGTTCACATTTCCTCACCTCCTTGATCAGCGAGCCAATGTACAATGACGTGAGAGGAGTTTGTTCAGCTGGCTTAATAACCAAAGTGTTTCCACAGCAGAGCGCTGGTGCCATCTTCCAGACCAGCATTAGCAACGGGAAGTTCCACTGCAAGAACACAAGGCTGGTCAGATCAACCCAGCACAGCCACCTACTCACTTCCACACAGCATTTCCTCCACCTTCACAGAGCTCAGGGAGAAAGAAACAACTGGGAGGACAGCCACAAGCAGAAGTGGCTGCTAATGATACCACATTTGCTTGGACTATGGAATATTACTTCCCTGAGACCCCAAATATTGCTAGCAATCCTCAAGCTAATCCTGTAAGTTGGACAAACGTGCATGATGGCACCTTGGTCTTTACTTCATTTACACTTTGTACAGAATTTTAGTTACTCAGGGAAATTGTGTTGGAGGCAGTGTTCTGATATGTCACTTTTGTACACCATCCTTATGTGAGGAAATTAAGAGGGTGCAATTCTTCACTAAAAAAACCTAATTTTTCCATGTTAGGTATTGGCTGAGTAATTAGGAGTTATACAATATCACTCAATTCCAGGTTTATAACTAGGAAACAGCAGTGGGTTCTTCAGTCATGGAAATCCAGGGGAGGACTTACACTCCCTTCAGATTGTAAAATGCTCCTTTCCAATTAATTTTCTTATTTGGAATTAGAAACCAGTCCACATCAGTTTCCTCTGTGCTAATCTCTTTCATAGTCATGCATTATTTGTAGATCTTGGAGACTATGCAAGAAGTGGAAAATCTAGCTCACACTGAATCTCAGAAAGGTCATTTGGCAGCAGAAAGGATTTCTTCATTAAAAATAATTAATGCTGCTTTAGGGATAATGGAAGCAAGCCAGCAGTAAGGGGACTTCTTGTCAAGACTCAAGCCAAGGGCCTTCGGCTATCAACAAATAAGCCAAATATGTTAGGAATCCACAAACTCACACTTACAAATAAATTAGCAGTGTTGCTTTTAGGAGATGAGTTTTGTTCTAATCCAGCAGCCCTGAGACAAAGCAGAATTTAGTGTAATGTGCTATTCTTCAACATCCCTCCCCCTCTTTCCCAGACCTGTTTCGTTTCAGTGATCTTCTCAAATGGCCACATCCCATGATTTGCCCATTTGTCTTTTTCTCCTAATCCTTCTTGAAGGCTTGCCTTTGCAGCTTGAGCCGCTCACACCTGCACTACTTTTCTATACTTTCAGAGCATGACATAACTCCATGAGGAGCTTCCTGTTGCAGAATGGCTGGAGAAAGTAATAGTAAAGGACTCCAGGGCTGTCTCATGCTAGCATCTTGTGATAAAGCTAAGTCATATGCTGCACTTTGTTAAGAACCTCCCTTGTTAAGAATGTTGGTTTAAATATAGTCAAGTCACAGGAAAAATGGAGGACTGTTAATTGGTCTAGGAAGACATGCAGGATAGTGACAGAATCTCTTTAACAAGTAGGAATGTGCAAGCCCATAGACCGCTGGTGGTAGAGATCAAATTGAAAAAAAAAAAAATTGGAGGGGATTTGTTCTACACAAATCATAAAATCATTAAGGTTAGAAAAGACTTCTAAGATCATCAAATCCAACCATCAGCCCAACACCATCATGCTTTCTAAACCATGTCCTGAAGTGAACTGACAACAGATGTGGTTTTGTTGACCCCAGACATGCCTTTTACAAACAGGTGAACTTGAGTTGAATTTGGTTTTGTACTTTCTGTCATATTTATTGCTGAAGTAGGGTCAACCTGAAATATTAAAAGTCCCACTATTTCCTTTTATAGTGGCCCTCTAAAGAGTCCTATATGTAGGTTTTTCAAAAGGATTGCTGAGTGACAAAGGTGTCTGAAGTGTGACAGGTGTCACCTTTTAACTGGTGATCAGTGTGAGGAACCTGATGTTTTGATCTTAAGTCACAAATTCCAGTTGCTCACAAGCAGTCACATTGCTTGTTTAGCCAAAAAAGCTGTGCAGAAGTGATCATGCCAAACACCTGATAACTAGTACCAACCACATCCGACTTTGCCTCACCGTGACATTGCTAAATAGACTACCTATCACTGGGGATGTAAGCTCAGTCCCCCTGAAGAAAAAAAAAAAAAAAGCAAAATTTCCCCAGTTATCTTTGGGAATTAGTCCAGACTGCGTATTTGCAGGGTCCAGCAAATCCACATGCATTTCTTTCAGTCTCTCATATAACCTTATCCCAAAGGTAAAAACCTTCCATGGATTCTTATTGATCAAGTATCCAAACCGACTATCTTGGCACACCTCCATTTGCCTCATGGCCTGCAGGATACCACATTCAAAGCATTTTACAACCAGACAGGAACAAACTATGTCTCCCATGCAGCTGTAAAGCCTTCCTGGCTGTCTGTTTAAACAGAGCAAGGAACACACACTAAAACTGGAGGTATTCCAAGAGCTAGCCACACTGTCCCCTCAGCAGAGAATGAGACCTCGAGGATAAGAAAACTCTATTCAGTGAAATTTAATCACAGAAAGCTCACAGAACAGCCAGGAGTTATTAATAATGGATATGACTTAAAACTATGTATCAGCACTAGGCAGCAAAAAGCTAACACACATAAGGACAAGATGGTTGTCCTAGCAGTGCAGGAGTCGGAGAGCTCTGACTGGTCTCTGGTGTCTGGTCAGCCTTAGAGAGGAACAGAGTATCTGATGAGGAGACCCGCCCTTCTATTGCAGAGGACTTTATGTTGCTAAGGGCAATTGGCATGGGGGTAAAACAAGAAACTGTATAAAGCAACTGAGATGGGAGTTCCCTGCAGAACAGCTGTCCTTAACTAGGAAGCAGATGGCTGCAGGGTAAGATTGGGAGAACTTCAGTTTTGAGGGAGATGCAGAGCACCATCACTGCTACTTACTGGAGTTATAGCTCCACAGACACCCATCGGTTCATGCCTGGTGAAACAGACAAAGTTTTCATCTGCAAGACAAAAGAGTAAAGGAAGACTTAACAGTCAAAAATCCTTGCTTCCACAGAAAGAGTGTAAAACAACTACACTCTAACAGTTTGGGGACACAGCTAAAACCATGTTAGACGAGAACCCTATAGCTGTTCATCTTAACCCATGGCTTCTGGACATTCCAGGTGGATGAAGAGCTGTTTGAAAACAGGTCTTCTGTTAGCATAAAAGCCAAACACTGTTCACATTCACAGGGGAGCCTAAATTTTAAAACCAAGGGTTCACTTTCTTCTGCAATCCCCCTGTGTCAGGCTAAGGTGGAGTATAATTCCCCTCCACACTTGAAGAACAAGTACAAATTTCATTCAGATTATGTCTCACAGAAAGAATCAAAGCACTTCACTCCCTAAGGGGAAGAGTTTTTAAATCCATTTTGTACAGGAACCATATTTAGCGTAACAGGGGTTACTTGTAAGAAATCACAAGAAGATGAAACTCTAGGAGTAGAGTAAGACCATTAATCTTAAAATGCTGCTCTTACTCTTTTAAACAGAAAGCAGAAAGGATGTTTTCCTTACAAATTCATTCTTGCCAAAAACTTAGCTTGATTGGAAAGACCTGACAGAAAACACAAATATTTCCAATTATAGTTTTTGGAAGAGATCTCAAATCAGGACCAATGAGAAATATCCAGGCAAGAAAAAGCTTCACATTACCCTAACGGAGACCAAATAGAGAGCTGGAGAGGGACTTTTTATAGGGACATGTAGTGATGGGACAAGGGGTAAGAGCTTCAAACTGAGAGAGGGTAGATTTAGATTAGCTAGAAGGAAGTAATTCCAGACTATGAGGGTGGTGAGGCACTGGAACAGGTTGCCCAGAGAAGCTCTGGATGCGCCATTCCTGGATGCATCTAATAAAAATACATTCTGAGATAGAAAGGAAATGCAGGGTGTTCTGCAGTGCTTCAGAAACTGCCCTTTCCATTCTCCTCCTTCCTGCCCCCTCGAGGCTGATCCCATCCCAGCTCTGAAGTAACTTACCCACTGGGATAGTTCTCCCCTGAATTTTATCAGCCCATCCAGCATAATATCTGAGTGTCTTTATACAACCTTCTAGGTCAATGAAATATGCCTGCAGAAAAGGTTTTCCTGTGTCCATTGTTTCCAAAGTCTGAAAAAGACAAATTGCATGCACTGTCAGCCAAGTTAACTTTTTTTTTTTTTTTTTAAAAAAAAGCTTTTCGAGAAACTCCTTCTCAATTTTATTTCGCCTTGTACTGCAGACATGGGGTTTCCTTCCCTCCCCTTATAGTTAAGGAAGAAGCTTGTTAATGCAAATAAGGTAAGAAGGGAGCCTAGACCAGATAACCCAGATAAACACAACAAGTCACCTTTTTCAGTGATTGCGATGAAAGTGCACCTTCTGGAAGCCCCCAGAAGATGGTTGTGGGTGGAAAACAGGGCTGTGGTCTAGGGCTCTGTTCAGAAATTATGTGAGTGTCATGACCCTCCAACACAGATGCTCTGGATTCCAGATGGTGTAACTGAAATCAGTAAGACCCCTTTTTCTTTTATTTGGAAATCTGGGGTTTGGTGTTTGTTTTTTTTTTAACTTCATAGCCCTAAAATCAACCTCTGAAAAGCCTCTTTTGTCCACAGGATGATAGAAAACACATTTTTTTGCAGAGTTCTGGTAAACTAATCTTTGGGCACAGATCTGTGTTGAGACTAAAACAATGGAGAATTTGCTTTACTAATGCTGCACTGCTGCTAAGCATCTCTAAACGAAGTCCAGTCTTAGCCTGTGTCCTTCTCACTGTTCTGGTCATTAGCTCAGTGAATGCTTTGTTCTTTACTCAGGTCATTAAATGGGATAGTGGTGCAAATGGCAAGCACATCCATAAAGGAAGCACTATCCCTTGATAGATTGAAACATCTTTGTTTATATATGAAGTCATACCCTGTCATCTTCCACAGACATCAGTATCCAAACAGCACTTGAACAGACATTCCCCTTGGAATGGGGAATGTGGTCCACTGTGTCTGCTAACACAAGTGATTTTTATAAGTCATTACTTAGCATGCAGCCAAGGCAGCTATGGCTGGTTTTCTGCAGTGAAAACAACAACGCCAAACAAGCCCTTTCAGTGTAGAGGGACAGCAGAAAGTTTGAAATGAGTGTCCTGGTTTATAGAAAAAGGAGGGTCCTCTTAAGTCACATCAAAAAGTGAGCAGAAAATGGACACACACACACACACTTTTTCCTTTTATTTGCTGGCCAGAACAGCCTTCAGACCTGAATGCTTTGGTTTTGTCATAGGGTTAAGAAACATTGTTGGGAAAGAGACCAAGCTCTAAATAGTCACTTAAGTACAGTCCACTAAGTACATCCCATGTATGTTTAGTTCTACTGATTGTAGTGGGACATTAGCTCAGGATCTTACACCTCTAACAGCACTAAACATCATAAATGCCATTCCCCGAAGACCAGCAAAGCAGAAGTGCAGGGCTGAACTGGTGACTGCTCAGGCCAAGATCTTTGATATGGATAGACAACAGCTCTAAGCTGAGAGATGCTAGGATCTGTAGGCACAGTTTAGAAAGATGTTCAAGGCCCATAAAGCTAAATGCTTCTATCAGCTGCAGCACATTTTAGCTGGGGTCCTACTCCCCTTGTTCTGCACCAGGACTCCTTCAGGACAGGATGTGGAATCATTAGCAATGGTTCTTCAGTGTAGAAGTCCAAGTTTACACAGCTTCATGGCTATAAAGAGATTTTCCTGAGCCAGTACATTCAATAGGGAAAGAAACAGTTCTCCCTTACACACATTTTAAACTTTGGATGACATCCAGCAAGAGACACTCTTTCCAGCCCCCCATTTTAGGGAAAGCTATTTGCAAAGAAATTGAACTGGCCTTGCATTTTTTTCAATGGAGGACTGATACAGTTGTGGTGGGTTGTGGGGAAGGAAGAGAGGGTCATTTGTGTTTTTTGTTCTTGTTTGGATTTTGTTGATGGCTTGTTTGTTGGTGGCTTGGTTGTTTGTTCTGGTGTTTGTTTTTTTAAGATAAGAGCTGGAAGACTACTATGAACAATGATGACTGTTATACTAAGAATGTTTATTGCTTTGAAAATTTAAGTATTAATATCTGTAACCACTTCAATAACTAGCTAAAGTTTTGGAGAAGTCACTATAAAGAAGTACTAACAGCCTTCTTCCAAGGCCCCTAAAATCATCCTGCAGAAGGAGGAAAACAAGCTATGACCTCTGTACAGTTTCTTCTGCCCTTTGTAAGTGGAGAAAGAAGAAAAACATTAGGTAGATACAGATACAGCAAATTTGGAGGGATGGAGGCAAATTATCAGCCATCCATTGCTCATTTACCACTGCCCATGGTACTTACTGCCAGGATGACTCTGTCTCGCTCAAGAAGATCAGCCAGTTTGTGCAGGAGTTGTCCTCTGCTTAGGGCATCCATCTGTCTCCATGGAGAACCCCGCTGGAATGCTGCCTTCGCTGCTTCCACTGCATTATCCACATCAGGCTAGAACACACACACCCCACCCCCACAAGAAAACCTTAGATTACAAGGACGGCAGTACAGAAACCCCATCAAGCTACTTCCTAGATGATGCTGTGGTGGCTGAAAACCAATGTGTCTGACAAAACCACTTCCATTTCTATCCTGGATTTGGATCCAAGTCTGTAAGTTCTGGGTTAAGCATGGGTTGATAAACAACCTTGAGGCCAGAGTACCAATAGGGTCTTTCAAAGGTAATTTTATACAACTGATTTGTTTATGCAATAATCCAAAATCACATTCCTGTTGATATAGGATATAAGTGACACTGGAGTAGGAACAGGGAACTGGAACAGAATCCCAATCCTGCTTCCATTACAGCTTTGCTAAGTGGGACAGGCCATTGGACCACATGAATCACCCTCCTCTGACAAGAGTGGGAAGAAAAGTCCCCCATGAGAGAGATAACCATTTTATCCAGTGGAACAATCACAGCTCAGATCCCACCCTTAAGTCCCATTGGAACCCATGCCAGTAACAGTTAATACTAAAAAAGCTCCCTTGGACCCTAGATTGTACTTCCAGAATGTTTCTACCAGATGAGCAGAGTTTTGTTGACAAAGGCATTTCACCTACAGGCTTAGTTTCACTCTCCCTTCCACAAGCTTTATCATGCTCTGGGCCAAATCTAAATCTGTTTACCCAAGTCACGATTCAGGTGGGCAACAAACTCCCTCTACTCACACACCACCACCCCCAGAGAAGCTTCATGCATTTGCACTGGCCACAGTATGCCCTCACCCCTCCCTTCTCCCTATATACATCAATTTGAGGAGGAGGGGGGGGGGGGGGGGGGGGGGCGGGGGAAGTGAAGCCAAGGCAACCACTTGACCCAGTGAAATCAATGGGAACATTGCCATCAGCATCCACAAGGCCAAGACCATACCCCAAGCACACTTAAAGCATACTTTGCCCAGGCTTTGGACAGAATCCTGCACTATGTAATGTCTGGCACAGCCCATGCCTCATTTCAGGTGATGGAGTTTGCACCTCACCACTATATGAGGATCAATGGGAGGAGAAAGGAAGGAGGGTTTCAGGCCTTGTGTATTCCTTGTAGGACTTCACCAGTTACTCTCATTTAGGTCTTATCTCAATCTATGTCTAGACACAATTACAAATTAAGTGTCAGCACTGATCCAGGTTGATCCATCCTCCCCTCATGGGGGAATGCTTGGTGCTTAAACAAGAAAATGATATGGAGAGACATTACCTTCCTACAGAAGTTCACAGAGAAAAAGGCAAGTTATTACCCACTGAAATGGCACCTTACACTAAATTTGGATCCTTGTCTTCGCAAAATTTCAGAGTTTTGAAGCAGTTTGACCTATGCTGCCAGGAAGAGAACTCTACCCTTTTAGAAAGGTGCTGATAGGGAAACCACTGGAAAAAAATCATGCCATTACAAGGGGTTAAGAATTGCTCTGGTTAAGCAAGGCTGCTAGCAAGGCAGTCACTGTGCTTAGGCAGGCTTGTCCTGCCTGGCCTATCACTCACATGCAGAATGGGCCTTCAGAGTGGTTTTCTTTGGCTGAATTGATCTAGATTTAAACTGGAACAAAGACCAGAAGGCACCACAAGCCACTGCTCACTTAGGAACTCCCCATCCTACCCAATGGAATGAAGACTCAGGCTGAAAGAAGGCAATACTTCAGGTGACAAAGTAGAAAAAAACAAACAGGAAGTGTCAGGTTTAAACAAGTCTACCCTTAATTATCTTCTGTGACCAGGCTGGGAGCACTGATGTGCAAAGCATTGGGTCTGCAGTGGTGGAGGCCACAACACAGTATGCCCTTGGTACCAAGAGAACTCCCACCACCCTGGCTCTCACAGGAATGGAGATGAGATGTTTGTGCAGGCAGAGGACTTGAGTGCATGTCTAGATCTTCCCCATCCAGTAAACAAAAGGCATCTAATCCCTGTTGCAGGCTCCTGCAAATATTAGCTGCCTTGTCTCTTTTCTCAGACATGCTAGGCACACATGGTAGCTTGGAGACCACAGTCACTATCACACAAAAATAAAGAATTTCTCAGAACACGCTCAGAGGTAACACCACCAAGTGAGATCTCATGAGCCTGCACAGCCTCAATCGGCCTGAGAGACCAGCAAAAACAAGGAAATTCTTCAGGAAGGCTGAAATGCCATTCTTAATCCATCCTGTTATGACTAGGCATTAAGGGAGTCTGAATGGCGTGTTCATTGCAGGCATGTTGCAATAGGTAGGCACAATGCGTGACAAAGACTCATAACTGTCAAGGTGCCAGGGACACACTGGTATACAAAATCACAAGGATGTCTGTGCATCCTGGTACTCAGTTGCAACCTATACAGATTTATTGACTATTACATAAAAAGCTCTGCTAATACAATATTAAAATTGTAAAGTCTAGCACTGCAGCACTGGGAAATGCCTGCAAACTTTCATACCCACCCTGGATGTTTGCATTATGATACAACCCCAGTTACACAACCACATACCATCTTCCCCTGAACAAACTCACACTGCTCTTTGTTCTAAGCTACCTCCTCCACCTTCCTCAAGTCCTACTCAGTGCAGCTTCATATCTGTCCTGCCCCTTTTCCTCTCTCATCCCTTATCTGCAGAGCACAGTCCAATGAAAAATGTTATTCCTTCTGTTACAAACCTGGCAAAGACTCAGATGCTAAACAATTATTGGGGAGGCAAAAAGCCTTCAAGCATCCAGTGGAAGCACTTGCCATTTTATTTTCAGTGCTTCTTTTTCCACACAAGACGGCAATAGTTGGTGGATAAAGCATCAAGGGCAATTCTGTCTTAAATTCTGTAACTAAAGAACAAACAACAAAACCTTTGCTCCTAGCCTCATAAAGACTTGGCCAAGTTTCAGCACTAGACTAAATTGTCATCACCGAGACATCAGCTGCCAAATTCCCACCCCTCACATGCAGCCTAAGGAAAACACTCCAAACAGCTGGGGAGAGGCAGGTTTCTGTTCAGGGCTAGGGAAGTGGAATCCTGCTCTCAGCCTACTCTGACGGCAGAAACAAACCTGGCACAGTACAGCTGAAGCCAGAGCCAGTATGAGGAACTGCCACCCCTGCAGTGGTACCAACCAGCACAAACTAGTATGGTGGCATATGGGGATAAGACATTGGAAAACTAACCACTTTCTGTAGTAACTCCACAGGACTTGAATTACAGACCTAGGAGGGGTTGTTCAACCAGAACAGGGGAAGTCTCAGGGGGCTCAGTTTGCCAGAGCACAATGGGACATGGTAAAGTGTCACCAGTAGGCAAACACCTAGTTTAGGATGCTTCTCACACATTATTCTGCCTTCTACCTAATCCAGACCCAGACCTAGGTCTGACTCCACTTCGTCCCTTGCAAAAACCTACTTACAGCAAAAGAATGTTTGGGTTTTTTTCTTTTTTGAAAAAGCATCATGTAAAAGGGTAGAAGTGGTTCTCATCATCCAACTTATATTCCCTCCTGCAATTATTCTATGCACCAAAGAGCCAGCCACATACACTGACCATCCATGGGCAGAGAGCTCCATTGATTGGCCTGAAGGAAGGGTTTCCAGTGACTCTCTTGCAAGCTGGAAGCTGAAAGCCTTCCTTGAATTCAGGCAGGAGCAAGCCTCAAGGAGGCAAGCCACAAAATTGACCTTTTAGTTCTGCATAAAATTCTTTTAACCAAGTCATTAAGAAGCAGGCTGGGAATACTCATGTGATGCTCTGTAACTGCTTGAAGAGACACTTAGCCAAGGGAACAATAACAACGTCATGGTTTCTGCCTAGAAAAATATAGTTGCATCAGAGTTAGCTTCAATTCCACTGTTTACATGCCTCTGCAATTAAACACAGTTCGTCCTACCCAGTTAGTATAAAGAAATTACACATAATGTTTGGTTCTGCCTCAATCTGTAATTGTCTGACAAATGCATAGATCCCCCATGGCAATAGGTCTCAGAGGCTGGCTGCTTTAGCATCATTCAAAAAAAGAACATGCTATTTGGATGCAGGTTGGAGACTTGTAGTGCTAAACAATTTCCCTTCCAGAATGGTCAGGCTCCACACTCTACACTGTGTAACACCAGGAAACACATTGTCCCTGCTCAACTACTATCACACCTACTAGGAAAGGATCCCCAACACAGCAGCCTACCTGGAAGTCAGGTATTTGGCCTCACAAGTGTTGCACAAGCTTAGATGCCAAGAAAAAGATACCACAGCACAGGGAGAAATGCCCACATTGCCTGTCACTTACTAGCCGCAGCAATGAGCAGGCAAAGCCCTGTGAATCATCTTCCCATGATATATTGCAGAAATCCAGCTCTCAGGCCAGCTCCTTCCTATAGATTAGGCCAGTTGGCCCATACATGATGAGCTGTTTTGGACAAAAGGCATGACATCTGATTGTTCCTCATATTGTATTGTCACCAAACCAGTTATGACCTAGGCTAATCAGGGATGGGGGCTACTAAAGTTCCAAGATACTAGCTTGGTTTTAAGAGTTGCCATGTTTGTGCAGGAGGCCAGAACCCATGATAACAGCTGGAAAATCAGCACCACAGCAGCACATCTAGTGTCCCAAACCTTCAGCTAACAGCCTGGCCAGATGCATGCTGTCATTAAAAAGCCAGCTTTTCCTCTGTAATTCCTTACAGGAGGAAGTCACTTGGAAATTATCTTCTACACTGCCTTTCCAATGACACTTACCTTGTCTCCTTCCTCAACGTCACAAATTTTCTCCAGCGTTGAAGGGTTGTAGGTGGCAAACTTCTTTCCACTTGTAGACTCATGCCATTCATTGTTGATAAATATCTGAAGAGATAGCAAGGGGAGTGGGACAGGGTGGAGAAAAGAGTGATGGAGACAAAGCAAAAAGCCACAAGTACTCTTCAAAGGTCCTGAGGTTCTCCTGTTATGACTGATGGCAGAGTCCAGCATGTTCAGTCTCTCTCCCAGTGAGACTGTTTGCAATACAGACAGTATTTATCCGAACTAGAACTGCAGTCAGAGAACAGACAAAACAGCCTTCATACACCCAGTTAGTTTTGAGCAAGAAGACAGAGGATAGGGCCTACACACTATAACACCATAAATTGGCAATGAGAAACAGACACTTTCTAAAAAATATCTCCATGGGAACAACAAATAGACACCAAGAGAAACTTGTATGGCTCAGGCAAAAGGAGCCCCTTGTTACAAGCTACAAATGAAATAGTGTACAATATTACTTGGTTATTCCTATTCTGCCCTGTGCTATTTTCACAACTTTCCCCCCTAGCACTGACCACAGGAGGGCAAGAGCTGGCTCAGTCCCACCACATCATGGCTTGTCACAGGCCAGATCAAGCCTCTCACGTCACTTGTAGTTGTCTGCGACAAGACTTAAGTGTTTCAAAATACTGCATTTCCAGAGCAAGAACAAACAGTCCCAGTGTTGCGTAACTGAAAATGCATTAAATACTAGAGTGTTGTTACTGTAAACACAGCATTAATACCTATATACAATTAATTGATTCAACATGCATCTTATCCACACTGATCTAACTTGGCAGTGTTATATTTTATAAATATACTTTAAGTAAGATTAGATGAAGTAATCTTTATTAGTAGCCCGTTAGCAACTGGAAGCTACTCCTTTTACTTGGAAGTCATCCACACTTGCAATCTTGTTTATGAGTCTCTACACACCACAAGGAGATTAATGTTGCATCCTTTGCATTCGGAATTCCCACTGCTTTGGGTCATAGTTTTCTCTCCTTGCTATTTCTGCAAAAAGCAGATGTAGTTGGCATAAAAGCTGACTTTTTTGGACCCACCTGTTTCAGACAGGCCATGAAAAGAAAATTTTGCCAAAGATGTTGCCAAGTGAAGTCACAAGAAGAAATACAATGTTAGAAAGACTAACTTGACAATAATACTCTCAAAAATCTCTATTATCCAAGTGCTGCATTTTAACTTAAATTTTCCTTTGTTTCACTAACAAAGAAAGTAATGTTATAAGTGTGCAAGACACAATAGGGTCTTTAAAATTACAGCAGTAGGTATATGCTCACAAACTAATGACTGGGGAAAAGATACTGTTTTTCCTCCACATTCATCATTACCTCTATGCAAAAGGGGTGGGATGGGAAAGTAACATTCCTATAAGCAACAGTAAAACACAAGAGTGACAGCATCAGGTTGTTTTAAATGTAACATATATGTTGGCATAATTCTGAGTATCACACCACATAGCCCGATTTGTTGGTGCCAGGAGTTGAAATCACACAGAAGAGCGTATCAACCATTCACGCTTCATATCCAACATTTGAGACACTGGATTGTGGACAGATCACTTCCATCACACATCCAAGCTGCTCGATATAAGATCTTTGTTGAAAACTTTTCCTTTCCCCCGACCCTGTAACTGGTAGAAGTGAAAGCAGAAATCTCCACTAAGCAGAGGAAAGTGTGCCGTCAGCTGTAAACATCTGGTGAAACTCAGTAGAAAACTTGTAGTTTTAAGAAAACTGACTGCTGCTCATCTTCTCAGATGCACTAGGAGCATCAGATCAAATGTCAAATTCACACCTTTAACATCGGTTTCTGCTTTTAAGAGACTACTGATATCTTTAGTGCATAGTCTCTGGCAAAACTGGAGAATAAAAACACACGTGTTTTAAAGCACACACTGCTGTAGGATCAGATCCCAAAGGGCTATTTAAAACTGTTCCACAATAATAAAAAACAACAAACCCCAGAACATTTGGATGTTTAAGAACTCTAATGGCTGTGTCCAAAACAGGACACGGGAAAGTGCTGTTTGTGCAGCCATTCCACAATCAGCAGTTGCAAATGAAATTTGCAGATTAACTTTTAACATCCCAATTTTGTCTACTTTTTCTTCATAAGATAATCTAGTCCAGTGATTACTACTAATTGCTAATCTGTTTTAGTACTTTAGATGCGTAATTCAAATCAACATCTCACTGGATAAGCTACCGCTGTTTACTCCTCATGGCAAGAGAACGAACTTCAAGTTCTGCATTTTTCTTTAATGCTGAATTCAGAAATGTAACAGTAATTAATATGCTCATTCAGTCCCTCCAGCTCTTTCAGTCCAGCCACGTACTTTAAATTATGGCAGTCAAGGCTGCTTAGCAGTGTAACCAGCCGGGATATCTTCCCTACTGCGCAAGACAGTGGGTCAGACTGTTACAGAACAAAAAGACTCTACTATTGCAGAGTTATGGCTGCACTAGGGAGCAGGAATTTCTGCAGCAGCACTCAGCACTGTACCAACACCAGCCTCACCTCTGGGGCAGAGTTATCAAGTTCAGGAGCCTTTGGTTAAACCCAAAACGTAAGGAGCAACTGTTTAAAGGTTGTTTAAAGAGAAGCTCAATGAATAGCAAAGTTGCGGGTTTGCGTGAGCTTGCTGTCCGACTTCTCATCCTGCAGAGGCAACGGAGGAGCTCTGTTGGGACAGCAAGCCACCAACAAGACCTGTGTGACTACCACTCCCCTTCAGGAGTTGTGAGGTGGCCATATTCCTATCACAGAGCCCTTTCACAAGGCCTAGTCTGGCAGGACAGAGGGTCTCCTCCATGCTCCATGCCTCACCAGGGAACAAACCCAGACCCTGGTGCTGAACCGCCCCCCCCACCCCCCCAGCCCCAAGGGGGCTTCATACCACATCCAAGACAGTCACACGGTTTCCACACAGATAAGCCTGTTTTTGCCTCTACCCCCATCCAAAGCCAACTTTTCTGTGCATCCGCATGATGCTAAAAGCATTTAGCATGCAGGTTTGCGAGTGCTGGGGAAATAGCAGCAGGGTGCGCATGTACAGGAGGGGAGAAGTCACCACAGCTGTTACAAGTCTGCTGCCACACAGCCATTGAGAGATAAAATGAGCAGCTTCACAAATATTTTCCTTTCTCTTTTCCTATAATCTGGTTTCTTGGGCTTTAGGATTGGGGGCACCTGCAGCTCCCCTAGAAATGTCACATTGCCTGCTCACTGCAGTCACCCAGTTGCACTTACACTCCAGCCACCTATTGCCTAGAGGGCAGAAGAATAGAAGAAGAAAGAATAAAAAAGACAGTAATAGAGGAAATGTTGTATTAAAAAGAATAACCCCTCACCACTGCCCTGACTACACCAAGCACAACACAGCCCACTGCCCAGCTCCCCTCGCCAGCTCACTTACCTTAGTGTACTTCACCTCCAAGCCCCGCAGCGGCCGCGGCAGAGGCGGCGGCACCTTCTTTTCCGGCTGCCCGTTCTCCACGGCGCCGTTGAGGGCAGCCATGCCCGCGCCTCGAACCCACACCCGCTCTGTCGCTGACAGCGCGCGGGGACGCCTTAAGAGCGGCGCGCGCCGCCGCCGCCGCCCGCCCCCATTGGCCGCGGCCCACTCCCCGCCCCGCCCTGCGCCCCGCCCGCGCTCCCATTGGCTGCAGTCCGCTCTTCGCCCCGCCCCTCTGCCCCGCCCGCACACCCTTTGGATGCAGCTCGCGCCAATCCCTGCCCCTGCCCCGCCCACGGTCCCATTGGCTGCAGCCCGCGCCTCGCCCCGCCCCCTGCCCCGCCCTCGCTCCCATTGGCTGCAGGGCTGGGGTCTCCCCACAGGGTCCTCCTCATGGCTCCTTGCAGGGCTAGTACCACGGCCCTCGCCTTGGGGATCCTTACAGGGCTCCCTGCAGGGCTCCATGAGGGAATGGCTCCCCATAGGGTTCCCCTCATGGCTCCCTGCAGGGCTGCTGTTGATGATCCTCTCTTGACTCCCCTTAACTGCCCCTCAGGGATGCTCAGATTGCCTCCCATGGGGCTTCCCTCAGGAATCCCCTCTTGGCTTCCACTGGTTTGTCCTCCCGAGGATCCTCTCTCACCTCTGTGCAGGGCTCCTCTCAGGGCTCCCCTCATGGATCCTCACAGGTTCCTGCAGGGCTCACTTTGGGAATGCTCACATTGCTCCATTGCTCCACTCACAGCTCCCCACAGAGCTCCCCTTGGGGTTGTGGCAGGAGGAGCCCCATGGGGCCACAGACCTCTCTGCTCAGAGGTGGCTGTCAGTCCCAGCCTCACTGCTGGCAAGGGTGGTGAAGGAGAAAACCCTGACTGCACCATCCATCCCTGCTTCTTTCAGACCCAATGTGGGAGGATGTGCCCTCCACTGCCTCTTTGTGCCATGGAAATCTACCCAGTCACTAGAGGACATGTGCTTAGGTTTCTCTGGCAATACCCACATCCTCCCCAGGCATAGCGACAGGGAGTGGATTGCCTCAAAGACTCTCCCCTTACGCGACATGTTACATCCAAACCTCTAGCTACTCGAGGCCTTCCTCTGTTAGTCCTATGCCCTGATGGCCTTAACCCCAACCTACTACATCCCCATCCTTCACTCCATGCCTCTGCAGAGCTTTCCAGGGCTGATTAAGAAAGGAAAGAAGAAGAGTTACATCAAATGGCCTCAAGCTCCACGAGAAGAGATTTAGGCTGGAGATTAGGAGGAAGTTTTTCCTGGAAAGGGTCATTGGGCATTGGAACAGGCTGCCCAGGGAGGTGGTTGATTCCCCTTCCCTGGAGGTGTTTAAGGCACAGGTAGATGAGGTGCTGAAGGACATGGTTTAGTGTTTGATAGGAATGGTTGGACTTGATGATCCGATGGATCTCTTCCAACCTGGTTGTTCTATGATTCTATGAAATATCTGATATGTGGCTGGCAGCAGCCCCTCCACATCCTGTGTGCACACATCAGTATGGTACCAGTTTGACCACGCCAGTTTGACTATCCCAGTCAAAGGACTTCAGCCTACTGGGGCAGGACCAGCCCTTCAGCAAAATCTTCCTGCAGAAATGAGTAACGTATATATTTGAGTCTCACACAGTGAACTTCTAGCACAGTGTTCATAGTAGTGTACTCTGTTGAGAAAGATGCTGTCTTTCAAGAAGTCCTAAAGGATATGGAACATGTCTAGAGTGACAGATCTCGGCTCTGTGCCTGAACAAGTTCATTATGTATTGCTTAACTTCATTCTGAATAAAATATGTGTTAGTCTTTGCGGGCTGGGGGCCAGGACACTGGGAGCACCCTTACGCCCACACACACATGGAAGATAATACAACATATTTTCCATATAACAAGTGGCAAGATGCCAGAAGTTATCTTACAAAATGTTTCACAGAATCTGTAATCCCCAGCAATAGTCAGCACTTTGCTGATAGAATGCTTAAATATACTCAGTGCTTCCAAAAGTAGATAGCCTGTGATATCATAGCGGCATAAGGGTTAGTGCTGATTCAGAAGGGAAAGAACCACAGATGAATCGAACCCTACTTCCTGCATCTTTCAGGATATTCTTGGAGATCCTCTACCCAGGTGAAAACTTGTCTGGTGGTGCTTGTTTCCTGAGAACTACTAATAACGGAAAGGAAGATTCTACATATTCTAATCCCCCCTACCACCCAAAAAAGCAAGTCCACATATGTTTACCACAGAAATCACTGAATCAATTTCCATTGAACTGCCAATACTGACAGACTCATCCTGCCTAGCAGCAGCAAGATGGAGTTTTCAGACCAAAGATCTGTCAGTTATCAATTTGTGGGAATATCTTTGTATGCAATGACAGAATCCAGGGAGCATGCTCAGAAAACGAGGGATGCATTACAACAGCAGAAATGTTTATTTCTAAGCTGTCAATTTTTAACTTTGCAGTTGCTATTTCCCACAAAAGCATCAAAGCCAGAAGAATCTCTTCATCAAATCCTTATATAATCCTGGCCCAAATAAAAGAGTTTGGATCCAAGCTATCCTTGGTTGCCATCAGAAGACATGTCTGTCTGTTCTCTCTGGAAGAAACATGACCATTTTAGGGCTAGTGACATGGTCTGGCATCAGAACTTTTTTGGACCTCTAGTTATTTGCCATTTCTGGTTTTACCAGAATGTATCAGAAGACTACGAGTAATAATAAGATAAATATCAGGGAGCAAGGAGGAATTTGTTGCAGAGGCAGCACAATACTGACAGAACTTACTGATTTTCATCTGTTTTGCCCACAGAAAGTCTTCCTGTAACTACAGGACAAAATATCTGGACAAGGAGAAAGATGAATAAGAAGTTCCAGCACAATCGGTGTCTAAAGAGCCATTCCAGTGGGTTGCCTGGTGTAGAATGACTTCATCTCTTATCTCTCATGAGGAAGTTTTTTTTTTACAAGACATACCTGGGAAAATTATTTTATGCATTATCACTTCTTTGAGTTAATTTTGGTGCAGTATGAGATGTACATAAGGCACAAGTTCCACTTGCAGAGCTTGGGGATATGTAAGACTCTTAAAAGCCTGTATGAATGGAATGAATTGTGAGTCAGAGACATATGAATGAGCTGAAATAATAAACTTTAACCAATACATGTAGCTGTATGCAATGGCTCCCTTAAAAAAATCACAAGAAGTGTAACAAAACTTTCCACCATCAAAAGGTTTTGTGGACACTGACTAGTCTCTTGTTGGGCAAACTCAGTCCTACCATAAACAGGAACAACTGCCTCAGGAGACATTTCTTCTGTTGCTGGTCCCTATATCAGATCCACAGATACCCACTCCTCCAGTCTGTAGAATGATGAGCTCAGCAGAAGATGCCCTAAATGCAATCAAATCAGAGCAAGTAAGAGGTGTTTTATATTCATTCCCATGCTCCAGGAGGGCTATGCCACCATTCAGATAGAAGCACTGAAAAAATGGGGTTTACCTAAGTTTGTAACCGTTGATTAATGTGTCAGAAACAGACACAAGAGGAAAAGCATCTGTCAATGACAGGTCACATTACTATTGGATCACCCTGTTAGATTCTGCTGTTGCAGCAGTGTCTGCAGAGGTGTCTGCAGAGATGTCTGCAATATGTATCCTTAACCCACTGCACTGACTGTGATAGCTGTGAGTTCCCTGGCACTGTGCTTCGTCTTGGAGCCTTATCTCACAGAAAGTTTCCAGACAGTGGGTACATTAGCTCTTCTCTGCCAGCCAGCACAAAGTTTGCCTTTCCTCTGTTGGGTCACACATGTACGCTCTTAAATCTGCCACTGCAAATAAGACCTGACCACACTTGTCTGTGCCAGTCTGTCTGTGTGTACCAAGTGACAGTCACAGGAGATGTGCTTGCTATGATGTAACTGTCTCCCTATCTGCTAAGGATGCCAAAGGTTTCTGCGGGAATTAATTTCTCTGACTTCCCCGCCTCATTTAACCACAATGAAGGGAATATTGCTGGTGGTAACTCCTCCACCAGGTATACTCTGGTATCGCATACATGTCTGATGTCCTGGCTCCACATGGGGAGTGCTGGGGAGGTGTATCCAGAGGATCAATGAGAACGTCTCCACATCATCCAAGAACTCAATGTTTGTAGGCAACTCTGGCATCACCTACAGGATCATGGTTTGCTCCTAGCCCAGTCAGCAGTGGTGCAGATGTTGAGAGCTGCTGTACAAGTCAATCAGTTGATATTTGCATCTATGCTTCAAGCTGACCACAAGTCCCACAGCTGTGTAGAGGGGTTATTATGGCACTGAGCCAAAGCTTATTCTATTTACTTTACATATATCTCAGAGCACATACATGCACAAACATAAATACATTCATTTATATTCATAAATCTGTTCTGAAAGGCTACTGAGGCTGTACACTCCAGCATTCAACAGCTAGGAGTGATTAAAATTTGCCTGGTTTTGTGCATCCTGATGAACTGTAATTAAGTTATCCATGACTTCTTCCTACAGACACCCCTCTCACTCTATGCTGGCAATGGTTGTTCCTCCTAAGAAAGCAGCTGCCCTCATGATTTATTCTCCTCTTGTTTAATGTGCAGCAATGGGGCTTTTTACTGCCTGTTATTCAAACTGTGCTTTGGGCACAAAATTATTCATTTCCTTACAGTTTTTCCATGGTCCTCATGACAGCAGTGTCTGGGTGTTTCACATGCAACATTTCCTTTCCAGCAGTTTTGAGAGGATGCTGACTCTGTATTATCAGTGAGGAAAGAAAGTAAGCAGTGATGAATTTTAAAAGTCTTCATAATTCTGGATTCCTGATGTGAGTCACCTACAGTCTGAATACTTAGGATGATATGCATTTGGACCTCAACTCCCGCTAAGCTCAAGCTAAACGGTAATTGTGCAACAAGCCAGATCTGAAGATCTCCCACCTAAACACCCAGATAAGGTAGAATGTGCAGCTGACTGGGCACTGCTCCCCAGTGACTTTAATATAGGAATTTTATAATTTTTCTGTGCCAGATTTTGTAAATTTACTGTTCCTGTAGCTTTGTTGTCTGTGTGTAATTTTCTAGAGTTTGTGTTCATTTTTCTAAGCAAACTTAAAAATCATTATTTCTTCATTATTTCTAAGCAAACTTAAAAATCATCAAACTTAAAAAAACCTCATTCTTAATCAAATTCACCACAATATGGGTTAGCAGTAGGGTGAACTGTTTTGAAATACAACATGACTAGGATTTTACAGGCTCCCTAGTAGCAGCAGTGGACTGCTTAATTGATATGGGCTGGCTGTTTGAAGGGCATGAGGCAGTACTTTGCCAGTGGGTTTGGGTTTGGTTTGTTTTTCCAAATAATTTCTGGCTGCAGAATCCTGAGATCCATTCCAGACCCCAAAACAAATGGGCTGTAGTGAGCTCCCTCAATCCTGTCCACTCTTACTGGGCTGGCTTCTTTATTCCAGATTCAGATAATACAAAGATGGAGAAACAGTTCTTTAGATACCATTGGAAGAAGATATTTAGCAATGAGGGCACCTATTTGCTATCTAACCTACCTAACCAATTATGTAGCTGTTTAATGGTAACCTCTGCTGCTTAAAAGTTCAGCTGCTGCACAGGTTTTCATTCAGTTCGTTGAGACCAAACCTGATCAGCTGCCATGTAGAAGAAGTAGGAGAAATGGTGATAACTGGACTGCTGTCCTTGGCTGTGGAAGGTATTGCAAATGAGATAAAGTTAATGAAAAAGTCTCTCATGTTATGCCAGGACAGGTTCTACTCACTTTATCAAAGCATTCACATGCAGTTTTGAAAGGATTGGAATCCAGAGAGATACAGGCCCTATGGGGAGTGGTTTACAGGCCCTATGAGGAGCGGCTGAGAGAGCTGGGGTTGTTTAGCCTGGAGAAGAGGAGGCTGAGAGGAGACCTCATTACTCTCTACAACTACCTGAAGGGAGGTTGTGGAGAGGAGGGAGCTGGCCTCTTCTCCCAAGTGACAGGGGACAGGACAAGAGGGAATGGCCTCAAGCTCCGCCAGGGGAGATTTAGGCTGGAGATTAGGAGGAAGTTTTTCACACAGAGGGTCATTGGGCATTGGAATAGGCTGCCCAGGGAGGTGGTTGAGTCACCTTCCCTGGAGGTGTTTAAGGCGCGGGTGGATGAGGTCTTGAGGGACTTGATTTAATGTTTGATAGGAATGGTTGGACTAGAAGATCCGATGGGTCCCTTCCAACCTGGTTGTTCTATGATTCTATGATTCTATACCTTTTCTTGATAGAGGATTAGGCTGTCTTGAAGATTTTTTTGAAATCCTATGTATTACATAGGTTTTTAAAGTTAATTCAACCTTACCTGAGTTGTGATATTAGTGGAGAAGTGTTGTAGGTGTTGGATAGATCTTGGAGTTTGAAGCAGCCTTACCCCACGAACTCAGCACTCTCCCAGTATTTCTATTGTCCTTCTCATGCTTCCATTTCAGTCCCATTCCTAGGACTGAAGAAGAGCTTCATTTGCCATTCCTGTCCACCTCCACAAAATCTATCAGTAAAGGTGAAAGGAAGTGATACGAGATACTGACTTGCTGTTTGTGTAAGCATTTGTAATCCTAAACATGACCTCATGAAGCAAACCAGGACTTTGGTGGCTGAAGGAAAATGCAGTCTTTTTATACTTTCCACTGTAATTACTTCATGAAGCAAACTCCTCAATCAAATTATTTTTCTCCATGCATATCTTTGGTATTAAACTGTGACTGTGCACAAAGACTGTCCTTCCCTTTAGTTTGTCTGTCTCCAAAAGTAAACTGGAAAAGTTAGTGGTAAGGAAATAACAAACAGCTGCACATTTTGGAGCCTTTTATATGAAAACAACTTCTATTTCCTCTTGCTTTCACCTCTCCCTGCCAGGCCTGACATTGGAAGATGAGGAGAGTGGGAGCAGGAACAGAAGCAAGTGCATGATAACCTACTAAGATAGGGTCTGTTCTGTGAAGAAGTTCAAGGCCTTGTTCCATTACAAACCATTCAGTGTGTCTGGCACCATGAAGCCGATAGGAACCACTCCCTGCATTGATGTAGCGATGCAGACCTGAGGATTATTTGCCTACAAACAGCTTTTGTTTGCAGGATTGGCAAAAGAAAAAAACAAATATGTTTGGTTTTGACACAGATCATGTTGCTTCCTACTTTCTCTTGATAAGAGGGATTTGGGGCCAATGTCTGGGTTTTGGAAGCCTAGTCAGGAACTGAGGAGCCTAAAATGTGCTTTCTTCTTCTGCTCTTTCCTCCTTGTGTCTTTGCTCTCACTCATCATCACATCTGTTCTAGGCCCAATGCCCAACAAGTCTCCCTTAACTCCTCAGTACACGAAGACTTGCACAGCTGAACAGTTTGCAATGCAACGTACCCACTGCCATGATGTCTTCCCAAATCAAGCCCCTGCAAACAATGTTTGTTTACAGGAAGAAGCATTTGGCTTCGTAACGCTACTCACGAGCTGTGCCCAGCTGACTCCAGCCACTTCAGGGCTTCCCAGAGAAAGCTTTGCAGGGCACATCACGAATCTAGAAAATACAGAACAGAGCAGGTAAACAAATATTGTTAAAGAAGATATCATTTCAGGCCTCAATCTTGCAAACTTGCATGGGCATAGTGTTAAGCGCATGATCAGTCCCAGATGACTTCAGAAGAGTTACTCACATACTTCCAGTGCACAGCGTTTGCCAGATCACAGCCTTTATGTCTAATTGCAAAATAAAAGGTAAGTCTCCCAGTTCTATCAACTGTAATGAATTGTTAGTAACAGCACATTTTAAAATAGCCAAGGGGCAGATCCCCAAGAGACCCACTGGGGATGAAGTGATGGGTACTTGTTGCAACAGGACTTAGAAATACTTTTTCTTGGACATAGTCCCGTGCCAGTTCTTTGCAACGCTAACACTGCGGTGAGGTTGTTTCTTGTAGGCTTTGACCTGCGCAAGACAGAGTTTTTTTGTGGTTTATCTTTGCACAGGCCCCATCCTTCACACGTTTTGTGTGGAATTCTGCTGCTCCAACCAGGCATTGGAAGATCACCATCCTTCTAACCTCGGGAGTGCTTTCTATAAGGATTCCTTTACTTCACAACGTCCCAGCATACCTTGATGAGCACGGCAGAGCAAACCAAACCACGGCGCATGCCTGCAAGGCTTTTTCACACCAGGTTCGCGTCCACAGCCCCGGGCTGACCGGGTCCCATCCGCGTCTCAGGGGACACAATAGGGAACATTGTGTCCCGTCCTCCCGCAGCAGCTTGAGGCGGAGGGCAGCCGAATCTGGGGGCACGCAGAGAAGAGAGAGAAACCCACCCAGGTCTGCCTGCGCGCAGAACGAGCCTGTTAATGAAGAGCCAGCCTCGAGCCCTCATTAAGGAGCCCTCGGCGCGCACCCCCGCCCGTTCGCAGCCCCGGTGCCCCGACAATACCGGCGTTTGGGGGCAAAGCCCCGGTGCTGCCGAGCGCGGAAGGCTGCGCGGCCGCTCCGCGCTGGCGTTTGCACCTGGGGCTGCCGCGGTTTAATGGCCTTTAACACATGCAAACAAGAGCTTTTGTTGGCGGGTACAAAGGCTGCCCCGGCGCGGGGCTCTCCCCAACACTACCCGCATTGTTTCCCCTCCGCTGCTTCTTGTCACCCTCCTTGTCAGAGTTTAATGAGGACAACGAGATTTCGCAGGCTCATTTCGCACTTCAGCAACTTCCTAACACTTTCCTAACGAGGGAGAAGGGGCAGAAGAGGTGCAGGGGAGGAACAGAGCCCCCCGTCCCCGGGGCTGGGGCAGGTGCGGCGGGGGCTGAGCTCGGCATCTCCTTTTCCAGGTCAGCCCCGGCACCTCGGCGCGGTCCGATTGAAAAAAAAAAAAAAAAAAGAAAGAAAGAAAGAAACTCGATAAATCTCGCCGGGTTTAAACTCGGGAGATGGTGGTGATGGGGTGCGCGGGGTGCCCGGAGCAGCAGCGATGCTGCGGGGAGGCGACGGCTGCTGGGACCGAGGTGGGAAGCGGCTGGCACCGTCCCCATGGCTCGCACCGAGGTGCTTCCCTGGAGCAGGTAGCTTCCCCGGAGCAGGTAGCTTTCCCCGGGCACCGGTTCTGCTCTTTCTCGACCGGAGATGCGCAGTTTCCCCTCTCGCCGCTGGCGCCGAGCATCAATGCTGAAAGGGAAAAGCGAAGCGGGGTGGATGCTCGGCTCCTCTCCCAGCCTCCCTGGGACAGGTTCTCCCCACCTGGGGTTTCCTCCCCTCCCCAGCATCACCCAGCAGGGCTTGCACCGCTCTGCACGTTTCGAGGCTCCGCAGAATAACGTAGAGGGGGGTCGCTGTGCGGGGAGGGCGAGGGGATGCGAACGGAGGCCAAGAAAAACTTCCCAAGTTCTGGATTTGCACAATTAAAAGCAAACCTGTAGTTTTTCAAACGGTTCGCCGCCAGACCGTGTCTTTTGCGGTTTTTTAAGTGCTTTTGGATTTCGGGGAGGGACCCCCAAACGCGGCTTCCCCCTCGAACTGGTCTCACTCCGTCCTGCGGTGCCGGGCAGGTCGTGGCTGCGGTTTTCGGTGTTTCAGATGGAGATTTCGGGGAGGATTTGCCTTTAGCCTTTGCAAATCCCCATCTCTGACTCCTGTTTCCACGACCGAAATCTCCCCTCGTTTTTTTCTTGCTTACTTCTCCAGCGCGAGTGAGAAATTTGGAAAACTCGAGAAGTCGATTAACGCGAAGGGATTTTAAAACCCGAAAGTATGCGATGACAGGGCAAAAATATCACCCCAACCACCTAATTAGATATTTACCGAAGGAGTCATTACAGCCTGCTAGGTAAAACACAGAGTTTATAAGTTCTGTGGCCACAAAGAAATTCAGTAATTACTCTTTTTTCTCCCCTTACAGTGGGATGGGTTGAGGATGGAGTGTGACAAACTTAACTCTGGGCTTTTTGTAGATGAGCCTTTGGCAATCGTTGGTAAATACCAAGTGAATAGAAACTGTGGTCACAGTCTCTTGACTTAGGGACAAACATTTCCTCTGTGCATTTTAAATAATGCTACTGCCAAATATTTTGTTACCAGAGATCATTATCCTTTGAATGAAAACTGGAGGAGTAAAGGCATTGGTTTTGTCCTTGCTGGTGTGGAACAGACTATATGATATCTAGAACAGCAACAAGCTTTCACAAATTGCTATATGATTTCTACTGCCAGGTTCTGTGATATTTGATACGACGTAAAAATAAAAAAGCCAGGCAGATAGACACAGAAACTCACAGAAACCACCTGTATATTTTGTTTCAAAGGAAAATCTCAGCTATTGTCTTACTGGCTCTGGTTCTGTTAGGCCTTGGATCTGTTTAATCTTTAAAGCTATTCAAACAAATTGAATGATACAAGGCAAGGCTCCTATAATTAATCTGGATTCTTGAATTTTGATACAAACTTTTATGTAACTGAGAAGTTTCTCCCTTTTCCTTGCAAAGACACTAAGTAGACACTGAATCCTTCTGTCAAGAGTGCTACCATGAACAAAGTTAAAAGGAACAAACCTGGAAATTTTCCCTTCGCAAGGAAGAAAGGGAGGCATGTTAGAAAGAGATGCAAACATAAAGCCATGGGAGAGCTGGTACTGATGTCTGGACAGACACCAAGGTTTAAAGTGGCCCTTATGCTACCAGCTGCCTGAACATGAGTATAGAAATTGTGGTTTGTCTCAGGTAAAGCTTTTGCAGGATGTTATTTTGTCAGTTTATTTTAACCTCACAGGGTTTCAGCACTGGCACTCAAAAGTCTCATCTGAATGTTTTAAAATGTTTGTTCTTTCACTGCTACAGTCCAAAGAAAATGGAAACAATGCCATCTTGGATGGAAGAACTTGTCGTTAACCCTGATCTGCCACTGCAGAGGCTGAAGCTTTGGCTGTGGTCTGTCCCTTCTCACATTATGCAATTTTCTCTCGATATTTGGCAGAACTACTGCAGAATGAATACTTTGCTGACCTCAGCATCCTGCGATGAGGCATTGCTGAAATCCCCCAATGTACGAGTCAGTATTTTATCTGGATTATCAGGAAAGGAAGAATTATCTATTTTCTTTCTTTGCTGTTGTTTTTGTGACATGAGGTGTCCTTCCTGTGACTTTAGTGGAAAAATCAATACACAGAGAAAAGCCTTTAGTCCTAGACCTGCTAAATAACTCATACGTTGCAGATACCATTTCTACTGAGGCCACTGGTAAAATCCTCACAGACCCAGCACAGACTCAGTTCGTGTAGGCAACTCTCCAGGTTGCCCTGATAGCTCTTGTTTTCTGACTCTCCATGTATCCTCCCCTTGTGCAGATTTTTCTTCTAATCGTGTAAAATGTAGCAGAAGTATGAAAGTCTTTCAGTTTTTGAAGCTGATTTCCCTGGCAGTGATCATTTATACAGTGCAGTTCTACTGTCAAGCCGCTCTTATGGAGAGGAACACTCTGCCACTGGGCAATTCCCTGCTAGTTGGATGAGCTGGGTTTCCTTTAATTTCCAAGCAGACTTGGGTATGTTTGTCTTTTCACGGACACAAAGAGAAGTGGTGATGACTGTACAGACAGAGCAGAAAGCTGTGCCCAGGGCCAGCCTGGCATGCAGTCTTGTGCCAGGTCACATCAGGCGACTCACTCTCCGGCAGATGCCCTACCCTTGATGCCAGTCAACAGTTCCACCTTTTTCTCTTCAAGGTGTAGTTTCAAACCATGTGCCCAGGATGCCAGTGCTCTGTGTCAGCCCCTTGCCACTCACATTACCAGTTTCTCCAGAAAGACACAGTAATGCTCAAGGCTTGTTCTCCATTCTCTACAGAGTTGTCACCTCCTCAAGGCTGTCTAAAGACTGTGTGGAATGAGTTTGTTACTATGGGAAATGAAAGAAAACGCAGGCCATTCTAATTTCCCTGGTCCCCATGGAAAAGGGGGACAACCAAAAGTTGCCCACGCAATAGCCCAGATGGGATAGTTTACAGGTGCCAGCCGCTCCCAGGTGCCAATGCCAATGCCACTGGGTCTTGTCACAGCTGCTCAGTGTGCCGGCCCAAAGAGGCCACTGCTGATAACCCTCTCCAGGTGTTCAGCACAAGAACAAAGAGCTTTTTCAGTGGCTGCTGAGAAGGAAGAAGCTTCCTTGCTGGTTGCAAAATGGCTTTCCTGGATGGCAATATTTGGTTACAGTAAGATCTGTTATTTCAGAAGAAGCCCTGCAGAAGGGAGAGTAATTTGACTCAGGCATGTGAAAAACCAATATGGGGACTCTTGTCTCCCTCCTTCTCCCCAAAGTGCTGAAACAACACTGAGTTGTAATGTTTCCTCTGAGCATGGGAAAACTGGAATCTGGAACAAGAATATATCTCATCTTGTTGTGCCCATTTACATCAGGGTGAATTAGTTCATCATCTTGAAGACAGAGGCCTTCCTGAAGAGCCACGATGACTTATCTGGCTGGTTAGCAAAAAAACCCCAATATTTTCTGAGCAAAAAACAGAGATGAGAGAAGCTATGTGCAGGCACAGGTTCAGTCCAGGGAAGGTTTTCCTCTCAATCTGTGAACCTGGATTTTAATATTTGTGTTGGAACACATCAATGGTTTGACAGCAAAACCTGAACTGTTTGCCCAAGGAAACCTGAAAGAATACTTGGTCCAGTGGATGAGAGCAAGGAGGTATTTTTTTCTATATTTCCCAACTAGATTAGTCTTGATCCCTGTGCTCTGTGTATTTTGGCACTGGAGGGATTGCTGAAGAGGAGGGTACTTGTGCATTTGACCATCCAGCACAGCTGTCTAGAGGTGGCGCATTCTTCCTTTCCCACACAGTCAACTACCAAGGGAAGGAGCACCCCTTCTGCAAGCACTGCCCTTACTTTGTCCATATATTTTCCAAACCTATAGTCTTAGTACCAGTTGAAGGCTTTCTATGTTCTTCTACAACCCTCACCATGGTTACTATTATCTCAAAATACTCCCAGCTTGTTCCTTTACTGTGGCTGCTCAGCTGCATTTTCCCTATAACACATAAGCTGTTGTTCTGCTCAAGAACAGAGAAGCAGTGCCCTCTGATATATTGGAGGTGATTCATTTAAAATAACTTACTTCACTTCCTTCAGGTAGAAGTAAGGACAATTCAAGGGAACTTCTCCCACCAAGGAGGCATTTCCCATCTATGACAGAAAAACAGAAGGATGCTGCTTCATCTCAAATGTTCATGGCTAATGGAAGAGAAAGGACATGTCATTTCTTCTTTTTTTTTCTATCTACCAAACTCACCATGGGAATTCATAAATATATAAGTGTATATATAAAGCTAAACTTCTCTTTTTATGTAAGCAGAAAAACACTAGCTCAGAAATTGTGCTTTTTAATCAAGCAGCACTATTTCCTAACAGAGGCAAGGCTATCCTAAATCTTCAAATGCACCAGCTAACGTCTATACAAATAATGGGATTTGGCTCAGTACAGTGAAATATATTTGATTACTTCCCTTTTATCTAGTTCTAGGTTTACTGTACTTTTCCTTGGATAGCAAATAAGAAGCCCTTTTCTTCTAAGTGACAGCAGGGAAAAGAATCAGGTTGCTAATTTACCTGAGACCCAGGAGTGTGTAATGATAGATGTGTGCTGGAAATACAGAATGGGCTTTCTAATTTTGTGGGGAGGAGAGAGGGGAAGCGTGAGATTCATTAATCTTTCAAATTGATTGCACTTTTGCTGATGGACTTTCATGGTCATAATTACATGCACAGCAGGAAACAAATGCAGTGAGGAGAAGATCATCTGGCAAGAAGCAAGGACCTCACGAAATTGTCACACAGGAAGCACTTAAAAGGGAAAATCACTGTTCTTTAGTTAGACAAGGACACATCATGCTTGTAGGTACTTACAGTATCTACCTCAAAATAAATGTTAGACTTAGGTTAGACTTACCTGTAATGTTGTGAGAAGAAAGAAGTCAGAATACACACTGTCCAGGACAAGTTTGATTAAATAAGCAGAAATCCCCGTGTGGTTTTTCAGTGTTGGTCTTCATAGGTGACCAGCATCAGGGTTCAGGAATCAGAGACTACCCTGGGGAGCAACAGCTGGCAAAGTGTCTATGCTGCTGCCATCACCAGGCCTTCCAAGGGCACGTGTCACTTGTTTCTTTGTGCATTAGTAAACAGGGCCTCTCCATCAAAGTCTTTTCAATAGTGAAGGAAAGAGGCAGGAGGGGAGGGAGGTGAGAGGATGGATTGCAGGCAGGCACTGAAGGGTCATGCCTATGGTTTGTTTCAAAACTGGTGTCTTGTCTCCCCAAGGGAAAGCAAAAGGCCAGCACATGTTCCTGTTTCCATGATGACCAAGTAAAACGGACTTAAAGCGCAAGCAGCTTTGGGTGAGAAATCATTCTCTAGATAGGAAAGAGGATCTGTAGCACACCTGAATCTGCTCAAGTTAAGTTTGCAGTGCAGATGTGCTGTTAGTCTGATTTAGGAAGAGCTTATCTCCTCCTCTCCCTTCCTTTGCTGTGGGCAGGCCAAATTCAAGCCAGGCTTTCACCTGGAGAGGTGCACTCACACCAGCCAAGAGCAGAAGTTCTAGAGGATTAGATGAAGCAATTTAGCCGCATCATACAACAGGTGAGTGCCAGGGACGGTTTGGGTGATTGGATGCAAAATTATCTATTTTTTTAAAAAAGATTTTAATATTGCCTATTAAATTATACCTTCTTCTGTTCCTCAGGCGGTTCAACGTACCAGTTCTTCCTCTGGCTCTCTTTTAGCTGGTTCAAATATAATGTTGGTTGCATAGAAATGCAGAAAGATGCCATAATTTCCTGTAGGCATGCTTGTGCATTCTACACTTCCAGCAGATCCTGTTTCCTTAAAATACTTACAGAATTGCCAAACTGGGCAAGCAGCTTTTGTCTGTCTCTTCTGTTTTGCAGAAAGAAATCCTATAGTGACTTTCAAGTTGAAAAAAAATTAGAGAAATAATAACATGACCCAACTACAAAAATATTTTTTTTCATGAACTATACCAATGAATTGGAAATGCAAGTAGTAAAATGAATTGCCAAAAGTATCAAATATATGTGTTTTCAATAACTTTTTTTTTTGTTACCTAGTAAAACATTTTCCTGGAGAAGGGTTGTTAAACCCCTCTGTGCAATATAAAGGTGCAGTGGTAGATTGTCTCAGAAGTGGTTTAATGGAGTTTTGGGGTCCCATTTTTGTACATATTTTCAACACACACAGGGCACGATCAATTTGGGTTTATAAAATGCTATATATTTCTTCCTAAGCAATGATCTTAACTTTTAAAGAATGTTGCTTAGTTAGGAGTGCATGTGCATGTTTGCGTTTTGGCAAGGCAGCCAATAACATACAGTATTTATGTCATTTAAGAAAAGTATTTTGTGCATTTGCCAAGAACCAGTACTTTCTAAGAACCTGAAGGTATTTGATCTGCTCTAAAACATAGTCCTAGGAGGAGGATTAGGTGAGTGGGAGCAGTGGGCAGTGGGAAGGTCTGTCCAGTCTTTGCAGTGTGAAAAGGCAGGGTTTTAAGCAATCAAATTGGATCTTATTTCAGCTCAACCTCCTTGAATCTGTTTCAGTGGAATGATTTCACTTACCTGTAGATTTACTGCCAAAACCCTGGGCTTTTGCAACCAGATTACCAATCCAAGTTGGGCTGCACCAGGTAGAAGTCATAGAATCATAGAATAACCAGGTTGGAAGAGACCCACTGGATCATTGAGTCCAACCATTCCTACCAAACACTAAACCATGCCCCTTAGCACCTCGTCAACCCGTGCCTTAAACACCTCCAGGGAAGGTGAATCAACAACCTCCCTGGGCAGCCTGTTCCTATGCCCAATGACCCTTTCTGTGAAAATTTTTTTCCTAATGTCCAGCCTGAATCTCCCCTGGTGGAGCTTGAGGCCATTTTGTCTTGCCCTGTCCCCTGTCACTTGGGAGAAGAGGCCAGCACCCTCCTCTCTACAACCTCCCCTCAGGTAGTCCAACTCCATCTCTCCTGACGTAGCTGCTGCAAACAACACAAGGAGGTCAGCCCTCTGCAGGGAGCCTTATGATTAGATGTACACAGCAAAAATAGCAAAAAAGACAGTATTTTGTGTTACACCAGCATGCTCCCCTCAGTAGCCGATGCATTACAGCCATCTTACTAGTTAAAAACAACCAAGAGCTGAGAGTACAGGGGTGGGGAAGATTGTACAATCATTATTTAGCTGTATCCTGATCTCTGTAACTGTGCTTCCTTTATCCATTGGTGTAATGGAGATCAGGATCCATCCTTAGCCATCTTGTATCAGCTGTTGCTTATTCATTTGAAAAAGCGAAAGCCTCTTGCCATGCACACACCCAGCTACCCGTATAGACCCATTGCACTGAAATTTTTGTGCCAAATCCAATGATATAGAGTTTCATTCGGAGATTTTTTTCCATCCCCTTCTTCCCCCCTTCTCTTTTGCTTTATCTCTTCCTTCTATCTTCAGCCTGTCAGGACTTTCACATACCTGCAGCTGACAGCTAAGAGATCAGGAACTTTGATGTTGTAAGGGATATTTTATCTTGGGTAATTCTCACCAATTCCTACCTTATTGTGTAGGATATCCAAGGACTCCGAGAGTGAGCAACGCCTTTGTCTGGTAAGATCAGAGCAATTTGCAAGCTTTTCTGGGAACAAGGTCCAATAAAGGGACTTTAGAGATATAATCTGTCAACCCCATTGAACAGCACTGTGACAGCAGCCTTATGATTACTGACAGCTTAAGCATCACCCAGGATAGAACAAGACTGGAGGTATGCAGTTATTTGTAGTAAAACATTGTTCTTCTGAGAAAGCAAAGGAAACCCTTTATACCTGAATTCACCAAGACTTTACCAAGTTTCTCCCTTACACAAGCAACTGACCCAGCTGGGAGCTGCTACTTTTTGCCAGGAGTTTGAGGACAAAGAACCTCTCTGAGGTGCAATCCCTGCTTCACAAAGGTAACCTCATTTTGTGGTGCTAGCTTTGAAAGTTCAACCTAGGACTGGCCGTCCTGTACTTGCAGCCACTGAGCAGAGGGTGGGCTGCCACTCAACTGTCCGAGACGTGTGCTGCATGGCTTTGGCATCATGGGCAGGTGCAACTGTAAGGACAGGCAAAGCCTTTTCGTCTGTCACCAGTCCTATGGTAACCACTGTGTGGGACAGGAGTAATGGGAGGGTTGCAATGCCCTGTACCTGGTGTCTGAAATCCCCTTTTTCACTGTGTACCTTGCTCCATTCTTCTAGATCCCCTCATTCTTGGTGACTCAGTGAGACAGCAGAGGTTCTACCAGGGATCAGACATCCATCGTCTCTTCAAGCAGCTATGGCATGGAGCGCCCTAGAAAATTACTTACAGAAGCTCAGCAGGTCTGTCCTTTATTGTCTTCAGTGCCCACTGTCTGGCTTGCCTTACTGGAGCTTCACTGTCCTCAGCATATTTGATTCTTGAGGAATTTGACCATTAATGTATTTCTAAACTGATTTTTCTCCCTCACTAGGCAAATATTTGCTTATTTAATTTGCAAAGACGTCAGTATGCTCCTTTTCAGTAAACACCCAGGCTTCACTTTATAAACATATTAACAAAGACTCCAGCTCATCTTCAGTGGCAACGGCTCAGTCTCTCGCAGCAGCTTTTTTTGGATAAAACCTTTCTGCAGAGGCAAGCAATGGGATTGTATCCATCCACCCCTATTTTTCACAGTTATTGAGCTGATGTTAATATGCCCTCCTGGCAGGTGTTAGTGAACTTGAATAATTAACCTCTGCTTATCGATCATCAGGCAAGCGTGTCAGTGTTGGTCATGCCAACATACAATCAAGCTTTGGATTCCACCCAAAGCTCCTTTTGCTGCTCACTCAAACCTTTAGCCATCCTTCTCACCCATTCTCTGCCTTCTTTAAGGATGTTGCTGTCAAAAGGCACCCAGCCTTTTGAAGCCAATACTTGGCACCCTTGGGATACAAATCCTGTGGCTCAGTGGCAGCTTCACAAAATGAAGTTTAGCCCAAAAGCTGATGATACCAACTGTTGGGTTTCCAGGACAAATGCTGAACTCACTACAAAACAACTGGCACCTGGAGGTAACCCCTTTCCAGCCCCTCCACTATGCCTGCTGAAAATGCTTTTCCCAGCTGTAGAAGAGATGCAGCCTGCAAAGGGCTGTGCAAAGTTTTGCCCACCTGGCAGAGGCAACAGCAGCAGAAGATAGAGAGCAGGACAGGCAAACATCTCACCACCTAGCCAGAGCAAAGGGGCTGAGAGCAGCTACATCACTAGAGGATAGGATGCCATAAATGCTGATAGAGGTTGAGGCTTTATCCAAGGACTGGACGGGTGCAAACTGCGTGATTTCAGTGTCTCTACCCTAGGGTTTGTTTATTCTTTAATGAGTGTCTTGGGGAAAGCAGATGACGGGGTGCAGGCAGAAAGCAGCTGCGAGTGGTGTGAGAGGAGGATCCTGCCAGCCCATATTGGCCACAGATCTCAGCTGCTGCCACCGAAGGAAGAGCCGCTTGTGGCCTTGGGAGCAAGGCACTGGGTGTGCCCCTGAGCATCTACCTGACTGGAGGCTCTTGGAACAACTCCAACATGTTTTCTCAGTAATGAATTCTGACTTGCTTTCCCAAATCACCTCATAATGACTCAGTTTGAATCTAATGATGCAATCCTGAAGGGAATCATTAGCTCCCCAGCTAGGAGGGTCGGCCACTCTCCAGCTCCAGCCCACGTGGTGGCTGCTGATTGCGGCATTGTTTCGTGCAGCTCCATGTATGCTGGCTCAGTGCGTGCCAGCTCTTGGGTGTACATTCTTTCTAGGGATATCTCACCTCATCCCACAACAGTTCATGCCAGCGCTTCCCTCCTAGTTATCTAGGTACAAGATGGAAAAGACCAATCTGGTTTTGATTAGGTGAGAACAAACCTGGTGGTGATACCACACTGCTGAACTGGTGAGTTCAGTCTCCTTTGCCAGTCCCTGATGTGGTCCCCTCCTTGCTGCAGCTCAAGGACCAGATGGAGAGGATACTCAGGGAGAGCTCTGCAGAGCAAACACCTCTCCTACTGCCTGTTACTCATGCAGACAGGCAATGTGACTAAATGCATGTAAAAAAAAAAATAGACTTTTCAAGCAATCACTGGCATCATGTCTACACTAGAAGATGTAGAAGAGGTTCATTGCCATGTGAGATCCAGTCCCAGATTAAAAGCTCTCTCCCAGTGACAGCGTGTCCCACAACAGTCTGACACAAATTGTGTGGGCTGCTGAAATTACACTAATTTGCACCTTCCACTTCATTATGTACTCCAGACTTCCTGATCCTATTGAAGTAGAAACCTGGCAGAGACAACTTTACGAAGAGTTACACACTGACGTCATTTATACATTTGTTCACTAGCATTTGATTTTCCATATTGTGTTGAAACTTCAGTACAGTGTTAAATGTTTTACTGCAGTGAGACAATGGCAAGGCCAAGGATAAAACCTAGGTATCATTAGTCCCAAGATACTACAACAATCAACTAATGTTAGAAAACACTCCCTGCCACTGCCTCACATTTTTATTTATCAAGAAAACTAGGTTTGTTTTGTTTTATTCTTAGCAAGAGACTGTTTCACTGGACACCATCAGATTTATCTTCCTTGGAATAATTACAAACTCTTGCATTTGTAATTCATTCCCCTCCCATTTCTAATCTCATTTCTAGTGAACACATTGTTTTTCTTTCCATTATTTATAAAATGAGATCATTAAAATGAATATTGGAATTTAACAGGTTTCGGGCAGGAAGAAACTTCACTGCAGATGCATCCGAAATACAGTGGGATTGCTGCTGAGCCTTTCTCCGTTAAAAGGCAGAAAAAACTCCACTTTCTCATGTCATTTATTCATGCTTCTGTTTTGACTTTTTGGGGACAAAAGAAATTCTGGCTCCTGAAGTCTACAGCACTTTTTGCAAGAGGCAAACCTGCTAACACACCAGCATTTACCTGTGTGAATGCTTCAGAGGATGAGTCTGCTGGGCTAGATCCTTCTCCTTGCACCAATGCAGATAAGATGGAACCTCCCAGCTGGTGGAGAAGAGTCCTGACCCCTGCAAGCGTTGCGAGGCTGGGATCTATATCTCACTGACTCAGCTGAATCCAGAGAGCAATTACATTTTGTCTAAGAATAAACACACTCCCTCTCATCCCTCAGCTGTTGTTTCAGTGTTTATCTTTTGTCCCTCCACTGGGCCTGTACTTCCCCTACCCTGACAAAATCCTGCAGAGCATGAGGTGGGATCTAGGAGGGATTTATGGGTCTGAGCCCTCAGTTTGCTCAGTGCTGCTGTGTGCAAGGGGTCCCCCCATCTGCTCCCAACCCATGCAGTGACAAACTTCTTTCATCTCCTCAAAGAGCAGCTGCTTTTCACCCTGAGTGGGATGGACGTTAGGGATGGGTGAAATGACTCCTGATGGACAGAATCCAGGTGCCCTCCATTATGCTATATTAATGCAGGTCATTATCTGACCCTTGGTAATACACCAATAGGCTTCAGGTGCAAAGAAGAGATTTGAAGAGAGGAGCTTTGGGGAACTTCTTCATTAAACTTATATTTTTAGAGGGAAAAGAAAAAGGAGAAAAGAAAAAAAAGAACAAAATCTGATCTAACAAAGCTTAATTCTAGAGTAAATCCATTACAAATTTCAGCTTTACTCTGGATTAACACTGGTGTAAATTAGGCTAAGATTTGGCCGCAAACCTTAGCTCTCTCCTCACTCCTGAAAGACACAAATATTAAGGTCTAAGCACCTATAGTTAGATATTGTGTAAAATATCTCCTGGCTAGGGAAATCTCATGGGACAATGATCAGGAATAAGATGGTGTAAATAATAAGCTTAATTGAAAGTAAAGGCGCACTGCTAAAAATAAAGAGATGAAAGTGGTTTTTCCTTTGCCAGTTTTAATACGAGCAATATTAGTAGCAGCTGCATGAGAACCCACTTTGCTGATAACTGTGAGAGGGGCTTTCTGAAACCTAAACAGTTTAATTGCATGGGCTACCCTTTAATTTAGGGTGTGAGAATGATATGAAGGACTCATTAAATTGGGGCATTAACCATGGCAGAAAATAAAGTAGTTTCTTTGTTACAGAAGAACTCACTACCCTACAATCAGTACAGTAAATTGTTCATGGGAACCACGGCAGGGTAGGATGGGTAGAGAGAGACATGTTGAGATAGAGGGAAGCAAATGAAAAATAATTGGTACAGTGCTCTGCAGATTGTATGTCACTGCAGACAGTTATTTAATAACTCTCCAATTATTGCTGCCAGCTGGGGCATATTAAGACACTGTGAGAAGTCAGGCCACAATCCTTAGGGCACGGCTGCTAACCCGGCCCTGCGCTTCCTCCCTTGGGATGAGGAGGGGGCACGTCAGGGGCAGGCTGCGGTGTGCCGGGCAGCAAGAAGGGAGTGTTCTTCTTCTCCCATCCCTCCTGCACTTAGCTTAAAATATGAGATGGTGCAAAGCCATTTTGAGTTCTCCTTCCCCTGGAACAGAAGGTGACTCTCAGCAAGTGCTTCCTTCAGTGTAACAATCTGGTCTTATGATTAGGAATACTGTGAGGTGCATCCACAATGGCTGGGAGATTGGAGCTCTCTAAACCATCTCATGCCTTGCTTCTCCTCTCAGCAGCTGACTTGATGCTTTGAATATTTTGTTTTCTTGGACTTCACTGTCCCTTCCTCTGACCAACTGCAAGAGCTCTGTATCGCCTGATTAATTCATTTACTGGGGAATATGAAGTCCAGGAGTTTGTGCACAAACCAAAGGTGAGCAGCAGACCGGAGTCCATGGCTGGTGGTCAGCAACTGCTAATACTAGAGTGAACCAAAAGAATGGGCTAGGAATGCCTGAAGCAAGATTCCACTGGTCACAGTTATGTATTGAAGTGGCTGGAGGGACCCCAGGCAGCTACCAGACATTTCTGTCATTGAAGCTCTGCAGACCCGAGATGTGTGATTATGTGGCCTTCCCGTCTTTTTGAGCACAACTTCTAATTGAACAACAACCACCACCTCTCTCACAACTGCAGAAGCAAGCTGGACATCATGAACCTCAAGGGCTCAGAATCTCTGTTGGAAACAGCCAAAATGCATAGAGTGAGATCTACTGCTGTTGGGTGTCACCAACACCCCAGTATCACACAAAGCTGGTAGCACCAACCCAATGGGGACAACTGGTGGGTCAGCCCCCAGGTCCCTGGATGCCAGTCCCAAGGTGGGAGTGAAGACAGAGTAACCTTGCCCTCATTCCCCAACAACCAAAGCCTTTTTAATGACGCCTTCCCCAAGCTCAGGATTGGGTCCATAAAACAGAAACTGTACTTTGATACCAAATGAGAAACATTACTCACAGACTGTAATTCCTTTCTGCAAATACCACCGGAGAATATTTAATTTGGCAAACAATTGAGCCTTACAGTTTAGAGCTCCTAATGTGATTAGGGACAGGTTCTGCAACACATTTGTAACCCCAGGTGATTTCGCTATATCTTTTTGGACTGTGACCAGACATAAAAATGCCCTTTTGCTAGATTTGGATCCAACTAAAATTGAGGAGAATCAGATGTCGGTAAGTCCTTTCCAGTTTGATCTTTACCCAGGGGTATCACAACGTGCTTCAGCTCAAGGCTGTGCTGAGCAGCTATGCAATCTTGGGTTCTTTTTTGCATTAGGCACATATCTCCTCTGATGAGTGATAATTCTTCTGTAGCACATATTCTGAAAATGAGCATGTGCTACTCCTCTGCAACACCCTACGTGGTGGGAGAGAAACCAAATATTTCCATTGACTCTATAGACACAAATTAATTTCCTTTTAATCTTCCTAAATTTCTTCAGAAAATGCCAACTTTGCTTAAAGTGAGCTGAGACCAGCTACCTTCTCCATTTAGAAGAGCCCAACATTCTATCCCTAAAGCAAAACCCCAGCATATTGCAGGATCAAACCCCTTTGGGAAATTTTCTGGTCTCACACACTGTCCTCACAGTGTTTCTGCCTTGGCTACCAAAGGCGAGGCTGCAATCAATGAAATTAAGAGCAAAATCCACAGATGAAAGAGGTGGAGGGACAGCACCATAGAGAAAAGATAAATTATTCTGTTTAGGCAGCTGAGAATCAAAACCAAGCTTGACCTTTAAACTAGCAATAAGAAAGAAAATCCCCAGTTTCTTGCTTGTGAGGATTTGTATGCTGGCTTCACTGGCACCAGTGGTCAGGCTGTCCATTTCCTTCCCCATGCCTTGCCAGGAACTTTTTGTGGCAGTAACATCCATTGCTCAACCAGAAACTGGATCAACCCCTTAGCCTTGACCAGCATCATCACAAGGTGGTAATACAGAATATTTATTACAAGCTATAAAGCAATAAGTAAAAGAAAGGCAGAAAAAAAGGAAGAAAATATGCATTCTAACTGATTTATCTATTTGTAAAAGGAGGAAAATTAAACTAAGGACAAAACCACATCAATTTACCAAGCAGGTAGGTCATAGAAGAGTCATCAATGGGCAAATCAGACTGGGGCTGAACACATTAAAGCCTTGCTTCCACTAAATAGCCATCACAGCCAAGACACAAGGCAAAGGAATATTTTATGATGTTGATCTTTCTGACCCTGATAGCTCTGCCTTAGTAACACCAAGGGAAAGAAAGTTGGTTCAGGACACCTGAGGTGCATGCTTCATTGGGTGGTAATGGCAGCCTGGATATCTGATAACCTGCGGCTTTTTACCTCCCTCAGCAACAGGCAGAAGAAGGTCTAATGGCAGGGATTTGAAGTCAGAGGCATTCAAATTGGAGAGGAGACATCTGGTTTTGAATGAGGGCAGCCAGCCGCTGGAACGTGTCAGGAAGGAATGCAGCAGATGCCTCATCCCTTGCTGTCTTCAAAGCAGAAAGTGAATTTCTCTTCTGGAACGATGGGATCTAGTGCAGCTACAAGTTACAAAGGCTGGTAAGGAAAGTGGCTTGGGTCAGCTGCTCTGAGCCCAGGGGGCTGCAAGCAGTCAAACTGAATAATCAAAATCTGTAAGTGCCCAGCCTGTGCTGTGTGTGTACTGGATGCTGTAATGTTTCACTGAACAGGTCATATATATGACTAATTATACACATGTGTGTATATGTGTGTGCAAATCGGAGCTAGGGTGGGGTTACAGAAACCCTGGCACTGGCAGCAGGCGGAGATGAGCCCAGCAGCACAGCATTAAAACTAAATAACCCAAACATCTCAGGATTTGTTCTGTGTGCTTTTCCAGTATCTATTTTTTTATCTTTTTTTTTAATGCTATGGGACAAACATTAAGACCAAACCAATATCTCTGCTCTTTACCGTGCTTTCACAATGCAGGCATGAGGCCAGACTGCGAAGTGGGACTGTCCAGAGGTGGTGTGCCAAGGCGATGATTATTGTTACCCCAAGGGCCAAGCTGGATCTTCCACCATCATGCAGCATCACCATCAGCCCAGCCTCACTGAGAGCTGCTTCACCCACCTGAACAAGTGGAACCCTCTTTCCTTCCATGCTTCAGTCCCTGAGCAGCCAGGGACAGAGGAGCGATGGACCCTTCAACAGAGCCACTGCTCCACTCTATATTATGGATCAGCAAACCCCAACCACAGCAACTGCAACAATGGCCACAAACAAGGCTTAGGCATGAGCTGTTGCTGTGAGTTGCTTCCAGGCCCATCCATTGATCTTTACTCCTGCTACCATCCTCTTGCCACTATGATGACTCCTCCAGCCACACAATAAGCTGAAAATCTACCCTTTTTTTTTTTTTTTTTGTGCAGGATTAAGTTTCAGCTGTATCTAAATTTTTTCCAAGATGGTTTGTTTGCCACCTGGACACTGGGAGCTATCACATCCAGAGGGTTCTCTAGTGCACAAGTACAGGGTCAATTATGGATGAAACGCACTTTTTACTTTTTATTTTTTTTCAGCTTTCCCCCATTCCTATCCCCTTATCCCCTTTCCCCCGTTCTTTTTTTTTAAAAAAAAAAAAAAAGAAAAGCAAGCATGTGTGTTAGCCTCCTGTACCATCCACAGGTATCAAGGCCCTCCACTGAGATGTGAGAGATGAGGGTCCAATTCCTCCCTCCACCACAGGGGGTTTCTTTCAGATTCTGTCAAAACTTTATCCAAATGCAATAGGTACAAGAAAACTTTCAAAAAATCCAACCACAATTCAAGAGGTCCGAAAGTGACAGTCAAATAGACCAGATCTTGTGACCTTACAGTCATTCCCACAATACAACAACTGGAAAAAGCTTAAAGCAACTGCAATGGCCAGGTTCACCCTCACCATGAGGGTTGAATTCCTTAAGATCCTTTCAATTTGCTCAGGGAACGTTCAAGCTACTCTCTGCAGTGCCTGGCCTCGGTTCCCTGTGTCCTGAGGGACACTGGTTAAAGTCTCATGGTTAAAAATACCAATGGAGTGAATCCAAGTGTAGTTTTCAACAGGAACATGAAAATTCAGAAGGAAAACAAAACCTCCTCTTCTTCTGGCTCACACTTTCACTGGGTTCTTGAAACTTTGAGATAGATTCAGAACCAGTGAAAATCACTTAGCTCTACATAAGCCAAGAAATTAGAAACTATAATTTAGGATACTGAACCAGTTCTCATGAGGGAAGTATCTCTTGTTCATTCAGTACCATAAAAATAGTCATATAATCCACCCCCTCAAATGATCTGTTTTAATATTTATTCAATAGTTTTTGATTGTAGTGGGCAAGAAGCTGTGTTATTTTCACTGGTAAGAATGAAAAAAACTCCAACTTTTTCAAATATTTGCAAAACCAGATGCCCCACTAAAAAGTTTTAGTCTGTTTAAAAATCCATTATTTCTTACAAAAACATTTTGCATAGAAGACATACCAGATGTAACAAATTTTTGAGGCACTGCATAAGGACAGACCGCTCCCCAGCTTAGCCTGCAGGCAGGAGACACAGCGGGACATGGAGGGATCAATATGCCTCAGGTCGAACTGGACATGAAGCTTGTTGGTGAATGGTTTAGAGGGGAAGCCATATGAGGAGTGGTTAAAACCACTTGGTCTGTTCAGCCTGGAGAAAAGGAGACAGAGAGCAGACCTCATTGCAGCCTACAGCTTAATCATAAGGAGAGGAAGAGCAGACACTGATCTCTTCTCTCTGGACCCAAGGGAATGGCAGGAAGATGCGCCAGGGGAAGGTTAGGGTGGATATTAGGAAAAAGCTTTTCACTCAGAGGGTGGTGGAGCACTGGAACAGCCCCCCAGGGAAGCAGTCACAGTGCCAAGTCTGACAATACTCAAGAAGCATTTAGACAATGCACTCAGACATATGGTGTGAATGTTGGGATTGTCCTATGCAGGGACAGGAATTGGACTTCATAATCCTTGTGGGTCCCTTCCAGCTCAGAACTTTCCATGATTCTTGGAGATATGTGTTATATTTGGACCGAATCCTGCCAGGTGCTCCACACCCTTGGCTTGCTCAGGTAGCGACTCTGTGGAGTGCTGGAGACTGAGAGCAAATATTGGGAGAGTCTGTCCTAGTGGGATCAAGGAGAACATGAAGGACTTGACTACACTGAGATATATGCACCAGCTGTCACGTCCTTACACCACACTTGACGGGTTTTTTTGCCCTGGCAACCAAAAGTTTCTTTGCTGAGAGCCTGCAGAGGCAGATAAAAAGGACACAATATGTGAGCACTGTCTCATCTGTCACCCTCTACCATTCCTGATGTTTTTCAAATGGATTTATTTCCTACGGACAAAGCCACACAAGACAGATGTTTTCGATGTGTAACAAAAAAGGAACCAAATACCCCTAAAGGTGAAGACCCACGTCTCTGTGTAATGTCACAGAATCAACCAGCTTTGAGAGCAATTAATCATAGAATGGTTTGTGTTGAAAGGGACATTAAAGCTCATCCAGTATCATCCCCTCATCCAGGACACCTTCCCTGGATCAGGTTGCTCAAAGCCCCATCCAAACTGACCTTGAACACCTCCAGGCATGAGACAACCACAGATTCTTTGGGCAACCCATGCCAGTGTCTCACCAATGTCACAGTAACAAATTTCATCCTAACATCTAATCTAAATCTCCCTTCTTTCAGCTTCAAACCATTACCCCTCACTGCAGTCCCTGATAAAGAGCCCCTCCAGCCAGCAAACAGCAAAGTCATTAAATTGCTCTGTGTGGGTGTGTGGAGGCACACAGCCAGGAGGGAGAGCAGGGGCAGCTCTTCTCGCACTATGCTGAGCACTTCAAACTTCAATAAATGAAAGGAGTAAGTAATAAATGAAAGTAAGTAAGTCACCAAAGGAGTAAGACAGAACAATAGGCTAATCACGCAAACAGGGTCTCCTTTTATTGGCTTCAGGCACTTCTCAGTGGCCTGCAATTAGAATAAATAACGACCATCATCACTGAACCCACAAAATCTAATTAGAGGGCAAAAGATCTCTGCTCCCTACCAGTACAGGGATGCTTACAGTGAGAGCATCTCTGCAGTTGTAGCTTCCCATCCCCCACTAGCAATCTGATGGAGGGTAAGGATGGAGGTTACACACAGTCTCTCACAAGGGACAGGCCTCAAAGAGGTGTTTTATGAACTTCTTCCACAGCTTGGACCCACTGAGAAGCTTCCAGGTGCACTTTCCCATTGCTCTCTTGGTTCGACCACTGCAGGGGCATGCATGGGGGTGTACGACAGGGGTGACAAGTAGCAGAGGGGGCTGCTAACCTGAGAAATTCATCCCGACTCAGTCATTCACCAGAGCCTGAAGAAAAACTGCTACAGGTCACAAGGGGATCCCTGGATAATGCAAGTAACAGCACAAGCAGAGAGTTGCAAGCACTGCAGATTCCTCTTGCAGTGTCCACAGGTGGCCACCACCACCTGCCTGGGAGTGCTAAATGCTGCCTAAAACCTCTCACCTGCCCTCCTCTGTTTCTTGCCAGCTTCTGTCTTGCAGAATCACTAATTAATTAGCTTCCCATCACTGATGTGTCATTTAAAGGAACATTGACATGAAATATCTGTTTTCAATCACAAATTTGGGAAGAAGGCAGCTTTATATACCTTGAGATCCCAGGAGGAATGGATTGGTGATGGCGATATTCCTTTAAATAGCAGCAGATGTCAAGAGCTGGAGGAATCATTTTTCTTCCAAAGAAGAAAGTGGTGACAAAAAGAAAAAAGAACACAAAACCCCCTTTGCTGAGCAAAACTTGCATTTCCTCTCATATCACTGGATCTCTTGAGCCAACAGAGGGAAAGAGCATCCCCTCCTACCACCAAGCAAACCCAAGCTGGCTGTGACGGCCACTCTGTGGGACATCCCCAGCTGTGCAGCCACCAGCAGAGAACCTGCTCCTGCAACACCATGACCCTGGTTTGAACCCAGCATCTTCACTTCAAGACACCTTCAGCCAGGACACAGCCAAACTTGCCTTGTCCAGATCTTCTTAGCAATGTACGCATGGGATTTTTTTTCTGGAATTAAACCAGATTTTAGCTCAAGCTAAAAACTTAATTGGTGAAAAGCCCTCACAGAACTGAAACACTCTGGTTCCCCAGCACAACAGAAACAGATTTTTAAGGGCATCTCAGTAGAAGGCTGATGTAGACTATGGCTTAGAGAAATCAGGCACTTATTTCCCAGTGCTGTGGACCTGGGTCATGTTTGCCCTCCAGTGTAAATCAGGTTGCAGTGCCACCCCTGCTGCAGGTTTCTTGGCCAAACAGAAGCACACCAATGGTATTTTCTCCAGAGCATCAGTGTAGGTGGGCTTAGACCAGCCTGATCATTTGAAAACTGGCAAAGCAACTCAGCAAAAGGAAAATACACTAGACCACAGCTAAAGTTATTAACGTCTTTATTCCTTCCTCCAAGAAAAGAAAAACCTTCACCTCTTGCATACAAAAGCAGGACAGAGTGCATGCAAGCTCAAAGCAACCAGAGACAAAGCCCATGCTCTGAAACCAAAGTTTCCAGTTCATTTAAGTAAACCTGGGCTTAAATATCTGCTCTTGGAGCACAGGATACAGAACCTGGGCTTTGCCTGCAGCTGCCTTCACTGCTTCACGGCACTGTCCTGGGGCACCTATTGGGTCCCAAGTGATTTCTAACTCCTTGCTAGCAGGAATAGGGTACAGTCTTCCCCCTCTCATCACAGTACTATAATCAAAATACTTTTTGTTTTGCTGGAGATTAATTTTCAGTCTGTGACTCCAAACTTACCCTTCTGGGATGAGAACTTGACTCCAACTCCATACTGGAAACCACTAATTTTCTCAGTACCATTTTCAGTGTGGTAGAATTCTGCTTTTAGAAGACTTGGGCACAGGGAAACTGCTTATTTCCATTATATTTAATAAAAAAAAAATCAAGAACAATGCAACACATTTCATCCCTAGTGACTCTCAACCCCAGATCAAGTTTTGACTCAAGCACAACCCTAAAGCTTCACCCTCTATTCAGCCTGAAACCCCAAACCTTTCCATGGGCTCTGGGTGGAAAGTTAATAACCCTGTATCTGAGCCAGTTTTCAAAAACACAAATAACTTGCCTGATGAAATTCTTGTAGGGAAAAAAACCTATATATACACACTCATGCATACACACACATGCTGTGTATACCAGAGGGGATTAAATCCTCATGTTGCAAGAATTTAATTTTAAAAAGCTAAGACATTGTAGGAATGCAAAAATATCACCTCAGCCTGGTAACCTTTGGCTTAGGCGTGCACTTCCACAGCTAACAAACGGGAATGTTTCCTTTCCAGCACTGGGAGGACCGGTGCCAGTCAGGAATGCCTGGCTTCAACCCAGTTCAAAAAGGAAACCAGCAGCCCTTTACTAGTGGGGCCTCTGTGGGCTCCTGGAGTCAGCCTCTCATCCCACAAGCTTGTTATAATTCCCACTTTCTTCATCATTTCCAAAGGTGCTGCTAAGGAGAACCAAAGAGGGGTCTTTGCAGAATCCACTGTGAATCCGGATTTATTATTTTTATGTTCTCAGAAGGTAACGTGTGATTTGCATTGACACACTGAGCTTCAGGGCATCCTCCTTCAAGGAGGACCAAGTCCACTGCTATCCTCTCACCAGTGGGAATCACATCGTGAAGAGCAACCTGGTGCCTCCAGACAAGTCCATTCAAACCAGTCTTCAGGAAACGTTCAGTACCTGCACAGGGGCAGGAATAAGTTCATTTCACACCAAGGTTAAGCTTTTAATAGGACCCTGCATACTAACAGAATTCCTGGCATGTCTGAGCCTCATTTAAAAGGTGGATGGGAAACTCTGGCTTTTGGTCTGATCTCAAGTTAATCATGACAACCAAGGGACTGACCTACAGGAAACAATCCTCTAGGTACTGACGTTACCCAAATAAAGCTAGCAGTTGCCGTAGTTTATTGGCTGTTTCCCCCCACCTCCCCAGCAGGCTTAATTTATGGTAATTACTAGGAACTATGGATTAAATTAATAAAAAGGAAATTATTAAGGCTTCCTGACCCAGAGGCAAGTAAAGGGAATCAAACTGCTTCAGATAGGAACCCTTCCATGCTCCTTTCAGGGCAAGTGGAGAAGGTCTTTCAGAGTAGCAAGAGAAACAGTAGGTCTTTCAGGACGGAGCTGTCTCACCTTGGGTGCCAGAGGGGACAATCATGAGCCATCACGACTATTCCCTAGCAGAGCAGTGGGCTGCTGCCTTCTTGTCTGAGCTATGTACAGTGCACACAACACAGATAACATACGCTTTATGTTAGCAAAGAAACAGATTACTATCAGATAGGAAGAGACTATAAAAATAATACAATGCAGAAATCCAGCTACACTGAAGTCCAAGGTCCCATTCTGAATCCAGCTATGCCAAGTGATCAGAAGTTATTCTCTCCTACCTGGCCTGGAGCAATTTTATTATTGCATATAATTTTTCTATACATCACAAACTTTAAATTAGCATTTTCAATGCTCTGATGGTCTTGCAGAGTCAGAGTGTTGCTATTGGTGTGCCAGACCTGGCCTCACAATCTCTGCTGGCCTGGCTATGAGATTCTGTCTCATTAATGGTCCTTGAGCTCAGCACCTCTCTCCTCTGCCGAGACCCTCGGTGCGTACTTAATTTCTGCAATGAGCACTTTCAGCTTCATTAGCTCCATTATCCATTCTGTGCACAGTGTAAAGTCTATCGGTGATACAACCTGAAATTCATCTCACACTCTCCAACTAACCTTGGGCTCTGCTTACTGCCTCATCCAATGTCTGCTGCGTCTTACCATGACATTTCACATTTTTTAATGCTACATATATCTATCTTAAAGAAAAAAATAATTAAAACAAGTCTGGATAGGTTTTTGATACGAGCTTCAAAGAATATCTGAAATCACCTCCTTCCTCATCCAGATTACGTAAATGCAGCACACACCTTAGCTTGCATTTAAATACACTCCGACTGTGTTTAAATGAGACTGCTACAAGCTCAGCTCCTGAGAAACACAGCCAGAAGTCCCTGGAAGCAGCTATGGCAGGGCAGGCATGAAGAAGCGTAACCAACGTTTACAGTGGCCAATTGTTATAGTGAAAACAAGTCTGCCAGATTATGTGTCACTGTGGAGGGATATCAGTGTCTGATCTAAGTAAGGACAGGGCACAAGGGTACCTGGAGCCTTGTCAAACTCAATGCTCTTATATAGTAGGTTGAATAACAGAACAATGTTTACATTTCCCCTTGTGCCCTAAGTAGTGTGGAAGCTGGACACCTGAAAAGCATGAATGATTTTTAAAGCAGAGCCAGTGTCGGCTCTGTATCCCTAAAGCCTTGACTGTTCCTTATTAGTATTCAAGCTAATAAAGAAAACTAATAAAAACAACATAAAGTTATTGCTGTTTCTGAATCTGGACATTCAGTAAAGACAATATAAATATTGAAAAATTCAGGGCTAGCTCATACTGTGAGTACATCAGATAGTGAATACAGCAACTGAAAATGCAGTCATTCAGCTGAAAACCAGATGAGTTCCAGACAAGAAAGAGGTTGTTTTTTTTAGTTTCTTCCATATTGACACGTTTAGAGAATTTATTGAACTTAGAAAACTTATTGAAAGTTCTCTATATATAATAAAAACCAATATCCATAGTTAATGGTAAAACAACCTCCAAAAAACATAAATCGAAGAATGTAGGAAACAAACAGCCTATGTGAGCAGGAGAGCAATAAACGTTGTTAGAGGATGCTCTGTAACAAAAGCACTAGAAATACTGGGTGAAGATAGTAAAATCTTCAGACCTTTAATCAATAGGATGAGAGACCATGATTGAATTTGTCCCCTCGACCAGTGAAAGATGGGATGACTTGTCCAATACCTTTATCATTTCTCCTTACTGTCACCCTCTAGCTCCAATCATAGAATCATAGAATCATAGAATAACCAGGTTGGAAGAGATTCACTGGATCATCAAGTCCAACCATTCTTATCAATCACTAAACCATGCCCCTTAGCACTTCGTCCACTTGTGCCTTAAACACCTCCAGGGAAGGTGAATCAACCACCTCCCTGGGTAGCCTGTTCCAATGCCCAATGACCCTTTCTGTGAAAATTTTTTTCCTAATGTCCAACCTAAATCTCCCCTGGTGGAGCTTGAGGCCATTCCCTCTTGTCCTGTCCCCTGTCACTTGGGAGAAGAGGCCAGCTCCCTCCTCTCCACAACCTCCTTTCAGGTAGTTGTAGAGAGTAATGAGGTCTCCTCTCAGCCTCTTCTTCTCCAGGCTAAACAACCCCAGTTCTCTCAGCCGCTCCTCATAAAGCCTGTTTTCCAGCCCCTTCACCAGCTTCATTGCTCTTCTCTGGACTCGCTCCAGAGCCTCAACATCCTTCTTATGATGAGGGGCCCAGAACTGCACACAGTATTCAAGGAGCAGCCTCACCAGTGCTGAGTACAGAGGGAGACTCACCTCCCTGGACCTGCTGGCCATGCTGTTTCTGATCCAAGCCAAGATGCCATTGGCCTTCTTGGCCACGTAGGCACACTCCTCACAGAACAGACACATAGGATGCACACAGCCTTGTGTCAAGAGCAACACCCCCCACCCACTCCCCAAACCCACTTAAATGATGACGTTTCCCTAAGCAGAACCCACTGAGCTGAAGGTAGAAAGAATTTTTTCCTCTAGAAACTGATTTTATACTCATGTCTGCTGCAGTCACCTGATATGTCAGAGCCCTGAACTTATCTCACAGCACAATCAAGGTGAGCTCTCCATGTGCTGCACTCGAGACTTATTTGATGCAATCTAACAAGGTCTCCTTCTAGCTTTGGTCACCACAAAACTCATTTGGTTCAGTTCAGTTCAGTTCCTCACCCTGATAACCAGCACGGTTGTGCCAAATGTGGTTACAAATGCTGTGGTATGGATGATTCAGACACTCCGACAGCTATCAAACAGCCACAATTTTCCATCACTGTCAAATCAGGATGACTGCTTCATGGTGTGAAAATCTATTTTACAATTGCTAGCCTGGATCCCAACGCACTTCAGAAGCCAAATTGGTAGTTTCAAAATACAACTTCATCAGCCTTTTCTAAACTCACATTCTCTCCAGAACAGTGAGTACTAATCCAGTTTGAATTGGACCATTTTATCTCATCCCATGCTCATATGATTGTCAGTCCATCAAACACTTATCTGTAAGCTAATTTCTTGCAGATGATCACAATTGCTATAAAACAGTATTTAGAAACATTCTAATATTTGAATAGAACTTTTCTTTGTTCTTATATCCACTACATGTTTGAGAAAGATCTTGGAGTTTACCAGTGCTTGGTGAGAAAAACAGCAAAATAAAAGAGAAAGAATAATGGGATGATGATGACTAGAAACGTATGGTCTGAATTTGGAACCAATTTAAATACAAGAAGACAATTTGCAGTGTGGTGGTATACAAAAACACAGAGAAATGACTGTGACTCAGGTGCATATTTGAATATAGAAAAGAGTTTTGTGGCTATTTTTCTTTTTGTGCAGACAAACTCTGACCAAGTTGCTAGATCTGCTAAAGTTGTGGTAAAGATAGGCTGCATCTGCTTGGTAATTTCTCAGGAGAAATTGGGCAACCACTGTGCTGACCCACATCACACTGCAGACACAGCCAGCAACAAAACTCCTTGACCTTGTGCCTCTAAACTCCTCCCTTTGTTTGACCTATTTCTAGGTGACATCTTAACGTAGCAGTAATTGGCAAAAGAGCCAACATGAATCTACACTTCAACCAGGAGCTTTACTACGATGGAATAATTTTAGTTGTTGCACTAGATGATCCAGTTGGACTAGATGACTATTGTTGGTCCGGTCCAACTGAAAATATCCTATCCTATCCTATCCAAACCATAGAGGAACTAGGTGTGGTTCCACTTCACTCAGGTTAGCTCTGCTTTGTTGTACTTTGAAGGCTCAAGAGTTTTTATGGTGCTGCATTTTAAGGTATTTGGTGACTGGTGACAAGACCTACACCTCAGGTGTAGTCACTGCCAGGCTTTCATGAATCAGATTATTATCGTTAACAGTTTGTCACTTGCTCCACAGGAGGCAGGGAATTCAGGTTGAATTTTGCTATTAAAAACTATAAGATGTTTTACAAAATAAAATTGCCTGAAAGAGAATTGTGACTTCAGGGATGCTGATTTCCAATCCCTTACAAGAATCTCATTTCAAAGTGGATTCACCTAGAGTAGTGCCTCATGAAAGACTGAACTTGTAAATCTCCCATGCAGAAACTGAGGCATGTTAAAATATTTTTTTTAAATGGTGTCTGAAGAGCACACAAACATGTAGGAGACACACAGAGAGCAGCTGCACAAGATCCTGATGGTTCTCATGACCATTGCTAGGTTCACTTGTTCTTTTTCTCCTTGGTATGTCCATATTTAAAAAAAAAAAAAAAAAATGAACAATGGGAAACAGGCCAAGCACAAGACTAGAGAACCTTATAAAACCAGTCTTCCCTATTAAGCAACTGGGATGATTTTCACTTAAAAGACGAAGTATATTGTACAATGTGTTTACCTATACATCCTCATTCCTGATAGAAACCTTAGATTGCCTTTGTCACTTTAGCACATGAGCATGAAGCCAAATGAAACACATGTTTACAACTATAATGAGGATTAGCTTTGCACTAAAAAAGTTGAACTAGAGTCAAAATTAGATGGTGACATGGGTATTTGCCAACAGCATTAAATGAGAAATAGTGGAGTATGAGGTTTCTGGAATGAATAGAAAACGTATTGTTTAGAGACCTTTTTGGCCAAGTATCAACATATGCCAATACTTAAGACTTCTTGTTCTTATTTACTTACCCCGACAATAAAACAATTGTTGTTTTGTGCCAAAAGCCTGACAGACTGGTCCTGTACCTTAAGAAATACAGATTGGATATTATTTCTCTTGTATAAGTTTCAACCAAAAAAAGATGCAAAGTAAATGAGTCCAGAGGAAAGGAAATAAATGAAGGAGGTAATTGATTTTAATAACATATAGCATCAACACATATAAAGAAAATACATGAAACAGGGAAAAAAGCACATTCCCATCTCAGAAGACCAAGCAGTGTTTGTAGCTTAAACCAGCCCTGGGCAGAGGTTATCACTGAAGCCTCAACAACAGCAATGATTGATCTTTCCCCAGTGCCCTCTGTCAGCACGAGCCCAGAGTGGTGAGGTAATCCACCATCATCCCCATTACAAAACCAAGTGAACTGATGAATTAAAACCCTAGGAAACATTCTCAGAACCAGAGAACTTGAAACATATTTTGTTAAAACATTCAGCCTCTTTCCTGGTCTAACTGCTTCTCTCCATGGTATTGCCTGCTGCCAGGCCACCCTTGTGTTCAAAATGAACTCATTCCTTGCAGTATTTCACACCTAGGAGCGTGCCTCTGTCCCTGTGCCATAATGCTACAGCTGGAAGAGATAGAGACCCAAGCCAGAGCTCACAAGGTTTTTAAAATAGATATTGCTAGTAAAGACATCAGGAAAGACATTAAATTTTGGAATTATTTTCCCCAACCCTCTTTACTACCCACAGCCCAAGTCAGATTTGCTTATCTGGTCTTCAGGTGGCTTTTGCATGGATGTGACATGTGTGGGACTGGATTGGGCTGACATTCTATGTGGAATATGGGGGATCCTGCTATTTACATCAGAAAAAAATTCAGCTTTGTTAACCTCTAGGGGAAAACAGACAAAACTCAGAGTTTTGTTGTGTTGTATCCAGTCTAGTGCTTTGAAAAACTGCTTACGATATTGAAAGAAACAAAAAATGACCTATTTCTCTAACTTGCAGAGACGGATTATAGCTTAATTCATTCATGTTTTCAATTGAACCATCAGTAATGGGTCCTGTGGGAATGGATGTAGAAAAAGCATCATTAATTATTACTTCACTTGCTCTTAAAATCATCTTGAAAATTCTCTAGTGGAATATACCTGACAGAAAACAAAAAGTGTTCTATGAAAATGTCAGTATGGACAATTGTCCAAGGGAAAAACAGGCAAGGTCCCAGTAGAGCCCAGTCTGCCACACGATCAGATCATCTCCTACACAGTCTTATGAGGAGGATGGGAAGCAAAGAACCTGCGAGTCTCAGCTCCAAAGCTCCTGACTTATGCTGGAGTACCTGAGCCTAGTTTGAATGGGAAAGCAAACTATGGGCCACATATGATCAGCACTTAGGACCTTCCCTCTCCATGGAAGGTGACATCAGCACTATAGGCCCTGCAAATCAAACCATTGCAACACCTGCGAGTCCTGGATCTTTGTGGACAACACTTCTTTCAGTCTTATGAACTGAGGAAACCCTATCTGATGTCAGAAGGACCAGCTCTGTAACTTACAGCACCTGGATCCTGAAGACAGAGAGAATAAATGAGTTCCTGAAGTAATATTGTGTAGCTTTGCCAGTTCTCTCATCTGTAGACTCATAGGCCAGTTTCTTGTCCTCTGAGAGGGGATGATCTCACACCAGCAGCCCCCTCACTTCCCTCTCAGAAGACACAGCAAGGCAGGAAATAAGGCTTTTGTCTCTATTTGATAACTCACAGCAAGAGAAAATATGAAAAGTTCATGTTTTATCACAAACAAAGTATACTCTCAGTGAAGTTTGTGTGAGATACAAGTAATTGCCAATCAAATATCCGAGATTAATGAAAGAAAGATTTATCTCTAAGAATATGTATTCATAAGGAAAAATGTCAGTCTGGGTAGGTCTGTGAAGAGAGATGTCATGTCTAGGTATCATTATCATGATGGTACATGGCCAGTTGCCTACAAGAGCCTGTAGCTTTTCAGTGACATAGTCTAAAAGCTCATGCCAGGACTGAGTCCCTTAACCTAGAAGTCTGCATGAATAAAAGGAGAAGGAAAGTATCTTCATCACTTTATATACCAAGAGTGGTGACACCTGAAGCGGTATATGATTTGTGCCATTTAGCCAGTATCTCCTAAATTGAATCCAATAGTCACAAGGGCACTCACCCTGCTGCTCTGCCTATCACACTGCTCGCTCTCCATGACTGTGATACAGAAAGGTTACCCTGCACAGTCTTCCACTGATGGCACCCTTGGCACACATTGTCCTCTCATCCCTTTAACACCAAACCACCACACTTGGTGTGAAGAACAGGCAGAGGAGGATAAACCTACCTTTCAGTTGGTGCCTTGCCAAGAGGGTGATTTAGCTGTAGCAATTTTGATAGCCAGGTCCAGACCCTTGAAGTCTATGTACTACAATATCTACAGTATCCACACAAAGATATAATGTGTCTATAGGACCTCTATGCGCTCATCTCTTCCCTTATGTGAGCTGGCCTTCCAAACCTTAAGAACAAATGAATACAGGTGCCAATTACTTTCCACCTGCACTCTGGACTACCATCCTGCAAAGGTTTTTGTTCTGGCAACATGAAGCAACATATGTTAGCATTAACTTTTCTGCTGTTTTTTTTTTATCTAGCTATAAACAGATCCATTGACTCTCCCCCTTTTTAATTTTGTAGAAATAAATGCTTTCCTGGACAGTCAGAGTTCATTACTGAGACAGAGCACAGCTCCCCTTCTCCTGCCCGCAAGAGCTGGAGTGAGGAAGCTCACATGGCACGCAGACCACCCATCTTTGATTGTAGTGGGTGGGGAAAATTCTCCCATATTCTGTATTTTTTGAGACACTTAAGATCATTTTTCTTAGGAGGATTTTTTTAATGTATCTTCTGTATCATAAAACCTGTTTATTGTTATTTCCCTGAGCCATTTTTATTACAGAGATCCTTTTACTGAGTTTTATATTAAAGATTCTAACAAAGGCAAATAAAATTACATCTATAACTAAGTGCATACTGTTACAAGCTTGCAACCATCCCCATGCCAAGAAAAGGCTTTGCATAGTAAAGATACTATAATAGAGGCAGGATTTGCAGGAAGGCTCAATATTCACAGTCAGGACCGAGTTCATGTAGGAGCTCAGTTGCCAATTAGGCAGATGATTTCAACCCAAGTAAACGTAGTGTCAGTCTCTGCTTTGGTTAGATCCGATCATCTTGTGGTCGGCATCACTTAGGTGCGAGCTTTCAATTCCTGTACTATGCCTAAAGGGAAATACTCCTCAGCGTAAGACCAGGGCATGGGTAGTTGTGTTCAAACCCAATGGTTATCGAGACTATGAAGGATGAGGACGTTTCAGCTTGCTGGGCAACATACAGTTAAACGAGAGGTGAGTTTCAATAAAGCAACACAGTACCCAAAGAGGCCAGGTGAAATGAGCCCAGGTCCACAGCACCTCACCCATGCAGCTCCCAGATTTATTTTAAAGGGGATTCCAGAGAATTGCCTGCAGTATTTGCATTCTGCATGTCCATGTAGCAGCAACAAGCAATGAGGAGGGTCACCCCCAGTAAGGTGGTTTTAGTTGTGGCTTGGGGTTTTTTATTTTTGTTTAGAGAGTTTGGGGGATTTTAAAACTTTTTTCCTTCAACATCTTCACAGCAGTGTCAAATACTCAGCTACAACAGCGAAAGGAAGGCAGAGCGCTACTCATACCAAAACCCTTCCCAGGTAGGAACAAGCCCTGGGAGGCTTGACCTTCAAAGAAGCTACTTTGTCCTCCAAGAGCTGCTCTCCTCCCACATGTGTGCATCCTCTGCTTGGCTTTGGCAGCCTCCAGAGTACCCCAACTAATCTTGTTTCACTGACACTAGGTCAGAGCACAAGCTTCCCAAAAAACGTAATTGCCTGGAAAACCCAATATTCCTGCAGCTGGGTCTCCAGGAGGGGTTTTCACACACCCTCTGGTCTTGCAGCAGGGGACGAGGACATGGGACCAGAGGAGGTGATTACACAGCTTCTCTTCCTACTCAATTAACTCAGTGAGCCTGGAGGAAAGCTTACCATCTGCACAGCCCGTGAGTCACCTTGGGACTCAAGCAGTTTACTGTATATATCAGTCAACAGAAATAAACAACAAATCCCTAGGCATTAAAAGCCTTTCTAATTATTTTATCCTCCCTCCCCCAAAATTTGGTTACAGATCTCTAATTATAATTTTCTCGAGAATTTTTAAAATATTTAACTGTGGTTTCTGTAAACATGAAAATAAATTACTACATCTAAATATTAGTTCTCAACAGTTACTAATGACTCTCAGTGGGTTGCTTTTCTTTAACTGAGACAGAAAGAAAAAGGATGTAGATTTTCTTCGTCCCTCTTGCTCATCCTAGAGGGGAGTGGGGTTTGAAAAAATTTTTGTAATCACCACTGGATGCTTTCTAGCTGATGACTTTTGACAGTGTTATTAAGTAAACTGAAGGGGAAAATTAATTTACAAGATGATGCATTGCAAAGCCATGAGAAAGAAAAGCTTAAGTTTTTATTCCAGAAAATGAAGAGGCAGTAAATGTGATTAAGACACTAAGACAGACACTGTACCACCCACCAGTTCTCCTTCTAAAGATTCCCGGCTGAGGGGCAGACAGAGCTGTAATGGGAAAATTTTAAAGGTTGGGTTTGGATGAGCAACACAACGTGTGTGAGCATCCTCGAGGCTTATCCAGACTATGTGAGTTTCCTGGATCAAACTCTTGGGTTGCAAGGTTTACAAGGACATGCCAAGTTATCACATATTCACAGCTTCTCATCCAGGTAAAAAAAACGTCCCAAGAGTATCATCTGTTCCAATATTGCCCTGTTATGGCCATGGAGTATCAGTCTGTAGGTATGCACGACTGAGAAAGTAGGAAGCAGTAGGCAAACAGCCCTTCCCTGGGCTGCAGTTACATCTCGTGAAGTTTGATTTCTCAATGTCAATTAAAATAGTCCCTTAAAAGGGTGAATCAGGAGCTGAGAATGCTATCAGGAACAGAAAACTACTGCCAATCCTGGGTCTCCTTTGACATAGCCACCAGAGGAAACTTTCTGTACCATGCATGATTTAAGGCTGGTCTCACAAGGCCATGTCATGGGTGAGAACCCAGCTCAGATGTGAGTGCAAAGCATCCTCTCCTTAAACATCCCCTCCCCTCTTGGTTTACAACATCCCTCTGGCCCATCAGCACAGCTCTGTGCATGGCCATGCTCTGAATCAACCGATGTCCCTCCACAATGAGCCTGCAAAGACACCCCAATTTATGAATACCTTCCACAGCTTTGTTTTTTAAAGCTAGATCAGCTCCCTGGTCAGGGCCATAATGCTACACACCAGCCAAGGAATGGAGGCTGCAGCTGGGGAGCAAGAGCAGACAGAGGGGAGGCAGAGGCATTAGCGTGACAAGCTGCATCTGCCACCAAAGTGGACAAGAAACTGCCAGACAACACAGAAAGGGACCCAGAGCAGAAACCCTGTGTGGGATAGAGCATCCTGGGGTCTTTAGATGGGTATGTTGATCAAACCCAAAGCTTCACAGACAGGGAGAACAAGGACCTTCTAGGCCAGCTGAGCTGTCATGTCAGAGCATGGAGGCTGCTCACCCATGGAAACACATCCATTACAGAACTACTGTATTTCCTCCTCCTCTGTGAAGCAGGTCAGGGAAGGGGATTTTTTTCTTTTTAAAGCAGTGACATTTTGCATTTGGCTCTTATGCCAAGGCTCAGCTGGTTTGTAATGAATTTGCCTGGCCCAAAGAAACCACAGCCCTTACTGGGGCTGAAAAATGTATGGAGTGTACTCAGTGATGGAGCCGACAGTAAAAACCCTTCTGCGCAATTACAAGCTAAGCCATAGCCCCAAGCTATCCGGCCTCTTCTACCAGCCCTCTCCAAACAGAGGCAAGGAGATGTGGTTCCCACCCAAAACAGCTGCCAGGCTCCAGCTGGGCAGAACACAAGGAAAGCACAAACCACATATACAGCTATATTAACCATGCATTCATGGACACACACTAATAATAGAGCCCAGAAACTGCTCCCAGGTTACTCATCTTGCACATCAAGCCAGTCCTCATGGTTTCCATAGGCATTGGGGAGAGGTGGGTGTCTTTCTTGGTTTCATAACAGTGCTGCACGCTGATGTGTAATAAATAAAGATGAAATGGAAATAGTCCAACCCATTCCTCTTTGAGCAGAGTTCAAGGAAAATATTGCAGCTAGAGACTATAAGCAGACCCAATAAATTTGTTCCCCCACCCCATTCCCCTTTTGTTATTAGGGTGTGACTAAGACTTTGCAGCATCAACTTTAGGTCTTAGTTAGAGATTTTTACTGCAAGATCAAGGGATATTTTAAAATAATGTTAAAAATCATACAATCATGCAATAGTTTGGGTTGGAAGGGACCTTAAAGATCATCCATTTCCACTTCCCACTAGATCAGGCTGCCCAAGGCCCATCCAACCTGGCCTTAAACATCTCCAGGGATGGGGCAACCACAACTTCCTAAGGCAACCTGTGCCAGCACCTTACCATTCTCATTGTGAAGAAATTCCTCCTTACGTCTAGTCTATATCTGCCCCTCTCCAGTTTATACCCATTGCCTCTAGTCCTATCACAGCAAGACTTTGTAAACAGTCCCTCCCCAGCTTTCTTGTAGCTCTTTCAGGTACTGGAAGGTCAGTGTAAGGTCTCCTTGGACCCTTCTCTTCTCCAGGCTGAACAACCCCAACTCTCTGAGCCTCTAAAATGTAATGGGAAGTTGCGGCATGCATGTAGAGGTAATGCAAACCTGTGAATCAGGCAAGCTGAAACATGTGGGCATGGGCCCAGAATTTTTCCTTTATCTTAAGCCTCAGATTTCTCTGGTGTTTTATTATCTCCTGTGGACATTGTACCAAGTGAAGGCAGAATGGGGGTTAATAGACTGCATGCATCTATCTTCAAATACTTACATCCATAGATTGCTTGACTTGGAGTCAAAAATGGAGAAAGTAGGGCTGTACTATTTATGAGGAAAACCTTATTGCCTGGGCTACTGCTTAAGACATTATTGTCTGACCGTGCTCTCTACCCAGCACTCGCTTCAGACGACTGAACTTGACCTATCCACCCATCATAAATTAAATTCTTTGATCTCATCTGTAACAACACAGAGCTTTAATAACAATAGATCAAACTGTGGCAGGGACAATATGCTTATTCTTTACCAACCCACTTTTAATTAGTAAACAGCACAGGGGAAGAATCTACCTTTGCAGAACAAAAAGGGAAAGAAAAAGCATTTAGTACTTGAAAGAAATAGCTGATAAAGAGCAGAGGCATCTTTCAGAGCTCTACATCATTGTTCCGTTCATCTGAAAAACCACATCATCCCCAAACCATTAAAACCATGATGAATTTCACATTGTAAGAAATTGCTGTGAAAGCAAACATCAAAAGGATCTGGGGAGAAAGAAGGAGATCAGGTGGGAGAGAAATAGCACGATGACTTTTATCAACTGTTCATACAAAAACATCTTACCGATTATCTGCCTATAACCTTGTTTGGGCTGCACTGGTCCCCGTGGTTTGTACAGTAAGCCTGGTTGCGGCTGAGTCAGGCTCCCATGCCTCACAGGGGAGTTTAATGCTTGCAAAGCAGCTGGGAAAAAACACACGGCTCCCACCATCCTCTTTTATTTTTTGTTTGCACAGGGTGGATTTACTATTGCAGAGATCATTGCAGGCTTCCCTTGAAACTAAATAGTTGGTGCATCATTTCCAGGTGAGCTTACCTGTTGCTTAGCAGCATGGCTTCTTCCAGGCAAACATAAATACTTTAAATGAAGTTTTCACATTGGCAGTGGCACTCATCAAGGCTGGGATTTTCTGTGGCTGTGTCTTAGGTTGCTTTATGCCAAAGTAGGAACAAATTCCAAGTAAAGCTGCTTTTACTGGAGCACCCGTGTTGTCTTTCTCCCTGCCCACTCCCTGGTGCTACACAACACAGAGTAAGGACAGCTCGAATGGTCCTCTAGTGGGATGCTAACACACACCTCTCCCCTCTCCCTAGCCCACTGCTTTCACAAACCCCTCAGGTACTTTGCAGACCACAAACTGCAGAAAATATCACTGGGAAAAAATGAATGTAAACTGATGTAGATGGTGTGATCATGTCAGTCTCATTTCCTCAGGAGAGCAGGCTAAACCCCCAACACTGCTTTTTAAAACCCGCCTGACACAGGAGGAAGAAAAGCCAAAACCAACCCAAAACATGTTTGTGGTGTCACTACTTCCCAAGAAAACAAGCCCAGCCAGCTGCGGACTGTGAGCCGGAAGCAAGTCCGTGGACAGGGATATTTCACTAAATCTCTTTGGGCATTTAACACCTTGAGTAGCTCATCAGGACAGCAATGTCCTTGCTGTGGGCTAGAAAATATCACGACGCTCCATATATTCTCAGCCAGGGTTGATGTTAAACCAAACATCTGCTGGGCCAAGGCACTGAGGTTCCATCAGCTCTGTGTGTCTGGTTGTAAACAGCTAGCTAGTACCTTAAAAAATAGCAACAATCCAACTTTTAAAGATTAATTCAACTAAAAAATGAAACTCACAAGTAGTGAATAAGCAAGTCGACTGCACTGTCTGTCTGTGTACTTGAGTTATTTTACTGACTAGGCATACTCAAACCCCCACATTTCATTTACCACTGAACTGCAGCCCCTCTGCAGTGCAAGGCTGCAGAAAGAGCAAAGAAAACTGGGTTTCAGCTGAAAGTATGGGATGAGTTTCATGTAGGAAAAGTCTTAATAAGCAAACTGGAATTCAGTCTGGACACCAGGTCAAATACTCAGGCTTTTATCAAATGGCAAGTGATCCTTAATGACTACAAGTGGACAAACTGGCCTCATTTTTATCTGCCAGCTGCCTGTTTCACAGACAGAAGACACAAAGGGTGTAACCAACTCTACTACATGTGATGTGGAATGAGAACCAACACCCAGGCAGGCTCCAGGTACAGTTCCTAAAACATAAATATTTACCTTTCCTTCCTGTGTTTTAAATGTTCATTCTTGTAAAGATATTTCATTTTCACAAGACATACAAATGTCAAAACAATGATAGATTTCATTAAGAGGACAAAGACAACTGAGAACACAACCATGGTTATTTCTTTAGATGAGTTTTCAGTTGTTACTTTAGAAGTTAAAAATTAAACAAATATGGCAAAGTTTGAGATCTCTGTGAGCTCTGACACAGGATGAAATCCTGTCCATACTGAATCAATAACTGGCATGAAGTCAGCATTTGTATGGCACACATACGTACATGTAAGCCTTAAGACACAGAAAATTGTGCAGCCACAACACTCAGGATTAACACGAATCTGAAAACAGCAGAACCCACCCAGAGCACTGGAAGGACTCAGCTTTTGGGTTGTTTGCAACTGGAAGGATAAAAAGGGGAAACCCACCACCGCTTTTAAAACCACAGTCACAACTTGCATCCATTAATTACTGATAGAGCTATAGCTGCCAGGCAATTTTGAAAACCCGAAGTAGAAATCTGGAAGGAGAGAGACTCAATTCTCCTTCCATCACCACTGTGGATGGTGCTGAGGTCACACAGCAGAAGTCTATTTTGTTCTGCAATGGAATAATAGACGGTTTTGCCACCTACCACTACTCGCCGCCTTGTCAAAGCGTGTGTGGTCCAGAGTTGGGTCATGCAACCAGCCAGAGCCCTCGAACTCCATTTCCAGTTCACATCACTCTAATAGGCCCTCAGCTGGCCTGAGAAATTCCCAAACATCTCTTTCTACAAACAAGGAATTGGGTTTCTTTTGTCTTGCAATCAGGGGAGACAAATTCTCCCCTTAACCACAGTTTAATTTATTCCTTTTGGTTGTTATTGCCTCCACCTAGTGCAGCTGTCTAGACTGGGGTGGTAGTTCCTGGTTTTTTTTCCCCTTTTTCTCTTTAGTTTGGGATTTTTTGAAAGTTGCCTTTGCTTCTTTCCAAAACAAGTTTATTTTTAGTGTCACTTTTTCCATTGGCAAGATATTATGGTCGAGAGAGCTGCTCTCAGAGGAACTGCTCTGCTTTCAGTATGAAAATGAAAAAAATCTGCCTAGTTGGAGGGCAGGCATAAGAGAAGGCAGCCGAGGTAATGGTGAGATGGTCCAAGAGAACACAGTCCTTTGCATGTCAATGAAGTTTGGCCACCAGCATTGTTGGCAGTGTACGCTGCCATTTGGAAGAACACAAGTCCATTTTGAACCCAAACATGCTTAACCAAGAAGGGTTATGGTATCTTCTGACATCCTCTTGGACTAATCCTCTCCTCCCTGGATGGAGTTCCATGTAGAAGGATGCCAACAGGACTTGCACCTGCCCAAGCCATGACATTCTAAACTCTTCTCCTGTTGGCTTCCAAGAACAACTAAATGCTTGTCAATGAGCCTCCCGAGAGTTTTATACAATGGTTAGCCTTGCCTCAAGAACCTTAAACTGTCACTAAATGGGGGGGACCCATAGACACAGCTTAATTTTTCGCTTTTCTTTTGTTTACTGGTCTACAACCTCCTGGCTGCCTCTTTGGTGTGCTTGCTTGCTCCCGCTCTTTCAGATCAGTATTTACCTTGCTCTTTCTCCAAAGTACTGAGCCCCTCCAATCCTCCCACTATTTTGCTGGTGTGTGTTTTCAGAAAACTTCAGCTGAGAAAGCGACAGCAGAATTCAGTCCTGAGTCCCCTTCTCAACTCAGAGTTTAATCCCACAGCAATGATCACCTCCATTAGGTTACCATCTTGCAAAGAGTAAGTGCTCAAAGGTCCAACATTATTTTTGTAAAGGGAAAGGTGGACTTAAAAATAGTCTGATAAAATTAAAATTGGTCTTTTATATTTTCAATGCCACTTTTCAGCATTCACAGTCCCCAAAGCAAAGGTTTCCTTGCTCCCAGCATCAGCCCAGCTTGACATTTAGCACAATGCAGCCCAAACACAGCAATGCCAAGAGGAGAGAAGGAAAGAAAATGATATATTTTAAAGCAAATCCTGCAGGCTTTTAGATTGAGAGCAAAGAGGTGGGGGAGGGCATGAAAACACACACATACACAAAACCCCAGAATTAAGCAAGCGAGACCATTCCAGTTGAGCTGTTTCGGCCATTGTCTTACAACAACTTTAAACCCAATTGCTTCTTTTTAATGAGGTATTTTCTTCCTCTTAACCACCCAAATCTAATCCATGATGTTAGTCCAACTCAGAGAACTTAAAATCAGAACATTGGGGCCTTTTTTAATCCTCTTAACTTGCCAAAGGTTTTCTGATCACACACCTCTTCCTTCCTACTTAAGACTAGTTTTTTTCCACCACCCTTTGTCTTCTGTTTACAGCTGTTAAAAATTAGGATCCAAGCAGTAAAATCTCTACATAACAAGTGAGCATTTAGAGAAGGTTTGCAAGTTTCATTGAAGGGAACTAGGCATATTTTCTTAATTATTTCATCAAATCATATATATCCAGCATGGGCTCAGATACTCAGCATTTCTTGAAAGACATTCTTTAATCAATAGTCTTTGGCTCTGCTGAATAACTACCTTCAAAAGAGAAATCCTGTCTCATGCTACGAAGACTGTGCACCTCTCACGTGACATTGTAGGTCAATAAAGTGATTGTGGTGGGACAGGATCTCGTGTGAAGCACAGAAATCCCTATCCTACACCTCTTCTGGCTTCCTGAAACCCAGCACCTCAAGAGAGAACAAAGGGCTTGACCATTGCTATAGTTTGGCCATTCCAGGGATAACTGGACTTCTTATATGAAGAAGGTGGAAAAGTTCCAATCAAGCACTGACTGATTTCAGAGTTCAAACCAGAAGAATAGAAATACATCCAAGATCTACTCTCTTCCTAAACTTGGATCTTCATCAGATCATGGCTAGACTAGCACAGAAGACTGACACTACTGAGTATCTAAAAGATACCCTGCTATGAAGACATGGGAGCCATACTGGAGTGAAAACAGCACATCAAGCACAAAGGATCTTCTGTCCTTTGTGAACTTCAGTGACCAGAGAGGGCAGCAGGCAACCTCAAGTGATTTTCCAAGCCTGGACGCTTTCAGATTTTCCTTGAAACTTGTGAACAGTAAGAGCTGCTGGCCGACCACTGGCTCCTGAAGTAATTTCTTACTGAAGACTACATTGAAGAAGCAAGCACACATTGGAAAACTTTCCTATCACATCAGCAATACATTCTGACAGCATTAGCTACTTTCAAGATTAACTGTGTGATAGAGATTAGGAAGTGTGCTGAGCAATGCAAAAGCCATGAGTAAGCAATTGTCCTAGGGACAATCCCCATCACATCCTGGTCAAAATTATGTTTTAAAACAAAACCAACAACAACAGACTTCCTTCCTGCTTCTCACTGCATAGGTCTTCTTGGAGGTATGGGGTTTACCAAGCGGGCCACTGAGCTGAGATGAACTAGAAACCAAGCAAAGGACTTGAACCAGAACATGACCTGGCGCATATCCCGAGTTCCTTTTGAGTTTGGTTAACATTCCCCACCCATAATTTTTCATATGCATGTGCCACATCACTTCCTGGTTCTGATTTGCCTGCTATTTGCCCCACGGGTAGGGTGTTACCCATCAAGACTCAAAAAACAGCAAGTAACCCCTCCTCCCCCTGCTCATAAACCCCACACCCATCTCTGAGGGATCCAAGCATCCCTAGCAGGAAGGAATCCAAGGATTCTTTATGCACATAAGAATGTCCCCTTGCCACATCATAATCCTGTTTGCTACCAGTGCCACACACTGATGGTCTAGGTCAAACTCCAGATGTTAATAAACCTCAGTAACAACTGCTCAGAGAAAATGCAGATAATTGGTCTCATACTCACTATTAGAAGAAAAAAAAACCCAACAAAACACATGACAAAAGAAAATGTGCATTAAAATGAATGAATATTGGTGCTTTTAACATTCTTTTCTAAAAGCTGATTCTAGTTCTATGGCTGCAGCTTTAAGGCAGATGCACATCTGATATAACCTGCCAACCTCCATGGGTCCAACCCTGCAGCACTTCTTTCCTCCTTTGCTGAGACTAATTGTGCCAGAGGGCCTGGGATGCAAAAACATAGAGGGTTAGTTAATGGGAACCAAGTTGTTTCCCTACGCTGTTTCAGTTTTGGAGAAACGTGGATGAAAATGGCCTCACCATGGCCAGGTGACTGTAAAACAGCTTTCTTCCATTTCCCCCCAGCATTCAGAAAGTGCTTAGGTTGCTGTTATAAGTGCATTAATATTTGGTTTGTTTTCATCATTCGTTTCACCAACTTTGCTGCAACTGTGTGTTACATAAATATGCTCAGAGAGATCATTGAATGGTTTGAAAGGGACCTCCAGGTCCATCCAGTCCCAACCCTGCTGCCACGGGCAGGGACACCACCCACTGGACCAGGTTGCTCCAAGCTCCATCCAACAGCTCCAGGGATGGGGCAGCCACACATTCCCTGGGCAACCTGGGCCAGTGCCTCCCCACCCTCACAGCAAAATATTTCTTCCTAATATCTTATCTAAATCTTCCCTCTTTCAGCTTAAAACCAGCCCTCCACATCCTGTCCCTGCACTCCCTGAGAAAGAGCCCCTTCCCAGCTTTCCTGGAGTTCTTTCAGTAATGGAAGGCTCCTATAATGTCTCTCCAGAGCCTTCTCTTCTCTAAGCTGAACAAACTCAACTTTCTCAGTCTGAGCAACAGGCAGAAAGAAGATAGCAATCTGGGATGACAGCTGTGCTAGCTGTAGGTGCATTATGTTTTGTCTTTGAATCATCATCGTTTCCATATATGCCCTTCAAATGTAGTTTCTAGGCAGACGTTTATATTTTGCCATTGGATTGGCTGGGGTTCTGAGAGGATCAGATATGGTCACGTTCTGCTGCTTGTGCAGATAATGCAAATCCCCAAAAGATAAGCGAGTTCAATCATTTGCAATAAGTCACAGGAATTACATACCAAACAAAGAGTTTTATGTTAAAAAAGGAATCAGAGTTGCCTGGGCTAAACTCTCCATTAACCACTGCAATTGGCAACTTTATTGATCAGTGTTATTTCCCAGGATATTTCAGTCTTTGCTTACTTCCAGTCATGAGTGATTCACATTATTGCTTTTCAGGAATTTGTTGTTAGCAAACTTGCTGCTTCAGTGCACATACTATATTAATACACAGCATCAGGGGCCCACTAGCTGCTCCAGCAGTGATATGAGCTGCAGAACACAAGTTAAGAAGTTTGGATTCATGTACCTGTGTGGGAGTCATCACATGCAAACACCTAAAAAACACAGTGTCTGTTTGACTACAGCTCTTGATTTCTGTGGTATGCAGAGTAATTCTGCTCAGGGAGCCCCTTCCCTGCAGCAGGAACTTCACTGGGCACCTGCAGGCAAAGGGAGCAGGTCACAGCATCACCAGTTTTGGTGATATTTCCACACAGGAATCCAGAAACAAAATTATCCTTTTTAGAGATATTTTCAAAGCTCTTCAGGGTAGAAAACAGCACTCTGGAGAGTTTGTTATCCTCCAGGGAAAGTGAGTAAAACTAATTTGCAAGGTTCCATACACACCCTGCCTTGCTTTCTGAGCAACACGCTCATTCAGGCTTCCTCTGTCTACCAGCACCTCAATCAAGGAGTCTACATCCCTCCTCACATCCCGAAAGCTACACATCACATGGATGCATACACCGAGCATTCAGCAGGCCACAACATGGCTAACACTGCCCTGCCCTGACACTTGGGCTTTCACCAAGTTTTCCCCAGTTCATGGATGTCCACCTTATGCCCTTCAGTCCATCCTGGCCAGCTTTCTCATTGTCTTTTACGTTGTAACAGACAAAGCTCCAAGTAGCACTTATTTATCATGCTATTTACAGGGAGGAAATTTATAAAACATTAAAAAAACATTACAAGGAAAACAAGTCTTTCCAAAAAATTCAGGACCAAAACTAGTTTTGCCAGAATTCACCTGCTTCATTTAAGAAACATGGTTTCTGCATGGCTCTGTACCAGTGAGAAAGGAAGAACTTGAAGATGGGTGAAGGGGTGTTGGTTGACAGCCAACTGAACATAAGCCAGCAGTGTGCTCAGGTGGCCAAGAAGGCCAATGGCATCTTGGCTTGGATCAGAAACAGCATGGCCAGCAGGTCCAGGGAGGTGAGTCTCCCTCTGTACTCAGCACTGGTGAGGCCGCTCCTTGAATACTATGTGCAGTTCTGGGCCCCTCACCACAAGAAGGATGTTGAGGCTCTGGAGTGAATCCAGAGAAGAGCAATGAAGCTGGTGAAGGGGCTGGAGAACAGGCCCTACGAGGAGTGGCTGAGAGAACTGGGGTTGTTTAGCCTGGAGAAGAGGAGGCTGAGAGGAGACCTCATTACTCTCTACAACTATCTGAAAGGAGGTTGTAGAGAGGAGGGAGCTGGCCTCTTCTCCCAAGTGACAGGGGACAGGACAAGAGGGAATGGCCTCAAGCTCCACCAGGGGAGATTTAGGTTGGACATTAGGAAAAAAATTTTCACAGAAAGGGTCATTGGGCATTGGAACAGGCTACCCAGGGAGGTGGTTGATTCACCTTCCCTGGAGGTGTTTAAGGCACAAGTGGACGAGGTGCTAAGGGGCATGGTTTAGTGATTGATAAGAATGGTTGGACTTGATGATCCAGTGAATCTCTTCCAACTTGGTTATTCTATGATTCTTTGAGAAGTGGTACTTTTACCTAGTGCACATACTTTGATGACTAGGACTTTCTCCAAGCTTTATTCTTTTCATTTAGCATCTGTGCCTGGTCTGCTTAGGTGAAACAGGCCTACCTTAAATAGGACAGTCAGATGCTGGAGCATGCAATAACTTCATTTACAAGGAGAAGAAGCAGATGGAGAAGAAGGGGAGAGGATGTGTGAAACCCTGAACTGGGTGGTTGTTACTCCAGCATTCTTCAAGAAATTGCCATGGTCTGTGTAGTGTGGGTAGTTTGGAAAAGTTGTGCTGTAAATATTTTCCCCAAGCACTTTTCAGGCTCAAGTTTTAGATTTTCAGAGGGACTTCTTATTAAAAAAAAAGTTTTTTTTGAAGGAAGATCATCGACTTAATGGAAAAAGTCTGAGATGCAAAAGCAGGGCTATCGGTTCAAGAGTGCTTCCAGCTTTACATAAATAACATTCCTGCTGCATAAACATCTTGGCAAAGGCAGAGCATCTAACCCCCTCCTACTCTATTGGCCTCTACTAAATTCTGCAAAATATTAAAACCCCTTGATGGTAACATGTTCTCAGCCAGAAACAAATCATTAGTTTGGACAAGGGCATCAAACTGCATCTGCTCTGTTCCCTGAAGTCCCAAGTGCAACAGATTTAGTAGGGAAGGGAGAGGATTTCTTTGATAGATTTAGAAAAATAGCAATTGATATAATTTTTAAGCAGATACAGATATGAGGAGATGAGTCTTTTACAGATACAGTAATTGCCTGGTATAATTAAAAGAGGAGATGGGCTCAAGCTGTGGAGTTTGGAGGTGGATGTGATCGTTCAAGATGTTTAGGCTGAAGTTCTACCTACTATGCAGAGTTAAGATGGTTCTGAGTCTTCATCCATAGATCAATTTTATCAGAAGTCAGGAATGGGTGCATTTCAGGTGCATTTCTATGTAAAAAGAAGAAAAAAAAGTCATAAGAGGGATGCTATGAAATACTGCAGGGACTTTACTTGGCTGGAACAAAGCTGCAATAAATAAGGGATCTGTCCTCCACCCTACGGGGTCAGCTCAGCTCTTAGCATCAAGCTAGCAGAGCTTTAAGAGTGCTCCAACACACAGCAGTAAGGGTCCTCGCTGTTCCTGTCATTGCTAAAACTCCCTGCGAGAAGGCAGCAGAGCAATACAGATGAAGCCACCGCCTCTAGGTTTTCTTGCACAGAAAGAATTTTCCTGGGGTCAGTTCTACTCTTTCAAGAAAGCACCACGCGGCCAAAGCCGCCTAAAGCAACTCCTACACACCAGGGCAATAAGTGACTGATCCTACAAGAGGAGGAAATTTCTTTTACCAGTAACATTAAAGAAAACTAGGGCCAGCTGAGGGTCTCTTCATTCTCATCTGTCTTGGCCTTTTTTCCCCTTCTAAAATGCCTAGTTTTCTGCTTTTTTAGATGTTCTTCCTTAAGCTCAAACAACATACTGCATGGATCTGTAGGGACAAATGATTTCTTGAAACATACTGGTCTTAATCAAACCTAATCTTTCATGACAGGTCAGAACAGCCTGGACAGCTATTAGATTTAACACAGCTACTCTGAGCAGCACTGTTTTGTCAATATTATGCAACCTAGGCTTTGATAGGCTTTGGGGATTTTTCTCAATGGTTCCTTATGAGCCTGTTGGTGCCCCTCACATTTCAATGACCACAACATGAACATTAAACGTATTTCCTTTCCCACAGCTGGATACTGTCCCATCTGTTCTAAGACAGCCAAAGTGTCAAGTAAGCCAGACAAGGCAGACAATTTTTCATGCAAATCTGTTGACTTTAGGACTTTTAAATATATGGGGGTTTTTTAATAACACACACATTATCTCACAAAAAAGAGTTCCTCCAGCAGTCCTTGGCATCATCAGCTAACACTGCAACATACATATATTATTCTCAGAAGGAAACCTGGCAAAAGGACAGAAAGAAATGCCATGTATAGTCAAAATAATGGTCTAGCCTGGGATGTTATATCTGACAGCATTTAGGGTGGGTGCTGGAAAGGGATGCTCATAATCACCTAAACAACTGCACTCCCAAACCACTCTCCAGGTGTGCAGCACAGGTGGAAGGGAGACAAATGGATTCAGAGCATTGCACCAAGCCCAGGCAGGGAGATCAGGATTTTGTCACAGACATGGGGTAACTCACTGACGCCTTCACCCATCTCCTCCTGTGCTAGGATGGGCAACTCAAGACAACTGTTCAGGAAACACCATGTAGCATGGGAAGCAGCAGAACCTGCAGAATTGGGTCTCAAAACAGTTTACACAAAGCCAAGGAAATAACTGGTTATACCAACCAATATTACAAGTTCCCAGCTCAGTATGAGTGTGGAGCTCACAATCAATTTCTTCCCAAACAGCAGCCAGTCTCACAGCCTGAGGTGATCCTCTGCTCAGCACTAACTCCAGCTCATTTACTCATCAGATCTCTCAGAATGAGGTAGGGGTTTGAATAAATGAAGTGCCACAGCATAACGACACACAAGAGCTTTTATCACCTTCTGATTTTCAAACGACCATTTTAATCCCCCTCCTTTTTAATGAGATGCTCCACAATAAAAAGACTGGGAGCAGAAGCTGGCACTGCATCTTGCAAGGGAAACCAATGATGCTGACTGCCTTCTTACCATACTTTGTACAATGATTTTGTTGTCAAGGATGCAAGATCCCGCAAACAGCAGGAGAGGATGCTGCCAGGAAGGGGCTGTCTACAGTAGCTTCCAGCTCCTGCATTTTGTGCCCCTCTCCCAGCAGGGCCAGCTCTGGTTGACACCCAGAGCACATCTGGTCTTACATGGGGTCTGGTGAAGGACCAAACCAAGAAAATAGTAGATACCCGCCACAGACAGGCACAGAACCTCTCATTCTTTTAAAACCTATTGAATATTCAACTTATCCAGGTGCAGTGCTGCTTTAACAAGGCCCAGAATAACACTGCATATCTTACATGGCCAGGGCAGCAACATGCTTCCATCCTCTGGACTAAGTAGAGAAAAAGGAAACTGACTGCACCAAAGACCTCTAGCTCCTGCTAGCAGTTTCTCGTAGGGTAGCTCTGCAAAAACAGAGAAGGTGCCTGTCCTTATAGCTCCAAAATTAGTATGAAAGAGGCAGTCAGGAGCTATACATGGAGAAGGCAAGCACCACTGTACTAGAAAGTAGGCAATTCCCCTTTCCCTAACACATGTTTTTCCTGGGAATGGAGGGACTGTAGGTCTCTGGATACCTTAGGAGCTTTGCCACTTCCTCCAATTCCCTCCATTAAACAAAAGAAAACAGCTTATTTTCTGAAACTCTGCTTTAAAGACCTGAGTTTCTAAACCTAAAATGCATGATGCAGAACAGCTGGCTTTATGTAAGACTCGTTATTAGAAACAGTTCATTGCCGAACTGCCATTTCATGAGATGCACCTCGTTCAGAGCACAAGCATGTGTATCATGTAGATGTGTACACGCACAAGAGCCTGGCTAAGAAGTGCAAAGTTTGCTGCCTTTGAGCGCCTGGGGCAGATCCTGACTCAGAGATTCCTCCACGTTATTTTCCATGGGAGGAAACAAAAGTTATTTTGCAGAGGGTCTGAACAGACTAGATGCCAGCTTCTTGCTGGTAAATACCAATTCCAAACTCACTTGCAGTCTCCAACAGATGTTTCTGCTTTTCAGAGTAATGGAAATTTTATGGACCATTTTCTCTTTCTTCTCCTGTTCCCTAGGAGGGAGCAGCAGACCCAAAATGCCCTCAGAAACATAGTGATCTCCTCCTAAAATACGCTTCAGAGTGGTGTCTCTAGCAGATCAGGAAGACTGAGTCAAAGCAGTTAGCTGTGGATTAGGTTCATCTGGAGAACCAGACGTCATCTGAACCAGATAGTTGAATAAAGGTTTTACCTGTCCAACAGGTAAATACAGCTTTCATGGGAGAAGCTCAAAATGCCTCTGCAAGAGTCACGGAATCAAAAGATGGTTTCGGTTGGAAGGGACCTTAAAGATCATCCAGTACCAACCTCCCTACTATGGGCAGGGACACTTCCCACTGGACCAGGCTGCTCAAAGCCTCATCCAACCTGGCCTTGAACGCCTCCGGGGATGGGGCAGCCACCATTTCTGTGGACAGCCTGGTTGACCTAGGGGCTCCCAGGTTGGATGTGCAACCCAGAGGTATGCACAAAAGTAGGTTAAAAAGATTCGGGAGCTGTTGCATTATTTCTAGGCCCTTGGTTTTGTTTGGCATTGATGACAGTTGCAGAAACCGAGGCATGTCAAGACTTTTGCTAGAGGATGCGCTGAATCAGGGCACAGCTGGGACTGAATCCAGGCATTTGAGCTAGTGGTGTGTGTATTAGGAGACTGCACTTCCGCAGTGAGAGGAGCCAAAACACAAACAGTATAGGATAGAGACAGGGAAAACTGTTGCCAGTGTAGACAAAGTATGCAATAAAAGGGTCTGATGTGCATCCTGAGAATTTACATTTTCCCTTGCCAGGCTCTCATGTCTCTGGGCTCACCAAACGACTTCCAAACACCAGCATCTCTCCAGACTGCTCAAATAAGCCACACGTGTTGTAATGCTTCTTAATCAAAAAACAAACAAAAGTTGGGGAATCCCATTGCCTCACACCTGTTTTAATTATTATTTTTTTAAGGGTCCAGGACTCGGTGAATGAGAATACTATCCCATGGGGATTGAGAACACAATGGAAACAGGAAACTTTTAAAAAGCATTTCTGTGGAGATATTATCTCACTGCTGTAGGACACAAGATTTACTTAATTGCAGCCAAGGAAGTTTTAGATTACGCTTTGCAATGTCTGCACGAAAGTCTCCAGCTATCACAGGGAAGGCTCCTTCCATGGCTATTTCTTTTAAGATACATGCCTTTCCCTGGCCATATTAACTGGAGGGGATTTAGTGATAATGCAAGTAGGTTTAGAATACTTCAAAGCCTTAAATTAGATTCAGGGCATCATAACACATGATAAAGAATATAAAATTGCTTTTTTAGCAGATGACATCCTCCTTTCTCTCAGTGAAACTCAACCCTCTATTCAATGCTTTGGAGAAGTCCGAGAGGATAACAATCCTGTTTCTGCTTCTTTGTGTGCATAAATATGACCAAGACAGAGGCAATGCCTCCAGGCACCTCTCTCCCCAGCAAAATCCCTCTTAATTTTCCATGCCAATAGTCCCTAGAAGGATTCAAATCCATAAGAAGACAAATCTCTCTTCACTTAAATAAACTTACAACATAAATCTCCAATCCTTTTATGTGACACACATCATGACTTTCAAAGATGGTCTAACTCCCCATTATCTATGCTTGATTAAGTCCACTTACTTAATAGGTACCTTTTGAGTATTTCATTTTTGCAGGGTCCCTCGGTACTTGAATCTTTAACAGTACTTGAACCTAATCACACTCCCCATCCCTTCAAAAAAAGCTAAAAAGAGGAGAAAACAGGGTAGGACACTCAGTTTTATACAGCCCTAGATGGGATTATTTTCATACTACTTGGCATCTGAGAACCTAAATTCCTCACACAGCAAGAATAATGGAAACTGATTCACTGCAGGTTTGTACCTTTTGTCCCCATTTTTTTCTCTTTACACTTCAGTTTCCTAGACCCATTGCCCCTGGTGTTCTTGGACCACAAGGCCAGGTCACCATGGTTTGCTTAGAGCTGTGTGTGAATTGACCGACCCAGTAGTGCATATGAGCTGGTCAACATCTGTTGGTTGAGTCAACCATCTATGACCACTCAAGCCCCTCCAACCTCATCAGCAATGGAAACACTACATCTGGGTCCCCATTATTTACTCACTTGCCAGTTCAACTGAAATCTGCCAAGGACTTTTTATCTTTGGAATTTCCATCTCTTAAATTGTTAAAATGGGTTAGTGGGTCCAAATGTATTCAGAGAACTGATGGATTGAAACAATCTGGGTTTCCTTTTAAGGGAAACTCAGATCAGATCACATGCTTGGTTCTGAACAAGAACAGCACTGTACTGTTTTCTGTTTCAGCCCAACTTCTTGTTACCACTGTGTGGCCCCAAGGAAATTAGATGAATGACAGAATCATTCTGCAAGTGTTCTGGCAAGTAATTGTGGAAAAGTGTAACAATGAACAAATAACAAAGTGTCTCAATACTAGGGGCTTCTCCGGTGGGCCAGTGAGATACTGGCCATATCTCCAGCAAATCTGTGCTGAAAGGTGTTCAAAGTAATCATCAAAACTGCACATTAACTCATCACAGTACAAGAATTGATTCTATCACGGACAGATATCAACTCCAGTCTTTGGAGACAAGACGCATTGTTTACTGAATAACCCTTAAGTAATCAACCCAGTTCCCTTGGATTTCTGCTCATTTAGGAAGGATGCAAGATTAAAACAGCAATGAGATGATGGGTTCTACAGTACAAACCAAATGGATGCATAGGTTGGTGTTACTACATTCCACATACAAGGGGTAAATAGATCACAAGCATGAGCTCCCAAAATCTCTAGGTTGTACCCTAGGAATCATTCCATATCTCTAAAAACAATAATATCATTCAGAAAATAAAAAAAAAAAAACAAAACCCAAAAAACCCCAAACCAAAGATAACTAAGTTAGAAGAGAGAAAGTGAAGAGATGTTTGTGTTTCCTTTGTTCTGAGGAGGAAAGTAAAGCTTCACATTTGTATCCAATGCGTGCTTCTGGATGTATTATTACATCTGCACTACCAGATTTCCCTTCAACAGTTCCTTGTATTTTTCCGGAACAATAAAAACTGTGAACTGCATGCCAAGTGGCGAGCGTCCCATGACCTTCTCCAGCTACCAAGTTTGAAGCTACTGAGAGGTTTCAACAGCTACTATGAAATGATGCAACCAATCATTTCCATGTGCTAACTTTCAAGGTATCTAAAGAAGAACCATTTCTCAAGTAGCCTAAGATTAGTTTTTCAGCCTCGTTGTTTCTTTCCTGATGCTGGAACAACAAGCTAAAGTGCTTCTAAAGCTTCTTCTGTGCCTTTGAATGTACGCTCATACTACAATGAGGCCTCAATACTCCCACTGATGTCAGAGACCGGGGTGGGAAAGAGACCCTGATCCTGACTATTGCCAGGGTTACCTACCAGTGGTTGTCTGGAGCATTACACTGGCTATCCACACGTTCAGTTGTGTTCAAAAAGGCAGCCTTCTGTGGGCATGGAGCTTCCTTTCAAATGGCAGCATCACCAGACTTCAGCACTGCTGCTTCTGCTTCTGAATAGTTCTTCAAATAAACTTCTAAACAGCCAGAGGTTCAATTTTCTTTTTTCTTACTAGGACGCTGTCTAATTGGTTGACTCCTTGAATAAAACTTCTGCAAGCTGTTGACTTTCATTGTCACTACAGCTGGAGTCTCACATTTATTTTAAATTCACCTGAGCATTGTCTGCTGACAACTCCGGCCAATCTATCACCTCCTGGCCTTATGTTCTCCCTGCCTTTAGCACCAAATCGTACGTAGCTGGAAAAATCAAGCCAAGTGCCTACCAGCCTTGTGATGACCAAAAGGGTATGTGGGGATGCTGGCATGAGACAGCAGATGGACATCCATGACTGGGATGAAGAGGGAAAGTGAAACCTTGCCTTTTGTCAGCATGTTGGTTTTTTATCATCTGGAACTGCTCACCCAATACCACCCGAGGGACTGAAGTAGCTGGCTGCATTTTGCAAGCACACCTTCTGCAAAGTTATGCCAACAAGAAAGGAATTTAAATGGAGACTTAAGCAGAAAGTTCACTTTTCCAGGCCTCAAAAGAAACAAAAATTGAGGTTTTTTTTACTCACACTCCAAACCAAGATTCAAAGCCAATACCCTTTCATCCAGTTAACACATCTTGCTGGTCAATACAAGGAGATATGCCCTACAGGAAAGCCTGACATCCATCAGCACATACAGCCATTTTAATAATATCTCCTTTTTAAAAAAAACAAAACTAAGTCAGGAATACAAGGGCATTTGTATGGTGACCTGAGCAGATTTGCTGCCCTGACTCATGGTTGTATGGCTTCTGTCAAAACTCCTAGTGGTTTTACACCAAAAAGACAACACAACGTATTCCCCCTCACTGTTCACTAACAGTGAACAGAAGTTACTGGCTTATTTAGCAACAAGAAAGCCAATTCTCATTGCTTTGGTGGATAACAACCCTTTTCAGTTGCTACATTGTCATCATCATATAAGTTTGCCCTTAAAAACAAAGTGCTGCTTATAATACTGAATAACACTTCTGCAAGCTGTTCACTGAAGTATCTCAGCACTTGAGCACGCAATATCAGATCTCTTATTAATAACAACCTTAATTTAAAGTTACAATCAGTATTAGTAATGAAAATATAGCAGAGTAGTAGTTCATCTACAAATCGTGTATTTTTCTAAAATAAATGAAGCATGCCATGCTCTCTCCTTCCCTTTCAGCTTTCCCTGTCACAACCCCCACAGCCATCCTCTGGCAGGGCAGAACAAGCCATAACGCAGAACAAAACCGAAATAAAATTGAAACCTGATAAGGCCACATTCTCAGGAAGAAGCCATGTGTGAGATATTTTTGCTTAATTATTTCAAGAAACACATGGCCTCTTGGCTGTCACCAAGGTTGGCCTCATCAGGCTAACATCACGACAAACTGTTGAGCAGACAGTCGCTAGATACTTCAAGTATTTGAGACCCAGTTAATCAGCTCATGTTTCGTAATCTTTTTTCAACTTTTACAATGAAATAGAGCCCTTGTTGCTTTGTATCTAGCTCTTTTTCTGCTCTTATAGGTATTGCCTAGTTGCAGAGATAGGAGACTATTGTTTTGCATGCACACAGTCACATCGCTGCTGTCACTGGTTCAAAAGCAAGTTTTCAGTCTCACCAGGCCTACAGAAAATGCAGTATGACATCTGATGGCAGATAAACAGTGATTGTAGAATATGGTTAAAGAAATAACTCAGCAGGAGGGCATTCCAGTGCCCGGGCTTCAGCCGGTCATGCCTCGGTGCCTCGTGCATCTGGCTGAGGGGACAGGTGTTTTCAGTCCTAAATTATACAGCGTATTGAAAAGCACCCATTGATGATATCAGACAGGGAGCTGTTTGCTTTCCAAATATCAAAAATCTTTAAGTTGATCTAGGTTTTAATATCTAGTTGGAATAATGACATGTTTTTTTCCTCTATTACACAGTGGAATACATAATAGACATTAAGTATTCTGCTGTATGATTTAATTCCTCCTTCCCAATAGCTTCTGTGCTTTCCTATGGAGAAGACAAAAGCAAGTCCAGTTCAAACATGCCAGAACAACTCGCTATGTGGAAATCTCCAAGTGACTTTAGAAATGTGGTAGCAATAAAAAAACCCAACACCTCAGCCCAAGTCTGAGCCCATTAACAAGTTTTAATGTTTCTAAGAGAAGCATATTAGAAAGGTAAGGGGCAGTGGAAATCAGAGCATTACTGAATGAAACATCGGAAGAGACTTTATCATTGAGACTTTCCCATTCATGCACCTGCCTTAACAGCAAAGAGTACTTATCTTTTGGTGAGTCTGGCAAGTGATGTTGTTGAGCCGACCCTGGAAATCTGATGCTTGGGATTCAAAAGTCAAGGTAAAAATGCTTTAGAGCTTTAAAAAAAAAAATCCATTCAGGAACATGCTGGCTCTGCAGAGGATCAAAAACCCTTCAGTAAAGCAGGAAGATGATTGTTGGGAATGACTGCTGACAGGCAAATTATCACCACTAAAACCAGCTTAAACCAAGTAGTTTGGTTTCCAGCCACTGACCCACTACACCACTGCCCAAAGAGCCAAATGAAGGGAGCAGAAAGGGGTAGCTGAGGCAGAGCTGCCTCTGTCCACACCTGCACACATGCAAACTACAGTGTATAGATTTCATCTTCTGAAGCAAGAGAACATATTCACGTTCAGTAGCTATAGCAGAGGTGCCTGCATGGCTCTTTCTTCAGTACAAACCTACCAGGGATCTGGGTGTGTACTTTATCTCTCACACCCCAAATACTGCTGGTTACAGGAGACTTGTCCATAAATGCATACCCTGACTTATTCTGGTAACAGAGTATGTTATGTGACAACTAATTTTTATTTTCTGGGCACTCACAGTGTCATTGTCATGATATCTGTCCTTACTTGTGTGTAGAACCTAGTTTCTTGTACATACAGACACAGGACAAAAGCATGCTTAGCTCTTTTCATAGAGACAACAACCTACCACAATAAATACTCATTTAAACCCTATCCCATGACAAAAAGTAATTGCTAGGTGAGAGCTTGAGTTAGGGAAAATATACATAGAGACTAAAAATATGACATTTACTAAGCCGGTAAACAAAGGCCTTTTGGGTAGAAATCTGAGTTTAATTAAAGAAAGATAATAAAAGCAGTAGTCTGGGTATTTTCCTACTTTTATAATAGCTGTAGACATTATTATCGCTTTATAATTTAGAGGTAACTCTTTACAGGGGTGCCAAAGGTCACATAGTTCATGGAGCTGCATTAAGATGTTAAGTTAAACAGAAAGATAGTAACAATATACTTATACTGATGCCTCTTTCTCATAATAGGTGATAATACTAGATACTTGCATTTCATAGAATGGTGCGATAGAGTAAGCTATATCACAAAAATACTTCTATTACAGCAATAAAAGGACAACCCCTGCACTGGTAGAAGAAACCAATGCCTTAACTCAGAATCACAGAACAACCAGGTTGGAAGGGACCCATCGGATCTTCTAGTCCAACCATTCCTATCCAACACTAAACCAAGTCCCTAATCTCCAGCCTAAATCTACCCTGGTGGAGCTTGAGGCCATTCCCTCTCGTCCTGTCCCCTGGCACTTGGGAGAAGAGGCCAGCTCCCTCCTCTCCACAACCACCTTTCAGGTACTTGTAGAGAGTAATGAGGTCTCCTCTCAGCCTCCTCCAGGCTAAAGAACCCCAGCTCTCTCAGCCGCTCCTCATAGGGTCTGTTCTCCAGCCCCTTCACCAGCCTCCTTGCTCTTCTCTGGACTTGCTCCAGAGCCTCAACATCCTTCTTGTGGTGAGGGGCCCAGAACTGGACACAATATTCAAGGAGCGGCCTCACCAGCGCTGAATACAGAGGGAGAATCACCTCCCTGGACCTGCTGGTCACACCGTTTCTGATACAAGCCAGGATGCCATTGGCCTTCTTGGCCACCTGGGCACACTGCTGGCTCATGTTCAGTTGGCTGTCGACCAACACCCCCAGGTCCCTCTCCTCCTGGCAGTTTTCCAGCCAGGCTTCTCCCAGTCTGTAGCTCTGCATAGGGTTGTTGTGCCCCAAGTGCAGGACCCGGCATTTGGCCGTGTTAAACCTCATGCCGTTGGACATTGCCCAGCGGTCCAGCCTGTCCAGGTCCCCCTGCAAAGCCTCCCTACCCTCCAGCAGATCGACACTTGCACACAGCTTTGTGTCATCTGCAAACTTGCTAAGGGTACCCTCAATGCCCTCATCCAGGTCATTGATGAAGACATTGAACAGGACTGGACCATGCATTGCTGTGCTAAGGTTGGTATCAGTCCTGAGTGGTGCAATCGGGAACAAATCACTTCATAGCAAATACAGAGAAGCTGCATGAGGTAATAGCAAGGATGAAAACTGAGACGCTTCAGGCAAGCACAGAAATCTGACAGCACTTTTATATGGAGAAATGTAACCGCAGAATGAAGCTTCAGGTGGGATGAAGATCCATCGTATGTAGAAAATTAAAAGAAACCCAGAGCATGATTGTGTAAGTGTATTGCAGGCAGTTCATCTGAGTGAGGAAAGATGCTTTGGCCAGGGGAAGTGGGGAAGTCTGCAGTGTTTACAAACAGTATGTGAAGAGGTGGCTTGTAACCAGAGCAGCACGGAATGTCCCTTGAGGAAAGGGCTGGTGGGGGTGCTGAGTAAGTTAACTTCCTGGAATAATGCTTTTAAAATCATTCTTAATAAGGTATAAGTTATGTAAAATGTGAAAATAATGCCTCTGACAGTAAAAGGAATGTGAACACCAAACTCATTCTTCCCATGGAGTGCTCACTATTGCAGCTCTGTAGCAGCTGCCTGTATAGCTGCACACACTTGAAAACAAAGCCAAACACAGCTGCCCTGGGTAAAAATTGCATCCTGTGTTGTATTTTCAAACCAAACATTTAAAGAGCTTACAGTTTTGTGGATGTATTTAATTTCTTATTACACAGTAGCAATACTGGCATTCCCAGCTGATGCAAACAAGAAATCCATCTGGTATCTGTGTTTCATAAAAAATGGTGTTCCTGGTTTAATTCAGGGGCAGGCTGTATTGCTCATCTAATGTGATTATATAAAGATAATAAATGGATCTTGTAGTTAATCAAAGAGCAAAAGCATCTATTACCCAATAAAACCAAAGCTTAGCAAGTCAGGTAACCAACTGAGACTCTCCCACGGGCACAAACTACAACCTCACAAGCTCAGGTACAAAAGGAACATCCTCCATTATATGCCGGAAAATTCAAGATACCCAACACTCAGTCTGGTTCTTTTCCAGTATAAAACCTCACATTCTTCCATGCTGAAGTTGCCTGCTAATGGCATCATTTGTACTGTTAGGATATAAGATAGAGATAGGATGAATAGCTGTCAGGGATGGGGTTTTGAGACTTCTTCATCCCTTAAGTTGGGACTTGCAAACTTCAGTAATACAAATTGCCATTAAAATGTTTCTCCAATATAGACATAGACCAGTTGTTTCTACACTTTTTTTTTTTTTTTTTTTTTTTAAGTTTGGGGTTTTTTTTAGGATATATGGAATCAGGAAGGGACCTCAGAGATCATCCAGTTCCAACCCCCCTACCCTGCCCTGGGAAAGGGACACCATCCCACTGGATCAAGCTGCTCAAAGCCTCATCCAACCTGGCCCTGAACACCTCCAGGGATGAGGCAGCCACCACTTCTCTGGACAACCTGTGCCAGTGCCTCACCACCTTCACAGGAGAGACTTTCTAATATCTATTATAAATCTGCCCTCCTCCAGCTTAAAATAAGATCCCTCTCATCCTATCCCTGCACTCCCTTGTAGAGACCACCTCCCTAGCTTTCCTGTAAGTCTCCTTTAAGTACTGGAGAGATGCTATAAGGTCTCCCCAGGTCCTTCTCTCCAGGGAAAACACCAACAACTGTCGTAGCCTGACCTCATATGGGAGGTTGTCCAGCCCTCAGATCATCTGCATGGCCTCCTCTGGACTCACTCTAACAGCTTGATGTCCTTCCTGTGAAGAGGACTCCAGAACCAAACATGGGGGTTCAGGTGAGGTCTCACAAGAGCACAGAAGAGGGGCAGAATCCCCTCTTGCCCTTCTAGTAGCACTTCTACCGATGCAGCCTAGGATACAGTTGGCTTTTTGGGTATCAAGCGTACATTGCACACTCTTAGCTACTGTTATGCTATCAGCTCAGGAGGTCATCCAGAAATTGGACAGAACATCCAGGCATTCACATTCCAAACCTCACTCCTCCTTACATGTCCTTTTCTTGTTTATATCACAAAATACAAAATTCACCCGATTGTACATTTAGCTTGTTTACAAGAAACTGCTCCAGTCTGCATGAGTTTCTTCATAGATGTCCTCCTAGATAGCGTGCTGAACTGCGAAGGGTTAGTGATTAAATAAACCCAGCCCTTCCTACTAAACTCTAACTGGATCAAAACTAAACACCCCACTGGAACTGAGGCAATAGCACTTGAAGGAGTAGATGGAGCCCCTGGATTCCAGAAAACTTTAAGCTAGCAGCTTTAGTTGGTGACCATGTCTGATGGAGGGAAACACATACACAAAGACCCAGGCATATTCATCACCACAAGAGCCTGTCCCCGGTAGCTGCTCATGGATATGGGGGAAAAAAAAAATTGTTTTTTCTTCTGTACTTTCCATTCAAGTACATTGCTCATCAATCAGCTGAATGGTAGCAGCTTCCAGAATAGCTGTTAACATCATCTCCTGCTTCTGCCCCTTTCCTGTGAGCTTTGCCACTTGTTTCTGGCTGATAGAGCTTCCTCTATCCCACTGCTTGTTCAGAGGCTGGAAGTCCCTACTCCACTCTGGTTGCTATTAATTTGGCAGCCTTTTCCTCTAGTATTGAGGTGTTTTTACCCAATCATGAGAAAAGTTCAAATCTTGGCCTTGCCCATCCTCAGTCACTGGGATGAGACATCGATGAATGGTCCACATCATAACTGGTTCATAAAAGCAAACAAAGGCAATAAATCTTACTGACAGTGCAAAATCCTTGAGAGTATTCCAGACTAGAATCTACTGTGAAGTGTCGCAAAACGATACCATGAATTTAATCTGTCTTTGTACCACAACAGTATCACAAAGTGAAGCATGTGAGAAAACCACAGGGAGAAAACCACTACTGATGCCATATTGCCATGAAGTAAAGAAGTCTTGCTATTATCATGAGTTATACTTCAAAAAATGCTCAATATCTGTCATAAACACAGAGAGAACAGAGAATCCAGCAGAATATACTATGCTGTTCTGCTTTGTAAATCCACAGCTCACTCACCCTGAGCATGGCATTCAGCTCTGGAATTGCTCTTCCCTTATGGAGTTTGTAGTAAAACCAGAAAAGTGATAAAAACCAGGCTGTGTGCAAAGAGAAAAGGATGTGACTGGAACTGGAGATGAAGCATGAAGGCAGCTGAACACGAGCTGGATAGAAAAGATGAAGAGACTAACTTTTTCCCCCACTCACATGAAAAAAAATGGAGAAAACCTATGAAATAGTCAAAAAAGGAAAGCATGTTTTCCTGCACAACAGTCATTCAGTTGGAGAACTCATTGTTACAGGATGTTTTGGATACCTGAGGATCAAAGACAGAAAAAGTAGTGAGGGCTATTAAACCACTAGGATGGAGATGCAGCAAATCAGCAAGAGCTGTGAGAAGCAACCAGGGAGCTGATGAGTGTCCTTTTCTTAATTTTTTCTACTCAACAACCACAAACTACCATCAAAGTGAGATAAATTGTTAAGGAAGAAGCTTCTGGGAAGGGAATAGGATGTCCACATCCACCGCACTTGATCCCAGCTGACTGCAGATGTTGCTTGGGATCAGGAATATCAACAGTGCTCAGAGACCTCTCACTCTTACAACCCCTCTGTTTCCAATGGGAAAAAATAAAAACTGCTGTAGATTTTTCAAAGTTCTCAGGAGACTCAGTCTCTGGGTTGTTCTGATCAGCCCCAAAAGGTTTACTGCCTCTTCTAGACCCACTTCTGTTCATTAACAAGCTTTAAAAAAAAAAAAATAAAAAATCAAGAAGCACCTTTTCCAGACTGGGCTTTTCTGCTAGGATTTTGCTATTACAAGTAGATACACAGTCTGAAGTCTGCACAAACCAACTCACTCACTCAACCATCAAACACTTGGTTTCTTTTTTTTTCCAGTAACATGAAAGAATTCAAAATAACTCTGTTTTTTAAAACTACTAACCACATAACAAGGTAGCCTGGTTCTTTGCTTTCCACTTAACAGCATTTTAGTAACAACACTAATTGTTCCAAAGGTTCTCACCTGAATTTAAGTGCCACATACAGCTCTCAACTGCTTTACAAAAAAGAGTTTAAAAAATAATTTAGACATTTTTCCCCCCATTATAAGGTCATTAAATTATTAAGCCATTTCCCGACAGGAAGGATTACAATTTTAGAATTTGACAAAAGACTGCATTTAAACTCCTAAAAATCAAGGTCTATCCTTGCTCCACCCTGGACACTGCCAGAAAGTATCAGTCCTGCTGGTAGCAGCCCATATTCAGCAGCTCTGCTCCCCAGCGGAGCCACCTGACTGCAGGGCCCATTTGTCTACAGAATCTGGGAATGTATTTACCCATTCAGTTCATGATTCTAGATCTTGTTTCCTACCTGCTACCTGTTGTAGGGCAACACGAGCATTATTTATCTTGGCTTACTTCACGGCTTTTGCCACATTACTTTACTCCTTCCTAGACTGCTCCTTCGCTCCATTCTCCATTCCTGGACTGATTTCCCTTGACATTTAGAAGACCTCAATACACAACATGGGTCATAGAGATTCAATTTCAAAAATACATTAATTTCTGAGGAAAAAAGAATATATCTTGTGCTTAGTCCCAACCATCTCCCTATCCTCCTTGGCTCCCACCCACACTCAATGTCTCCTCATATGAGACAATCTGTAAACATTAAGTTAAAAAAGTCAGTGTCAAGACCATATAGATACTTGCTGTTGGCCAACTAATGCTACAAGGATGAGAAAGGATTAGCTCACATTTACCAGATATGCTAAGCACATAATACTATGATGATGAGACATTTCACTGGAAGGGGGTGGGTATGTGTGTTTATCTTTTAAAGATCATCTTGCACACAATGACTTATTACTGGAAGGTTCCATCTTTACCTATCAGTACCTTGATTTCAGCAGTTGGACAAAGCATGTAAAAGCCTTGATTTATTTTTATGGTTCTGTGGAAACATCAAACATGTTGGATGTGTTACTAAGGTTAACCTGCAGCTTTCTTCATTTATGCTGACATAGTATATTCTGTTTACCTCTATAATCCTTGTTTGTTTCCCAGCTGCTTTAAGCAGAGGAGCTCAAAACAGCTTGCATTTATGGGAGTATCTGCTTCAGCATGAATAATTCAGGTACGTTTGCTTATGAGAATCCTTATTTCAGTGCTAGAGCAGTTCTAACTTTCTATCCCAAGGTAACAAGTCTTATGGCGCATTCTCCTTACTTTTATTGCCAATGAAGTAGACGTAAAAAGTCCTTGTCCAATTTTTGCTTCATTTCAAATCTGAAATCAAGCAACTGGCAAGTAAAATCCTTCTTGGTCTTCTGCGTTGTCTGTAACACCCAGGAAGTCTCTTACAACATTCCAGCTTTGATGCTGGGACTCTCTCACAAGGACTCTGTCCCTGTGTTATGACTGAGTGGAGATATTAAACTTAGCAGAAGATACATGAAATGAGTAACCAGAAATCATCATGCTTGGTATGCAAAATGCAGGAATCACCCTTCCTAAAAGCCCAGGTACGCAGTCATCTTCCAAATGAACTGTCAGACATGCAAATTGTTGGTTCCTAAACTTTCCCTCCCTTATGTCATTTTCTGGTGTTTCAATACTTCCAATTCATGAGTCTTCCTATGGGGGTAGGGGGAGGAATCTAACCCTAAGCATTCTTATATTTGACAGCAATAATGGTCAGCTGACACTCTCCACTCCCAAAGTGACAAAGGTTAAACCACTTAATGACCCTATGTTAATTTTTTCCTGCATCTTGACCACAGCTCTCAGTCCCACTCTCTTTCCTTGCCTGTAATTCTTACTGCTGCCTACAGAAAAGTTACCAGAAATCTAGATCTTGAGTCATATCTTGCCATTACTCATCCTTAATCACATCACACCTGGACTACTGAACTATCAGTTTAAAACATTCCAGGAACTCTCCAGCTCACTTATGCACTCAGGGTCTGGAATGCTTTGGCCAGAAACATCTAATTTTCCAGGAAATGGATTATATCATCCCATTATCTGTCAGTTGTGCTGCACAGCACTGCCCCTCATCCCTAGCTTCACAGCTCACTACTGATTTACTCTCATCCACCCACTTGACTCCAATATGAGTAGATGCAAGAAGTCACATCAGTTATTATCTGTGCATTTCCCAGAGGAGGGGGCACCTACCTCCTTTGGGACACTGGGAAGGTTGTGGTCTCCTAAGTATCTGATGGATTGAGCAAATCCGTCCACATTAGAATTTCAATAGATTCATCACAATGTGAGTTTATTGCATGACTAGCTGCCTGTCACAGTTTTGTTGAGCTAGCTTCAGGCAAAGTTTGGGAGAAAAGTAATAATCTGAGGTCTGTTTCTTGCCCTCAAACCTATTTAAGCAAAACTACTAGAAGGAATCTCTTTCCCCATAAATCTTGCCTTGCCTAAGTGCTCAGAAGATTGTGACTGTGACCATACTGAACCAAACATGGTTCAGTTCATGTTTTTTATGCCAAGAGACCTGGGAGATGCAATGAAAATCTAACAATGCACTCAGCAGACATCTCTTAGTGCATTTTGCAAAGCTCACTTTTTCACCCCAGCACAGCCTGGACAGCAAACAGCCAATACAAGTCACAGGCATTTCACAGGATACAAACTCACTGCAGGGGCTGATGCATCTGAGAAGTTTCTGCCAAGAAGGGCTGTGCAAAGGCACAGCTCATTTCCAAAAATCCAGTTGTGAGAGAGGCAAGGACATTGGAACAGATCAGCGAGAGCAGGAAATGGGTTTCTAACTTCTTATCTCATGGGGTTATGGGCTTTTGGGAATAAATAACTGGAGTGTACACATACTAAATTCAGGGCAACTAAAACACAGTATTAGTCACAAGAGAGCCAAATGTTCTGGGCTTTCCTTACCTAGTCATAGCAGCAGCATCTGGATTCTTGCAAATACACAAAATGACAGGGAATCGTAGTGAAGCCTGTACATTTTTTTTAAATTGTATGGCTTTTTTCACTTGCAGAGTGTGTGTGTAGAGAAAAGTGTGCCCTTCGGCTAGGGCAAGAAACCACCACACCTCAGTCAGTGGAATTGATCCTGAACTTTGGTTTTAGCAGAATCGGAGATTAAATGAACATATGGCAAAACATCACCGGAAAAATAAGAAAAACCAAAGCATCGCCAGGCAACCAAATTGGGTCAGTGGGGCTGCTGCACCTACCCCCTGCCATTCTTCCAGTGACGGTGTGTAGGACAGGACGAAAGTCTTGGGAAAGCCTCAGGGAAGGACTGGAATGGAATAAGTCATTCAAAACCATATGCTGTGAGCACACAGTGATTCAAGCACACCAACTTACATCAGTCACTAACGCAGCCCTTGACAACTAACCACATGGATCAGAAACATCTCCAGCACGCAGCGACACATGGCAATGTGATTACAAAAGCCTTTCCTTGAATGTCCCATTTAAGATGACTGCACAACAACTATCAACAAATAGCAGACTATCACCATATTTCACACCACACCTAAGGCTCACGTTAGGACAATCTACCCAGCAGCTGTTTTAAAGAAAGCTTGTTTAATTATTATTTATGGGTGTACCGCATCCTTCATTTTTTTATTTCACCATTTTGGAACAAAATTCCTTATTTACGGTCCTACTGTCCACAGCTTGTCTGGAAAGCTCCCCTGCCACTTGAAGCCAGCTGGTTTGACTGTGAGCAAAACATAATGAATCCTATTCTGGATCAGCTATTACAGTCCCACCCTGGAGGTCCTTCTCCTTTATCTCCAACTCTTCCTTACTTCTTCTCAACATCTGGGCAGCTCTCCTGAGGCTACAGAAACAAGCACACACTATACATCCTGTTTCTCCCCCCATGACATGCTGTAATGAATACAGAAAAACACATGCTCAAGTATAATTTGTTATCTCATGCAGAGCCTTTAGCATCAGCTTCCTTCCCTAGATGGAGTCAAGTCAAGCTCACAGACAAGTTTTCCAGGCTGCACATGCCACATGTCTCCTTGTTCCTTCTCTCCCTCTCCTCCCATTAGGAACTGTCCTTCCTGCTTATCTAGCTCAAGGAAAAAGAGTCAAACTTAGGAGTTTCTCTTGAGATACTGATCTGCCTATCCTGTAATGCAAAGCAGCTTATTGGAGTCATTTGCACAGCTCAAAAGTCATTTAAAACCAACACAGATTTCACTCATTCCTCCCGACACTACAGCACTTTGCAATTCCTAGCAGTAAAAAGGTAACGGCACTGATGGGACATAGCTCAGAAGCTCTCCAGCCTGCCTCAGGTGAGGAACAGAGGGACTACCCAGAGCTCCCATAGATTACACTGGACACTGCAGGAACGAGGGATGGGGAAGAATGGAAATTGCCTACTCTGCAAACTTCACTGTGAACCCAACAGATTCGTATACTCTACACAAGGAAACAAAGTTCTGATGTGCTCGTCAACATGACTCCTGTCTTCTTTTTGTGCCAAAAGCTGAAAAAGCTGTTAGTCTCTCACAGGTCCAGCTAGAGTGGCTGGCTCCTTTGTGGAAGCAGTACAGGCTCAACATTTTTGGCTCTTGAAGTTACTACATCAAGACAGTGGCTGATGCAGATGACAATGCAAAAGTTTCCAGAGTTGGGCTATTCTTTGGCTCTTGCAAGCTGGTTTTGTTCAAAACACAGAAAAAGCCTCCCTAATACAGGGAAGCTTTGGGTGAAATCAATGGTAACATCTCATTTCTCTCCTGTCTTAGACCCAAGCCAGAAGCCCATCAGCGGCAACAGGAAGACTTAATGACTTGCCCAGGCTTTGGCATAAATTCTTTGTACATAAAACTGATGGGGACCAAGTTTTGGAAGCAGAGGGGTAGTGACAGATCCCAGAACATGATAAAGCACTCTCACAGAGTGTCCATACAAATGCTATTTGCTGCTTCTTGCTTCATTTGCTGCTTGTCTTTTTAACACATCCTTTAATCGTTATTACAAAAAGTGGATGCAAATAACTGCCTGAAGAGAACACAAGCAGGGAACAAGCCCTTAACCGCTGTGCCTATATTACAAAAAAAAAAGTGCTAGAAACCCTCATTATAAACTGGTGGTTTGAGGGGAAAACCCTTTGGATTCAAGTGACTGTTGTAAATACATGGTCCTGAGTTACAGGAGCCAGAAGGCAGAATTCAGAATGCAAACACTCAAATTAAACCAGACTGCTAATTAAGAACAAGCTTCATTACAGAGATTATACATCTTTAAAGACTCTTACTGTGTATGCACATCTTCATCCTCATGCACAAACTAGCAAGCCACAGTAAAATCCTCACAGTCTGGACCCATTAGTTTCTCATTCTTTCTGACCCTAACAGTCCTGGTACATCTCTGCTGTTTAGTCTAGAAGACTCAGGGTCAGCTTTTCTAGGGGGAGCCATGAGAAAGGAACAGCCATGGCAGGGCCAAATGACACCATGCCCCATCCCCAGAGCAGGCAAGGACCATGCCAGCAGCTGCCAACCACAGTCTAACACCAATTCCCAGGCCTCCACAGGACTCCTTGTTCTATTTAACAGCATGAGAGCCAAAACAACCGGCTCAAAAAATGCCTCAAGAGGCCTTGACTACAGATTATCTGCAAAATCTCCCCTGCTCCCTGTATTTTTAATGAAAAAAGTATTTTCAATACTGATAAACAAGTTAGAGAGACTGAGTGCTGAGTTTTGTGGATCAGACTGGTGTATGATTAGGGGCAAGTATAGAAATGACTTGTCAGATTTTAACCCTTGAGAAATAAACACAAATGTTGACATAAAAAAGTATTTCTCAAGTCACAGCCTCACATTACTCCCATTAATTGCCTTCTTATTGCCTCCTGTTATTTTGGGAACTGTTTACATACAGAAAACACATCACCAAGTGTCATATAAAGCAGACCCATCATAAGCAGCATTATTTCTCTATTACTAAAACGTCTTTTAAAAACACAGTCCAGCATACAGAAACTTGATTTACTAAAATAACTTGGCAGCCTGAAGTCAGATTTTTCTGGACTTCAGAGAATTACCTTGCTGTTGAAAACTGGGTCTCAGACCTCTATAACTTGTCCAAAACCAAGTAGACCTCTTCTATAGCTACATTATGTTGCTCTTTAAAACTTTTTTGAGACAAGACAACCAGAACAACATAAGGAAGGGCAAAACAGGGAGATGCTCTTTAACAGGGAGTGCAAGGACAGGGCACAACACACCTTTTTCACATCAAGCTGAGAACAGAGAACAACCATTTTGCTCCTGAAACACATGCAGCATGGGACTGAGAACCGATTTTTTCACCTTGACATTTTCATCTCTGTATTTGTTGGGGACTTTGTTCTTCTGAGTTATGCTGTCTCAAAGAAAAAAATAAAAGCGTCTTTCTTCTGAGCACAGAAGATCCTCATTCAATATGCTGTCAAAAATGAATGTTCAAATTCTTGCTTAGAAGAACATCAGTATTTTTGTAAAGGCAAAGGGAAATAAGTCATCACATTCAGCCAGTTCCTTCTTTCCTCAGCTCCCAATAGAGTAAAGCTGATTTCTGGTGGTTTTTTCTGTTAGCTAATAGCATTTTTTCCATATATGGTAGAGTTGTACCATTACAGATATTGAGGACTCCAGTCACAGAGCATATCCTCAAGAATGAGTAATGGTCTCCTCTTCCATCTACAATATGGTGCAAGAGCCAAGGGCAAGTCCCTGACAGTAGAGCATTTGGACTGGAAGTTTCAGTTTTGACCCGTGCCCTTGTCAAAGAGTCACTGTTGAAAGCCTCCAAAGCAGTTTTTCAAGGTTCAATAGAAATTCTAATGAACTTATTTCCTTTGTGACGGATTTCTGAGTCAACTTTTCCAAGTGAGAGGAGAGGAAATATAATCAGAAAAGGGGGCTTATTCCTATTCTAAAAGAGAGAGCAGATCTACACTAGTCATCCTTTATCTTGTCATCTTCCTGACCACAGTATTGTGAAAAGCCCACAAGCAGAAACAGCAATAAACATCAATGAATGATATAAAAATCACAGTGTTGAAGTCCTGCAATAAGGAGGAAAGGAAACTACAGTATCTTTCAACCCTGCCTTTGTTACTCACACCACGCCTTTTGGAAGGGACAGTACACAAAATGTTATGTAAAGCCAAGTAATTCCTGGTAACTTAGAAAGACGCAGTCATTGTAAGACAGAAAACTCTCATTTCAGAGTCTCCTTGTTGACTGAGCTGACAAAACCTGAAAGAATGTGCCACAAGACCACTGCTGTCCTTTAGTGGGAGGAACACTACATGGGGCAAATAGTCCTGCTCCTCCCTCCCATGAACATCTTTACCAGGCTACAGAGAGCTCCCAAGAGCAGAAAGTGGGATGCACTGGGAGATGGCTGGTGGGTATGAAAGAAGGTTGTAGTCCTGGGTCCTACCAGTATGCCATTGGCACACAGCTCAGGCAAGCTGCCACCTCCAAAAGTCATTGTCACTCTGCAACAGGCAACAATGCTGCCCTGCACTGAAGCAGAAGTCACCTCGGTGGCTTTGGAACTCCACCATTCAAGACATTTTCTAAAAGTCTGCCCACCATCACACCAGCCATTGGAAAAGTACAAAGCTTTCTAGTGAAAGTTTAAAACCAAAACCCACCCTCTCAATGATTGAAAGGAAAAGTGCTTTCAATGTCTGCTCTGCACATCTCCTTTGCTTTCCATCTAAACGAAAGAGTATTTAGATGCAAGGGTGTTAAGCAATATGAATCATCTTTAAAGTATTCAGTTTAATTAGACAAGGATAAAAAGGTTTAAACAATGTCACTGAAATCTAATTCTCTGTATTAACCTCTGTCATAGAGCAGCAGAGTGAAATCAGTAAAAGTGAAAAAGTGATGGTTTAGCTAAGCTTATTTGTTACAGCCACTGCTCTTGAACAAAGTGATTTTTATGGCTGTGATCCTCCCTAAGAGCAGAAGTCAAGGTCACGATAGCAATACATCATTCTGGGGGAAGAACTGTACTGTAACCTCACATCTGTGTTCTGCAGGAATAAAAGGAAGCTGTGACTACCTACTTTAAGAATAAATGCTACTTGGAAAACATGCTATATCTGTGGTGCCGTATGTTCTGTTAAGACAGACCAGTCAAAGGAACTTCTCCGAGCATCAGCTCATCTCCTGTCTTCACAAGAGATCACACTCCACAGATCAACAGCAACCTGTGGAGCTGTATCTGGACTTCATTGACACTCTCTAATAAACAAACCCTAGGTTTCTTAATGGTATAAAGCCCAAATATCTAAGATTTCCATTTGAAGTAGATTTCTTTGTTGCAGGACTGTCAGCTTTGCTGATGCTATAATATGTTTGGGAAAAAGAGATGAGAGGGGACATGGATGAGGATGGGAAACGAGAGGTGAGACTTCAAAAACAAGGTGTGCATTTTCCTCTGCACAGACAGGAAAAGATAGCACTTAAGTGATATTTCATTTTGAGATCACCACAGCTTGATGCTTCAACAAGAGTGTTTCTCCTGGCATCAGTTCTGAATGTGGCTCTTATATAAGAAAAATTTTCATGGGTGAGCAGTTAGAGCAACCAAGGGTTTTGTCTACAGAAGCACTTTTGCTTGGAGTACTTAATGTTCTCTAGACCTAGAAATTAGGTTGGAGGAAGGAAAAAAAAAACCAAACCCAAACACCCAAACCTTAAGTCCATACATTTTTTATGTTCTTCTCCAGGCAATTAAGTGGCATTGCTTCTTCATTCCTTCACAAGGGAATCCTCCAAAGAAGGTCTGGGTTTTATAGCACCTTACCAGAACCAAACAGCCTCAGTAAAAAACTGGTGGATCCATACTGTGTAAATGTTCAATAAGAGCATGGCATAAGAGATGACAGTAACAAAAACAACGTGGGAAGTGAGAGACACAAAGTTTAAATTACACTTTAAAGGGGAAGTCTGAATAGTAATCACTTACCACTCCCATGATTACAGAAGAAAATGATATTATTAGCAAGATAAAAGACCATACAGGAAGCAACATTCACTACTTCCCAACTAAAATCAGAAAGACTCAACCTGGAAACAAAAGCTTCAGCTCCTCTGTGGAAGGGTAATTAAACACAGAAGTGACTGAACAGTAAAGGCTTTTGATTTGCCGTCACATGGACATTAAAAGTGCATTCAAACTTCTTTTCTGAAAGTAAACTTTCATCCAGTTAGTGGGATACATTATTTGGCTCAGAGAGGTGGAAGTCTGAGTTTTCCTTCTGGTCTTCCAAGACCAGTTGAAGAAAGGGGGTCCATCTACAAGAAACTAAACACTCCTATAATATTTTTGGGGGCCTACTAATAGTCAAGGTCCTATCACCTGTGGATATTTAGTAGCCTTCTTATTCCTACAAAAGCTCTGTCCACAGCAGAAAGGCCTGAGTGGGTTAAGCATGGCAATTTGCTAGAAAAGCTATTCCCGTTTGCTGGCGAGTTACAGTTTCTGACTCCAATCCATGGGCAAAGAGTCTTAGTAATGCCAATTATTATAGAGTCCAGATGTAGCTCATAACCAAATCTCACTGGAGGGATACAGTTTTGCATGGCACAATTCACTGCAAGTGAAAACTGCAAGCCAAGAGAAAGATATAATCTAATTATTTCTGGCTTCTCAGGACTGAGAGGGGGAAATTCAAAAGCAAACAATGCCGAGTTGCTCAATATGGAATGCTGCAATATCAAGGAGTGAAAACTCAAGCACTGCAAAAACCACGTCAACTGTCAATAGATATGGCACTAACATATATTAATATATCTCTGACAAGCCAAGAATGTCAGATTTCCAAGCACAATATGAATCACATTAGAATTAAGAACAGCTGAGCCTGCACAGTAGATTATGTATTTGTGAAGCACAGGAAATACTCAAAGCCAGCAAGTTCAGCAGCACATACTAATAGAGCGAAGAACAGTTATACTCCATGTATCTGATAAAAAGCCACTTTACTGACAAGATAACTACAAATTAACAGAGCACTAGATAAGACAGTGAACATCTGGGCAAAATGCAGGGTGTATTTAAAACAGAAGGTCCACTCTCGTTAAAAGCTGTTTTCTCACCAGGACAGAAGGACGGTCAGTGAACTGCAAAAGCCATTCAAGTTGGTCAGAGTTCTTATTTGCTGGGAATGGTAGATTTAAAAAATTTTGTAAAAATTTCTTAAGGGAAAAAATAATCAGTGTTGTACCCAAGCTTGGGGAGAAGAAAACACAAACCACAGGACTCAATCAGCAGCAGAGGTTACCTGAAGCTATTTACTAGACAGGATTGAAAATGCCCTCATCTAGATCATCTTTCAAAGAAGTCTTATTTGGAATTGTTTAGTGTTTTCTAATATTGGCTGATAATAACTGATGAAACTCATGAAGAAAGACACCTCAGCTAGCTGCCTGCTCTACTTAAATACACAACTTACACTAATTATACACTCATTCTTTTTGCACTCAGCTTAAATATCTTTCCACATGCTTCAACTAAAATGCTTGCCTCTTTCAAATGCCTGCAGAGATCACTCACTCCATTCCTTGGTTGTTCTGCGCACTGCTAAACACAAGATTTGGGACCAGTGAATGTCACTGCTACACCACACCTGAAATTCCATCATTCAAACCATCTGCTAGGATGGTTTCCTGGGGAGACAGGAAGACACGGCCCTCTTCAGTGACCTGGTGTGGAGGGGAGGTTGTTAAGAGGAGGATCAGCACTGATATCAAAGACTAAAGCTGGAAGCAGGAAGGTCCCCATAAATACAAACACCTCCAGAACTCAAGGTAAGTAGGGACAACAAAACTCCAAAGGAAACACAACCAAACCACTTGTTCACACATGCAAGAGACCTAAGGCTGAGTTCCATCCAGCTGGGTACCTGCTTTGAATGACATTTTAGGGTCAACCTGTGAGATTGTGTAAGAATTTCATTATGCGCTCTCTGGCAGTTTTACAAACCTGTAATCACAACACTAAAAGGTGGAAACACTAGTGCAAATCCCCATCCTTAATTGCTTTGCCTGGTTCAGAGTGCAAGCTTGAATATAAGTCTTCCACTCATCAGGAGGGTGCCTCAATCACCAGAAAATAATGATTTTTTTCTGGCTCACTAACCATTAAACAGCTCACACAAAGTTAAAAAGGAACAGACTCAGATACTCACACAGATTACTTTATATTAAGGACATTCAAACTTTTAAGCCAAACAACCTGCATTCCAAGCATTTCTGCAAGATCAAAAGCCACATTTTCTGGTCTCTCCCACACACAATCCTACATCTCAACTTCACTCTCCTACCAAACACCCCAGTCACTATTTTCAGACTTACTGCTCTCTAAAAATCATTTGGTTTCGCTTCCTAACACCTATATTAAAATCCATTATGAGATGAGCAGTATCCAGACAGTTGGGAGGTACATCTCAGGTTGAGCTGCTTAAGACAGGTGTGGCTTAGAAATGACATTTCAATAACCCATGTCCTATGGCTGGGCACTCCCTCCCTGAGCTTTAAAAATCAAGCACTAGATGAAGATGAATTTGAATTTCTATTACCCCATGCAAATGCTACCCTCAGGTAGTAGAAGATGGAAGTCTAAATGTCGCACAGAACTGGCTTGCAGCTGAACAGGACAGATACGTACCTTTTCCCAGACTCACTTTAGGCTCAGACAGCTCAGTGACAAAGGCACCTCTGTTTCAGCCAACATGATGCTACTCAAATTCACAACCGAGTATTTTAAAACACATTATGAATAGAGACTGCTGGCTGCCAGCAAGCATGTGTTGAGCAAAAAAAAGAAGAACCTGCTGTTGCCCTGATGTATATAAATTTTCATCAGCAACAGCTTTAAAGTTAAGTCTTTAAAACAAAATGAATTTACATTTCATTGAAGATTTACTTTAACCTGCTGTATTATAACATAAGCAGATACATTAAGTTTCCCAAGATACAAAGTAGACAATCAGACTAAAACGGTTCTCACCAGCTCAGGACTAGATAACAAATCATTTCCCATCTTTCTGGAGGAAAAAGGGGTTAAACTCAGTCTGTTAGTTGAGGCGAAATTCATTGGCTACCAGAGAGTCCCTTAAGGTACCTTCACAAACAATTTTGTAATTACTTTCCAAAATACTCTTCTCCTTTGGTCATAAAGCAAGAAGCAAGACTGCAAGCTGGCCATCCCTATTTTACCTTTTCACCCTAGATTAAGTGTTGAGGAACCACCACCTTGAGTGGAGTCACAATGGCCTAAGTAGGAAATGAGGACAGAATTTTGTATACTACTTCCATTAATTCTCAGTTACTTGTGACAGAACAGGAGATGATCTTCTGATATATTTGGAAAGTACAAAGGCTGCAAATAAGCTCTATTTTTGCAAGTCAAAAGTGCAGAGTTATGCCCAGCTTTGTGGTCTTTAACAAGTAACAGATGATCTTTGCTGTACATCAGTCATTTATGGGCTTATGTTTACCCATATATAACCTACCGCCTATAAGCTTGCTTTTCATTCACCTTTCCCAAACCTTTTAGGAATATTTCATAGAGGGATCTGCAAAACACTGCAACAGATCAAGTCAAAGTCTGGGAAATACTCTCTGTAGCATCCATTCCTATCAAACACAGTAGCTATAAGACTACACAAACTCCATTATACAGAAAAACCTGTTTAGAGAAGGCATAGAAAATGCTTTCAGATCCTTTACAAGTGCCCACTGCACATATGTCAAACATCCTTGTGAACACAAAGACAAATCTTAACAGCATTCAAGACTTACCTGGGACCTCACAAAAAGCAATCAGGAGTACTGGAGATCCCAGATGTGGAGGAAGCAGCTGGAATTCCGATTTCTTCGCTAGATAGCTGGAGATTTCCCAATAAAAGTCAATGCAGCTTTCAATCTCATACTTGTTGCCATTCCAGCTGTGCATTGTGGAACCCTGGGGAATGCACTGGCTGAGGAATTCCTGGTAGCATGGTTTCATAAAGTAATGTATATTTCTGGTTTGTTTCTTATTGTCATGGGAATAAATCACATGCTGAGCTTTACTTTGGTTAACGACATAAGTGAAGAAGTAGAATCATACAGAAGACATTCAATATGCCAGTGATATAGGAAAAGAACAAACTTGAGCCTTCCAACACTATTCCAGTTTCAAGGAACAGTATAAAGCCTTTGAGGTGAGGGCATCCCAACCAAAACAGAGGGAAGAGATCAGAGCAAAGAGAATTTAAAGGTTTCAGTTCAGACTGTTTGTAAGGCTCAGTAGAGCCTTTTTTTTTTTTGCTCATTTTCATCAGTTCCATTACTTTTGCTTTCAAAGGTATGAAAGTTTTGTTATACACTGTGGTAAAAAATTGTGTTTTGTCATATAAAATAACTATGCTTCCTTATCACATCACTTGTCAACAGCTTGTAAATTCATGTTTTTAAAGTAGTCATTAATTGTTTTAAACTTAACAAGTGAACACTCAAACAGGAAATATGATACATAAACAGGAACAGAGTTTTTAACACAGCATTCAGTAAACACACCAGTCCAAGGTTGGCTGGTCTGCTAGTAACAGTCATCAACAGCTCTAAACACAAGTGTCAGCTGCATCCTACATATTCCCGGTGATGTTTGTATAGTTTGCTGCAGAGCAACAGAAAGAACATTTCCCCCCCCCCTCCTACTACTCTTTAGCAGTAATGTCTTCAAATCTAGCCTCCTGCAAATTTCTAGCGTCCACACCCTACTGCAACTTTTGGTTGTATATTATTATTACAACTGAAACTAAGCTCTTCCAGTTCCCACTTGCATGTCAGAAATATTCATATACATCCCCTGTATTCAACTTTTATTAGTAGTAAACAGACACAGAACAGATTCCACCAATCCCACTGCAAATATGACCTCTGGTCCATTTTTGTACCTTAGTCAGTACTTGAACTTGAGGAGGAAAGGCAAACCTTTCAGAAAATCCTGAAGTGGCTGCACTGGAACCTGAGCAGGGAAAACCCAGTTACTTACAGGTCAAGACCAGCTTTGTTCCACCCTCTGAAGTCCAGCTCTAGAGCAAGTTTTACACTTGTATTTACTGCAAGTTTTACACTTGTATTTACTGGTAAAAGTAACATTACAATTCATGAGACACCTGAACTTCTGTTTGTGGGGTAAATTTGAGTACCGAATGCATTGTCAGTATCATGTGCACCAGAGAAGGGGAGAGGAGCAGAAGAGACAGACAAACATGGAGAGAAAATGTGTAAAGTGGTATTATGTTATTAAAACATTACATTAGAAATAAACAGAACATAAACCAAAAAAAAAGGTTTTAACCAGGTTCAATGTTTTTCTTTTTCTTTCTTTTTTTTTTTTTTTAAATTCAAATTTACCCAAAGCAAAAACTTACATTGCAAAGGAAGAACAAAATACATTATGATATTGGTAACACATCATTGCATGGAAGCTAGACCTGTGGGCAGACTGCAGGTTGCTCTTGTCACAATGTCACTGGGGACTCTTGACAGATTTTATTGAGGAAGTTAGGATCCAATTTTTTCATCTAGCCCACATCCACCCTGGTAAACACGCTACACATCCTCTTTTGCCTCTGGGTATTTATCCGATGAGTTTGTCCAGATGTGTTCTCCTCTGACAGCCAACTAGAGGCAGAAAACTGAATTTTCCACGCTATCCTGAGGAAGCCAGAGTTATTCCAAGTATGAGTGATAATGAGTTAAAACAAAAATAAACCAAACCAAAACAAAAAAACACACTCAAGAGCTTTTCAAACTAACAAGTATTGTCTATAATGTAAATAGTTTAGAAATATGGTAATTAAATAATCTAAAAAACACTCTTACTCTGCTGTACATTTATAAACATAAATATTTACAAAAACTTTCTGCTTTGTTTTAAAGGATGAGGTTTGCAGTTTGTTAATGATCAGAGTCTTTTACTCATATTGATTCTTTGGTGTATTTGCCAATTTTTAAGGTTTAACAAAAGTGTTCAACCGTGAATTTCAAGGTAATGGAACTAGGCTACATAACAAGTCTATAATATGCACTTCTTCCACATTCTAGTCTGAATGAAAAACAAAATCCAATTTGTTCTTCAAAGTATTTGTGTACAATATTCAAAATAATGAAAAAGACCAGGATCCCCAATATTGAAATTTAGATAGGATTAACGATGAATAATCATACTTCACTCACACTACAGCACACGTATGACTTAAGATAGTAAATGGAACTATCAGTAGGTTTGAAGACACACATGTGCTGTGGTGCTTTGTAGAATCAAGATCAGAGAAACCAGCTACAAGAGATGGCTTAGCATGGTAAGAAAGGACAAGGGCTTCTCTCCAACTTGGGAAGGGGGAGAGAGGCCAGGGTGAAAATTAATTTAAAAAAAAGGGTTTTACTGGCCTGAAATGTACGTGTGTTCCCTTTAGATGTCAGTTAAATAATCAAAAAACAAACCTCAAACAATAAATAATGGAATTACACATTTCTTCATTAAATAACATTCTTGTTACCAACAAAGTCTTCCATAATTTTCTTCAGTCACAGCAACAAACAGAACAGATTATTTGCCTTAATATAGATTGAAACGAAAATATACTCTAGATTACTTAGAAAATATTACTGTAAAAATTCGGTGGGGAAGGACATTGGTTTAGATCAACTTACAAATGTAGTGAACAATGTTAAGTAAACTTTTTTGAAAAAGAAAGCAATTTTAAGGTTCTGATCTCATGTCACAAAACCAAAGATTCATGCTTAAAACCTGCCAGTTCTTAACATCTGTACTGTCTCAGAACTGAAGAGCTTAAAGACCATAGCGCTCCATCTTTCTTGCTTCAAGAGGAGCCAAAAGACACTGACAGGTGCACAAGCTCACAGGCAGCCCCCGGGCGAGCTCTCAGGTTTTCCCCGCTACACTGCCACCACCATCACACAGAGCCTGAAGGTGACAACTGCCCGTACCATGTGCTGTTAAGGCTGAGCATCCTTGCTTGCTTATGTTGCCAAGATACAAATCATTAATCACTGATCAAGCAGACTGGGCTTGAACCAATACAAGTTGGAGAGAAAAAAAGGTTCAGCATCCCATCACCAGTCCTCTGAATCTCCAAAATCATTTACTGTTTGGAAACAGGATGCAATACTAGGCAAAATAGAGGGAGATAATCCTTGCTTGCCACGGTTCCAGTGCATCCATTATCAGTGATTAGGTTTGTGCTCAAGGAACTGCAGCTAGGGTTATAAGGTATTAAGAGAAACTAGCACAGTTTAATATGGATATACCTGCTTCACCTTGCTTCTTATATTTTTAATGTTAAATATTTTGAAAGTGACAGTGTTAAATTTAAAAGCCACCACTGTTCCTTTCACTTCCCCACTTCCATTGGTTTAACTGCTATGAAAGCACTCCTGATATTAGAGAAGCTCTTTTGGAGGCAATACGATGGTAAAACAAAGAAGAGGACACTGGCAAGAACCTTAGGATGAGACCATAATCCCTTGAAAATAAAGGGCAGAAAAACTGCACATTTCAGCCCAATCTTTTTTTGATAGCAAGTATTTTTTTTTTTATGATCAGAAACAAAACTCTTAATAGATCTTTTTAATACCTAGTAAGAATAAACACATTCAGTAGCCAAATTTCAGTACTCCTTTCAGTTGCTGCATTCAGATTAACTGAAAAATATAAAGTTCTGATACAAGTAGGATTTTCCTTGCTAGTGCACATATAAACTGCATCTTAACTTCCATGCACACTCCACTTTCTAACTGGAAATTAACTGACTTTCAGAGCAATTAAAAAAAAAAAATCCATCACTGCTTTTAAAACAAAGGTTTGGCCGATTTCTTGTCTTTAAGTGGACACAATTTGGCTGACAACCCGTAGATAAATTTCAACTGAAAGTGAAATAAAGCAGGTTATACATTCATGAAATTCAGGAAGCAATAATGAACAGCAACTGCTGCATCACTTTTGTAATGTCCTATCAACACTACAGCAAGGCAGCAGTTGCTACTCTCACAAATAATGCACCGAGACTAAATGAGGAATAGTGTGTGGTGGAATCACACATAAGGGGAAAATACATCAAAAAGATTATTGCACAGTAGGCACTGTATGAGAAACAGAATACATCGGCTTCAAAAAACCTAAATTTGTTTACTCTAAAGTTAATGTAAAAAATACAGAGGCTATGCCTCTTTGTAGTGTACTGTCACTGTTAAAAACAGACTTACAAACTACCAGTCATTTAACAGGGAATGTCAGGAAAGGAGAGGGCCTGAATCTTACGGGCATCCCAATTACAGTAACTAAGATAATAATATATAAAAAAGCCAATGTATAGACCCTCAAATTGAATAGGGTAACTGCATTTTTCCTAATTTCCAAATTATATTTGTACAGTACCCTAGGACACATTGATTATCAACTCTTCCCTCTATCCTGCAAAAACATACACCTTGGCAGAGACAAGAGTCCCAACAGACAATAGGACTCTTAAGGTCTTTACCGGTATCCTTTTGAGGACTGGTGCCTTGATTTCCAATCTTTATTTTCCTGAATAATTGCTCTGCATGCTAATTCAAAACACCCACTTCCCTCAAGGGGCTACCTCCCATCTCCACTGCAAGTCTGCACACTTAATGTGAAAACAAACAAACAAAACTACAGCATTTTTAAAAATGTAACATTGTATAGAAAGCTTGGACCTTGCAAACTTGGACCAAGAAACCAAAAATTAAGACCTTCTAGCGTGTGGTATAAAAAACCCAAGGAACTGTATATCTGCCTTCTGACTTCACAGAAAAATCAGAATTTGCATAGGATATACTTTGTGCAAGGCAACAAGCCTCTTCAGTATCTGGAATATAACTAATCTTGCTCAGAGTTCTTCTCTTCATGGATATCAGATATCATCAAATTTGTGTTTTAAGTAGTCTTTCATGACCTTGGCAATGGGCAGTTCATCAAGTAGTTTTAGGTTTTGAAGGCCTATACACTGACGGATTTTAATTCGGCATAGATCTTGCAAGTTTCTGGGCTGTCCTGAAAAGACAAAAGGAACACATAAAAGTGACCACATTTTAAAAGAACTTTAAGAGATCATTGCTGTGTTCTAAGATGCAGAGGGAAGGGAAAAATTACAAGAGAAAAGGGTGGAAGCCGAAACTTTTCTCATGGACACCAAAGAAATTGAGGGATGAATCCTAGAAACATTTTTACATGCACATAATTTTACAGATGCCAGTGTAAAGTGACATTATCCACGTGAGGATTCCCATGAGGTGGCAACATATGCTTAAGCATTGTAGAACAGCCTAATTCCTCCACTTAACTTTTTATGGGTTTGGGTTTTTTTTATCCTTGTAACACCTGAATGGGGGAACCTTCTGTGTTGCTTCTTTTCAAATATTAGGATAAGATCTCCTGCATTCAACTGCAACAGAACTAGGCAGTTCCCTTAGAGAGTGAGGCTTTATAAAAGTTATTCAAGGATCGCATGGCAGAGTTAGATTGTTTTCTCCCTTCTAATGACAAGATGAAGCCTTCAGATTTTGGATGCAGCTGTAACATCATCAAACAGAAAGAGATGAAAATATGGAGTTAACCATTGTTCACAAAGGAAAAGCTTTACCAACATTGCATGAACTTCAGAATTTCTGCCAAAGATGTTTCCAAAATAATCAGTTCCCTTTCAAACTCATTCTTAGCAAGAAACCACTAAAACACCTTGAGAAATGGTCCCTCATGCAGCACAGCATCAGGAAGGTTAATTTAGCCTTCTATCTGAATGTACCCTGCAACCATCCCAAGGAAGAAAGAGGGAAACAGCAGAACAACAGACATTGAGAAATCCTGTCCCCATACACCCTTCTAGCTTTCAGCACCAGTGCCTTTGGGCTTTCCTAAATCAGAGATTGCACATAGATCTGTCTCTTTAACAGTTGTGAATGGCCTGTCCTTTGTAAATCTAATGTTTTTTTTGAACCCATTCATACTTCCAGTATCTAAAACATCCTGTGGAAACACATTTCACAATATAAATTGTTTGTTGACTGGAAAACTACAAAGTACTTTTATTTATTTTAGATCTGCCTCCTGATGGTTTCCTTGCGTGTCTACCATTCTTTGAGTTACAAAAAACCAAACAACAACACCAGAATAATTGTTCTCAAGGCAGTCAGTTTTACATACCTTTATATCAATCTCCATCCTCCATTCACGCTTGGTACCTCTTTCCAAAGTTGAAGTCTCTATTTAATAACCTGCTACCAAGGGAACCACTCCAAACCTCTGACCAAACTAGCTGCTTGCCTTTGTACTTTTTCCTCATTCTGCTATATCTTATGAAATAATCCCAATAACACATTGAAGCTGTGCAAATCAATATTTTGGTTGACTTCACTATGTTATGGCCTGGGGAAAAAAAAGCCAGTAACAAGAAGCTTGCACAGTTATGGCACCTGATGACTGTCAGAGTCAAGATGCTCAGCACTATGAACAATGTAAGTTGTTATGCCGGTATCAAGATAATCTGTTGCCAACAGAGCAACTCACTGGAGTCTTTTATTACCCATCTAAACATTAATGGCAAAAGATGGTGCTTGCTTTGTAAAGAAAGGCATGGCAATTTTACTGAGCTGACTGCTTGAAATCAATAATTTCTTTAAAAAGTAGCACAAAACAACAAAAGCAACTTGAAATAACTTAGATGGACATTTCCAATTAGCTTTCCTGAGCTGCTACCAATTAAGCAGAGTTATTTTGAAAGAGGAAATGCTTTCTGTATGGAGCTGCGACACAGGCAGGCTTTGTGGTGGCCAGTAGGATGCCAACAGCTCACTGGGCACAAACCCGTTCAGGCCATCCCTTCCTCTATCCTCCTCCTAATAAGCAACAAACTTTCTATCAGCTAAACAGTCACTGACATCATGAGTTTATTAGACTTTTCTGGTAAGCACAGAGTAAAGAGATTATGAAACTAGTTCCTGTTTTCTACTTTGGACATTTTGTATGTGGTTTCAGTTACCCTTTACAGGGAGTTCCCCTTCTTTTCTCCTGAATGAGTTTCTCTATACAAATGGGCTGACAGACAGGTATACACTGGGATTTATCTTAAGCACTAAAATTATCTGAGGTAAGCTAGCAGAAGTAATACACAAAAATAGTCTCAGTCTGCTTTTAAAAAAATTAGATTTGAAATTAAAGAGCATGAAAGTTTGAGTTTCTTTCATATAAGCATAAAATACTTTTATTACACTTTTTACCACAGTATCTCAATGTCAATTTATTTTTAATTATGTCCTTCAACCATGACTTAGAACACTGATCATCAGTTACTTTGTCCATTGGTAACTGGTTTTTAGTGCTAAGAAAATCTTCCTAGTACTTTTTTTTCCACCTGAAGGAATGAATTTATACAACTCAAATAACAGTTGAATGCTCAAGCTTCAGGGAAAGAAAAGTTACTTTCGGTAAGAAACCAAGCAGAGGAACCTTCATGGTGATAAAGAAAGAGTTCTAATGCTTTAAATATGAATGCAAATTAGGTTCAGAAAGGATGCATATTTTCAAAAGTTAACTGCAAACAGCAGTGTTAGAGGGTATAGAGGACTAGGGATATGTACGTGTATTTTCTGTAGCAGAGTACACAATAATACAGCTGTGAGACACTGATTTCTGGTTTCAGAAATGAATGCCTTTTAATTAACATCCTATGCGGTTTTTGAGAACAAAATGGAACAGACAACTTAAAATATCCAGAAGAAATTGGTCATCAGTTAATTCAAACAGACCTGATTATCAACTGTATGACATTTTCCCCTGATAAGCCTAAAAATATTTCCTGGGAATGTGTTAACAATGGACATTTCCAGTGTTAAGCATCAGTTGCTACATCTAGTGGCTGCTAGTGTCTTAGGTCACGCCTTGCAAATTCCAGGGTTATTAATGCATTTGTGATTTATTAGAAACAGTGTCTAGAACACTTACTCATTCTTGGTTGCATCTGAATGAAAGAGAAAAAAAATAAAGGATTACAGACCGATGTCAGTGAACCTTGGTTTGGCAAATGAAAAAAGTTATTAGTAATTTGGCAAAGTAAGACAAGTTAAATGATGAATAAAGTTCTGTTTCAAATTGATTAGGAAGTAGCAACTCTAGTTACATCCTGCATCACAAGTTTAGAAAGTTATTTTGGCAAATAAGCTAGAAAGGAAAAGAATTAGAGAGGAAAAAAATCCCAAGCCAAAACCATAAAAGAGGCAAGATTGACCTAATTACCACCATCATGCAAAACAGTGAGATAAAACTACTGATCACCTCAAAAAAACCCCAACACATCCCTGATTTGGTCTCAAAGGGACACCTTTGTGTCAGCAGTGCCGTTAGGCTGGTGAAGCTTGTTAGACTGCTACACAACCAGAGTTTAACACCAGCCACTCTTGTAGAGCTAAAGGTTTGCCAATGTGTTCACCAGAACAAGCAAGATACTTCAGTTAGGTTATTTTACAAGCTTTATAGTGATAATCAAATAAATTAGAAGCATTAAGTACAGGAAAGAAAGATATATAGTTCCTGTTTGGTCCTCCACAGCACGCGCTATGTGCAGCAATGGAAAGCAGAAACCTCCACTAATGTACTTGTATATAGTTTGCCAATCATGATGGAGAAGTTTCTTTCAAAGAGAGGACAAATAAAACACAGCCCTGTAAAATAAAGAGGACGTGCTTTTTGATTTTTTTTTCTCTAGAGGCAGCAGACTTCAGTATGTATAAAAGTTAACTACTTTCCTATTTCAGTTCTTCAACTGCTTACAAAGTACATTTGAGGGTTTCCCCCCCTAAATAATTATTATTTAACTTAAATAATCAAATAAACATTTTAAATTATTATTAATAGATTGGCCTTCTCTGGTAAGGCAAGGGAAAGTAATAAAAAGCATGTTTTAGCAGCAAGAAATTACTACAATTAATCCTGAATTTCCACTCAATACTTAATTCCTTTCCTTTTTTGCAGTTTCAAGATTTTTATGCTGTTGCATCTGGAAACACACAAAAAGAAAAAAGTATTTCATCATAACGACTGCTCTTCAACTTAAGCATTTAGACCTGCGTCTGCTCATTTTTCCCATGCATTCCACGATCTCCATGAATTAACACACTAATTCATCTATTAAGTCTATATTTAAGGATCATTGATGTATAATATTAGCCCTAGTATCTCTGATAACACTGATTTTTAAGGATTTTCACTCACTTTTAAGCAAAAGTGTTGTAAAGATGAAAAGGGGAATCTCTATCACTTTCCTCCACTGAAGCTACAAGAGCATCTGCAGAAAGAAAATCATGAACTGACCCAAGAGAAAACTTAGGAGTAACTGAAATTATAGGACGAGAGAAGAGAAGATGAGAGAAGATTCTCTAATATAGCATTTTACCTACTAAAAATACCAAGTACTTTTAAAAGCAAACAGTGTCCTTGGGTTCGAAGTTGATAGGCAATTTCTGAAGAAGTTAAAAAAAGAAAAATTACATCAGTAACATTTCAGAAGTTGTCCACAGCTGTCCCTGCAATATTAATTTCTCTAGAAAAGAAACTTATCTGCCTCCCCTGTGAATAACAAAAGGCTGAAAACAGTAGCAAGAAACCATTAGGTAGTTTCTTTTTAGCTAAAAAGGAAATTTAAAAGTTTTGTGAAATATTAAAGAAAAAAAAAAGTGAAGTGAGGCTGAGGTACTGCCAGCAGCAGCTCAGTTCCTCTGGAGTATGGGAAAAAGTATTTATATCTGCAGCAGACTCTGAAATAATCCACCTCTTTTCATAACTGTGAAGGAAATCGGCTATTGCCAGCAATTAAATTTAGTTAAGATTTTATTGCCTTGTGTGTATGTGCATTTAAAAAAAGGTAACTGAACTTTTCAACTGGAAACTCACACCCACCAGGCAAGAAACAGATAGATAAGGATGCACAAACAGTACCGTACTGAAAGGATGTGATCACCTAGCGAATCATTGCAACAGGATTTGCTGTCTGAGCAATTTAGGAAATGCCTTGTCTTGTACTCCTGTGTGAAAAAACCAACAGCAGAATAGAGAGCATAGTTGGGTTTCTAACATTCAAAGTGCTAGGAAAAAACCCCGCATCAATATTTTTTATATTGATACTGAAATATCTGACCTGAAATACATATTAGTAAGACACGCAGGGGTGAATGCATAGAGAAAACAAATGACACAGAGCATTCACTGAGAAAGTGAGAGAACTCCTGGAACCAGTATTGAGCTTAACAGGACAAAGATAGCTTTTAATTCTTTTTTAACTGGATATCATACGAATATCTTTAAAAGTTCTAGTTTAACTTTTGCTCAGTGTGGCTCTGTCATAATACCTGAGCTTGAAGCATTGTTCTTTGAAAAATAATTCTCCACAACAAGTTTTAGATGTCTATTAAATTTCAGTATTTCTGGCACAGAAAACACGTACCAAAGAAGAGTGTATTTTGGATTGAAAATTTATACATGGAAAAGTAGAATGCCAGCAAAGCTCAGTGTATAGCAGGTGCATTTAGCAATGAAATGATTTAAAAAAAAAAAACCCAAACTTACACAAAAGTATTTTGTAACATTCATATAAATTCAGTCCTACCAAAATTGCAATGGAAATTTGGCTAAGAATTTCAGTACCAAATGTTTACTTGCTGTGTCCTAAAAATAAAGCGTTCTGAACATAAAGACAGGCTTAAGATGCATTGTAACATTATTTTCACATTATAATAGAGTGCAGCATAGGTGAGCAAATGTGTGGGAGGAGAGGTAGCAGTACCTTGCAAGCCACATGCAAAAAAATATGTATTTTTAATTTTATTTTAATGAAGGCCTCTTGAAAAACTCTTCCAAAATATACACCTGCAAATAGACAGATAAAAATGATCCAACTGCTCAATATAAACTGCACTCTGAGTTAGTAGCTACATTTTTCAATATCACACTGGGCAATTCTGAATTGAGAATGAATCAGTTATTTCAAAGGTAGCTGACCTCTTTTCTAGAAAGAAAGAAGCCAGTCCTGTGTCTTTATAAAGATAAAAAAAGCCCCTCTACTGGTCTTCAACAAACAGGTACTTGCAAGCTGCAAAAGTAATTGTGATTCAGATAGTTTTATTCAGCTAAAATGAAAACTATGAAATAACCCTCTTTCCCTGCATAACTCTGGATAACAAAGCAAACCACATCCACTAGTGCAAGATTTCCAGCAGCACCCAAGGAAGCAGTCAAAACCCGCAATTCCAGTAAAGTTCCTCTATGTTATAAGAAACACGAAGATACTGTTTCCCTTGCAATTATCCATGTAATAAAATATGTGGAAATCCACTAAATTCACTACAACACTTCTATATTCTTAGAAGTTTAAACTATGCAGACTCTTTTTTAAATGTTCTTCCAATTAAAAAAAAATTTCTTGTGAAAAGATATCCTTATGTAGCAAAGGAATAGAGACAAAAGAAGTACAAAGATTTCCTTAACAGGACTTCCGTCTAAGATTTTCTGCGCATTTACAGTACTATATAAATCTGAACACAAAATTACACTTGAGTCAAAGTAAAAGATTTGTCCTTTGAAAAATTAAATAAAAAGGAATGCAGATGAAATATTCGTAGCATAATTCATTTGGTAACCTTTAGATCTTGTTCCAGATCTGAAATTAGTTCTTTGATACCTGTTAACACACATGCTATATTACACTGCTACGGTCGTATCCATTTACTTAGTTATTTGCCTCCACACAGACAAGCAGCTCGCATCACTAGTCATAGACTCTCTTGTCCGCTACGGTATCTGAATGGTGACTAAATTAAATGAGAGCTATGGGAAGGGGGAAGGGTCCAAGATTTTTAAATTTCCCTCTCTGAGATCATAACTTAATTTCTAGTACCTAAAAGTTAATTTAAACCTTTAAATATTTTTCTACCTCTTGCATTTTCCCCTACCTCCAACATTCATTTTTTAATGAATTTTAATATTCTCAAATCCCATTCAATTTCAGCTTCAACATAAATCATTCCAGTCAGGACTGTAACTGCACATTTTAATTCTGGAGACATATAAGTTAACAAAAAACCCCACCAACCAACCAAAAAAAAAAATAAAAAAAAAAAACCTTGTACACATCTCTGTCTTCATTTGTATTATACACCTGCAGCTCTCAATTTTGCATTAGTATATTCCAAGCTTAACCTTTTAACAATCCCAAAGACACAGGTTCAGATCTCAAAACTGAAGCATTATACTTAAGTGCTCAAAAAGGCCCTTCTTTATCAAAAACTATTTCCTGTTTTACCATCAAATACACTCTTCAAAATTCTGGATACACATATAAAATGTACAGCTACAGATTCCTATATTAAGTTCTTCATACAATGTTCAAATAAACAAATCAGAAATTCCCATTCAGCCCTACAGCCAAGGCACTGTTACCAACCACAAAAGAGAATTTCAGGAAAACTTCTATTGAAACTCTCTCAAACTTTTATACATGCTTCTAGTAAATACAGATTGCAATAAACTCAGAAATGATTCTTTCCCAAAGTGCCACAGTGCGAAATTTCAACAATTCCCCGCATGCAGTTGGATCTAATTGGGAACTCTGCTACAAAAATCCAGCTCACTCTACTCATTTCGTCTCTCCTACACCATATTATTAAAGTGATTACTCATGAAAACTGTAGAAGGCAGTGCTTCGATATTTATAAGAAGAACAGAGTCTGCTTATAGGAATATATGTTTACAAACAGCTATTAATTTCGCTCAGAAGTACAAAGCTGAAGTGGTTTTGTCAGCATTAGCCCTCCCTCCTTTCCCAGCACTCCATCAGCACAAAACCAGGCTAGTTACAAAACTGCTACACTGGCCACAAATTTAAGCAACTTTTTTTTGTAGCAGAATTTACTTCCACTTAACAGTAAAAGCTTAAGGTTATGGAATCTGTAACCTAAAAGTTACAAAAGTAAGTTACAGTACCAGTTTCCCACTTTCTGAATTAGTCTTTAGACATTAGGGAAACACTTAATCTATCTCAGACTTCATGCTTACTGATATGCCCTAAGACTGAAAAAATTGCCAGTCTGGATATTATATTGTCTACATAAATCCCTGATGGTACTATTATATAGCAAGAGGCTTCCAAAAAGGAAACCAGAGAGAAAATCACTGGAATGCAAAGGGATCCACAAATTAAAACAAAATCTATTAGATGTCTGTATTTCTTATTAGCAACTTGAACTTTTCCAATAATTCTGTTTAGATTTCAGATAAAAGCAAAAATACCACCACAAATCATTACAACAAAAATGAAATTCCAAGTGCTTATTTGTGTTAGATACTGACAGCAGAACTGAGCTGATTCACCCCCATCCCACACTACATTTCAGTTTCTTTACAGAATACATACAGTGCTGAATTCTCATTAAGAACTACCACATAAAAAGAAAAAATTAAAACCAAACTCTTAAGTGAAAAAAGGATACATGAGATACCCCACCCTCTGCAGCTCAAAGCCCATACTAGTAGGATGATAATTTATCAGGCCATCCTAACATGTCTGAATTATCAAACTTCTGCTAACTGCTAATCCGCAATTCCTAAATGCTTTAGGCAATACTGTAACTACGAAACACTTAAGCATTCCACACTGAAGGAGGGAGGGAACGAGAACTTTCAGTAGATCCAGTACACCAAAAACTGATAATCATGAGTAACCAAAATATTAGGAGCCTGATACTCTTTTAAAATATCAGAAGTCACAATGAGTTAAAAGCTCATGTTTCAAAGACATCAACAAAATCAAATCAAAGCTGCACAGCACAGGATACCCCTTCAAGCTGCATGAATGAACCGTGCCATTTTCTTGTTTGGTATAGGGGAGAAAGGGAGAGAGAATGTGGAGAACACAAAGCAGCAAAAGTTCTTTTCTGCCCCAGTCATAATGCCAGATGAGAAAGCCAGCAACTGCAGAGTATTTCCATGACGATTAAAAAAAGCAAAAGACACTAAAAAACAAACAAAACCCCCAAACCCAAACATCTTATGTGCTAAGGCCATTAATAAAACCAGATTTTACAGTTCACTTTAAAAAAAGCTCACGCTTCCTGTAGATATTTAAACAAAACTAATTTAAACAACATATGCTTAGCATTAGCACCTTTACCAAGTAAAAGATTGCCCGTATCACAATCCCTTCACCTTCCCAAAAACTTTCTAGCGCATTTAAATAGAATCAAGGGGCAGAGAGGAAGCATTTTTTTTTCTGGGGCTAAATTCAAAGAAGGCTTTTAGAGGACACTGTGTCCTGTGATTAACTTCTCTTACATACATACTTGTCACTTCTTGTAAGAAATCCAGACAGGGTCGGCTACTTCCAGAAATACTTATTGAAACAGCCAGTGGGGTCTGTCCTTCATAGTTCCTTGTGTTAGTGTCTGCTCCGTAATTATACAACATTTGTGCACAAAGCACATCATCTCTAAGAGCAGACAAGTGTAAGGGTGTCTGTCCATCTTCCAAGCGACCCAAGTTTGTATCTGCCCCTCTCTGAAGGAACATGCGGCAATAAGAGTGATTGCTTTTGATCACAGCGTATCGTAACAGGAAACCATTTTGAATGTCGATGTTGGCATTGTGATCCAGAAGGATTTTCACACAGCTTGACCTCTCTCGGATAATGGCCAGCTGAAGCGGTGTAGTACCTTTATCACTGAGCGGATCAACCTCAGCCTTGAACTCCAACAGGAGCCTGACAAATGAGTCTCTGCCATAGTGGGCTGCTACATGGAGGGGAGTCCAACCATCGTTGCTCTTTGCATTAATAATGTCACTTCTATATTCAGATTCCAACATCAAGCGTGCAATCCTCGCTCGGCCATGCATGGCTGCATAATGCAGAGCAGTGAAGCCTCCAATTAAGTCCTTAACTGTGGGATCAGCTGAAGTTAAAATAAAATTAAAAAATAATTAGAAAGCATTATAGTAATCAAGTGCTGAAAAAGAATAATCAAAGGGATGAATGTTAGTCTTTTCAGGCATAGCATGACAGGATTTTTTTGTACTTCAAACTAATTCTTGGTTTCATGAACATGCTATTACAAAAAACGTAAGCTATTTTAAAGAAAGCTACACAAAAAAATACTTTCTTTCACACACATGTTTCCACATCTTCCACATCTTCCTAGCACTCTTAGGCTAGTTACTCAAATCTCTCTCTGCCCAGTTTTCCTCTAGCTCTGCAATATTACATTTCTTTCTCAATGTTCAGCTTTTATTTTTCCTTGTGTTGCTTCTTTCTCTTAAAAAGAAGCATGTGTAGAAACATCTGCTGTCCCAAATTGCGGATGTTTTGTGGTCTGGCAGCATTGTATTGTTTTTAGGGTGTAATGCTGTATTAGGTAAAATGTTTCTCTGTGGTCTGCAGGATTTCCAAAGCATGTAGGATGCATGTTGTTTTAGATTGTCTTGATAAAGTCTTTTTTTTAATAGATGATGAATACATTCTGAATTTATCGTTTTACAAAAATTTAAGATTTTACAAGAATGTTAGCACCCACTTACTGACGGAAAAAAATGTTAGTGCAGAAAACAAATGATTGCACAGATACTCCCCCGCCACCTGCACACAAAATTCGGCCAGATTTATGAATTTAAAAATTAAGATAATCAAATCGATTTACTTAATTTCCTCAGGACACCCAAACTTGTAGAGTAAGCAACTATTCCCACATACCAAATTAATTTCTGAAGGAAAAGTGTCTGCCTCATTATCATATCTCAGCTAGAGAACAAGCCAGGTTGTGAGGTTTCTCCTTCCACCATCCATAGATACTGACTGTTGGACACTGGAAGGCACAAACTACAGTTTGGAAGCTTGAGGCAACTTTCCTAACCAAAGTCTCCTACCTGGCAAGGAGAGATACTGCCTGCACAACACACTGGCCTTAAGCTGATGTGTTTTCAGTACTTTATCAATTGAAATAGCTGTGGGGGTCTGTCCTTCACAGTTGCCTGTGTTGTTTCCTGCTGTGTAACCACACAATATTTGTGCACAAAGCACATCATCCTAAGATCAGACAAACATAAGCATATCTGTCCACTTTCTATAACCTTGAGAGCCCTACCATTGCATCCTGGCACACCAAATTGTTTATTTTTCTCATTTGTATGTACTGCACTTAAAAGTAAATTCGCAACGGTCTGGGGAAAGAAAAACAGGATACTAAACCCTGAGGTTTAAAATAAACTTGGCTGAAGGCCATGAAGACCCAATGCTCGCAAACATGCCTCAAGAGGGACACTTGCTCTCCTGTTCTATGTAAAGAGGCGAGAGAGCTTTCTGCCCAGTTGCCATTACACTCAAACATGAGAGAAGAGGATGGGAGATGTCATTTTGGGTCTCAAAATTCAGACTTCTTGTGAGTTAAGTTCACAATACAATGTGATTTGCAAGCCAGTTTAGTCTGAATACACAAAGGTGCTAGCACAAAACAACAGGACTAAGCTTCCCAATACAGACCTCCTGTGACCACATCCAGATAACACAGAGAAATAGACATCGTACCCAAACAAAATAACTGGGAAGAAGGAGTACAGAGCACAGCTGCAAAGGTCACCCAGCAGCTTTAAGGACATTTCAAAATGCAGCAAAGTGAAGATTGAAGGGAGGAAAATGAAAAAAAAAAAAAACAACAAAAAAAACAAAACAAAAAAAAACCCCAAACCCCAAAACACAGATTAACGCAGTCTGACTACACACAAATAAAATGTAAGACCTGCCCCTAGTTCACAGAACAGGAATGTAGAAATAAGGAGAGAAAGTAACAAGAGAAAGATTAAGGAAAGTTTAGTCCCCTAGCAGTGACAGCCTTCCTAGTCTTCAGTGAAACGTGAAGTTTCAGTACCCTGTAAAGTTTCACTAACCTGAGTTAATGTCATGGAGGAAGCATCCATGAGTTGGCAGGAAAATTAAGTCAGTGACTGAATCGGTGGTTCCTAACCTGCACTACGATTATCACCAAGATATAGCAAAGAATCAGTACAACCCACAAAGTCATTAAAACAAAGATACTATTTCAAAGCAACGTCTGCTTGCTCCCACACTCCTCCTTCACACTGCTCAGACTATTCTACATTATCTCCTGAGTAATGATAAACAGAGTGAGCAGCATAAGCATGAGAACTAAGACACAGAGAGATAATATAGTTTGAAAGGCAGAATTAGGGAGAAAGGTGGATATAATGGAAAGGCAATAGCAGCAGCTACAGCAATTTTCCACAAAAAAACAGTCTGAAAAATAAAATTCACGTTGTGCCTTTGCTCTTCCATGCTGCACAGGGTATGCAGGTCAGTCATTTCTATCACATAGCTCAGGTGCAGGATATTGCCACTAACCTGCTTAGTCTACGCTACTTCCAAATTCAATCAGATACACCTCAACTTTTGTGTATGCAAGTATATGCATTTTTATACCAGTTGTAATCAAAACCCAACAATTTACATATTGCATGAGGATGCCCTTTACCTATGGTTTTAACCAGAAAAACACTATGTCACTTAAGAGAAGCGTCTCAACAAGAAAAGGAAAAAGCCTCTCAACAGGTCAACCAGGCAATACAACCAACCAACCTAAACTTGGCAGCAAATCCTCACGATAAAAATATTATAAGCCCCATTAAGACTATGGGCTTCTGGTGAGCTAATAGAACCAGTCACCCCTTCCACTAGGGGATCAATTTTAACGGGAACAAACTCCAGTCAATGTCTTGCTGCCATCTCCTGGAAAGCTTTTGAACTTCACAAGGGCTCTTAGCAGAGGTTGGACCTTTATTACATTGCATGTGACTTCTGTCCCTTTAGTTCTTGTGTTAACAAAAGTAACACTACAAAGTTGATGTTGTCTTAAGAACTTGGGTTGCAGTGGGTTGTTTTGCTTGCCTGTTTTAGAAGGTTTCAGAACTCTTATCGCTGTAAAGTTAACTCTGTCTCCCTGGAGCACGAGTAAAATAGAAATGAACTGGGAATGACTCTCAGCTTACCTTTCAGAATCTGCAGTGGAGCGCACCTGGTACAAGCCTATTTAACTAGGGATGAAGCCAACACTTGTCAGCATTTCTTCACCTTGCCTCCATCCTGACTGTCAAACAACTATTTTTATTTCTTTTCAAGCTTCCCACTAATCTGGGGAGAGTAAAATCCTAGAAGTACAAACAGCTGCCTTTGGTCACCTCTGGTGTTCTTAAATATAAAGCATAATACAGTGACGTACATCTTGAACTGCCTATCGAGGACACCAAATGGCTGCAATCAACTTCACTTCAGGTTGAAAAACCTGCAACACAATCACATTTAATATATTTTGCTTCATGTTAAAGTTGGGCACCTAACCCAGTCACTCGAACTCTGCTGGTGATGAGACTAATACTGTACTCCACAGGATACAGAGATTCCTAAAAGACAGTCTAACATTCTAGAGTTTCAATTTACAGCTCAGTGTGACAGTTTCCCTCCTCTCATAATGCCTTCATTAGGTCACTCTATCACAGTCTAAGCTAGGAAGCAACACTTCTGGCTTCGTAAAGTACTTCTATTATTTCAAGCTTGCTTCCCCTAAATGGGACTTAATTCTGACCACAAGGTTTAGAAACATGGCTAACATACAGCTTCTGTTCTAAATGTCCTCTTGGCAACACTGATACATCAAGACCTCCAGGAAAGCATCACTGTTCAGACACAGAAACACTTTATGAGCTGGTTTAGGGGGACGAACATTTGGCATTCTCTAGTTCCTACCAGATTCTGCATAACCTTACTAAACTTTGGATACTTTGCAGCCAAAACTAAAAATAAATACATCTCTTTGGCTAATTCCCTCTGTTATTCTTCAATTTCCAGGAGCTTTGGTGATTCACTCCTTTACTTCACCAGAAACTGTCCTGCTCTATTACTATTAAGATACTGCCAAGGAACAGCTAACAACTATGCACTTTCAAGTCTTTAGCTGCTTGTAATGGTAACAGCGGTGGCTGGGGATTAATGTAACATAGTTCTTGTCCAGCATTGGATTATCTGTCTCAATATGTCATTTTGAAGGTTAAAAAAAAAAAAGTATACCAAAGGAGAAAAAAAGTTTTGTTACACAAAAAACAAAATTATGGAAAACTAAACTCCCCATTCTTGTGTTGCTTTCCCATTCTGCTTTGAGACTCCAGATTGTCTCTACAGACAGAGGTGGCTTCACAGAACCTTCACTTTAATAAAATTAGACAAATCCACTAAGAAAGTAAAATTCACAATTTTTCATTAAAACCGAGTTTCACCATGGCTCTGATAAACTTTCTGCATTTCACCACTTGCTGAATAATATTTATTATCTGACCTATTACCTCTGCACCTAGTTGGTATTTCTGCTGGCTTCATCCTTTAGACTACATGGGGGTTTTTAATGCATTTTCCCCATCTATCTGTGTCCACTTACTCAGCAGATTTATAAAAAGCCTCCTCCCATTCCATCATCTCCACTCCAGCCACCCAACCTCTATACACAATGGTGTCCCCTGGCTCTTTCCTGTGCTAGTGAGCAATGATGGAAGAGAAGAAAAAGCAAAAGCAGAACGTGGCCCGGCCATGACTCCCATAAGCAGCTACCTTTTCCTTCCAGGTCAATGACTAGATTCTTTTTCAAACCAAGCTCTGTTTCCTTCCCACTACCATACAAGACTATGTCAATTGTCTTCCAGTACCTCAGATGTGAGACACAGCACTCTACCCTCAGCAACAGCCCAATATGGTTTTAATTCCTGTACTGTGAAAATACTTCCAGCTCTGCTAAGCTTCATCATCCCTCTAGACAGCAACATCTATCACCCACTGCCCCTTCCTTCCTGCTAATATCTCTGTTCCCTTTTACCTCCAGAACTCCATCCATTCCCTCTAACCATCTTCTTTATTACTAACGTATATATATACTCAGCTCAATACCCTGTTTACTGTAAGATTCACACCAGAAAATTACTTTTTCCTTCACCCCAATACCATTTTGGTCCACAGGGATTAAGCACCAACAACAAAATAATCCATTTCTTGAGAGGGAGGAAGGTGGAGACCATGTGAAGCAGGGTAGATACAAACCTCTCACTAATGAGGCAGGCATGATTAACTCAGCTTCTAAAAGTCAACTCATTCACTGCTTAATAGCTCATTTGTAACATTATTATGTTTTAAAGACTCACTATCTTCTATGCCTTTGTTTTGAGGGAAAACAAGGCAAGGTATAAAACAGTGCCGGTTTTCTGAAGTGAGGTTCAGCTACAGGAAAGCTGCTGCAGATGACTAACCCTCACACTATTTGTTACTCAACTTTCTAGTCCTGGTGATTAAATGCTATACTGCTTCCAGAACAAGGATATTTCATTACAGGCAGTTTTCATGATACATCAGATTCAGCTGGTACTTCATACAGTAAAAAGTAACAACAAAAATAGAAACCAAAACACTGAATCAGCAGTTATTTAATATCAAAACCCATAAGATGAAGGTACATAGGAATACATAAGGGTTTTGGGGTTTTTTAGATCACCTTTAAGTTTACAGAATTAAAATCAACATATTTCAAGACTTACAGCCTAGAAGTTTTAAATTATAAAACTGAAGGCTTGAGGTTACCCAAGTATATTATTTATATTTTAAAAGTAGTGTTTAAAGTTAGTTAATAATGCAATTTAGTAGCTTTTGCCCCTCTTCCCTCAATAAGTATGTGTGAGTCTGCCAATATTACATGGTTAGCATCAGTAGTAGGTATATCAACAGGATCCAGGATTCAGGCTGTATTTTACTACTGCTCTTAAAGAACGTACCACCAATTGTGCTAATACCACAGACTATTAATGCCACTGAGTTTCAAGGGTGATCCATACCTCTGACAAATACTGCAATACACATAAGGAGCCCATAGAGCCCCAAACAAAGCATCAAAAGGACAACTTCATTTTCCTAGGGACTGAAAACATCTTACTTCATAACTCATTTGATAATGCCAGTGCTAGAATATAGGATGCTGTTCTTTAAAGCACTAAAAAGAATGTGGACAACATCTAATTTTTTTTTTGTTCCTCCTCTCCAGTGTTGCATTAAAAGATTAAAGACTATCCGTTTCTAAAACTTCAGGCAGCCTCGAAAGAAACCATAGCAAAATGAAATCCTGCCTGTACCATCTGAGGAGTAATCATCAACACCAAGTGAGTCTATCACTTAAACTAACAAAACTCAACCGGTTCTTGAAAATAAAAACTTCACTACAGACAGATGCAGAGGTGTAAACTCAACTGGACTATCTGACACTTAAGTCCTTGCACAAAGAGTACTCTTTTAGTAGACTAGGTTAAAGCTTATAAGAAAATGTGGTCTTTAACACAACTCATTAATTTACTTGAGAATTATGAAACAAATTTCCCTAGGAAAGGGAAGGACCTGACTTCCTCTAATAATAACCCCTAAGAGAGAAGAAAAGCCTACAGTAAGTGCATTTAATTTTATAATGAACCCTTCCACAATCTTCTAATAATGCTTATTCGTTCTTTGAACAATTTCTAGGCTATTCTGAAAAAGAAAAGTAAGATATGACAATTAGCTTTATATCTACTACCTCATTCATAACACATGCATCAGACAGAAACAGAGAACCGAAGCACTACTCCAAAGAAAGAAGAAAGATTAGAGGTAGTCTTATTCCTAACCTGTGCTGGAAAGCCCTACAATGGAAATTGGGATAGAAAGCTGTGAGATGATTATTAAGATTTTTCTCTCTAGGCAACTTACCTCCATGTTCAAGAAAAACACGGACGCATCTCTCTTTCCCTCTTGCTGCAGAGAAATGAAGTAAGGTCCAGCCATTGGCATCTCGACCATTGGGTGAATATCCTTGCTCCAGCATCTTGCGCACGGTGTGAACATCGCCAGCAGCAACTGCAGCCTGAATCTGCAACTCTTCCTGTAGCTCAGGGTTTCTCCGACAGTGATGGTGTAACATCCTAGCTGAATCTGGCTTTTACAGAAGCGTCATGAGGTCACACTGGTCACCTTGAACCAATGTAATGCATGGATAAATTAGAATTAGGACTAGGAAAGAGATGCTTAGAAAAGAAGTCAGTACTGCTAAAAAGGAATACTAAGATCTAATCCCCATACAAAGTATAAAGTCATTTTATACATAGCATAAAAGCCCCAAGAATCTCACTGTTGCTAGCAAAATCATAGTACATGGTTCACATCACCAGATTTCAAAAGAAAGGGACACTTACACATTATAAACAGTACATATTTTCTTTAGACAGTACAGCATCAAACCATGGCCTACAACTAAAAACATCTGAGCAATAAGCAAAATGAAGAATCTCCAGAATCATAGAATTGCTTGGTGTGAAAAGACCTCTGAGATCGAGTGTAATTGTGCCTATCCACTAATAAACTATACCCATACACCTGAAACCAACATTCATTAAAAAAACCACAACATGGTTAATATCACTAACTCCAGATAATGGTTAAATACATCATCTAAACTGTTGCACGAAACAGTGCTGCATTGCTAGAGCAACTAGCTATGATATTCTTTTTCTTTCTAGAACTGTATCACCTCTCTAACAGAATCTTCTCCTGTGAACTAGTGCACATTAATATTAGTAACACTAATATTCAAAGCGAACACTTTAGCTTTCTTTCTTTTCCTTTTTTTTTAAAAAATAATTAGTCTACTATCTGTATTTTGTCTTGGGACTTCTTTATTAGACCACAAAGACTACAAAGAACCTCTGTATTCCAAAAATCAAGCACGAAAATGATAACGTACAAGCCCCCCAAACACATAAGTGCAGTTAATATAGCTCTATCGAACACCACAAGAACATATACCAGAACAATTTATAATTACCTTGATACAGGATATGAAAGCTGGGCCAAAAGGCTATCTAAAATAGTCACTGTAAGGGAGCCTAGGTACAAGCATACAATGGGAAAGAAAGGAGAACTGCAGTCCGTGTTCTGTTAGAAAAGTACTCATCTCCAGTTCTACTTGCTACCCAAATGGGGACAAGAAAAAAGCCACAGGTATTTAGAGATTCTTCCACAGTACACGAAGTCTGTTAAGTGTTTATATTTTCACACACATTGTGGATCATATCCCATCAACAGGTATTCCTAGAGCTGAAAGGAAGATCAGAAAAAAAAAAAAAGAATAAAAGAAGGTATTAGAAAGGCAATGATGAGCAACACGTGTCTCAGAAAATACTCAAAAACTGTTGCAATAGATATTAACATAGAAGTAGAAGATAAAAAAAAGCAAAAGGAAAGTACGTTTAGAATCCTGTGAAGTTAATAAAAATTGAAGTACAAGTTCTAAAAATGAAAATTAGTTTTAAGCAAAATTTTAAATTCTCAGCAACCATATTTTATTAGGATGTCAACCCACATCACTATCTAAATCTTCTTTTATGTAAATAAAATATTTCCAGATCCTCACGATTCATAGGTCATTCAAAAGACTTTACAATATCTCTTTGTATCCCACTGGGCACTCGTTTTCCTGTGATCCAGATCTACACACAGACAAGAAGAAAGTGAAAACATCCATCACTGCCATCTTTTCAGATAAAGGCACGGATATTTGTTTGCTTTTCTATAACCTAGCTGCGCCCAGTGCAAAGAAGTTATTTACCTGCTTCTCTGAGAGATATAAACTCATAATTAACAGGTAGCTACAATGACCCTACTTATACTGCAAATATGGAACTTCTACACAGCAAATGCCTGTCTTCAACATTTATAAATGCTTCAACTTACCGTGTATGCCAACAATCATGATTTCAGCATAGGGTTATGAAAGATGACATTTCAGCTCAATAGGTTATATATGGCTTAGGTACCAGCTTTGTTTTGTTTTACAGTATGAACTCCATTATCTGACATTGGAAGAAAAGGGGATTTACAAACTGACAACTGCTAACTTGAAAGTTCAGCTTGTGCAGCAGAGTCCCAAATCAAAACCAGCTAATCTGATGACAATGGAAGTACTTCTATTGACTCTAATAAGCTTTTGCTAAGCTCTTTTCTAAACTCCAATTAGCACTTCAGAACATGCTTACCTATAAGGCAGGGAGCTTGACTTCATTTTGGATCGCCACTAATTGTACTGTTCCGGAAATTCCAACTACAACAAAAAGATCTTTGTTTGGATTTACAGATGAAAATGGATAGCAGAACCCAAGTGAGAAGTATGAGCTAGGGGAGATTCTTCAAAAAAAAACCCAGAGTGTCTCCAGTTCTACTTTCTCAACGTGTACATAACAAGATATGAAAACTTTTATCTGAAATTAAGAATATCTGATCAAAAGATGATATAAACAAATTTTCTACTTCCATTTTTACAGTCCCTTCTTGCAAAGGGCTAACACTTGCAAGATCATATGATCCTGAAAACTAAGGTCAAACTAGTTGTTTAAAATGCTAAGAAAGAGATAGGGTGACTAAATAGATAAGAGAAATGGGATTTCTCATTTATGGGGACAGCAGTATCCCCTCTGTCTATAAAGACAGTTGCTTAAGGAAAAGCAAAGCTCTTTATATCATACTTCTCAGCTGGTGGGTATATCTGTAATGCAGCATTATAAAATGTTGGCACTAGCTCCATATATTGCATGTGACTAGCAGAGCTTATTCAAATTAGCTAGTGCTAAAGTACATAAGTACTAAAACATACAAAGCAGAAGACAAAGTCAGGCATAAGCAACTCCTTTTATCACTTGCACAGCTTCTGTAAATATCTACTCTATCTCACTCCTCTGGCAAGCAATGAAATTCAAATTCTAAGAATGCTTAACTAACATTAAAGGTTTCAGAATCATTCTAGGTACACACAAGCTTTGAAAATATTTCCACTTCTGCTCCATAGATCATTTAAAGTTCCTGTTTTCCAATCCCCATTTACACCATCAATATTTGGAGGAAGACTCCTGGAACTCATTTGCCATTTGGCACTTAATATTTAATGTTTTGCAACTCTAATCAATCTCATTCAGAACGCGGTATGCGTTTGTATTGCTACGTATTGGCTTTCTGCATGAAAGAAAAAAAAACAGCCATGAAGTAGAGGGGGAACAAACTTACTTATCCGTTCTTGGTTATAATAATTGCATAGCGCCACGAAAACAGAGGACAACTACTACCACTAAATTGATTTTGCCAGCATAACAGGATAAATACAGTGTGTTCCTGAATTACCTTATGAGAGGCTGTCACTCTTTGATGGATGTCCCACTCTTCATTCTCTTCACCATTCATAATCTTGGGTTCCTGTTTGTTTCAAAATCTGCTACGCCTTAAAAAATGGTATTTCTTATTAGCTGCAAAGAGTAAAAGTGAGAGGTCTACTTATTTCACTTTGTACCTGTGCTAGAATGCTACTTTTAAATGCAGTTACATCAGAAAAGGCCTTGAAGTATGTTTTCTTTCATTATCAGACAGTTCTCCAGAGTTCAGGGTGGGGAGAGTTTGCTTCTGTCAGATGAGGAAAAGGTTACAGAGAATAGAACGGAGGACAAAAGAAGCGAGAGATGTGCTTCCTCTCTGGAGAAAACCTTAGGGAAGTGGTTTAAACTCTTCCCTAGGATTATGTACACCTGCCCCTGCCACAGAACAAGAATGGACATGAAGGTTACAGTCGGTATTTCTATCTGACTGCTCAACATCTCCCTTTGGGAGTCAGATCCCAGGAAAAACCTTTAAGATTAATTTAGTTCCTCTCAACCCATTTTTGCAGTTTGTTTCTTTGTGGGCTTTCTTGGGGGTGGTTTATGTTTGTCTGTTTGGTTTTAGTTTGTTCAAATTTCCAACCCATCTGTGCTTCCCTATCTAAAGGATAAAACCTAACAACATAGAGCATTGACTTCTCCGTCCTTCAACCGGACACCAACACCACCAGACAGTTCTTTCATATGATGGACCAAGGTAACACAGCCTACGCTTCACAAACATGTAAGGATACCTGCACAATACAACTAGTACCATGTCAAGCATCTTCATCCATTTCTTCGTATATAAGTAACCTTTTAGTATCCAAGTTTACTGAAGGCCACTTTCAATTCCTACCCAGTTTTCTCCTTCAGACTAGGCCTCCTTATCCTCCTTCCTTGTCCAGTGAACAGAAGCAGTCCCAACGTCTCACCATTTCTCACAGCACTGCTGAGAGTCTGCACTCATCACTTATTTGATTAATTCTTTGTACACTTCTACCTGACCTTTTGTTTGCTTTGGCTGCAAGTTTCACACAACAGGACCCCTTATCATGTATAAGGGCTGCAATAATATAATGAATAATAAAAGCACTAATTACTTCATTGTATAGCAGATCACACAAAACCAAATGTGACTTGTTTCTTCTGCAAATTTGTTGCACCAGAACAATTACAGGAATGGTGCAGCTTTTAGCTTAAGTTAAAACTCCTGTCACTTAATGCAACACAAAATCTTGCTTTCCCATTGATAGCTAATAGGAAGATGAAAAAAAGCTCTTTTCATCACTCTTATACAGATTTTGCAAGAGCTTCACTTCCGAAGATAAAACATACAAGGTCTGCAGATATGCTCTCAGCTCTGCACAAAATTGTACTGCCATGACCTAATTTGATCACATTTCTAGCCTTGTTTTCTTTGCATAGATGATCAGTTGTTAGTTCACCTTTTTTTCTTTTTTTAAATTTTTGCATGGTTTTCGCTTTAAAACCCACACATTTTTTATTAGCTGATGCAAATGCGAGTTGCACTGACTTAGACTACAGACAAGGTAACAGATTGCTCCACTAAAAAAGTAACAAGCTTCCCCCCCAAAGGAAAATTAGCTGCATATGGCAAGAGTAAGATCTGAAACCTTAATAAAAAGAAGTCATATTTAGCAAAAATAAAGCTCACTTACTGAATGACTTAAAAAGTTTGCTTAAAATACTTATAATTGTAGAAGTAGCACACTAAAAAAAATGAGGCAAACATCATTATCTATTGATAAATGTCTCATGCCGTCAGAGAGATCTTAGACTTTTCTATATCAACATGTCATTTCATTAAAGTCACTGCAAACATGACATGGAAAATTAATTCTGACATTCGTATATATTTACTTTAAAGAAAGTTCAAAGTTCTAAAAGGACATTTGCTCATTCAGATGGCTTAACAAACAGGCCTGATTCCTAAGCCCTAAGATCCAAGGGCAAGAATAAGGATTTACTCATCCTAACAAGGAAAGTGTACCATTACACGCAACATTTAATATCTAGCATAGGCCCAATCAGTTCAGATCTTAGCTGTCTTTGGTCAAAGTATTCTAAGACACTTAAATCAAGTAAACAAAACAAAGCCCTGTGGAATAAGGATAATCACTTTAGCATACATTATTCTCACAACCCACTTCTCCCACCCATTTCAAAACTCAAACAAGCTAAATGTGTTCTGACTCAAATGGCATTTTGAAAATGGTCAATATGTGTTTGAGAAAGAAACTAAACACAACCATCATCTTTATATGCCACTCAGTTTCCTATTTCAGCTCTTCAGGTAAGAGAATAAGGTAAACAACCTTGTTACAATTTGTGTTCTCATATCACAACCAAAGTTTGCAAATAACATGTGAAATTTCACACAGCTTTATAATCCTGAGTGTATTTTCTGCTAGATGTTCTACGCTACATCCCAGACAGACATCGAGCAAGGTATCCAAGTGGCTGAGGTGAAAATCACCGAGCAACACATGAGAACTGCTGGGTCTGAAAGCAATGAGTTCACTGTGTATGACTCCAAAGCATCACAGAGGAACAGCTACTTCAAAGGAAAGAAGCCTTCACGCTTCATAAGCAGTCATTAGAAGTTACACATTTCTCACCAGAGCTTCTGTAATGCCATCTTATAGCTTCAACCCACTAAACTTAAAATAACTAGAAGAGTTAGCCCAGAAGTCCTCCATCAGCTTCAGGTGTTCACAGCCCTGCCCGATGCTGCCTGGTCTTGTTACATACTAATAAGAAGCAGCTGTCTTACATTCTGCAGGTGGCTGAAACTGAAGCACATTAGTATCATTTTACCAACTATTACCCATTTCACAGAGAGTTTGTGACGTCTGACTTCTGGGCTTGATGGAAAATTAGTGAAATCACTCAGCTCAAGTAACTTAAGGTGGACAAACTAGAGATGAAAAGACCTCACCTTCATGTTACCTTCACTGATAACACCATCAGCTATTTAACTATTCTCAAAATTCCTCCCCCTACATTGGCAACCCTAACCACAAGCAGAGCCCAACAAAGAAAACACTGCAAATCCTTCCAAATCATGGGCCTTGGTGCTAATGGTACAGCAAGCCTTACAGATCTTTTTCAGTAGAGAAAGCTGCATCAGGTTTGCACAGCCACAACTCTCCTTCCTCAAGATGCATGCTGACAAACTGCAAGGAACATGTGCTCTGTAGTATGCTTGGAGATCCTTGTGTACCAAGCAGAAAACACTATCTCTCCTCTTACTTACAGTGGTGCTGTTACTAAGTTTAAACTCTAAAAGTCAAAAGAAAAAGCCTTAGAACCACGTAATAATTTGTAGCAAGCACTAATGTATAAGATTTGTGTATTTTTAACACAACTTGCTGTCATTAAAGAAACCAAGCGCCAATATTGCATAGAATCACAGAAGCAGAAAACAAGGGCTAGTCAAACCACAATAAAGAAAACATTTAAACCCTGATACTAGTAGCACAGCTGATGAACAAAGTGAGCACTGCTTGTAGAGTTTATTTCCATTCGACAGCCTCTGCACCATTGGTCTTCACTCTGTATCTACTTTTAATACAGACTAAAAGAACTCAAGCAGACAAAGTTCACTGAATAACTTCAGCAGATGAAGCAAGTTTTTCACTGCAATAGTATCATTCTGTAACCAAACGTTGCAACATCAAAACAAGCCTCTCAGCACCTTTCCTTTAAGGACTCAGAATGCACAATTAAGGCAAACTAAACCCAAAATTAATACATAGCCTAAAGATTTAAAAAAAATGGATGTGCAATTTTGTCCGAGGGGTGAGCTACGCTAGCAACATGCTGCATTGCTCCCGGTGATCAAGAGCAGGACTTCAGCACATCGTTTATCACTGTTCCTTGTTCTGACCATGTGCAAATTTCTGCCAGAAGCTAATACCCTGATTCCTGTGAACTCAATTCCAGTGTCTGCATCTGAATCAAACTTTGCTGCACTGGCATTTCACATTAGGAAGTACCTCCACAAATCAAATGAAAACTTACATTCCCTTTCCTGAATAAATTCCAAAGGTCTTATGATTTCGACACCAAAAGAGGAATATTCCATTTAATCTTTAACATATAGCAGCTATTCTTGGTCATATAATAACAACACCTATATCAGAGAAATTATCCACCCTTGACCAAAACCGTTTGCAACAGGTACCGTCCTTCCCCCTGAAACTAATGCTAAAAAATAATTCATCACTGACAGTGAAAAACACTGTGGTACACTCAATGACATCTCTGAAAACACAACAAAGACCTGAGGGACCAATGCAGAGAATGTATTTGTCAAAATAACACAGTAATCTACATTTGAAACAGATTAGAAAGGGATTCAAGACACACTTTGCATTAAAGGAACGTGCAGAAACTCCTTTATTTGGAGCATGCTAACAGTAGGATACAGAAAAAGGCTGACTGACATTATTCATTCACCCACACCCTCCCCGTCTCTTTCCTCCTAGAACCCATCTCTTCACCTTAGCACATAAAACAAGGAACTCTCCCTATGGACTGCTCTTCCCTTGAAACGGAACCTTTCTGGAACCAGCACGATTCAGTTTTTGATGTCTCCTTTTGCGTTTCCCCTTAAGCATCTAAGAGATCTTCTTCTGTGATCTCAACCCAAACCACAAGTACTTGTAAACAAACACCATCAAATTAAATACTTGCAATTTTTGCAGCTCCATGACAAAAGACTCACATAGAAATTAGGTAAAACTAAACCAACCTAATGCAATTACTATGACCTACCCCAATGGAGAGTTTAGAGCCATAGCAGAAACAAATCCAGTGTCACACCCACACCTTTGTGAAAAAGCTTTAGGAAAAGACCCTTTCAATGACCCAGAGTGAAGTAATTTTATGTGATATTACTGAGAGGAGGAAAAATAAAAGCCATTAAGTAGCAACTCATAATGAAAATAACAGTTGCAGATTACAACAAAGTGTTACAAGAAGAAAGGAGGGTACTCCAAATGGGCTACAGAGTTTTCAAACTTTTAAAGCTCAATAGCAAGGAGGTTTTTTAAAAAAAGAGAACTAACCTTACCTATTCAAATCTCTCAAAAACACCAGAGGCCTCAGTCCCAGCCAGATCACAAGTCTAGAATTATTCTAAGAGTCTACAGGAACTATCACCTTTGTGGGATTTTTTTTGAGTGCTGTTTTCTCTCTTCTGTCCTACTTTGTTCTTTGGAGGTACAACTTTTAATTCGCTGTTAAGGCAGTTTAAACCTAGAAAATAAAAGTAGAATTGAGCCACACAGCAACACAAAAGAGAGAAATGGAGATCAGTGATGGTTAACAGAAAAGCAACAGCAGACTGAAATAGGAAGAGCCTTCAAGAACTAGGAAGGGAAGTGTTATTTACTTAAATAAGGATCTCAACTCAAAAAGAAGGGCATTCTATTGGGATATTAAGGAGCTGGAGAGCCAGTAAGGGCAGGACTACTGCCCTGTCATGCCACTTCCTCCAGGAATCAAGGTAAAAGACAAGAACTGGAGAATGGAACAGGAAGCAACCCGAAAAGGAGCTACAGGGAGATCAGAATGACTCCCTCGCAGGAGCTGGGGCCACAAATGCACACACAGACACACATGCAGACACACCCGTGCAGACACACAGGCACATACATGCACAGGCACACACACAGACACAGATAAACACACAGACACACACAAAAGCAGACACAGAGTTCAGGGCAGAGACACACAGACACAGACACACACACACACACACACACACAGAGTGACACATACACAGAGACACACACAGACACACACATGTATGCACACACACACACAGAAACAGACAGACAGGCACACACATGCATGTACGTTCCAGAGGGTCCCGGGTCTCCCAGCACCGGCGGGTCTAAGCGCCCCTTCCCGGGGTGCCGAAGCCCCTCGCCGCAGGGAGCGGAGGCCCCACTGCGGGTGCTGGGGTCGCGCTCCCACCCTCCTCCCGACGCCGGAGCAGAGGCGGCCCCACCGTTACCTGTGTGCGGGAGGCGGGGGGGGGGGCGGCGCGGTCCAGGCGCTGCCGCCCCCCACGCTGGCGACAGCAGAGGTGGCGGGGCGGGAGGGGCCGGGCCGCGCGGGGACACTTTGCACCTAGCCGCCCCCCCCTCGGCTCCGCGCCGGGGTCAGCGGGCCGGGTCTGACCCCCACGGCGGCCAATCGGAGGCCGCTGCGCCGCGCCCGCCCCCCGCCTCCCGCCGCCGCCGTCACCCATTGGCCGAAGAGCTGACGGCGGCCCCGCCCTCGGCCCCACCTCCGGCCGTAAAGCAGCGGGGGCGGGGCAGCGCTTTGCGACGGCGGGGAAAAAGAGGGGTGGCCGCGGCCGTGCCGGGACTTTGACGGAGGAGAGCGAGTGGCGGTGGTTGCTTAGCAGCGGTTGCCTAGTGGCAGGCTGGGGAGGGGCCCTGCGTGCGCGGCGACTCGGGGTGACTAAGCGAGGCTGCGGGGTTGAGTGGGGGGCGGGGCGCGGCCTGGCGAGGAGCGTGGCCGGGCGGTGGGTGTCTCTTGGAGGGGTTTTTGTTGACTCTGAGAGGGGACGTGGCCGGTAGAGCGGCGTACCTGGCACAGAGAGAGCGGGCGGGGGGGACGCGCATGTTGAAGGGGCCATGGGCTGGGGGCGTGGCTTAGCGATTGGCGGTGCCGGGGACGTGGCCTAGCGAGCAGTGGGCCGTGAGGGGGCGTGGCCTGGCATGTCTCGAGAAGGGCAGAGGACTATTTTGGCGTGGCCTGGCGGGGGCGTGGCCTATAGAGTCTCAGTCTCCTGAGGGGGCGTGGCTTGGGTTGTGTTGTAGCCAATCCGCGAGTGTCGAGAGGGTATGGTTTATCGGAGGGTTGTGGCCTATCAGGGCGTGTCCGGGGAGCCACCTGCCTTGTGCTGCTCCGGTGTGAGGGTTTCGCAGGGCCGGCTGGGGCCATCCGGCTCTTCTCCTGGTGCAGTAGAGCAGAGCCGGCACCTCGCGTGCCCAGCTGGGCGGGTCACTGAGCTCCCAGCAGAAATGATTTGCAGCCTCTGGAAAGGACTGAGGTTATTTGAGAGGCAGTGCTTTGGGCTTGAGTGGGAGCATGTTCCGTATCAAGAGCTGGGCCTACAAAGTCACTGCAGGTACAAGTAGTCTAAACATGCTAAATGATTTGGCCCTTGCATTGTGAGTCGTCCATGGAGTGTCGTTTCATTTTCCTTTAATTTTCTGATTTTAGTTTTTTGTGAAAACAGGGATTTTGATAATTTGGTTTCTCCCAGTTGCTACTCGTGCTGTTAACATTTAATAGGATGTAACAGGAAGACCATTGTAGGGTCTGTCAACAGCTTTTTCTGATCCTGCACCTTTTCTAATATTACTTGAGTAATTGTATGTCATTGTAAGCTGTTGGTGCTTGTCAATAAAAGTAAATTATGATATCAACGATGTCAGTCCCACCAAATAAATGCTTTCTATGACTTTATGCTAGATTAAGTGTCTCATCCTAAAGAAATGTACAGATTTTATAACTGTTTAGGATGTTCCGGGGATATTTACACCTACTGAAATGTCTCTTGCTTAGTTTTTGATGGTCCTTAAAGCTTATAGGCTTCAACTGCCATCTGAATTTTCATCTCTGGTTCTTTGTTTCCTTTTCTATCAAGTTCCTTCTCATTCTTTTTGCAGCTCCACATGGCTTTGGCTTTTATTTTAAAGCCTAACTAAAGTAGTCATGAAAATAACACCTAACAGTATTTGTGCCTTTTTTTTTTTTTTAACTGTGTGGTTGTCCTTTCTGTCTTTTGCTTGATCAGCCTATATATATAAGAATTTTAGAACCGTCTCCTGCTAGTTTATCCAGGAGCCTGGCACTGTGAGGTGTTACCTTAATTGGTTTTTAACTGCTGTCATGAATAACTCGAATAAATAATGTAAGTAAGGCTTGGAGTTTGTCATTTCTTATGTATGAATATGATTGTTTTTCTTGACTCTACCTTTGAACTTGTCGCTGTGCTGTCTTGCTACATCTCAAACTAATTTAGTCATTGTCTGACATTTCCCCCTTCTTAGAAGTAAATTTCTTCAAAACAAGCTTCCTCACCTTTCATTTCCTTTAATGACTTCTGTTCATGAACTGTTGTCAGATGTGAATGAGACATCTCTTACAGATGTTTTTGTAAAGGGTTCAGTAAATTAATGGTGTAATATAAATCGGTAGCGGTAAGATCAGGAAAAGCTCAACCAAGATTGTGTGGTGAAGGTAAAATCTCATCATACATGTGCTAGATGAGTTTTAAATCTCTTCTGCCTTAACATTCTACTTGAATGGTATGAATTCGTGCACAAAAAGTCCCTTTGTTTACCATGCAGGATAATCATTCAAGATGGTCTTGAACACAGAAGTAAATGTGTTGAGATAATTTTACTTTATTAGGTACTTATATAGGAAGAAATAAAACTCAATGGTTGGAGCAATACCTATGTAAAATATTCAGAGTGATTTCTGGTCAAAAATTTCCTCCTCAAGTAGAATTCCAAATAGATTCTGCGAAAAAAGAATTTGTTGTCTGAAATAGCAGTTTTATTATAAATATCTAGAATGTGGAATATGGGAAAAGATGGGGAAGGGATTCCTGGCTCTTCAGGTGAGGAACATACTTGGAACACTTAGGAGTTGTCAGGCCACCCATTGTTCAGTGTGTCTTTGGAAATACCACACTGGAGTGAATTGTAGCTCAGGCCCTGCAGGCAACTTCTTATCCTCTAATTTTAGATTATTTTCTGAATGAAATAGTGCCTAGTGGTGTAAGAAATAAGGTGTCTGAGTAACATATCTTGCGTTCTTCAGGTGCAGTTAAAAAAATCAAATTGTAGAAATGGGGGTGTAATTTTCAATGTTTGATAGTGTTTTAAAAGCTTCTGGAAATTTTAAATGAGAAAAAATGCCTCGTGTAATGAATTTTAGGTTCACTTTTTTCTAATATTGTGCTGAAAAGGAATAATAATTAATTTGGTGTGATGGTAAACACGGGTGTAATTGATACAGAGATAGGAAGTTATTTGGAATTTCTTACCAGATGGGAGGCTCAGCTGCTTTCTTCCAATGGTAAGAAAGGGGAAATATAACATTTGAATAGAAGCCAGCTACAGACAGGTGGCTACAGGAGTTTATGTAGAAGTTTATCTGGTTGATTATGCAAAACTTAAAGACAGGAGTCAAAAAAGGGTGCAAAAAAGAAAAGTCCTAGAAACAACATAAGCCCCCGGTCCTAGCTTCAGAGTAGGTAACGGTAATGTGTTTGTTTGGGTTTTTTTTTTATTAATAGAGATCTGGTTAAGGAATATGTTAAAACTGTCCTGAAAGGATAACTATTACAGACTAGCAGCACTCTCAGTATAGGTGAAAAAGAAAGTCTGATGTTCTTAAGTATCCATCCTTAAGATGAGGAATGGCCTCAGGCTCCACCAGGGTAGGTTCAGGCTGAACATAAGGAAAAAGTTCTTCACAGAAAGGGTCATTAGACACTGGAACAGGCTGCCCAGGGAGGTGGTTGATTCACGTTCCCTAGGGGTGTTTAAGGTGTGGGTAGATGAGGTACTGAGGGGCATAGTTTAGAAATTGGTGGGAATGGTTGGACTCGATGATCCGATGGGTCTCTTCCAACCTGGTGATTCTATAGTATCTGTCTAGCCATTATTATAATGGTTTGAAAATTATGAAGGCTAAGATGCTTACATGGTAGATGGAGACTGAATTCTTAGTAGTTCTCCTTTTTATTCTATAGTGCATGCTCCAAGCTGATTTGCAGTGACCATGGATAATCCATGAAGACATGCAGTGTTTTCTGGGCTGTTGAATCTTCTCATAATGAAGAGCACTCTTCTGCATCAGATGTATAAAGACGTACTTCAAGGTGTTCCACTAATGAAGGAAAGCCATTGTTATACCTCTTTACTTACTCTGGGAGTGGAGCAGTCCCCAGAAACAGATGAATCAGGAAATGGGATGCATCTACCATCTACTAATGGTGGTATTTGGAGCCATCAGGACGCAGAGATATCAGATGCAGGTATCCCTACAACAGATGATGTATCGAATAGCTTTGCAAACATGAATTCCTCATTCCGTCCACGAGAAGTGATGCTTCTGCAATTAACCTTGATCAAGATGATGGTTTCTAAAGCAGAGTCCCAAGAAGTTGAATTTAATATGAGACAGAAGTACTGTGAAATCCTTATCCTTCTTTTGAAGGAGGCAAAAATTGACTCACAATTGGTAAGCTTTTATAAACTTCTGAAAGATTTTTGTGACAGTAGAGGGGGAAAAAAAAGAAAAGGAACTTATCCTATATACTTTTTCTTTCTACGTGCCTGCAGATTTGTCTGGTTGGTAGTTCTGATCAGCTATTATCTCACATGGCTTCAAGAAGTTTAGCATCTCTTGTGTATTTCCAGCTAAAGGAGGAGGTGAGTATGACATAACTTTTCACAGCCTAAAAAATGAGTGAGTGACTATATGCCGTCAAGTTGTTCCATTTGACTCTAGAGCCAACTTTTTATAGTGTGGATATGGCACAAAAGCGGTTGCTATGTGACTGCTGTAAAGCCTGAAAGTGCTACTAAAGAGGCTCCTTTTGTAACTAGACTCTGGCTTTCTGAAAGATACGTCTGCAGTCTGCTGCTGTTCAGCATACGGACTCTTAGTCCTCTCAGAATGCCACATGGGTTTGTTGAAGTGTGTTTTAGCTCCAGCATGAGGAGCAACGTGAAGGTTATATAAGGTAATGTGATAGTTCTCCCTTAAAGTGGTCCTAAAGACCTTTGGGTTGTATGTGGTGGATTGGAAAGATACATAATAAATATTCCAACAGTATTTCAGATCCATTAGAAGAGGCATGGATCGGAAGGAAATCTGATCTGTAACAGGGTCTGTAATGTAAGGTGGAATGCCTTTATAAAAGCTGGAATTTCATTTATGCAACTTTTTAAGGATAAAATACACCTAGATGACAAGAAATATTCCCTTTAAGATTGCAATACAGCTATTTAAAAATAAAACCCAACAAACCAGACTATCCCTATTTTTACAGATACATGATACCTGTTAGGTGGTGCAGTAGATAAAAATAGGTATAATGTACTGAAAGTTAATCAAATGCCCTCACTGATTTTTTTTGTTTGAATATTCCATTTACTTGAGATATTTCACTTGCTCAATATTTGGTGAATATGTGTTGTAGCCTCCATAGTTGCATCACAGAACATAGACTTTGCTCAGAAATAAGTCTGTAATATCTGTTGCAAAGTTGTCTGGGAATTAAGAATTCTGATACAATCCATCTACAATATTACCTGATTTTGGGTAGGTAACATGACATTAGGAAGTTTGGGTTTCCTTTGCTGGAAAGTAAAGGTAATTCCTACTGCATTCATATGTGGCTTCATGTTTGTAAGTAAAAAGCTACAGACTTACTGCACAGATACATGGTTTCTACTTCTGTTTTCCCTATGCCTACATTTGAATCTTTTTGATGTACAATATTAAATCATAGTGATCCAATTGTATGGCACACATGATTGTTTTTTGAACTGATTTTCTTAGGACACTTTAAATGTCACCTGGCACACCTTTAGTCTGAAGACCCTTGCAGGATTCCCTGTGGATACCCAGGTGGCACAATGCCTGTGGACTCTTACAGGTGTTCTCAAGGAAGTGCTGAAAGACCGAGCTCTGCCCAAAGCAGGTACTGAGGTGATTTTGTGATGGTGTTGATACACGAGTGCCCACGAGGGGGAGGAATGTTACCTCTAGAGCAGCCTGCATAAAAAACACCTGTTTCTGCCTGAGGAAGGGGGATGAAGTACTATTAAAAATGTAGTGGCTTAAAGGTGCTTGAAAACTGAGAATAATTTTTGATGACTTAGCTGACCATGTTATGTTTCAACTCCCTAATATTCTTTTTGTTGCTGTAGGTATTTTGATGAAGTTGTTGGTTCCTCTTGATGCTGTGCTTGAAGAATTTTATGATTCCGTTCTGGTCCATCATTTTGACATTCACCGCTATACTTCACCATATTCTGAAGCTGCAAACAATTTGATCAGTTTTGTAGATCTGCTTGAAGCACTTTTGACTTCCAGAATTGAATTAGAACTACCACTCAGATGCCAGAGAGTATTGTTTTTGAAAGTTTCTTGTGTTCTGAACCTCATTAGCTCATCAGTTCACTATTTAATCAAGAAGCTGTTCATTATGCTCCTTAAAAAATGTGTCCTTTACAAGCCTAGAGAAGATGTTAAAAGTCGATCACTGTCCTTGCAAAACCCATCTTTATATGAGGATATGCTTGCTCTGAGTAATGCTGTTCTGCAAGTTGTGAATTTGACCTGGTTTGATCAGATCTCGCTCAGTGAAAGGATCAGCTACTTTGCAGGCAGTGAATCTCCTTCTGGAAGTGATACTCCAAGTGGTTCTGACCAAACTATTCTCAGAGCCTTAAGTCTAGTTGTGCTTAAAGCATTGGAATTCAAGTGTGAGAGTTCTGCTACAGAAGCTGAAATCAAAGGTAATGATCTCTTGTAGTTTTGTTTGTTAAGCAGCAAAGAGTTGTAAAGCTTTCAGGTTTAGTAGTCACAGCTCATTAAGACTGTAAATAGAATTCAGCTGAATTAGTGGTAGTGCAAGGAAGGAAATAGAAGGCTGGCCCAGGAAACCCATCACTATGTCCTTCCTAATTAGTTGTCTCTTTGCATTTTTATCTTTCCCCTAGCTGTTGCAGTATGGGAGGCTTGAAACGGCTGCATTTGAGATTGAAAAACTTTCCTGTTAAGAACACCTGCTAATATTTGAAATAGTTGAGCCAGCTTTTGAAACCTGGCTCTTCTCCACTTGGAAAAGAAGAGATCTGTAGTAAACATCTGCTCTGTTCAGGGAGCAGAACTAAAAGGAATGGCAGGTAGCATTCCCTTTCTGATTTCTAATGTGGAGGTAGACCTATAAGTGTTATTAACTTGGAGGTGTTCTTCACCCTGACATACAGGTCTGGCTCTTTGAATTAGTAGATGTTAGGCATGCTTTTCATACCTGCTTACTTGATTATGTTTATTCTACTGAATAGCTGAATTAGATTAGTAGAACAGCAGATCTAGTTCTTGAGCTAGAGCTGTGCCATAAGGCAAGCAGTGGGATGGCAGGGAATGCTGTGTAACTTCTCCTGATGGGAGATGACACATTGCTGGGTCATGCTGGTAGCCAGTTACTAGTATTCTATGCTATAATAAGAGTGGGGTGAGGCTTTTTGCTTGAGAAGCATTCCTGGAATCCTATCTTTCTACTTGTCATTTTCCTTCCAAAAGGCGTGCGATGCACATCATCTGATTGTAAGCTGTGTGAACATGGATGTGCAAATTCTATGATGAAAGCACCTTGCTGTCCCTGGATTACAGGCTCCATGGCAAAAATGTCAAGGGAGTCTGGAAGCAGTGGTTTTGTTCCCACAAATGGAATGGGTGATTCTTATTGTTAGCCAGGTGATGGTGTGGCAGAACATAGAAAACAATTTGTCTTTCTTTTTAACCAGGGGTGAAATTTTAGAGTCTTAAATATTTTGAGGCATGTTAATTCAAGTTCTGGCTGTAAATGTTAATGTAGAAATATAAATTGTAAATTATGTAGCAAACTAAAATAAATTTTAAATTTGTCTGCCTATGCAAAAGAGCTACAGACCTGTGCAGGACAGCTTGTGGCACTTTGTCCAGATATTTGAAGATGCCAGTTGAATTCTTAGAGTTTTTTAAGTATTTGCAGAAAATATTTTACTTACGGACCACCTTCTGAAAAATGTATGTAGAGAATGCAGTTGTCTAAGAAGAAGTGAATAGAAGAAAAGTGGGTTAAATCTATTTTTGATATCTCTTGAAAAATTCTTTCTCAAAGAAAAAAATTCTCCTTTGTTTTCCAGATTCATGACACAAAAAATGAGTTCTTTAATTAGATTCAAACGCCCCGACTGTCAAGAGGAATTCCAAGTTAAAAGGATGGGTGTTTCTATTTTAGTGGCATTAAATTAAGTAGTTAAAACACGTGCCAAAATGCTTTAGTATGCTAACTTCCCTTCCAGGAAGCTGATTGATCTTACTTGTTTTTATTAACATGAATTACAATGGTTTAACTTTAATTAATTTCAGTTCTGAGAATAATTTCCAGATAACTTGCTGTTCCTCTTATTTGCTAAGAGGAAAGGCAAATCTTGGAAGTCAAATATTAAGGAAAACCACATGATAGTTTTAGAAGTAAAATTGATTCCCATGTTGCATTAATTTTTTTCAAAAGTGGTTTATCACTGTTTATATAATGATGCAAGTCTGCTTTTCAAGCCATAGTGAACTTCCAGCAGCATTAGAGTTCTTATGTAAGGAGTACATTTGGGGTAAAGGTACATAATCCCTATGTGTTTTCTAAACATGGAAAGTATGCTTTTACACGACAAGGTGGTATCAAGTGCTACACTTCATAGTACCTGTACACAGTACGTACCTACAACGTGTCTTTATATTGAAGAGGTAGATTTCTCTCATATGTCTCCAAAGGTATTTTAATGAATAAGCTATTGCACTAAAATAGCATAAATTTTGAGGTGCTTTTCCCATCCAGGTGTTCAGTATTTAGGGCAAAAGGAAAAGTGAGGATTTGCAAGAAAAGGGCTACTTGCATTAATCCTTCCAGCAAGAATTTTATACGATCTCATGAAGATATCTTCATCCAGACCTGTATGTGCTTGAAAATGTACATCATAAAAAAAAAAATATATTTTATACAGAGCATGACTATTCTAGAAGCTTCGTACTTTGTTCTACTGTAGAAATAACAATTTATTCCCATCAACTGTAGATCACTGCAGTTGATTTCTGCAGTGAATCACACTGGGGAGGAAGATTGCTTCAGTCTTATCAGAACATTATAGTTATTATTTCATATGGAAAGAGCTGTCTGAGATGAAATCTCAGCAGAGTGTTCATATCGGATTGTTGCATCTGTGGCAGTAACTTGATTACAATTCACCTTTGTTTAGCTTGTGATGTACCAGTGAAGCTGCCTACCTGGGGAGTCAAAGGAAATATATATCCCATCTGTGTAGGGATAGTCACATTTTTGTAGGTTTCCTGATACATGGAAATTTTAGGAGGTGTAATCTTGTTCATTAGTCATAGCTCACTAAGCTGCAAGCTTAGGTGTGAGAGGATTCACCCTGTTGGCTTACAGAGCTTTGGGTACAACTTTGATTATTCTTCCTTGAAGTCCTTGACATAGAGAGTGCTTTTAGATTATTAAACTCTAAGCTTTATCTGTCTTGAGGGGGGTGGCATCTAATGAGTAAATTAGTTTTTGGTAGGTTACTTATACTTGTTAACGTTGGCATTCAAATGTTGTGTCTAGAATTAAATAGAGTAGCCCTTGACATTGACTTTAAGGTTATGGCTTTCTGCAAAATATTTTTTCATTTCTTTGGTACCAAGAAGCAAGAACAAATCTATGAAATTTGATGCTGATTTAAATCAATTGAGCTAAGGTATGATTAATGCATTCATGAACTGTTATGCACGTCTAATTTAGAAGCAAAAAGTGTGTGTTGTTTAGTAACAAATATATAACAAAATTCATAGTTACTTCTTTTATTTTTAACAGGAGACTTTGGGAGTTCCATGTCCCAGCTGTTGATATTCTGGAAGAGTCATCTGAAGTCTTCCCCAGAGTCTCGCCCAGTTGTACATCAGTGTGAATGGCTCTCTTTGATTTTCATAGAGCAAGATGATGATTTGTGGGAAGCTGCTAAAGCTTTATTACTCATTTATTTAAAATGTGATAGGTTAGTGTACCTTTCTTTTGACAGAACTATCAAGAATTAGAATTTAGTAAGTTATTGTGATATATGTAACATTTTCACCAATTACTTTGTATAGAGAATTAATAGTTTTAATAATTAAAAAAAGCAAACAAAACACCACCTCAGGACAAAGTAATAAAGTGTGGTGTAAGAGCAGTTAATTTTGCTCATAATTTGATTAAGTGGGGGTTTTTTAATTGAAATTAGGGAGTTGTGCAACAGTTTCCTATTAAATACTTTATCACATCCTGTAATTCAGAATAATTGACTTCACAGTCTAAAATAGAGGTTAGAGACTGGTAAAAGACAAGACTGTAATAAAACTTCAAGAATTAAGGGACTTCTGGCAAAGTAGCCCTCTAGGGATTGTGCCCACATAAATTCTATCTCGTTGGTAAAAACTGTTAGACTAGCAGCTGAAATGTGTTCATTAATTTGTCCTGGACATTCATTGCTTCGTTTTTGTTTAAATTGCCATTATCCTAATAATCCTAAAAGATCTCTCAAGCTTCAGATATGAAGGTATTGCAAGCAGTATCTTAGATACCCACAATTCTTCTTAAACATTTGAATAAGCATAGGCCACTTTATTCCAATGTGCTTAGCATCCTAGAAGTTAACCTATATTCAGGTTTACGAAAGTATTAAAATAACAATTTGTGTAGTGTAAGTGACCTTGTTTATTCTAGGACGTTTCCTAATGTGGAGGGCTGTTTAAGAAAGCCTGCTTTAAGTGTTTTGTCTTCCTAAACTGTCCTTTGTTCTTTCTCATTCCTATACAAAAATTTCTTTTATGGTTTTTAGTTTTTTGGCAAAATCAAAGAGTCACATTACCACTTTCTGAACATGCCTATTTTTTAAAAAACTTATAAACTTGCATCGAATTTAATCCATTTCATGACTAACTTTTCAGGTTGCAGTACGATGTTGCTGATAACTCAAGCCAGAAAGAGGAAGGAACCTGTGATGTCCTTACACATGCAAGTGGCTATAATCCTCACTGTATCTTTTTATTTTTTCTGGAAAAAATAGCATTTGATTCCACAGTACTTTTAGATTTTTTGATTTCATCAGAAACTTGTTTTCTGGAGTACTTGGTAAGGTACCTGAAGCTTCTTAGAGAAGACTGGCATCAGTTTGTAGAGATCTGTAACTATTTTGATACCAAACATGCCTCTTTTCAATCAGTTGCCTCTGTCAGCCCACCCCATCAAGAAAAACAAAGCTGTATGACTAATGAGAGTTTACAAAATGCTTGTGAACAAGAACCACTGACTCAGTTATCCTTGACTTCTCAGAATTGCTTAGTGTTTACTACAGAGCATGGTGATAATGAAGTTGCAGAGTCTAACCTGTCTAACTCGTTGATACGCACTGATAGTACATCTCTACTGGGTTCTCTTCAAAGCCTTGTTAATTATGACAGCTCAGAAGAGTCTGAATTAGAACCAGATGGAAAAGAGTGCTTGGTAACCACAGAGAAGGTGCTTTTAAATAATGAGAGCAAGAAGGGAATAAGGGAAGCTGGTTGCAGCTACACAGATGATGCTCAGAATATAGTCAAGTCTGAAGTGTTGCCTCTGAAACAAGAGGGACCTAATACCTCATCCTATTTGACTTGTATGACATCTTTGGATAACATCATTCCCCTAAGAGTAATGCTTTGCAAATCCACAAAATGTTTGGAAGAACTGCAAAAAGCTATTTCAAGATTGCAGAGAAGAAACCTTTTCCCATATAATCCATCTGCATTGCTGAAACTACTGAACCACATTGAGAAGATTAGTAAGAACGGGAGTCCACAATAATCTGAAGAAGTGTTCCAGTTACTTTTTAACTGGTATGCTATGGAATGTTTCCATGAGATTAATGAGTTCTAAAGCTCATGCCTCTGGCACCTGTCAGTATATTTAGCCCCTAACAGGATAAATGTGGGTTTGATTTACACCGTAAAAATCTGCAGTTGTATTCAGTGATACGATCCATTACCTTAGGGTGCAAGGCTTATTCTTGATGTAAATGTCAGTGTATGGTATGTAAAGATTAGTTGTTGGGTATTCAAAATTTGCTAATAAATGAATGACATGAAAGTATATCAACAATATATGATACTTAAAGTATTGTCAGTTATACTTACTGTCACTTTATATATGAAGTCACTGCCAGATTGGTAGTGATTTATGGACTCCAGTGCAATGTTAATGGAACGCTTGCCTGCTTTGAGGTTGAGCTAAATAAAATATTTTAGCTGCAGACAGTTTTGGTGTTTATACTGTGTGTTCTGCATTGGTGCCATGCTCTAAGTGGACATTCAGGTGTGGTACCACAATCAATAATCCCTGCCACAGTTTTCTTCTTGGAAGTGCTTAACTGATATTGAGGTTGTACATTTTTTGGCTTTAACTGTTTCCCTGATTTAATCAGCAGTGTTACCATTTCACTGAAAATTTAATGTAGTTTTTCTTAATGTTCTGTGGTGTATTACTTTAATTAAAAGGAAAGGTAGATGCAGGACTAATGCATATTTGGCTGGTGAGAACATTTTTGTGGAGCATTATATTAAAATCAAGCTTAGATAATGAAGAAGTGAAATTCCAACAGAATTCCTTGTGTCCATTACATATGTAACTGTAGAATATGCATGTACTGACTAAATGTGTTAAGTCAGAAACAGATAACAGAAAATAAGTGTATGCAGTGCAACAAGATGTACCTTCTGTTAGATCTAATTTGAATAAGCTGAAAAAGTAAGCAGCTAAGACTGCCTGCGGAGACCTAGTTCAGAACAGGATCCAAACGAATGTGTACACTTAACAGGAAGACACCTAACGCTGGCATGCTTAACGTGCACCTTGTAATGATACCACCAGGTTTAGGCAATGAGAAAGTAATGATGACAGGGATGACTGTAAAAATCTCAGACCTCATCAGAACTGTAAGAAGCAGTTTTCCTTTTAGAAACATCTCTTGAAGGTAAGCATTCTAAAGTGATCGAGAATCAAGTGCTGTTTTCCATTTAGCTACCTAGTGTTAAATTGAAACAGGTACCGAGTTAAGACGAGCAGCCTCTGAAGCAGGTGGCTCTGGCCAGCCTTTAAATCTTGAGCTCTGAACTGGTGACTCAACATTAGGAGGGGAAGATAACTAGGTGAAGTTAATGGGATAATTTAACTGGAAATTACAGTGCTCTCCAGGACACTTGAATGGCATGAGTTCTCAGGCAGGAAGGTGTGAACCTCAAGTTTTATTCTTTCAAGGTGGCAGGTATAATCACTTGTTAGTTACACAGGAAAAAGCGATCCCTTAACTGCTATGTAGGAGATCTGAATATTCTATGTGTTCATTGTGCTTTAGTTTCTTCCTGCTGTAACTTTGGTGCATAGGAGTGGGTGACAGAAGCTTTTCCATTAATGCTATGGTTACTTTACTTCAGAACTAACTTCCAACTTATCCAGGTCAGTAGAAGGCCCATTTCCCCTGCAGTGTTTGAACTTGGTTTCACTTTAGATGCTGAGTTAACTCCTTTTTGTCAGGCCAGAAATGCTGCGCACATTCAGAAATGCAACTATAGACAACCTGAACTTTTCAGTTCAAAGGCAGTGCCTTTGGCAAGACATTGTGACCATGAGAAAGTCTTGCTCAACTTTTAAACTTAGGTAGGTGCTTATATTTTGGTGAAACTTTGCTAATCTGCCCTTTGCTAACTAGTATATTTTAATTGAGTAACTTCATTGTTTTCACCGAACATTGTATCATTCAGCATTTTTTGGTCTGTACTTGTCAGTTGGAAGTATCTAAATTACAGCAGTATTTTTCAGACACTGATAAGATAAGCAGGGTGGGAAAAGTAGAACGGGAAGATAATTTTGGTTTTGTTAAGTGCTAGTGCTCTTGTTTGACAGTGATTACTACAACTATAAAAACTACTGAAGTAAAAGTTTAGGCATGTCAGAACAGCATGTAGAATTTAGCAAGACGTGTGGGAGCGATAACTTCTCTTTTTTTGAATACAGAAGACCCAATTGCAGCCCAACTGCACTTAATTCTTACAGGCATTAAGTTGACTTTGTGCCCAGTTGGTTATTAGTAGTGATCATTCCCACATGTTTCACTGCTCAGAAAGCTATTGTTTTAATTCTCAGAATGTTTTAGTGGTAAAAATGGGTAAATGTGTTTTGCATCTGGCAACTAGGTACCTTAATGTGTTGATGTTTTACTATTTATGAGCTGTAGGACCTGAGAGGGACCAAAACTGATGTCTTTTTTTTTTTTTTTTTTAAAAGGCATACAAAATGAGTGTGAGCAGTGAAGGTAGCTAGTGTTTCTACAGCTATATTCAAAAAGTCTAGGACAAAGCAAATGCCTTGCCAAAGAATTTGGATTCTAATACATTGGTGAGTGTATAAAGTGAGGTGGTTTGGGTTTTGGTGTTTTGGGTTTTTTTGTCTTGAGTTTTTATTGTCTAAAATGTTTAGGCAGAGCTGTTACTTGATTTGCTAAAGCAGGTTAACTCAGCTGCAGGGCCTGTTACCAATATTAAATTAGTACTTAGGAAGTAGGTCAGTTACTGCTAGAAAGTTGATGTGCCTTACCTTTGGACAGTGATATTTAACACCTTTCCTTGTATTATTTCAAAGCAAGACACCAAACAAATCAGGTGACCTGTTTGGAGACAGTTTTCTATCTGAGGACTTGTCCTGAAATGTCTACATCCTCCATTTATGTCTTTGCAATTGTTTTGAGTTTACCTGTAACACCAATAGAATAAATTATACTTAAATGAGGTAAGCAGTTAGCATTAGAAGTTGCTTACAGGATTTACTTTTTAAAAAGAACATATTTGAACTTGAACATTTGTAGAGCTTAATTGCAATTACAGCTGAATCCAGATGGTTCCATACTTGTGGCTCTTCACACTGGATTTCCTCCAATATTTTTATGACTGCTTTCCATACTAGTTTTAAGACTTGTAATACAAGTTTTAATCCTATAATACATGAATAAAAACCGACATTGAGAATTTCTATACTTAAAATACTCCTGTAAAGCTGGGAATAAGGAGCCTTGGTTGTTCTCTGTTTTATGACTGCAGTATATGCACAATTTGTTCTTCTTCCAAAGTCATTCTAGGATTGACTGAAGTCAGTATCAACTATTTTTCACAGCCTTCCCATGTCAGTAGAATCACAAAATGGTTGGGGTTGGAAGTGATCTCTGTAGATCATCTGACCCCCCTGCTAAAGCAGGTTCACTTAGAGCAGACGGCACAGGAGTGTGTGCAGATGGGGTTTGAATATCTCCAGTGTTGTCTTTTTTGGGGAAGATCTGAAAAAATAGTGACATGTTCAAAAAAAGTAGTGTACACAACCTGAAATGGCACAGCTGAATGTTGGCTTCCTTAAAAGGTTGTAGGAAAGGTTTGTACATCCATATCCTGAAGGTCTGTCTGGTCTTCTAGCTGCTAGTCGTAGTTGTCCAAGAATCTGCCCTATCTTGTCCTGTTGCAAGAGAGTTGAAACCTGAAAGGCTTTGTGGAGCTTTAAAGAGCTTCCAAATGTCCATAGCTACTTTGAAGGAACTACATAAAAACAATAGATAAACTTGTGAAGCCTATTTTGCAAAACAGCATGTACTGATTAAGGAAAAAGGATTTGCTGTCAAATGACAAGATCCTGAGTGCTCATTTTTACGTTGACAATGTCCATCCTTTGCTTGGGATCTTTATCTTCAAACATAATCCTTTGGAGTTTGTCAGCTCTTAGATTAACTTTGTTACTACAGCCCTTTTAAAACTTTCATGTGGGGATTTAACTGAAACGGAAATTAATGCTTTCTGGAAACTTACCTTCAGTGCTTGGCTTTCTTGATAGTATGTACTTTCTTCAGGGAGATCCTGTATGAAATAATGTCTTCTTTCTCCTTATGCTGCTACAGCTGCTGTGAGAATTGAACAAAGGTCAATTATACAGCAAATTTGAAGCCCAAGCAATGGGTTTGGATTTTGAGGGGTTTCGTTTGGTTTTGGGTTTTTTTTTTATTTTATTATTATTTATCTCCTTAAGGGAGAATCTTGATCATCTTCAACAGAATATTGCTCCCTTTAAAGGAGCGCTGTTTCACCTAAGCTGAAAATATTGGCTGGTGTGATGGCAATATTTCCAGTAACTTTCAATTATGAGCTGATGGGGGGGAAGGGGAAGAGGATTTATGGCCATGAAGTATCATGAGGGTTGCCTTTGAGTTTTATCAAGCAAATACTTATCTTTTGCCATTGTGTTCTCTCTGTATGGATAAAGACTGATGCTCTAAAAGCTTCTATTAATGTAATCAAACAACATCTGCAGCCTTGTCTTATGTGCAAGTGTTACAAATTGTTGAGGTTTATTTTCATGCAGTTGTTGAACCAGTGCTTCCAGCTCCAAGGATCAACAAAGCTTCTTTATTTTATCTTATAGTATTTGGACTGTTGGAAATGAATTTTAAAGACTCTGAATTGGTTGGAGTAATGATTAAATCCGCAGCCAGAAGATTTCTGTATTAGTCTCCTACATCTTAAGATAGTAACAGCACACAGAAGTATTATTTGAGTGAATTAGCAGGGCTGTATTTGCAGTGGAAAGGTTGAACTGTAGAAGTCAATCCCTAGATGCAGTTTTTCTTGCTAAGGTTTTGCACGTGCAAGTTTTAACAAACTGAGCTATAAATGTGAGCAACTGAAGTTACTCTTAGTAATTTTACCTTTTCAAAGGGATTAGAACATACTTGATCAAAGTACCTTACATAGATAGGGAGTTACATTTGAATTGCTGTAGTGTTTCTGGTTATTAGAAGAGTGAGTTTGACGAGTCTGGACAAGGTGATGCTAAATAGGGGGAAAGAAAAAAAATCTCACCAAGGATTATTTAAAGACAAAATAGACCATGATTTTGCATAAAGAATGCTAAACAAACTGTAACCAGATGAATGGTTCACTGAGTCACACATAGCTCTCTGTGCCTCTGGATATGAAAGCATTCTTAATTGCTCTCCTGGAGGCTTATTGATACACTGTATGTTCAGTATTTAAATGAAATACAGCCAGGAGTTTGTAACAACTTGAGAGAGATAGCATAATTATGATACTTCTAGAATTCAATTGTTATGAGATTGGTTAGAAAGGAGTCCCCAGGTGATGTTAGTGTCCTTTCCTGGAGCCTTTTTCCTAAGACATATTTGTAGCCTATTAATAATCCTACTCATAATCATATTCCCTGCATTTCAGTGAAGTGATGATGGCTTGAGTCAGCAGTAAGAGTGTGTTGGTGTTCCTTCCCTACTCTCCACTGTCTTTATCATTCCAGTATTACTACTGACATCCCTTGTTTATCCAATTGTCAACTTCTTGTTATTCAGGCTCAGATTCTCAAGGTTTTCAGATTCTTTTTAGAATTCACAGGAACCAAATTCTGCAATGACAATTTAAGAAGATTTAAGTGCTTCAAGAATTTCAGCCTGTGAGTTCAAGTTGGGTATAATTACTAATTTAGTCCTGTAGTGGCATTCATGCACAGGAAGTGTTTTTCACGTTGATGCTTTCTCTGTTCCGAAACAGATATCTAGTCTTCAATTATGACAGATGGCATAATTAATTAGTAATTAGCCCCCATTTACTTAAAACCCTGTATGGATTATGAATCAGGTCATACTTCCTAGTTAATAAAGGTCTTGAGGAAAAAGCTTTTCCAGAGGTTGCAAATGGATTTCTTCATTCCTTTTCTGTAGAGAAAAGTTGGCATATATGCATTTAGAAGAAAAGGAGCTTGGCTTTTAAACTACAAATTGCAAGATTATGTGTTATGATATTGATGTCCTTGAACATGTGACTGATTAATTTGCTGATATTTGTTGATTCTTGAGGAGCAGAAAACATAGGAATATCAAGTGGTTTTAACCTTAATGTTGAAGGAATGCCAAATGGGGAAGCAGATAGGTTTCACTAGTGGTGAAAAGAGAATTCCAAATTATTAGTATTAAATCATATTGATTACTACTTTGTGTGTACATATGACTGAGATTTGACTGACTGCCTTTGAGATAGTCGCTTAGCAAAAGCGACTGGGTACTAACAGGCAGTGTATTTACAGCATCTATCTATGGGCTCCCCAGATGAGTTTTAATGTTTTTGTATAAAGAAAACCTTTAGGTTTGTTTTTTGTTTCTTCTTCCCCCTTCAGGTGCCATCATATACATCATCTTGGATTGTAGAAGTTTAAGAATTAAGACTGTCTGAAAAATATGCTGAGAGGGTTTTATCTACTGAGAAAGTTAACTAAGGCTATAATCTTTCTTGTGTGACTGCTGAAAACTCAGGTGAAAGCTTATATCCATTGTGTAGATTCATTGTAACTTAATACGTGCATCTAACTGGCAGAAAAATGAAAAGAAGTTAATTTTGTGATTTTTTTCTTGGTTCTGTTTTTTTTCACTGAAAACATATATATAATTTCCAGTTATATATGAAATAATTATTTGGATCAGATACATGCCTCTGTTATCTACTTATATTTAATTGTTATATGATTGAGTAGGTGTTAGCTGCCAGTAGGGAATAGTAACTCTTTTTTTTTTCCTCAGTGGAAAGTACAGACTAAGGTGGGGGTTTTAATTTAGTTTTCTTCTTTGCAGTGTCAAAATTTAAGGTACATGAAGGATAAATACTATGAAAGCGGAGTGGTAATTGAAAGGTCAGTGGGCAGCTATGATCAAGACTGTATGGTTAGCTTGTTTACCATGCAGTATCTGTCATCTTGTAATAGTCCTGTGTAGGTGGTGAGTGCTACTGAATAAGTGCTTCTCAAAAAGCATGTGATAGCATTTTTTCCCATCTCATTATTTGGATCAGCCCCATATTTGCTCCAGTCAAACAAATGCGTTTTTTTTGCAAGCAGGTGTAATAGTGAAGAAATTGTAGATTAAGGCATTAGAATGAGGTGTTTCTGCCAATTCCCTATTACAGTGCTGGCACAGTATTAGACAAGTCATATATGAATTGGCTTGCTGTAGACTTTCCCAATTGGCACAGTGTGCCTAAATATTCTCCGTGATTCCTGTTAGTCGTTCACGTGTGAGAAAAGATATTTTGATATTAGGAAGAAATTTTTTATTGTTAGGGTGATAAGTCACTGGCAGAGGTTACTCACAGAAGCTGTGACTGTCCCATCCCTGGGGGTGTTCAAGGACAGGTTGGATGGGCTTGAGCAACCTGATCCAGTGGAAGGTGTCCCTGCCCAAGGCAGAGGCATTAGAACTGGATGGGCTTTAAGGTGCCTTCTGGCCTGAACCATTCTAGGATTTTATGGTTCTATAAAGCCATGATAGTACCTTTCTGAAATAATCCTTCATGTTTAATATTTCTTTGGTGCATCAGTTTATTGCATACCACTCCCAGTTTTATGGAAGACTTGTAATAGCTGCAAAATACAATGTGCCAAAAAGAAAAAAAAACAGCTATATGAACAAACCCAAACATTCTCTGGAGGGAAATAAATGGGCAAGATCTCAATATTGCCCAGGTCACATCTTCTAGTGGAGTCTTATGGGTTATGATGAAAGTTTTAATATATTTGAAAGGAGTAGTGGAAATTAAGTCCAAGGAGGGGAAAAATTCTCCAGTGTTATTCACATAGACTCCATCTGTGGTTTAGGGAGCCTGTGAGCCCCAAACTACTGAAGGCTGGGAGTGTCATCTGTTACTGTTTTGTGTTTTTTCTGTTCTTGTTCTCTTCTATAGTCACTTGCTGTTACCTTCTTTCAGAGACAGTACACCAGTACAACTTAGACTTGTCTATTCCTATGTCATGGGTTGCTGTTTACTGACTGCAAGTGGGAAGAAAGAGCTGGTAAGAGGTTCTGTGCTCCTGCCTTGTCAGTGAGGTTTTCTCCTTCCTTTTGAACAACATCAAGGTGTCCTGGCTACCAGAATGCTTAATAATGCCAGCGCTTCTGAATGCTGTTACTTATTATTTAGAAACTGAGCAGAGCTGATGTGGAATGACTTTCAGCTTTATTCCTTAGTCATGGAATTTTTAAAAATGAATTAAAACCCCCATAGGATTAATTAAAATTGATAGGTTTGTATAGTACCTCCAATCAAACCTACACTCATTGTAGCTTTCCCTCTACTTTAGGGATTTTTAAAATTCCACTTTTTTCTTCTGAGGAACTGGGATGCTTTCTGTAAAACTTAGTTGATTGAGGCTGGAAGTGTTCCTGAGGCTGGCCAGTAGGAGCAGAAACCCTTCTCTAATGTTATTTTAAAACCTGTATTTTATGTAATAACACACCTGAAAATGTGTGAAAATATGAAATGCTGCATTTGGGGTTTCCTTTTCTGCAGGTTTTCCTTTTCTGCAGGTTCATACTCCTGCACGTTTAGAGCAATACAAGTTGAGATGAATTCTTGTCATGCAACAAAGTACGACGTGACTTCAAACATTTCTTCATCTACTATGTTGAAACAAGCAGAAGGGAAGGCACTCGGCATTACTACTCCCGAGTTTCACCAGGTAGATACACATGACATCAGGATTACCTTCAGTCAGAAATCTTGAAGTACAGCTTTGCTGGGTGGGTCTCTGAAGAATTTGAAAGAGTTCTGCAGATAGGGCGTGTTTACCTTCGTCAAAATAGTGAGTGCAATGCCTCTTCCCTGCTGATGTGCTGATGTTCTCATTGACTGCAACATCATAAAGGTAAGAATTTCCTTTTCTTTCCTTTTTATGTGTCTGGTTCGTTTATTTGGGTTTTTTTCCCCCTTCCTTCCTTCAGATTATAGTCTAGATCATTTATGTGTGCTGGTCTCTAACATTTTCTGTTTTATAGTAGAGTCACTCTTATGGTGGTCTTCTGATAAAGGGTAGAATAGAGGTTAATGAGATTGCTGCTAGGTATTCCAGTCTCTGAGAAGTGCATTTCATTTTAGAGCAAAGGAGTAGAGGTTACAGTAGTAGCTTTTCTACTTCTTGTATTGTTATCCTAGTAAGTGTTTGAAATAATACTTTTCTGAATTGGATGGGAGGAAAATTTATTAACAGGGAAAATAATATTAGCTAAGGATATAAATGTGATTGTATTAAAAACTTAGAATTCAAGTTTCTTGGAAAAGGTAGTTCTAATTTGGTTCTCTAGAATGTTTAGAAAAAAAAGTTCTGTAAGGAAATCAGTTTAGCAGACTTTTTTTTGACTTACATGTCAAAGATTGGAAGAAGCTACTTATAAATATGCATTATAAATAGTGCATTTAAGCAAGCTACCTGTAAAGGTTCTTTCACAATAATACTGTGACATTCAGATGGAGGAACCTTGCTCATTTTTCCTCTTACTTTTTGTAACATATGCCTATTTTTTAGCTAACTTCCCAGCCTGGGTCACATTTTCAGCTGAGGTGCCAGTTTTGATGAAAAGGCTGTGCTGCTACATGCTTAGCTGGAGATCTCTCTTGCATTTGTTAGGACATGAAAAGGCTGCCAAACAGTGGCTGGAATAATGCAATACTAGTTATATTCTGGCTCCTCCTCTACTTGGCTTTGTGGGTGGAGAATGTCTGGGCAGGTTAAACCACAAAGGAGGGAATAACCAACAAGAGGAGAACTGAGAACTGTGGAGCACAACAAACTTGGTTTAACTGCTGGTATAGGGTCATGTAGAGATTGTTAATGCACAAGCTTGAGGCACTGTGTGTACATGATGGCTGAAAAACCTACAAACAGGATAGTTTTCCAGAGCACAAATGCACCAGCCCTGTCTCTTTCCCTGCCTTCCAAGGGCTAATTTAAAATATTGAATCATCTACTGTGCAGGAGAAACCAACCACCTTTGCCTCTCCTCTCTCAGGTTCCTTAGTGTTCTTACTTCTGTCTTCACATGTTTTGTGGTACTGCTGTACTTCTAACGTGTTTATCCTGGCCTCTGCGTACCCGTGTATTTTTCTGTTCTTTTCTGTCCTTAACCGCTTCTTTAAATAAGTGACCAAGAAGGCTCACAGCTCTGGTATAACTTAGCATTTTAAGTTAGACTTCAGGGGTTTGTTTCAAATTAAATTTTAGTAAGTTACAAAAATATAAGCACTTTTGCATCTCTCACAGAAATAATTTGAAGTGTCATACTTGAATATTTTTCCTTACATTCTGGTGAGTGTTGCTAACAAGCTCTTGAGGCAACTGGTATTGTCTCTCTAGGTCTGTTCAAACATTGTGGATCAAGAATCTATTAAGAACCTGTAGTTTAAATAGAACTTTTTTTTTCTTTTCAAAAAAACTATCTTCTTACCTCAATTATTGGAGACATTTGAGTTATTTCATAGCTCTTTATCCGGTTCTATCAATGTTATGGATATTTAATGCTTAAAAGCAGATGTGGTTTACCCTATAACTGTAGAGAGGAAGAAATGTATTTGACTTTCTTCAGCTGCCTGTGATCAGCTGAAAACATTTTAGCTGCTCAGAAATGATTTAAGTTTTTAAGTGGAGAGAGCATGGTAACATTCACCTAGAAAAAACCTATTTCAAACAAGCCCGGTTCTCTTTTTTTTTTTTACTTCCCCAGAGAACATGGAAAAGTATAAAATTCACTTGCCACCTAGATGAGATTTATTCAAAGTGTTATTTTAGCCTGTTGCAATATAGTAACTGAGTTACAAGGTAATGTGATAGAATAGTAAAAGAAGTCAAATACTCTAATTGCCCTATAACAGGGCACTTAAACTGTTTACAGCTGAGATTTGTACAAGCTAGGGAGTAAATCTGAAGTTAAAGGTCTCAGAGCAATCTTAATTCAGCTGTTTTATGTGTATGGAGTACTTCAGTCTTTCATCATAAGAACCTCTGAGTTCAGCAGGTCTTTTTTTTATTCTGTGCTGCCACTTCATGTATGTGTAAGCTCGGTAAGATGTCATTCACGGTGTGTGGAATTTAACTGGAATCGTGTTTTCATATTTGGGCAGACAATGTGCAAAGAGGTAATAACATCAGTCAATTCTTTCATTCAGTTCTTTCCTCCACAAACCATAGTCCAAACACTTTATGCCAATTAGACGCAAAACATTGCTTGATCAAATGCAGAAAACAATGCCAAGAAGCAGGAACAAGCAATGTCTCCAAGTGGCAGATACCTACAACAAACAACTCATGCCTGAATGAATGAGTTTGTGTGGCAGAGAACAGTGGAGATCACGGTTGCTCTTTCTGCCTTAGAGACTTGTAATTTTTTAGCATAACAATTATCAGCGGAGAAGCTAATATGGTGTCATATCCTGTAATTTCTCAGACTTGCAACTTGCAAGAATGTCCAGAAGATGTATAAAACATCTGTTGTACATTTGAAAGGCTGTATGGCACAATATCAACTGTCAACGCTTTCCTGAATACTAAACCATTAACAAGTCAGGTCTTGTACATGTCGGGGTGGGGTGTTGGATTTTATTAAAACTCACTTTTTTTGTACTATTGGGATTTGTTTTTAAGGCTGTCTCTTAGGTAATGCTTCTGCATAATTGTTAGCAACAAAGTCTAGGTTTCATGTTTTTTCATCTGCTTCATTTTGTTGATTGCAGTTGGGATTCTTCAAACAATATAGTGTCTGTTTTTAGCAGAACACAAATCTGCTGCTGAAACTTGTGTGTTAACTATTGCACATATTCCTTAGTTGTAACCAAAACCTGTGATACAATAGATCTTTATTTACTTTTTTAAAAACCACTTTGCTTTAATGTGGATGATTAATAGCCTGGAACAGCTTTGCTATCTCTTGATATCTGGGAGAGTTGGTTTTTCCTAACAGTCACTGCACCGGTTTTACCAGTTCTACCAAATGATGAGAGAAATATGAGAATTATGTTATTCTTGCTTTCGCCAACTTCATTCTTTCCCAGTTATACCTCTGGAGTCACACTGAGTAGACAGTTGGATGAGATACTTTGAGAAAATGAGGCTTCTTTCACTTGCGTATTTGTCAGTGGTCCATTGGGTTTTATTATTTATTCAGCAAATAAGAAGAGGAAATCCTCCTAACACATCCTTCAGACCTGGATATTGCCTTCTCTTTGTTCTGGTTTTGGAAAGTCAGTTTTTGCAAGCAAGAGCTTTTGCACGGAGAACACAATCAAAGCTTTGGATCTGTTCCTTTTCGTTCAGTCCCTGGACTGCAGCAGCCAGAAATTCCACTTCAAAGCAGCAGCTGAATTTGTTTTTCAAATCAAAATTTGCCCATTTTTTTGCTTAAAAGCATTAAAAATATGATTTAAAAATAATAACATATCAGGCGTACAAGGAAAAGAGCTTTGAAATAAGCTTCACGTTGGTATTTCCCTACTGTGTAGGCTTTGCTTTAATTATAAAGGATGCAGTTCCTGAAGTAATCATTCCTGATTTTCCTGTTTTGCAGTAGCTCATTTAACACTGGGATTGGGCTACAGAGGAGATCCTTCCTTAGCAAGGAGGTGATTAGATTTTTCTTTATTTGGAGTATTTAATTTCCAAGGTGTGGGGGAAGTTTTTATAAATTTTTTAATAAATAATATATCTTTATTTGAAGGTTAGACTGGTTATTTTAGGCCCTTCTGGAGCAAAGGCAATGATTCTAGTTTTGTCTATGAGAATAATGCTGGTGATGCTGCTGTGTGGGTAGGAATGTGGGAAGAAGCAAGGGTGCGGGTTTACCCTGGTTTGGGCAGAATACAAATCACTCAGCTCTTCTCATTTCTCACACCTGCTTGCTTGGTGCTGTGACAAGCTGTAAGGAAAAGAAGCTCTGAGCTCAGCACTCATAGCGATAGGGGGTTAAGGCTGGGTAGGCTTTCCAGTTTCTTGTTAGAACTGGTCCCAGATAAGGACAAGCTCTGGCTTTGCATCCACTGCCCATTCTTTGGAAGCTGTGTGAGGGCAGAATAACAAGTTGTGACAGTTTATGCAAACTAAAAGATCAGCTGCTTTTGAAATGCAGTGTCTACAGCCTGATCCCAGCACTGGAACTGGTTGACACTAGGACATGTGATAGGTTACTACTAGAACACATGATTCTGTGTGGTAGCACAAAACTGTCCTCATATTTTACATCCATGTCCTAAGGAAACAAACCTGGCTCCCAAGGACTGCAGTTGTAGTGCTTCTCAGAGGCGAAAAACACGCTCCACTCACTCCTGTGATAAGAAACTGATTATCTCATTTCCCACCCAGATTTTGGGACCTATATGGGTCAATGCCCTTCTGTCTCACCCTCACTGCTTATAGCCCTCAGATGGCAGAAGGGAGAGCTGAAAACCTTCTACCTATTTATTTACCCCTTCCACAGCTGCACAGGTGGTGAATGCAGTCACTTTCCCACTCGCACTTACAAGCATTGGAAGAGGGTAAGGTGGTATGGTCAGCAGGTCACTGGCCTTCCTAACCTGTTAGGATTCAGCATGCTGCCACAAATCTTGGGGTTAAAACCAAAACTACACATCATTTACAGTATATGCAAGTGCTTGAGACTGGTCTGCATGCAATGTGCCAGGACCATTACCCTTAGTGGGGCAAAACCCGTTTTGCAGATCAAGTACCATGCAAACAGTAATGAGAAAATGTGCCTTTAACCTGACATAGTCTGAAAGCAGCATTTGCTCTTTCTGGCTATTCGATCTCTGCCTGGTGAATTGATACAGATGTGAGATTAAGGGTTCTGAGAAGTCTTTCCTCTGCAATTGTCCCAGACAGCTGGTAATCGGAAGGAGGAGAGATTAGTAAATGGCAGTTCTGGGTTTTGTAACAGGCAAAGCTCACTAGAGACAAATGACCTGTGTGCTTGCTCTCTGTCTCCTTTCCTTCATCATCTGACCACTTCTTTCACAACTTACACAGCTGTTGTTTAGATTCAAAAGGATTCAAAGTAAATAATTTCAAATGGAGCATCCAAGTCATAATGTGGAGAAATAATGAGGGTTAGCATTTGGGACTGTGGATGCTGTAGATGTGGTGAGTAAACTATAGAGCTGTACTGTTTTTATCTGTTATGCTGTGGGAGCACTGAAAGAACCTTTTTGGCAGTGGGAGTGAGATTATATGTTCATCTTTAAAAGTGAAATTGAGTTCCAATACTAATTTAAATCAAGATATCTAGAAAGCAGCAAGTATGTTATGGTGAAGGAAGTAATAAAGTTAGTGCTGCGTTTTCACTGTTTAGTTAGCAGTAGAGAAGAGAACTTTGTATATGATGTATGTGACAAAATATTATTTATGGAATTCTCATACATTTCAGGATCTCCATGATTGATGGAAAGATAAAACTACGTAATCACAGAGCCACAGCTGCTAGTGATTTAAGAGCTGAGAAGGAAAGAGAAACTTTAAAATGCTAAGGTCACTACTGCTCAGGTGTGTTTGGAATGCCTTCCTCACCTTCCAAGCTCTCCAGGAACCTCGTGATGAGGACTGAAGTCAAAGTGAGACAGGAAAACAGCCCAGCTACTTAAAAAGCTGTTATTATGTAGATGGAAATCTCCAAGATTATCCAGGGAATGGCCTGATTTGCTGCAGTGAAAATATAGGTTGGGTGTTGGGTGAGCATCCAGTTTAAAGGTAATGAAACGATAGAATAGGCTGCAGACAGATGTGGAATCTCATCCAAGTAATTCTTAGAGGTTGATCATGTTCATCGGGGATGGCTGAATCCCATGTGCTGGGCAAGACCTGGTAGAAATACAAAAATACACCAGAAGGAGTTTCAGAGTCCAACTTTCTATGAGGAAGGATTTCTACTGAATGGACTCCAGATCAGACCCCAAATCGCAGAATTCCATTAACATTTAATCTTAAGCTTGTGTTATGAGCTTAGTTTAATAGAGATGTGTTAACTAGTTTAAGACCTGAAAAGGCAGTCATATGGTAAGGCATCGTATGTGGAAGAAAAACATGAACTGGTGAGATCTTTGGAACCTAATATGAAAATATGAATTCCTGTGTTTCTCTAGGGTTGAAGTGTTTTGGGTGCATATTCAGTCACAATCCAACTCGCCATCATTGAATTATTAGTGCTCTTTCTGCTGTCTTAGAATACTCTGGCCTATTTTTATTACAGTTAGTGATAGTTTGTAATGCACATTTAGTTTTAAAAAAATGGATAGATCAGGAAGCAGAACTGTGTAATGAGTCTCTCCCCTGGCCTTCTGGGGCAGCTCGTCTGCAAGTCTTTCTGTCTGACCTACAATGACATGTTTCAAAGCCCTGCTTCATTATCATGGCGCCTGCTAGCTGTATTTAAGGGTCTGTTCACAGCCCCATTATAAATCCCCACTTCCAGGAGTTTATAATTCAGCAGTAAAAAATCGCTCTAGGCTGAAACTCAACATATAAAGTCTCAGTGCAGGAATAATTGCAATTTCTCCCTCCTTTTTTTTTTTTTTTTTTTGCTTTTGCTTATATACACACACAATTAATTCAGTAGGTTTTTACTGTCCCCTCTCGGAATTTAAAAAGATTAAATGACTGGGTTATTACTATTTCAATGCTGACTACTGTGCTTGGCCAGTAAATCGATTCACAGTGCCTGTTAACCCAGCTCTGTTTAGTGGGTACCAGTCAGGATTTCACAAACCTGCTGCAAGGCTGCAGCTTAGTGGGAGCAGCCCAGTGTGGATCACAGTTATTCTTCATTTAGCTGTTTAGCTGTTGAAAAGTGGCTTCAGAGCCACCTGTGTCCTAATCTGCAAAGCCAATGTGAATGCACTAATCATGGTGCCCTGATCCAGGTGGAAGCTATGGTGACTGCAGGCAAAACTTATGTCTTGTAGCCCTTGCTCTCAAACAGGGAGGAGTATGATAGTGTCTGTCCTCAGCATGATTTGATCTCATCACTTGATTCTGTACAACCATGTTCCTGTGAGATCTTCGAGTGGCTTGTCTGACACTGTGAGTTCTCCCACCTCAACTGTTTCCTCATCAAAACTGTGGTTCAGTGAAATTGACTGTTTTCTCTTTTTTTTTAATTTTCTAGTTCATAGGACTTTTTAGTACGGGAAAAAAACCCCTCATGTTATAGTAAATTGTATTTTTATTCAGCTTTAGAATCTTTTAAAGAATGTTTGTACTATAGAGACCTTATAACTAAATGAGGAATAACAGAAATTTGTAAATGCATAATATTAAATGCAAAAGTTTAAAAAGAGGCTTTTAGAAGAATGAAATATTTTGGCTTAGGTGAATTTTGTTTTCCTTCAATAACTGATTTTAGACATTTTCTTCTGATCTAGGATTTGGTCACTATTAAATCATAATATGTCTTGCCAATCCCCCAAAAAGCTTGCTGTGCACTTATGTGGTCTTGTGCATGGGTGTTTGTGCAATCAGGGTCAAGGTGTATATGGGCATTAATGTATTAAGTAGCAGTAATTGAACAGTGACATGTTGCCTTTATTGAGAAACAGAGCCACCAACAGACTTTCATTCACTTCTCCACTCTTCCATCCACTTATATTTCAGGTAGTTTAGGGAAGATCAATTTTCTTTAGTATTTTTTGTATATTCATATGATAGGTTATAAATGCTTATTGCAAACAATTTGATCAGGTCAAAGCAGTCTAGTGTGAATGACTGAGATGGCAGATTACTTCTCTCTGCTGCAGATTTCAAATGTCCTGCATTGTTTTATACCAACTCAAAGTTGAGCTATGTTATTTTATCTTCTGCTGGATTATAATCCCACCTGCATGCTCTAAACCAAGGCGATTTCAACTCATTGTAACTGGTTTATTTTTTTTCCTGTTTTCTAAAACTGACTTTCCTGGCTGGATCTGCTATTTATTTCGTCTGGGGACATCTGAGCACATCTACAGCACTTCAGGCTTTCTGCAGAGTGTCTCTATTGGACCTGCAGTATCAGCGCAACCCATATGGACCAGGACAGCTTGTTCTCATGCAAAACCAGCCTCACCTGCTGCTTTTTCCTTATCTATATGAAGTGTCCTGCCAACTGGGAGCCACGGTCCTACACAAGACAGTTCAATATGTTTTTCATGTGTTTCCTTTCTAGTACATCAGGAATAATTTTTAACTCTCTATATTTTCATAGCATGGCAAACATACTAAAGACGCTCAACAGCTGGTTCTGGTGGGAGAATATCTGGATGCCTATCAACTGTACGTGGGCAAATTTTGTAGACCGTGATGATCTTGTCTTTCCAAAACCACAGCAGTTATATGCTACAATACCATATGCTTTTGTATTGCTGATTATCCGATTCTCCAGTGAAAGGTAAGAAATAAATGAAATTTCATGCTAATGTTAATCTAAGATAAGAAAAATAAGATGTCTGTAGATCAATGTTATGTTTTTATGAAGGAGGAGTAGTTGGTGGTTTGCTAGGAAGTTCTGGCAGGTGAAAAACCAGGAGATACTTTCTCTGCTAGGAACATGTTGCTGTGGTCGAATCTAGAAGGAAATGTTTCTATCTAGCTTTTCTAAAACAGCACTTGTATTCTTATCCTCTTTCACTAGAGATACAGTTACTATGGAACCATTTAGATCTCCTTTTGCTTTTTCTCCTTTGGTGGAAGGGTCATGGTCCTCCAAACCAAAGCTCTTCTTTCACTTGGTCCTCCACCAGAACACTGCTGTGAGGTGGATGGATCCCAGGTTCAGCTACAGTGAAACTAGGCAGGCTGGAAAGATCACAAAGTTTCATGTGAACATTTTATGCCAGCCTATTAATACTGATTCCTTTTTTTCCACTTTTGCACTGAAAGATGGATTGCTTCTTCAGTTGGAATCTTATAGGACAGGCAGAGGTTGGCTTTACATCAGAAAGCTACAAATATATTAAGATTTGTAGTGCTTTGACTTACTTATTTTTGCCTTTTTTCCTTGACATTTTTCTGCTCTAAACAATATGATTAGTAGGATTTTGTAATTATTTCAGGAGAGTGAGGAAATTTGGAATGATGGAAGTTGGACTGACTTAAAACAGAACTAGATAAGATCATTCATGTTAGAGATCAAAAGTAATTTGGATCATATGTTTATAACCATTCACAGTGTCTCCAGAGTAAACATTTGCCTAACTTTGTCTCGCTGCACTGCTATTGGAAATAGCTCATGAATAATTAGCCCACACATCTGGCCTGCAGTGAATCTGCCCAGTAATGAGGGAAACTGACCACTGCTTTGAGTACTAAGGAATCAATTGCTGATATGAACAGGGTGAAGGGGGGAGGGGTTGCTTTTTCAGAAAAGCCCACACAAATAGAAGAGTGAAGCCTGCTCTTCAGCAATTTGTATTGGAAATGGAAGAGAAGGAGAAATCTTCAATCTCTAGGGGAGTTGCTGTGTGCCGCAAGCCAGAGGCTACAATCTAGTGGCTTGGGCAGTGGTGGCCTGGTGAAGCAATGTGCTAAGTGACTCTGCCACTAGGAGAAAGTATCCCAGTTACAATCTTTCAGCTCATGTGGAGAGAGCATCTGTTCTTGTTTCACTCTTCCTTGACTGCTGTTTAACTTAAATATCTCTCTGAAAAACACAAGGATACAAAAATCAGGATCTTCCCTTTAGTTTTCATAGAATCATAGAATAACCAGGTTGGAAGAGACCCACTGGATCATCGAATCCAACCATTCCTATCAAACACTAAACCATGCCCCTCAGCACCTCGTCCACCTGTGCCTTAAACTTAAACACCTCCAGGGAAGGTGAATAACTTCCAATGCCCAATGACCCTTTCTGTGAAAAACTTCCTCCTAATGTCCAGCCTAAATCTCCCTTGGTGGAGCTTGAGGCCATTCCCTCTTGTCCTGTCACATGGGAGAATAGGCCAGCTACCTCATCTCCACAACCTCCTTTCAGGAAGTTGTAGAGAGCAATGAGGTCTCCTCTCAGCCTCCTCTTCTCCAGGCTAAACAACCCCAGCTCTCTCAGCCGCTCCTTGTAAAACTTGTTCTCCAGCCCCTTCACCAGCTTTGTTGCTCTTCTCTGGACTCGCTCCAGAACCTCAACATCCTTCTTGTGGTGAGGGGCCCAGAACTGAACACAGGATTCAAGGAGCAGTCTCGCCTGCTGATCACACCAGTTCTGATCCAAGCCAAGATGCCATTGGCCTTCTTGGCCACCTAGGCACACTGCTGACTTACGTTCAGTCAGCTGTCAACCAACACCCTTAGGTCTTTCTCCTCCAGGCAGCTTCCTAGACAGACTTCTCCTAGTCTGTAGCTCTGCCTAGGGTTGTTGTGCCCGGCATTTGGCCTTGGACTCTGCCCAGTGGTCCAGCCTGTTCAGATGCCTTTGCAGAGCCTCCCTACCCTCCAGCAGATTGACACTTCCACCCAGCATAGTGTCATCTGCAAACTGAGCCCTGGGGAACCCCACTTATCACTGGCCTCCAGCTGGAGTAAACTCCATTTCCCACCACTCTCTGGGCCTGGCCATCCAACCAGTTTTCTACCCAGGAGAGTGTGTGCCTGTCCAGGCCAGAGGCTGACAGTTTCCGAAGCAGAATGCTGTGAGAAACTGTGTCAAAGGCTTTACTGAAGTCCAGGAAGACCACATCCATAGCCTTTCCCTTGTCCAGCAGCCGAGTCACTTTATCGTAGAAGGTGATCAGGTTAGTTTGGCAAGATCTGCCTTTTGTGAACCCGTGTTGACTGGGCCTGATCACCCAGTTCTCTTGCATGTGCTTCATGATAGCACTCGAGATCACCTGTTCCATGACTTTCCTTGGTACTGAGGACAGACTGACAGGCCTGGAGTTCCCTGGATCCTCCCTGTGACCCTTCTTGTAGATGGGCGCTACATCAGCCTCCAGTCCAGAGGTACCTCCCCAGTCTTCCAGGACTGTTGGAAGATGATGGAAAGGGGTTTTGCCAGCACATCCACCAGCTCCCTCAATACCCTTGGGTGAATCCCATCTGGCCCTATAGACTTGTGGGTGACTAGTCGGGCTAGCAAGGCTCTGACCACCTCCTCTTGGACCATGGGAGCCTTGTTTTGCTCCTCTAGCTCCTGGGTTTGTACACAGGGGGAACAACTTTTTTTACAATTAAAGACTGAGGCAAAGAAGGCATTAAGTACCTCAGCCTTTTCCTCATCCCCTGTCACTGTTGTTCCTTCTGCCTTCAATAGGGACTGTATGGTCTCCCTAGTTCTCCTTTTATTATTTATATATTTTCAGAAAAGTTTTTTTGTTATCTTCCACAGACTTTGCCAATCTGATTTCTAGTTGAACCTTAGCCCTTCTGATTTTTTCTCTACACAATCTCACTTCCCTCCTGTAATCTACCCAAGAGGCCTGTCCCCTCTTCCAGAGCCCATAAACGTTCCTCCTCTTCTTGATATCACTCAAGATCTCTCTGTTCAACCCAGCTGATTTTTTCCCCCTGCTGGCTTTTTTACTGGAATGTGGGGATGGCTTTCTCCTGAGCTACTAGGATTTCCTTTTTGAAGAGCTCCCAGCCCTCATGGGCTCCCTTGCCATTAAGTACTGTCTCTCACGAGACTTTGCCAACCAGCCTTCTAAAGAGTTCGAAGTCTGCCCTCTGGAAATTTAGTGCTACTCTCCTGCTAACTTCACTTCAACTAGAACTGAAAACCCTATCATCTCATGATTGCTTAGTCTTAGGTGTCCTACTGCCACATCCCCCACAAGGCCTTCTCTGTTCACAAACAGCAGGTCCAGGAGGGCACTTTCCCTTCTTGATTCATTCACCAGCTGTGCAAGGAAGTTGTCTTCCGCGCACTCCAGGAGCCTCCTAGACTGCTTCCTTTCTGCTCTATTGTACTTCCAGCAGATATCAGGGAGATTGAAGTCTCCCACAAGAACGAGAGGCATTGATTTGGAGATTAACCCCAGCTGAGCTGAGAAGAGCTCATCAGCTGCTTCTCCTTGGCTGGGTGGCCTGTGACAGACTCCCATCACAAAATCTACCTTCTTATGGGCTCCTCTGATTTTAACCCACAAGCACTCAATCTCTTCATTGCCACAATCCATCTCAGTAGTGTCCAAGTCCTCCCTTACAAAGAGGGCTACCCCGCCTCCTCTCCTACCGTTCCTATCCTGCCTGAAGAGTTCATACCCCACCATAGCTGCACTCCAGTTATATGAGTGATCCCACTATGTTTCCATGATGGCAATGACATCATAGCATCCTGTAAGGGTTTTGAAAGGACCATACAACCTGTACAGAGTTTAGTGATAGTCTTTAGATGTTTCCTTGAAGCTGCTGTGAGTGAAGTTTCTGCAAACGCTCTGGGTTGGTGTCTGTGGGTTGCAAACCATGTTGGTGATGGGGGAGCTAGTGGGGGGGGGTTTCAGGCCAGCTGAGAGGATGCTCCGATGTCTGCTTGCTTCTGTCAGCCTTTTATAGTTTGTTCCAAATATCTGGGGTTCTAGTCGGCCCAATCTTATCAGTAGTGCCAGTGGTCTGAGAAAAGGTTGGAGAAGACCCCCAGGATCATGGAGTCCAACCATTCCTACCAACCACTAAAGCATGTCCCTCAGCACCTCATCCACCGTCCCTTAAACCCCTCCAGGGAAGATGACTCAACCACCTCCCTTGGCAGCCTGTTCCAGTGCCCAGTGACTCTTTCTGTGAAATTTTTTACTGATGTCCAGCCTGAACCTCCCCTGGTGGGGCTTGGGGCCATTACCCTTTGTCCTGTCACCTGGGAGAACAGCCCAGCTCCCTCCTCTCTACAACATCCTTTCAGGTAGTTGTTGAGAGCAATAAGATCTCCCCTCAGCCTCCTCCAGGCTAAACAACCCCAGCTCCCTCAGCCACTCCTCGTAAGACTTGTTCTTCAGCCCCTTCTCCAGTACCGTCATCCTTGTTGGAGATGGGGATCAGACAGGGAAATGGTAGCAGGTGAACTGGGGCATCTCCATCCCTGGAGATGTGTGCTGGTCCAGGACACATGCACCCACAGAATACATATTTCTCCAGGAGAGCCCTGGGGAACCCCACTTGTCACAACCAGAAACTTGAGTCCTTGGGTGCTCTTTTTTGCATAACTGTTAATATGCTATGGTTCTCTCTTGGAGTTGACTAGAGGAGGATGCCTTTCTCTCTCAGTGCACTGTTGTATCCTATGGCATTCCATTGCTTCAGATTTATTTTCTTCTTAGGTGTTCTTATGCCAGGATATGGTCTTGTAACTGTGTTGCATGATTAAAATTTATCATGCTATGTCTTTTCAGATATGTTGCTATACCTCTGGCAAAAGCCTTAGGCATAAAGAATGTAAGACGTGTGAAGCCACAACCTAATCCTGTTTTAGAGAGTTATTTCCAGGAGTGCTCAAAGCATCCATCTCAAGTAAGAATTCTCATTTTTAAACTACTTTTGCTTATGGAAAATCCCAGGTCTTACTATGTCATTCAGCTGTCAGCGATGACATGATGGGATGAGTTCAAGCTGATTGACAGGTGACTTAATTTATTTGGGTGTTTGTTGCTGTTCTGCTGGCAAGGGTACATGGCACCTGAAATGGAAAATGTATTTAAGATGTTTAGTTTTCTGGCATGCTATTCTAGGTTAGATTGTTAATAACATTTCCAGTGAGGATCAGTGTTCCATCTTTAACTCATTCTGCCTGGAGAAAACAATGACTGACATCTGTTGTTGGGAAGTGGTATCCTATTTATTGCAAGCAATAACACTGGAATGCTAGCATAGAAGCCTTTTGATCCGTTATATTGTTGCATACTTAATCCTGGCTTATATGAGAAAGAAGAGCGATCTTCATTATCTTGCTGTTTGTTTTTAAAATTGAACAAGTCAAAAATATTAGCCAATGTTTACCATCTGAGAAAATGAGGCAACTTGGTTGTTGATGTGAAACAGGTACTTTGCTGTGAATGCAGCCTCAGAAAGTTTTCTTGCCTAACTACGGTTACCAAACAATTATAGAGTTGCTACACTGTTTTTGAAAATAAGTATGCGCTTTCTAGTAATGAGGGATATATATAATTATTGATACACATAACTTAGTCTTCTATCCCTAACTCTGCTGTTCTTTTACTGTGTCTTTTGCCTGTTATCATCAGGAATAGATGTATTCATGCTCATATATGAGCTCCTCTCTGGGCAAGTATCCCAATCTATTTCATACCTTCCTTCTGCATGAGTACAGTTTAACAATAAATGTCTGAGTGGAAGCACAGCATTTTAATGCTAATCAGTGCTTGGGAAAGTTTCAGGCTGCATCCTTTAGGTGGCCAGCCTGGGGACCTCTGTGCCTGAGAGAGCACACAGAGGCCTGGCTGGTGATTGAGGGAATCTAGGCTCTGTTGACCATCAAGATAATTCCTCTGTGGCAAGCTCTCCAGCCAGCTGGATGGGCTGAACACAGAGGCTGTTTATATTCTTGCCCTCCCCAGCATCTGAGGTGTCTTTGCTCACATACCAGAGCTTCTTCTGTGGGTAGGAGACTAACTGAACTGGACTTCCCACCAACTATTTGCATAATAGACTTGCTGGGAGAGAGCTTCCCCAGGGACCAGTCGAATGCTACCTTGCTCCTGCAGCAGTGTCGGGGAAGGCAGCCCACACCTTGTGCACTTCAGGATGGACAAGAGGGAGGAGACCAACAGGCTTCTGCGCATGGGGCACTGAGCACCCAGAAATGCAAGAGTCATGCTGCCTTCTGCTTAGCACACGCTGGTGTGGTTGCACAGCAGAGCCACTTCACTTTCAGAGCACACATGAAACAGACACTGGGCTGTTGCACTTGAATGGCTAGATGCCTTTCCAGGCAATGCTCTACCTGGAATTTATTTGTAGATGTTGAAAGAAGGCAGTTTGGATTTTGCTTTGCAAGTAAGATTAACTGACTTTCCTGTACCGTAGAAACACATCGGATTTGAGAACAGTGCTCAGGTCACCTTAATTTAGGCCTGTATTTCACCTGCGAGACTCATTTAAACATAATCCAATAATTAATTATCATTAGGTAAGATATTAGATGCAAAGTCCATGAGTGTTTATACATGGCACTTCCTCCTCCAGTTCAATCTCTTGCTTAGCAGTAAGTTCCATTCTTGAAACTATCAGAAGCCACCAGAAAGACAATCGCACGCTTTGGGGATCTCTACACTTCATTCCTGCTTTACTTCTATAAATTGGTGTCTTGAAAGTTCAGGGTTTCTGTGAATGTCACCCAGAAGTTAAATGAGGAAGCCTGTGAGATGAATCTCCATAGGTAGTTAATATTAGTAATATTTTAAAATGGAGGCCATACAACAGTGGGAAGCTGATCCGTGAACTACAAAATAAATAACAATAAATTAATAAAAAATAAATAAATGGAAGTTGCATTGGAATATATCTTGTTGCTAATGCTGTTTCATTTTTTTCAGTCAGAGATTCAAGGCCTTGCCAAAAAGTGCAACTGTACAGTCCATTTTGTGGAAAAGTGGTTTAGGCGACGGCGAAACTTTGAGATCCCAACAGTGCTTCGAAAATTCCAGGAAGCGTTGTAAGAGAAGACAATACTTTTGTTATGAATTTTAGAGTTTTGAGTAAGATGATTGAGGTCCTTGGGTACCTCCTGGATGGGTAGGGGAGGGGGTGGATTTCTAGAAAGCTGGGTCTGTCTGACAAGTGTTTTGGTTTGTGCATACACAAACAAGTTGAAAGGATTTACTAGCCTTTCTCAAAATTGTGTCTTGAAGATTAGGTAGTTTCTCCTGAAAAAAAATAATAAAAAATATTTTACAGTTTTCTTGATTGCATAATTATGGACTTACTTGTAGGCTTCTGCAACGTAGTGCTAATGAAAACATGCAAAGGGTAGGAAACAATATTTTTGTCTGCCACTGATCTTGGGGGGAAAAAAAATGCCTCTTCACTCTTGTTTTGGTGTGTACCTATACAGTCATTTTGGGATGCTATTCTATGCAAAGCCAGTTTGAGAACAAGAATCATGACATTCTAAGTAAATGATAGGTGTCACAGCTTTAATGTGAGGTACTGTGCAAAACATAAATTCAAATACGCTGATGACAGTGGGCCATTGAACTGTTTTGAGTCATAATAATGAATATGTAAAAAGTTTTGAAACCTCCTGCGTGTGATTGTAAACTGGAAAAGCATTCAACAGTCTTGAGTCTTCCCAAATGTATGAGAACTTTCCCATACCTGAACATTTTACTATTTAACTACCACAGTCTGATCCAAAATCTCATACAAATTGCAAATCTCCAGTCGGGCATGGCTTTACTTACATAACTCATTCTTTATGGATGCTGACATGAACTGTATCAAGTGTAAAACACTTTCCTAATGTACTGTATGTTTGAATTTTGACTAGTGTAATTACATTGGCAAAAATACACGATTGTAATATTTAATCTTTTTTAGTGCAGCTTAACTTAAGAAATGAGGGTTAAAAGTACAACAATGAAGCTCAAAGTTGAGTACTTTATCAAGAGTATTTTCACTGTGAGTCAACGTGATGATGATTTGTTGATGTCCTCTGTGGACATAAATCCAATTGGCAAACATAGATGTGTTGCTCTGAAGCTTGAGTTCAGTAAACTGTCCTGGCAAGCCAACATCTATAGTTTATTTTGGGCCACTGTTTGTCAGTTAACTTTGGTTTAAAAGTGACAAGAACATTTCCTGCTATTGATAAAAGACCTACTTTCTATGCATGCGTGTCTCCAGTAATACACAGCCAAAGACTGAAATTAAAACTTGCTTGGCAGCTCGAGTGCAAATGAAGCAAACAGGTTTCTGTTGTGCAATTTTGTGAACCTTGTTCCGCTCTTTGTCAGTAAATTTAATTGGATATAATACTCAAGGAAAGAAAATGAGGAACAGAGTTATTCAATATTAATATTCAGTGTTAAAATTAGTCAGTGTTACAAGCATTATGAAATTTTTGAAAGCCTGCAATCTCCAGGATAATTTTTCTGAATCATAAGGAAACTCTGGGCCGAGTCTAAACCATGCTTAAGCTACTAATACTCCCAATTAAGCAACACTAGGGTTTGGAAACTTTCCCTGCTGTAAAAGACTTAACCAGCTTCTAACCTCACCTACTAAATTCTTTTTTTGTTAGACTCAGTTGAAGAGAAAAGAAACCTAAAGTTAGATAGGAAAATGCTGCATAGGTGATGTTGGGTGCTCTCCCTGGTTCAGAACTTAAAAGGCACTTGGGTAAAATTTGGTAAATTTGCATGAGTTTTACTTTAGGTTTTGTTCACCAAATTCATAAAGAAGCTTGGCTAATTGCAGAATGAGGTAGTACTCTGGCAGTGTCGCATGTATACTGAGTTCATCTGGAGCACTGGGTGTTTATTGCCAAGTGTGTTCAAGATATATTTGTAGGGCTAGGGACTAATGGCATGGGCTTGATACGTGCTCTGTGCTTTGGATCTGATTCAGAAAACCACTCACACTTTACAATCAACACAGAATCAGCCCTATTATAACCTCTGGACTACTCACACCTCCCTTGCTTGAAATAAGAGACACAAGGGCAGAATCAGCCCGTGTGTAAAGTGTCCCATGTTGTTTCGCCTAGCATCTCTTGGTTAACTTTGAACCAGATATTACTTGTGGATTCCACTCTCTTCCATTTGCTTTCTTGATTTCCACCATGTCCCTTTGAAATTGTCTGCTTATGCAGTGGGTATCTGAAGTGTTATTTTCCAGTCACCTAAGGAAAGATGCTTAAAAGTTGAGAAGTAAAATAATTATTACCAGTATATGAAGTGGCAATTTTATAATTACTTTCTTGACTGCTTCTGCAGGCATGAGTCATATTATGCTGTCTAACCTCTTCCACTCCATATCCTCACTTTTTCTTGCTTTTCTTGGAAAATGCTGGCTGGGTCTTTGAACAACTCATTCTTTGACCTGGGATATCAACCTCCAAGTAATGTAAGGCTCAAAAAGGAGGGGCTGCTTTTACTGAACAGGTTCTCATCATCTCTTATAGTAATGCTTGCCAAAGACCACAGTCTCATTTTTATACATCTCTCAGTCCATTAGTACAGTAGTGTTCTTGAGGCTCTCTTTTCTCCTTTTTAGCAAACATAGGTTTTCTAGGAGGCTGTTTGCTGCCCTTATCCCAATGCCTCTAGTTCTATAAAATGTTCTCATTGAGTTTGTGGCCATGTGCCATGCTCTGTGATCATGACCTTTCTCACCATGTTAAGCCCTACAGTGTTTTCCAACTGATCTTGAAGAGCTGCTCTGGGAAAGGTCAGACTTGTTCCTGCCAAAGAGAAGAGTGGAAAGGAAGAGATTGTCTATCACCTGTAGAGCTGGAGTGGGAATGCTCTGGCTGCGTCTCCAGCCACACCCAGTCCCAGGGACAATCCCTCCCACACAGGCTCTAGAGTCATTAGGATGATGATTGCTGGCTCCAAATCACAGCATCCTGTTCCGACATACAAACAACAACATAATTTTGGTTCACTGAGATAAACAAAAACTTTTTCCCTTCACTGACTTGCCAGATAGGTAGTGAAAATCCATGACAGATACCCTTTCAGCCTCAAAAAGCTACATGCTGGTAAACCTAGCCAAAGAAGGAGACTTGCAGTTAATTTGAATCTCTGTTGTAAGACACAAACTAATCCAGTAGCTGTTAAAGTTTCATAGAGCTCCCATCAGTGAGTCAACCATCTGAATCAATCATCAGTGTTAAGAGACATCAATAGAAATTAACTCAGCAATTGAAACAAGTCACAGCATTGGTTGGTGTTCACAGCATTCACAGTGTTTGATCAGAATGGAAAGTATGTGCTGTGTGGTTGACTGGCCTTCTGTGTGAACATTCTAGAAGGTTTGATACAGCAAGAAACTTTCATGTTATCAAGCATCAGTTTTTAGGGAATTTGTTGCCTTTGCTGTGACTGTTCTCTTGATAAGCTCATGCCTGCCTGAAAAATTACTGCTGTAATCACAATCAAGGTACCTCTATTGTGATAATGTAAAATAATTCATGGCTTTAGCAATTAGTCAAAGCTTAAGTATTTAAATAATAATAATAATTCAGATAGAGTTAATACATGATAACAGTTAATGTAGAGTGTGAGGGCATGTTTATGTGAAGTTTGTGATTTACAATGATTTGCAGTAATTCTGGCTGGGGATGGAACTATTAAAAATAATGCTTTGTTCTTATCTTTTAATTTTGCAGCTGGCGATTTTCATTCTATCTTACAAGCTCCATTACTGGCTTTATATTTCTGTATGATGTAAGTTAATTTTTTTAAGGATTGATAACTTTTTTTTTACAAAATAGGGATCGATTTCTAGATATTTCTGAAGCCCTTTGAAAGACTTGCTGGCCCTAGTGGTTCATTGAGTTCAGATCTTTATATTTTTGTAATCTAGACAATGGGCTGCAACATGCACTGAAGTTTTACTTATTTTTTAAATTCTCTTTTGAACTTCTATGCTAAAAAGTAATTTATGAGTAATCAGTATTTTCAAGGAGAGTTTTAAGCAGTTGCACAGATGGTTTTATAATGTGCCTTGTTAACACCTACAAATGCATCACATGGTTGTGTTTTTCTCAAAGGAGGCCATAAACTGTTTCTGGCAGCACTTTTGGGGGTTACAACAATGGTGTGTTTCATGGCTATTTATTGAGGTGTTGCTGCTGAGTTGGAAGCTGGGAATAACAGAGAGTGCTGCTTGTAACTCTGTGAGCACTACTTGGGGTGTCATTAATGTTTCTCTGGAGCAACAGAACCATTCTCAGTGTGTCTACATTCATCTGGCTCTTCTCCTCAAAAACTGTTTATCGTCATGAACCAGTAGTGTGTATGGCTGGTAAACACAGCAAAATCTAATCACTGTGGCAACATATTTTGAGTAATTGAAGTAATAAAGCACACACCCATTGCTTTGGATGATGAAATGATGAACTGGAATGTTTCAGGTGTCCTGAAAAGAAGCCAGAAAAGCTGGGACCAATATAATATCATTAAGACATAAGATCCCTTTAAGGAATTGGAAGAAAGAAATTGGTGAACCATTATCAAGATTGTAGCTTCTTAGCCTGTTCCACTTAGAGACATTTTAAGTAGTGAAGATTTGGGGTTAACAGGACTTAGTGTTGCTCAGCTTATCAGTCTCTGAATCATCTATCTTCCCCAGAAACCCTGGTTTTACGACATATGGCAGACGTGGGTTGGCTACCCGTTTCAGGTGAGAATTTTGGCATTGGGCCACTGGCCTCGGGCACTCCATTTATTTCCGTAATGGAAGGGATAATCCGCAGAAGCGCTTCTCCTTCCCAACAGCCACTACCTAGAGAGGTGTGGCAAGAAAGCTTTTCGCCCTTCTTTGGTTCCTTCTGCTGACTGTGGCAGGACTCCCTGCTCTGCCTGTGCTCAGCCCTCCAGCCAGACCACTCTTATTTCTGCCCATCCCAGGCTACCAGCTGCACACAGTGGATGCTGTGTGCATGAGTCTCAACACAGAACCCCTAAGCACACATCAGTCCTGACAATACTTTGAGGCGCTGCAGAACAGTTTTATGCAGAGGCTGATGCCATGCAGCCCAAGTGCTGTGTGCCCACTGGCTGCAGTGAGTTGATTTGGCATGGCATGGGCCCCTGCTCTGTGGCGATCGCTGCTCATTAGTTGGAGTGTTCTCAAGGACAGCCAAGCTTTCATTTCTTCCTGAAATATTTTACTGAAAGTCCCATAACAGAACCTGCCAGAGGTTCTTATGTGACCCCAAGTCCTGTTTTTATGAATCTGACCCATCACGCTGCCTTCTTATTCCTATCCTACTCAGGGTTCAAAAATAAAAAGAATCTTGACTCCCAGGTGGCTTTTCCCCAGCTTTCTACTCATGCAACTTGATAACCAAGCCTTTTTCTTGCCGCCTGCGAAATGTATTGAACCAAGGGAGCAGCCAAGCTCAACATCAAGCCCTTAGCAACTGTGTAGGATTTAGCATAACTAACCGACATTTTAGTTGTGGGATGTGTGATTGTTTATAATGTTAATTGTTCACTAAAATGGAGGGCTTCGTTTATTTGCATTTGTTTGTAATTAAATGCAGAAACACTCTGTGTAGCTTTCTGACAAAAATATCAAAAAAAGCATGCCAAAATTCAGAGGTGGGGGAGAAACCTTTGGTCTGAGTAAAGGTTAAAATATTTGGCTCCCATAATGTCCTTCTTAATGAAGCCCAGAACAGGGATTTACTTTAGTTTAATTTTTTAAGCAAGGCTCAGCAGAGGAGCAAAAAAAGTGAGGATAGGAAAAAAGAAGTAATTTCACTTCGCATTCATTTTTTTGCTATTCTTAGTTAACTGTGGTTTTTTCTTCATTTACAGACTCTGCTGCCATCCCAGTATTGGTACTACATGATGGAGATTAGTTTTTACTGGTCTCTTTTATTTACGCTTGGGATTGACATCAAAAGGAAGGCAAGTGGTCATGTTTGTAGCTAGGACCTTTATTCTGTGAGGATGGGGAAGTGTTTATAATGAAAAGCACTGTCCTGATACTGGATTTGAGGTAGCCACATGAGGGCAGCATCAGTCTATCCCTGGCACACCAGCACACATCCGTGCTCTCCTGCTTGCCAGGGCATCTCTATGTGACCAGTCTCGTTTGTCACTTCATCTGCGTGGAGACGCTCAGGTGTTGTACTTGCTTGGCTCTACCTTTTTTTTTTTCCCCCCCTCTTCTTCCCAGGACTTTATGGCTCATGTCGTTCATCACTTTGCAGCCATTGGGTTGATGAGTTTCTCTTGGTGTGGCAATTACGTGCGTCTTGGAACACTGGTGATTTTTGTCCACGATACTGCAGATTTCTGGCTTGAGGTACCCCTGCCCTCCATCTCTAGTTTTGGTTTGGATTTTTTGGTTGGTGAAGTTTTGGGGTTGGTTTTTATTGTTGTTGTTGCCCAGGTTATGTTTGATAATGTTTTAATATATTTGCCATAAATTTCATTTGATCCTATTCCCACAGAGACACAGCTTCTCAGAGTGATAAATTATAAGATAAAAACAAACACCTAGATAATTTAAGCTGATACTCTGTTACAGAATCCATTATGAAATATACCTTATACTGGTATGAAGCGATGCTCTAAACCCAGGATGTGCAGAATGAATTGCCAGAGCTGTAGGTCACGTATCTCTGTTACTCTTTTTCTTGTATAGCTCTGTTTAATATTTTTGCCTTTGATGGTTCATACTGTATCTTAATATGCCTTTTTGTACTTTTCTCCTCTTTCCTCCTGGAAAATAACAGAGGTTTACAGTTCTTTTTGTACATTTTGCACTCAGCTTTTGGTTTAGAAACTGCACTAACATTTCTATAGGAAGTTCAGTCTGTATCAAAGAACTTCTATCATTTTCCCAACAAAACTTGAAACAGTTGAGTTTCTTTTGTGTTCCTGTATCCAAGAATTGGACCCACCTTTCTGCTTGGATCTGGATTTATAGGGATGAAGGTGCAGGTTGGTTCTTGGCTGTTCAATATGGTTTAGTGTTTGATAGGAATGGTTGGACTCGATGAGCCAGTGGGTCTCTTCCAACCTGGTTATTCTATGAAAAAAAGAGCAGAAGAGAAGTTCTTAGTATAGAATAGGGGCTAGAAATACAGCTGTATCCCTGGATTATTCTTGTTTCACTGAAAAAATCGCACCAAGTTAGCTAGCCTGTGAACAGCTTGACCTAAGGTGTACACATACAGTATACACTTCTGCCTGGAAACACTCAGGATGTCTCTGAACAAGGTATCACGGGTATCTACTGGCAGAAGAAAAACTTCTTCCTGCAGACTGAAGGGAAAGTCCTTTCTCAAAATAAAATGTTGCTCTTTAGAAATGCTTGTAACTAAGAAGTGCCTTATTCTACACACAGCACTGTGGTCATAAAGGCTTGTTGCTGGGTTTCTGGAAAGGTGAATGCATGTTGTGTTTCCTTTAATAAAGTTATCCTGAGTTTATAACACCAAGATTGAGAGTGGTGTTTCATCACCAATTTTGGTGTCAGTGCTGCTGTAAACAGCCCTTGCAGGCTATTGTCTCTTGCTGTTAATTTCTGCTCCTGATATTCTGTCTGTTGTATTGGAACAACTCATTGTGGGATTCTGCAGTAGGGACTGGTCCAGATTAAATACATGCATATAGGGGTTTTTTTCTGTTATTTTTAACATGTGTTTTTTTAAATATGTGGCTGTACAGTTGAGCTGACAGCTGATGGAACAGCACTCAGATGGAAACTGAAGCTGAACGCAGAATAACTTAATTCAGCCCTTCCGCTCGAAAGTTCATCAAACTGTTGTTTAAGACTTAAGCTTGGCACTTGAAGCCTTGTTCCCACTTGGGGACAGCTGTTTTGTTCAACAGTGCCCAGGGTGATTCCTAGATGAAGAACGGAGTCATACAGTTCAGCTAAGGGAGAAGTAGTAATTATAATCTTTATTAGCATTCCTGAACATGCAGATATAGCCAGCAGCTTCTCTTTGATTCAGCCTGTTTTGAATCTGGTACAGAAACGAGGGATTACCTCTGTTTTCTAGAGCACTTTGTGTTTCCATGACACTTTTATACCCTGATCGGAGAGCTGTTCTGTAGGCCTTTGATACAGAGTCCGTTCCTTTAAGATGAAAGGAGAAACATAAACAGAGAATCTGTTTTGATACTGCTTTATTAGGTATCAGTAAAGTGATGGCTTTACATGTCAAAGTGGGGGGAATTTTTCTTCCTGCTTAGGTGGAAGATGAATCCTTGTTTATGAAAATGGAGAAAGGAACTTATTTCAGAGAATATTTACAATATGTTTGCTGGTTTTTGTTCAATGCAGGCAGCCAAAATGTTTAATTACGCTCACTGGGAGAAAACCTGCAATACACTCTTTATCATCTTTTCTATCGCATTCTTCATCACAAGAATCATCCTGTTCCCCTTCTGGTAAGCAAGATTTAGTGTAGTCACAGGCTTTCATTTTGTTCCCATTTCCATTGAGAGGTTAGTATGGGTTGTGATGGAAAAATGAAAGGAATGGATTAGACTTTAAAGAGGAGAAACATTATTGTTGGTCAATGAGAAAAGTTCACAAAAACTGTCATTTCTTTAAAAAAAAATTAATTTAAGTAAAAGTAGTATTTTAAAGGAACCTCTTGAAAATACGCTAACCGAAATAAAGGCTTCTAAGTATTATTTAAGTTATTTTTGTAAATTGTGGTTTAATACTCTGAGCTCCTGTATTTTAAAGGAGATTGAGCTACTTCTCTGTGAGAAATTGTTTTCCCTTTCATTCCATCCTTCGTGCTGTAGCTGCAAAGTCAAAGTACACTGTATTTCCTCTGATTGTAGAGCCTTTTTTTTTTTTTTTTATTTAGTTCCTGGGTAGCACCTCACTACCATAAGGAGCTTTCAAAAAAGTTAAGGTGAACCAATTAGTTTATGAAGTCAATGCAAATAAACCATAAGTAGCTAAATACTCACATGGCTTTGGATTGCTTTGCTTTAATCTGCTTTGGAGTATCCACATGGGTGCTTAGTGTGCTTAATGCTTAACATGTTTAGGTTTTTTTAATGTGTTTCACACATTTAAATGTTTAAATGTATTTCACATTCATGGTTTCGTTGACTTGCTCCAGTTTGCCTTCATGCCCCTCCCTGCTTGTGGACAAACACCTAGAGACTCAAACTGGTAAAATTAATAGTTATGAACATTGATCAACACAAGGTTTTAATTTCCTGTAGCATTTTCTTTCAGAAATGCTGATGTATTTTACTTTATTGTTATTTTTTGATTAACTATACAAGTGATCTCCAACTGTTTTTCTTCACTGAATTTCTTGTTCTTGACTTCTTGAAAAAAAAACCATGATGAGATTAAATGGACTCAAAAAGCTCTGAATATGATGGAAGTAGTGAAACCTTAAGATGTATGAGACATGTTAATTAACAAAAAGCTTGTTTGCAAAGCCTGTACAATTTTCTCTGGAGTGTGGATTTCAGATTAGAAATAATTTGCATTAAAAAATGGCAAAGACAAGCTCTGAGTTGTAGTATCTTGACCACAAAGAGCTCAAGATTAAAAAGAATGGGAATTTTTCTATCCCTATTTAGAATACTTTCATCCAAGACTAAAATTTCTCATCTTCTGAAGTCTATATTTCAGTGGAGATGCATAATCTCATTAAGACAGGGCTTGTTAATTAATCTGTCATCTTTCCAAAGTTTTTAAATATTTTTTTGGAAATAGTTAATCAGTTTGGAATATGAAATTAGAAATAGTTGTAAATAGCATAGAGAAGAAATCTTGCATCGTAACAGTGCCCTTTATTTTTTAGGATTCTTCGTGCCACCGTGTATCTGCCTACATACTACTCCACAACTCCTGTAATAGCTTATTTTGTATCCAATGGACTGCTTTTGACCCTTCAAGGCTTGCATTTATATTGGGGCTACTTAATTTTCAAGATTTTGAAAAGATTCATTTTCTTAAAGGTAAGTGATGTGGCTTCTGCAAAAAGATGTGGGTAATACCAGATGTTAATAACTCTGATACGCTTACTCAGGAAAATATGTAGTCAAAGATCCTCAGGTTTGTCTAAATCTGAGTCAGCTGTAGTTGAACACTGGTTTTGAATTAAGACAACCATATGAAGATGATCTAGTGTTGTATTATGACACAATGAAATACTGTTGTATTCAGCTGCAGGAGAGAAACAGTGCGAGCCTGGGGCTGTCATAATCTTTTATCTTGTAGAGAAAATTCATTGGGAAAAGAAGGACATAAAGGAAACTGCTGTGATCTAGGTCTTGTTTGATTGCCTGAAGTAGTAACATATTCATAAGGCCACTTGCCATGAAGTGTGCAATGTAGGTAAAACATTTAGTAAAAAGCAATTTGAAAAGGACTTCAGAGAATGTCTCTTAAGATTTGGCATGAAAATTGGCAGGTATGTTTTGCTATTTACAGGTGAAACTTAAGTTGTGCTATTGAAAAATAGTATTTCTTTTGAGGATCAAGATGCAAAAACTTAATTGAACTGACTGCACTTTTATCTGAAGCAGTTAATGCTGTGAAGCGTCTTAAAGAAATAGAAATATTCCTTTCTCATGTTAATTGTTGCTTGACTAATAATAGAAAGCATCCTGCAATTCTTGGAGTATTGGATTCCTTCAAATCTTATGCAAATGGGTAGTTGGATATCCTAGGGAGACTCAGTGAAAACTGCAGTTACAAACTCAACCCTTGTTAGATAGCAAACAGCTGTACCTAAGGGACAAATCTGTAGAAGACATGGCTGGTGTTCTGTTTCCATAACATGCTTCTATGTTCGCTTACAGACTGAGAAGCTTGTATTTCTTGCATGTTACTTACCTCTGTTGGGTTAATTACAAGATTATTTCTAGCCTGGCTTATTGGGTACTTCCCATTTTCTGTTTTCATTTTGGCCTGGTCTCTGTGCTGTTCTTAGACAACTCTTCTGACCTCCTGGAGTCTTCGGCACAAGGAAGTTCATGGATCCGTTAGAGGCCACAAAGATGATAAGAGGGTGGGAGCATCTCCCATAGGAGGACAGGCTGAGACAAGTGGGGGTTGTTCAGCCTTGAGGAGAAGGCTTCAGGGAGACCTTATAGCAGCCTTCCAGTACTGAAAGGGACAACAGGAATACTGGGGAGAGAGAGGGAGTACAGGGATAGGATGAGGGAGAATGGTTTTATGCTGAACGAGGGGAGATTTAGATTAGACATTAGCAAGAAATGTTTTCTCGTAAGTGTGGTGAGGCACTGGCACAGGGTTTCCAGAGAAGCTGTGGATGTCCCGTGACTGGAGATGTTAAGGCCAGGTTAGATGAGGCTTTGAGCAACCTGATACCATGGAAGGTGTCCCCACTCATGGCAGGGGGTTTGGAACGGAGTGATCTTTAAGGTCCCTTCCAACCCAAACCATTCTGTGATTCTGTGATCACTCTGCCTTCCAGATGAAGAAGGAGGAAGGGTTTGGCATAGTTTGCATCCACATTGGTTGAGATTATAAGAGTACAATGCAAGGTCTTCAGATACAATGGTGAAGAGGTTATTACTAGGCCAGCTATATAAGGCCATTCTGCCCTGCCTGCTTATATGCCTCTGTAAGGGGCAGAAATGTTTTATTTTGAGATAAAAGCCTTTTTTTTTAATATTAGTCATTGCTGAAAAATGGAAAAGCATCAAGCTTGCATCCCTACCATGGATTTTTGATTCCTTATACAGCTCTCTGAGAAGCTGGTTTCCAAATAACATTTTTACAGTGGTAGTAGCAGCAGCCCTAGCCCTTTTCAGTCTGCATGACTTCAGCTGGCTTGCATGTGCAGCCTGTTTTCCATAGCAGTGGCAAACTTGGCTGTGAAAGCAGGCAGTGCCTCCAAAGCTGTAAAGGCAACTTTGAAAAGAATGGTGTTTGCAAGGCAGTGTTTTTATAACGACATATTTGTTATAGACTAACTCCACACAAATAGCTGATGCTATTTTAGTGACATGCCAGTAAACCATCATCCTTTCATTAGGAGAGGTTTGTTTCTCTGCCCAAGACTTATAAGTTCTCATTCAGAAAACAGGCAATTTCTGACATTTTTCCTGAAGCAAGTTAGCCAATTCAGATGGAAAAATGAAGTCATGATGTAACTGGGAATAGAGATGGTTGTTGTTGTTCAAGGGAAGGAAGCTCTGACTACAGCAAGGGTGTAAGGATCTTTTCTTCAGTGCCCTCTGTGCTTTAAGCCTCCCGTGTTGGTGGGATCATCAGTGAAAACCACTGTAGTGCAGCAGTTAGCTCCTACCATCCTTCCAGGGGCAGGTGTCTCCCCTGAATGTATCCATCTGGACCATGACATCATGCTGTCTGAAAGTTAGTGGGATTGAATGTGTTTATTGTTAGTCAAAAATGCTGTTGTCCCTTGTCAAAGGACAAGGTAGAGGACCTGTCCAAGTCAGACGTAAAATGTGGAACTCAGTAGGGAATGTAAAGAAGAGGAGCCCAGGGTCTAGGAAGTCACGTACCTACCGAGTCCCCTTTGCTGTTATTCAAAGGGTCACACAAAGCTATGTCATAGCTTGCTTGGAGCTGTGGGTCTAGATTCAATACTTTGATCTTGAGATTGTGTCAGGAGCCTTGGTTAAGGGCAGGAATGAATACAGAAATGATATTGAGTACTGCAGCCTTGTGAGCTGGTAGCTTCTTTACTCTTCCCCCTTGGGAGGAGATGGCTTTTGTCTGAGACTTGCTGGTCGGAAGCTCTTCCCCTCAGATGTCACCTTTTCACTTCACTGATTAAGGGGAGAATTATCCTCAGTCCTCTGGGATAAATGCTCAAATGACTGACTTGCTTCAGCAAAAAAGAACTTGGGCTGAAAGTCTCATGATTTCCATCCTCCCAAATACAGTGACCAGAGATGAATAAAAGTTAGGAAAAGGGGAAGAACAAAGGAGATGATCTTGCTCTGTCTCTCTGTGTCCTGTATTCTCAGGCATGGGAGTCTGGCGCGTGAGCTGGTAGCCCAGAACAGCAATGATCTCCAGGGTCATGGAACTTGTGCCATGCTTCCCCTGAGCCAGTCCTACAGAAGTACCCTAACAAGGGGAGCTCTGCATCAACAGGCTGAACCGTGTTCTGCTACTTGGCATCAGGAAGTTTTTCATTTTCTGTGGGGGTAAACTTGGGACAGGAGTATTTGATTATATTTTTTTTTTTTTTCCAAAAAACCCCTTACTTCTTACTTACTTCTGAAAAATATGAATGTACCCCCAAAACAACCTAGATCATAGAATGGTTTGGATTGGAAGGGACCTTAAAGATCATGCAGTTCCAATCCCCCTGCCATGGACAGGGGCATCTCCCACTGGATCAGGTTGCTCTAGGCTCCATCCAGTCTGGCCTTGAACATCTCCAGGGAGGGAGTGAATGCCCTTCTGTATATGGCATTTGGTGACCTTGTATGTGTATAAGGCATACTCACCTTCAAGGTGAGACCTGCAGCCATGTATCTTAGATCAGTCCTGCCGTGAGAGGAAGAAGGACATTCTTCAGCGTAATTTCTTTTCAAGTTAGGTCAGGCAATTGCAATGTTAGCTGCTGGCTGCCATCTTGATGCCCAAGGCCTTTGGTTGCTAGGAAACCCTGTGTTTTTCTGTAATATTGTTCAATTACATGGTTAAATTACCCTCTTGTATCAGGTTCCAAGCACCACTGAAACATGTCTAGTCATCATGTCTGCACATATGAGAATATTTTAGGAAAATTGAAAAAACATATAGAGAAGTATGTACACGTGCACTGATTTAAAGTATCTCGCCAGGAAAATCCCATGGAGATTAAACATTTTATTTCCAAGGTCAGAAGAAGGGAGCGAATGACAGCAGCTTAGAGCCACATTATTATGGCAAATTAAGATGTAAAATATATGTTAAACCATTACACATCGAGTTAAAGTTTTGAGACTACAGTGCTTTAAATCTTGAAAAATATATGTAAGTTGTAGGAAATGGGCATGCTGTCCATGTAACTCGGATACTTGAGGACTGATGCAGAGTACATCAATGGCAGAACATACTGGCAGGTTCTTTAAGGGTCTGGAATGTGACCAGGAATAGGTTTTCCTTCTCTTTTAATTGTTTTGTCACTGTCAGACTGCCTTCAAGTAAGGCAATGAGCTTGTTGTTAATGGTCACTATTATTTAGATGAGTCATCAGCTGCAGTTTTATTTGATCTGCCATGGTTCTTCCCTCTTCCTGAAGCAGAAGGACCCTGCAATGCAGGCTTTTGGGCTTGTCACTCTTTAAAAATTCTAGCTGGTGCCGCCTGTGTATCTTCAATATTCCTTTGGTATTTGGTACTCGGTAAGCAGGCTTTTTAAAGATTTTGGTTGGGTGTATCCTTGTCCATGGTTTGTTCCTTCCTTATTTGGTCCAAATTCCCAAGGGAACAGTGAAAGTTAGCATTCAAAGAATGATGACTGACAGAGTAAGGGTAGCTGAATCCAATAAGAAAATACTATTTTGGGGTTGAAATCAGAGCTGTGAAATACTTGATATCATACTTATGCTCTTTCCAGCAATCGTTCTTCTATTCTGGCATTTTGTTCTGTGTGAGGATTGCCCTCATACGAAGAAATCTCTGCCTGTTTGAGTTAACTGTCTCTCCTTCGTTCACTCTTATGTACTGTGATGCCAGTGAAGTCCTTGCATGAAAAGTGGTTACTGGTATAAGAACTCCTTAAATCAGTTACTCCCTTTCTGTATCAAAAGAAATTCTAAAACCATATTCCTAGCCGTCCACAGCCTGGAATACTTGATGTGTTCTAATATTAATGTGTAGAAAAGGCCTGAAGGTCACTTGACCACGAACATGATACGGTCTCATAAAACATCCCCTCACCACTGATATTGGAGAGTAATGATTCTTTACACCTACAGAGGTGCTGGCCAGTGTTACTTTCCATCTTTCTTGTTGTGAATTTATCTCTTTAAAGACCTCTCGTAACCCTTTGTGCAAGTTTTTAAGTTCTACAGTTCCTGGAGGCCGTGCTACCTGTTCCTGAGAGATGCCTTCAGCTGAGTTTAGTCTGAAGTTGTTCAGACTCTCCTCAGCTCCTGCAGAACTGCCCTTTCCTGGAATCCTTTTATGATTTTTTTTCCTCCCAATTTTTTGTGCTTGATCCATTTGCATCAAATAGAATTTTTATTTTAATAGTTCATTTCAATCTAATATTTATTTGGTAACCACATGGGGCCTGGAATTAGGGAATTTCAGTGCTGAACTTGGGTGAGAATTTTCTTGTTCATGAAACACAGACTCCCAGCACGTTGTTTAAAGCAAGGGGTGGGGTTAGGGTTTTGCAAGTCCTTAAACATTTCCCCTTGGAAATACAAGCTTCTGTATGACAAGTTCAAGCCCCTAGCACTCACTCTGCTTTCCTTAGTAACCTCTGGAATCAGGTGTATATCCTTCAGAATTACTGTGGTTTAAATCTACTGATTTATCTTTACCAAACGGGAGTTCCTCTCCAGCCTCCGTTCACCTGGGAGTGCTGTGGCTGCGATCACTTAGCCCTTCTGACAGCTGAGGCAGCATTGCCTTTCTCACTGAACTGTGCAAGAACTTGAGACATTTAATCCTAAACAGAAATCTTACTTTTCAAACTACAGAGAGGAAGAAATCTCTATGTAACATGAAAGTAGAATGGCCTCTAAAGAGATTACATTTTAAATCTCTTTTGTGGCGAATAGAATTGGATCCAGTGTTCCTGAGCTGTGTGCTGTTCGGCATGCACTAGACACACCGTATGTGAGCTGAGCATGATTACTCCTAGCTAATAAACTCTGACTTTTAACTTGAGCTGCAAAGGGTCAGCACATGACCCCGATCCTGCACAACACTGCTGCGCTTCCACATGCTGTGCAATTACTGGGATGTGAAAATGAAGCATGAAATGAAATGTATATTCAGTTTTGGCATGCAGAATGGTTTATTGGACTCCTAAAAAGTCACACTTTTAGCTGATTTTTTTTCTTTTTCTTTCTGAAGCAGTAAAGATCTATTTTCAAGACATTTATAATCAGAAAATGAAATTTAATGAGAATTAACACATGGAGTGAGAAGTCGTTTACTTCAGGCCAATGTCATTCTGCAGGAGTTAAACAGAGGACAGGGTTTAGTTTCCTAAACTAGAGGCACATAAGTGGTGTTTTCTTTTACTTACATGTTTTGTTAAGTCTGTATCACACTGATGGCTTTCAGGGTCCTGATAACAAGGACCAAGAGGTGTTCTTGGCTGAATTCCAAGTAGTCATTTTAGAGGAGAATGATAATCTAGGTAGGAGCACTCCTGTGACTCTGTGGGACTGGGAAGTCCTTGGAGATTTTGCGGTTTCTTTCTAGACTGAGAAGGCTCTCTCCATACTGATGTCCTGCTTCAGAGTTAAATTGAACAGATTGAACTAGATTAGTTGGGGTTTTCTTTCCCACATTTTAAAAGAAAATGGGTTATGGAGAAGTTGAATTTATTGGTTCTCAGCAGATAAATGCTAATAGCAGATTTTCTCATGACAATAGCTTATTAGGGGAACAAAAGAGGATGAGTGAAAGTTTTCCCCCTTAGAGATGAAAGCCCCTCTATCTGGGAATTTTCCCAGTTGATTCAAATTATTGCCTTTGGGACATGAGCTTTTTAATAGCCTGGAGATGGGAGCTAGCCAGGCAGGCCAGCAGCATGAAGGCTTATGCCCTAGTAAAGGGAAATTACTTCCTGTTATGACTTTCTTTCATCTGCATATTTCCCACTCTGCTGCAGCAATCTAGTTAAGCCCAAAGCCTGGCTACGTGTCTCGCTTTATCCTGCCAAATTCATCTGAGGGAGGAGGGGTGAGAGGCAAGCAGAAACCATAAAGGAGTAATAGGTTTGCTGTCTGGTATTTCCAACGACAGGAGAAAAGCTGCTGGGTGCACTGTGGGGAGCTCTGGAATCCTACCCTCACAGGGGGTTTGAAGGCAAGGCTGACCTCAGTAATGTAGATCGTCTAAGTGTGTAGCCAAGCAGAGTCTGTGGAAGATAAAAAGCCACCAGTTCTTCTCTACCGCACAAATGTTTCGTGCCACTCCAAGAGCCCTGTCTGGACTCCTTTGCCTCAACCAGTTTGTTTCCCGGCTCTTTGAATTAAAAGGCAGATTGCTATTTAAATCTCTGCCTTTTACTCCAGATTATGAAAGGGGTCAGCAGCTGAACAATGACTTCCAGGGAGGCATCTTATACTACATACTTCTCGGATTTCAAAACAGAAAAAAATGTTGATGGAATTTTGATTTTTTTTTTATTTTTTTTAAATAAATTCAGTTTAGAGTGCCCATAGTTCCACACTTTTCACTTTAATGTTATGTGAAAATCAGGTCAAGTTTAGAAAACTTAAATTAAGGACTGTTATGACCATTATGGAGGAATAAACTAATGAGAAACAAATTTTTGACATTTGATTGGAAAAGATGAGCGTGTGAAGGTGTGCTGGGGTGGGAGCACTAGGACAATGTATCCTTCCCCGGCCCTGTTATGCACACACCAGACTGCAAGAGCAGGCTCAGTCCTCTGGCCATAGTCCCAACAAGCTGGATGCACGTATGGTCCCTTTGCCTCTCTGAAGTCATCTGTGCCATAAATGGGGCTGTGCAGGTCTCTGATGTGCTGCGATAAAAACCTCCTATTCCCAAAGTAACTGACTTTAACTTCAGTAGGTGCTGCAGATGGCCAACCACCACCTTTAAGAAGAAAGAATCAAAACTATGTAGTTCTGAGAGCAAAGCTTCCTCCCCTGGCTGCTTCAGCAGAAGTCTGCGGCATTGATACAGGGCCAGGTTCTCAGCTGGTATAAATGAGCACAGCTCAACTTGAAGTCAATGGGATTGTGTTGGTTTTCACCAGCAATGGATTTGACCAAACAAGCACCCCCGCCCCTCTCTCTGCATGTATGTCTGGCACAAGGCAACTCTAATCTCAGCAAATCCCTGACCTAAATGACTCTCTGTATGTGCAAGTTCCTAATTCAGATAAAACACAAATGTTAGACAGTTTTTGCTTTAAAATTTATTGATTTACCTTGCTGTTCATAGAAGGGCATTTGCTGACAGTTTTTCTGGCTTCCCTTGTCAACTGCTCATATCTTTTAATTTTATAGCAGGATATTTATGAAAAGTTCCATTTGTTGCTAGTTTTATATATATACCCCTATATAAAAACATATATATAATAGCATGCACATGTATTTATTTTTTCAATTGCCAAAGGCCAATTCTCAGAGCAAACCCAGGGCCTTGTACAGAACTTTTGATGCCTTCATTTACCATTTTAATATATGCTGCAGAGGTCTGAATTGTGACTTTGTTATGAGACGAGTAATTCTCATACTTGCATTACTGTGAACCCCTCTGAAATCTGCTGGATCAATTTAAAAAAACCCAAAAGCTTGAAATGAAACTGGTTAATGATCAATTAATACCAGTTCAGAAAAAACCCTCTTCTATCTTGTTTCTAAAGAAAATGTTTCCCTATCTCTACGAGCACCTAGGAGTGCTCCATCTTTATTGCACGCAGATAAGGGAGATCTTGGATGGATCTCTCACTGTAACAGAAGTCTGATCTCTTTTGAGCAGGCACAGCACGCTGCAGAGTTCACATCATCAGAAAGCAAACAAGCCAACTGGATGAGTTTTTCAGTCTCACCAGGCAGCAATGGGAGAGAGGCACATTGAGGACAGGATTTGTCTTCCAGAACTGTGCTGAGCTCAAGTTCAAGTGTCCCTCTGTAATTGGTGGAGGATGAGTGGTGCCCAGCTGTGTCCAGCATTGTCAACCAGCAGAGGTGGGGCAGGTCACCCTCTGGGAGAGCGGCTTCTCTATCTGTTGGTTACAGAGCAGTCCCAGGTAACGGTCTCTGAGGAGACGCCCAACTCTCAGAATGCTCAGCTTCGGTGATGTAAATCACTTCAGTTTAGAAGTACTGTACTGAAATGATTTTAGGTATCGTGACGTTAATATCAAATGAAAAGACATTACTTGTTGGGTACATGACTTGAAAATGAGATTGGTAACATTTAAGTACAGAAATAACCATTGAATTCATAACAAAAGTAATGGAATGCCTCCTAACAAGGAAAATAGAGAAATAAATGCCTTAGTGGACACACTAGGTAGAACAGCCTATCATTTATATGGTTTCAGCTTTGTTTAGTAGTGCTACGAGACTTCTGTAGGAGTATTCTTTAGCAGCTGTGTTGTTTCAAACCATTCTTAAGCACGGTATCATACCTCACTGTGAAAAGCAGGAGTGTCTGATCAGCTGTTTTGTAGCCAAAAAAGCATTTATAAGGAAAAAAATGTACATGTTCTGATAAAAGTTCATACCTCTGAACTGCTTGGCTTAATGCAAGTTCTGTCCTAGGGTAAAAAAAAGTTCACTATAGAGAACAGCATTGAATGCCTATTACATTGTTCTTTGTTTCTTTGCCAACTGTGGATTTAAAATTGGAATAATTCAAAAAGCAGTGGGACATTATGACTCACTCCGTACCTCCCGGGCTTTTGACATTATCGTAAAGCCACATACCCTTGAGTGCAAGTTTAGTTAGAGGATTTCAATAACAGCGGACTTCATTGAGACCACGGAGTACCTGATTAATCGTAAACAATGATTTATTTCTTCTGAGCCCGCAGGCTATTATAGCTCCAGTTACAGGTGTGTGATGCCGAGCGACAACACAAGTGATATTTTTTGAGGTTAAATTTATTCCTTTAGTCAAAATCCAGGACATGTTCTGATAGTAACATCTAGTTTTATGAGAAGACTCTTTTCAACATTTGTGGAATTAGTGTAACTTTTTCTTAATTTGTTTTCTTATGCATCTTTAAGTTCAATATGGAAACTCCCAGTGGAAAGCTTGGGGAATGGGTATTACATAGAGAAGAGAATTAAATAAGAGGAGTTTGGGCCACAAAATGTGCAATATGATTAATCTAGAAAGTCTGCATCTTCATTTGAGAACTGCAGAAAGCAGAGTCCAGCAGCACATCTTCTATGGAAGATCAACAGTATTCATATTGCTTGGTGTGTATAAGCTGAAAAAGGAAATATGTTTTCCAATAAAGTCTTCCAGTCTGGAAATATAGAACAGTTTGCTTGAATCCAAATGTATTTTGCTTAGTCTCCACAGGAAAGTAAAGGCGTATTAAGTCATATGTCAGCTGAGTTGAATCATTGATGTTAAACTCAGAGATTCATCAACTTTATAGTATTATTTGATAGAAAAGTACCGCCTTGTATCTCTTTGGACTGACTTTTTATTATCTCTCATGTTTATTATCTCTTTTATTTGAGTCAGTGGTTGCTGAGCTGACTAATAGCTTTCATCTTTGTACTGTGAGCTGTTTCCATGTGTGCAGGTGCTGTGGAATTTGTTTTCGTTACATTGAAAAATCAAGATCTAGTCAATATGCTTGTAGAGACTTAAATTAAAATATTCTTAAGGTAGAATTAAGATGTAAGATCTAGGACATCGAGATCTTATATTAAGACATTTAAGAGTCAGGAAATTCTAAGTGAAAGATAAGAATAAATATTTGAAAATCCAAAATTCTAATTCCATCAAATCAGAAAACACATAATTTAATTCTAGAATCAGCTATGCTTTGTTTTTATACATCTCTTCCTGGTAGAAGAAATACATTTAACTATGTTGATGCAAATTATGTTTAAGCTAGGCAATGACCATTGCTTCTTAAGTTGCTCAGAAACCTTGAGTCGATGTTGATCCCACCAGACGAGTTGGGCCTGGTACATCTCCCACCTCCCACATGGACACAGTCATACAAGCGAGAAAGAGCTTGAACTGATGTGATCTGGCTTTGTGCCCACTCTTGCCTGTGGAAAAAGTCAGCAAACCTTTGTCATCCTTCCTTTCATTCAGCTGAAAAAGCGAGCAAAAAACCATCCACCCACCACTGCACTCCCAAACTTGCACCGTGAATTTGTAGAGTAGTCACTATGCTGTTGCCTTTCTAATGCCAGCTGAAGTGGCTGCATAGCCCTGGAAAAGTAATTGTCTTGGAAAGCAGGGAGGAGCTGGATTAGAAGGTGACATGTGAAAAATCTGTTGTAGCAACTGAACTTCACTGCAGAAGCATTTTCTGCTCAAATGTCTCTCAGCCAGATTCTTTCTTTTCTTCTCTTCATGCTGCCCCAGTGACTACTTCTGTTTTGGAGCATGTCACTGCAATAACAGCTTTGAGACCTCGGCAGTCTGCAGCAAGCCACATTGGCCCAATGATGTATTTGCTAGCAAGTACCTTTCCCTTTCTGAGAAAGCAGAAGGCATGTTGTGAAGGCTTCCTCACTGTTCATAGGATCAGTCCACATTGCTACAATACATTTTCCCCCTTTTTTATACTGCTTGCCACTGTCTTCCCCTCTACTCTTACACCTCCCACTTTACATACTGTATAGCAGATGTGAAGCTGTGGCTGCATTGCAGCCTCAACCTGCACGTGAACAAAGATGCCATGTGCCCAGGAAAAGGGAGCAGGAGTGAAGGGTGGTGTTGGTCCAGTCCACTTCTCCACCAGTGACCTTCAGAGGATATCACCAGCGCATAGGAATAGGAACCCCACACTTCTATCTGTCTCCCAGCACAACTATGTCCTTCTCCCATCGTAGCAGAGTGCCAAGAGCTTGTCTAGAGGGAGATGATTTCAGAATGAGTGAGAAGCTTGCACAATTAGGAGAAAAGTCTCTGTTAGTTTAGATGGAGATTTGACCAAGTATTTTCTGCTTACAAGAGGCTGGGATGGGGCCCATAAAGTTGCTCATCTCTTAATTTCAAGAAGTCTTTTTCCTTGGTGAAGTCTATTGGAAGGTCTTTTTCTATTCATGTAATAAGATGTAGTGCTAATGACTTGAATGATACACATTCTAACAGCAGTGCAATGAGAGAAGCCAAAACTACCTTAACAAATACGGTTCATTTAACTAAAAGAGACAGACTGAGCAGCAGGTGGAGGGGTTATACAAAAGGAAAAAAGATTATAGAAGTTTGCGGCTTTGGCATCACTACAAATGGCTCTCTTGCAGACTTTATAGCATTAGTGTTGCTTCTCATAAAGCTTGAGACCGTTCATCCATTTAGAAAGAATAAATTGGTTAGTCATCCAAAACATAAAATATACACAATCATTTTGTCTGTTACTCTAAACCAGCTGAGGTACAAGAACTGCAGTTGATGCCATCACGCCAAAGCACTGAGCATGGCCTCAGCTGTAGTTGCAGTTTGCTGGCTCTTGCACTTCTGATAGTATATTCATCTGTTGTTGCTCAGGGACAGTAAGAGCAGAGTCTTTGAGTTGGAAAACACAACTATGATGTATGATGTGAGAGGCACAGAGAAAACATCTTAGTATTAAAGCAGGAAAAAATCCTAGAAATGTTACATTTTTTGTTATTCTTTGAAGGTGAAAGTTAAGAGATCCAAACTTCACTTATGATACCTTAATATATTTATCATGATCTGTGAAACGGTTCACAGAGACGGGTTTGTTTGGCTTTCTAGTTACAGATGAAACTGCTGCTGTGTAAAGTTCTGTTCTTCCACTTTAACAAGCTAGACTCTTCTAAAGCAAGAATGCATGGAGGTATTTGGTCAGGAAGCAGGTTCCTGATTAAAAATATAATAAAAATTTAGATTAAATTTAGAAGCATTTATTTTTTGATTAATACCAGGATTTTGGAAGTAGTACTCTCTCCCAGAATTAAGCACATTTGGTTGCTTCAGAAAGTAAAGAAATTAAATTCCTGCTGCTTTGAAATATGTAACATGTTATCTCAAATGCAAGGGTTTCCAGTATGCTGCAAAAACCCATTTGCATGTTTTTTAATTACTACATATAGTAATTTTAATCAGAGCATCCAGCTTGACAGTATTAAAACTGGGAAGCAAATCCTATCAGAGTTTCCAGTTCCATGCTGGAACAGCCAGCTCATGCCTATATGAAGCAAGAATTGATGTCACTTATCAGCTGTCATTCAAAGCACAGCAGATTGCCAGCTATTCTTAAGCATATGCTCAAGTACCAGCAGCTTTTGTTGGACCACAATGAGGCTCTCGAAAAGAAATGAGAGAGCCCAGAGAACAGCCCTTATGAGGAATGGCTGAGAGAGCTGGGGTTGTTTAGCCTGGAGAAGAGGAAGCTGAGGGGACATCTCATTGTTCTCTATAACTACCTGAAAGGAGGTTGTAGAGAGGAGGGAGATGGCCTCTTCTCCCAAGTGACAGGGGACAGAACAAGAGGAAATGGCCTCAAGCTCCACCAGGGGAGATTTAGACTGGACATTAGGAAAAAAAAAAATTCATGGAAAGGATCATTCGGCACTGACAGAGGCTGCCCAGGGAGGTGGTTGATTCGCCTTCCCTAGAGGTGTTTAAGGGATGGGTAGACAAGGTGCTAAGGGACATGATTTAGTGTTTGATAGGAATGATTGGACTCAATGATCCGGTGGGACTCTTCCAACCTGGTTATTCTATGATTCTATGAAATATGCACTCCCCACTTTTGTTGTCTCAAGTTTATTTACAAATGAGCACAAAAGCTCTCCTCTCCCATCACTCCCTTAGCAACCTCAACCAGAGGTGGGTTGGGAAGGCAATAATGCTTCCAAGTCAGCCTGGCAGAAGCCTCACCAGACAACTCATAGCTGTGGTTTATATTTTCTTTCTGAAATATATCTGGTGGCAAAAAATTAAGAAGTGTGCCCTCCACACTTATCTTCTACTGCACATACAAATGGGAAAACTACCAGGAGCAAGAGGAGTGATCTGAAAGAACCAGAACCTCATAATTTTTTTGTGTGGGAAAGACTCTCCTTTTCTCTAGCTGATGGCATGCCAAGTTTATTTTACAGTATTTACAGTAAGATTTGTTTGTTTTGATACCCTTTGCATGTTGTCAGGGGAAAGGCAAAAGAAAATCTCCAGGAAGTTTATAGTTTCTGAAGAGATAGAGTTTAGGCTTTAATTTTCTTTCTAGTCTTGTACGTTTTACTGCAAGTGTAATATAGAACGGGATACGAGATTCAAATTAGATGTGTTATTACTGAGCTGCTATTTATTTTCTCTGTATGAATTTGGTGCTTAAGAAAGACCTCAGAGCAGCAGGCTAAGAAAGTGAAATTGTTTAGTTCATTCCAAGAGCAGATACAAGATGGGCAGGAACCATTCTGGTTCCTCCTTTCTGTATCTCATCCCTGACCTTGGCACATCACTCCAGGAGCAGGAAGAAAGTGGAGTCTTTGCCTGTTTAGTTGAGGCACAGGCAGATAACAAGGAGAACAAATTTATGATGGAGTGGTCCCCGGTGCGGCTGTACAAGCAGTGGATTGTCTGCACAAGGGTTAATGTGCTACCAGCTTGACATCCACCACTCTGGAGGCATGAAGAGAAGCCTCAGGTCTCCCTCTGCAGCCAGTCCTGCAGGCCAAACATCCTTATGTGACAAAAAGGCATCATGACACCTGCAGCCCTTGGAACTTGAATACTGACACCACCAACCATCTGGCTATTAACTTTGGGGAGTTCTCATTAACAAACTGGGAACCCTAGTGCCAATGGGTATGTTGTCAGCCACAGTGTGAGGGCGTAGGTTTTGATCCTCAGCTACAGGGAAACTTCTCCTTTTAAGTGAGAGGTGGTGTGTTGCATCAGGAGATGATGGAGAGGGAATGACTATTGCCCATCTCTCCCAACGCAAGAAACAGAGGGTATCAGATGAGTCTATCGGGTCTACCAGGCACCTTCCAAATAAATGGAAGAGACAGTCATTTGTGACTGTTAGTCACGCAGGAACATGCTGGAGTTGGGCAATATTTCTTAGGTGCCTGTTTTGATCTCATTTTCATTCTCAGTCACCACTTAGGCAGAAGGAAGCGTTTACTTGATTTACAGCATCTTTAACTAGAGCATCCTGCCCCGAGTCTGCGGAATGGGTAATCGCTTGGTATGGAAAGTCCTTGCAGGGAGGTGGGTGCTGCTCTTGTAAGCACATTGCACTGAGAGGGAAATAGAGGTGTTTGGGTTTAATGCCAAAGCCTCAATTGTTTGAACCAGACTTCTGAACACATTGTAGATTCTTGGGTTATGGTAAGAGTTGAGAAATAAGACATGAATGGTGTATTTTATGTGCCATGGCAAACTGTACAGAATTGTCTTATCTCTCTCTAACCTTTGTTCTAAAATACTGGGTAGACAGAATGTCTTCATGTGGTGGAAACATTGATTAGCAAGTGACATGTTTGACTGGCTGGGGATGAAACATGATTGCCAACTATTAGAAACTGTAGAGCTGTGAGAGGCTTTTAATAAGGGCGGAACACCTCGCTCACCCACTTCCACCCTGCTAATGGAGCATCCATCACTTCCTCCCTGGCTATTCCCTGAGCAAGATATCATACCCACAATGTATATGACAGTTGTATAGACACAGCCTCCCCTTGGCAAAGGTTGACATGATGTATACACAATCGGGCCAGAAAGAATATTTTAGGGTCAATAAGTATCTTTAAGCAAAGTTAATATGGGGAGATGCTGGCACAACTGGTCACTCTTTAGTTTACACCTGTCAGAAGCAGGTGGCCTCTCAACTCCTATGTTTGAACAAGTGTATTCATCAGAGCTAGCTTTTATACAACATTCTTTTCATTTTTCCAGCACTGAACAATTGTTAATTAATCCACCCAGAGGATACCAGTAGCGCCTTACAAGGGAAAGCAGAAACAAGCAAGAGGAGGTCAAATGACTGGTCCAAGGTTATGCAATAAATTTTGTCTAAAGAACATTAGGTTCTGCAAGATGAAAGTGGTGTTAACTGGTCTCTCCTTGGATGTCAGCTTCCATTTTGGGGGGAGGGAGTTTTTTTCTGGGGTAGTTTTGATGTATTTAGAGCTCCCCTGTCATTGGTTCCTTTTAACATATATTCTTTTGCTGAGACAAATGAAGGACAGAGGAGTTCTGTCTTCAGAGGATGATGGGGAATTCCTGAGAAGGGAGAATGTCTTGTGTTCTCAGACTTTCATGCATCATCATTTTCTTTTGCGATTACAAATGGGGACACCTTACTAATGAAATTAATTGGCTACTTTTTGAAGATCATTGAAGATGATCAGATATCCAGTTCACATTAAAAATAAAATACTTGCTTGTCTGGCACCCATAGGCCTCTACGGAGGGTCTGTATTGCACTGACAATAGCAGTCTGGTAACTTACCTGACTGTAAACACTGTAAGTATCTAATGTGCTCATGGTGCTTTCTTCTCCCTAGGATTTGAAGGATGACCGGAGTGATGAAGAAGAGGAAGATTCCGTAACAGACAACGAAGAGGAGTCCACCAAACATGGCAGCAAGAATGGCTATGGGTCGAGCAAACATCTCATTAACAGCATTTACCGCTAGCCTCCCCTCCTGTGCCACCTCCTGCAGTGATTTCTGCCCTGTTTCTAACCCAACCTACAGGATAGAATTTAAGTCAAAAGGCTTATGAGAGACTATGATTGATTTCTTTTTGGCTACTGGGACTGGAAAAAAGCCCAGTTTAGAGGGGAGGGGAAAATTGCATAACATAACAAAATGTGTTAATGACCCATTTTCTGAATCATTGCTAAGTGTTTGGACACACTGACTGTTCCACTCTGACAGTGCTTGACAAGGTCAGAGCTCAAGAGCCTTGGATCATTTAGTGTCCCATTGGTTCTAACGTTGGTTTTGAGTCTGATATGAGATATATTTCACCAAGCAGTTTGATTCACAGATGTTTTGTGGTAGTTAGGCAGTGTGAAATCCATTAGGAACCAAAATTACTCAATATGGGAAAATTCTGACAGTGGTGCATGCAGTGACTAGCATTTCAGTTTTTACTTGTCAGTTTAAACCCTCATTAAAAGCCGTTTGTTTTTTTTTTTTTTGTGAGTTAGATTTCGTTTCCTGGAGGCCAGTGGAAGCTAACACAGAGGAAGCCAAATTATTTACTTCTGAAGAGCTGACTTCACTGCAGAAATATAGTCTTTCTCCAAAATATGCTGTATGATAGATAGCTCAAATATTGTGTTCTAAGATTTGCCTGTCAAGAAGGTCGCTGTTAAAATGGCAAGACTCAGCCCCAGTTCTCCTTGGAGCTCCAGATTTCACTTCAGCCTCAGTCATTTTGCCCCAGTGTGTTACAACAGACGGTGCGGTGGGGATGGAAGGGAGTGAATGAAAACTGGTCTTCTCACAGGTTGTTTTTCACTTTATGTTCACATCTGAACCACCCCCTGCTCCTGACACATCTACAATCCAAAAGATTAAAAGCCTCATCCATTCCTTTCTTGTGAGCTTGTCTCGTACAGCGGTGCTGGATGACTGTCTTCTCGGGAGTGAGTCTGCTAAATTCTGTTTTGTGGTTCCTATGCATTTGCTGCATCTGTCTGGGCAGCAGGGGAGTGTGGGGCTAGCAAGGAACATCACAGTGGCAGTGCTGTGTATCAATTTGTTATCAGGATCTGTATTTCCATTTCCTTCTTTTCTCTCTGTTTTAATGCTGGCATGGACTGCAACACCGCTTTTAATCCTGAGGGAAAACCTGGGCCTTTTAAACAGGGTGGCACCAGTCTCATTTCCAGATGCATTTAACTCAGAAGGTCATAAATGACTTGTGTCATATGTTTTCGAGGTGTGATGCTCTCCATGTGGTTCCACAGTAGCTGAGACCATTTAGTGAAGTAAATCCAGTAGCTTGGTAGAGACCAAGGGGACCACTGCTAAAACAGCCTCAGTGCAGAGCTTTTGGTTTGGAAAAGATATTTTCCACTTAAGGCTGCTCAGGCAGGAACTTGGTGACCTGCAGGAAGCACTCTGTGCCTGACTTGTTTTCTCAAGATTTCCTTGGCAAAGTGGATTATAATTCAGTGACCGAATCATTTGAAAGAATGGGAAATGTTTGGGACCTCAGATGTGAAGAAAGAAATGTTTTCCGTGTGGTTACAAGAAACTTACAAGTACTTTGTTATAGAAGCTGGTAGTGTGAAAATACATATGATCTGCTGAACTAAACTGTGTTTAAAGTTCTACTCCTATTTTGGACTATGTAATACCTGAAATGTTTGTCTTTTACTGCTTTCTCAGTATAGTGGTCCTTTTGGTAGAAAACTCAGAAACCTACGGCTTCTGCAAAGCATGGGAAATGTTATAGTGGCAGGACAGGACTCCTGAACCAGTGCTTGTAGTTAAGTAGTGCTCAGGCTGAGCAGGCACAATTCCCTCAGTAGTTGTTGTATAGCACGTCCTTCCTTACACTGCTGTGGAGAATACCTTAAATACTGCAGTAGGGGTTTATTTGAAATGTAAGCACTTATTACATCATCTAAAGCAACTGGTGAGTTTGGCAGGGTCACAGTTGCTTATCAAGGCCTGTTTATTGCCTACATGAAAAGACCTGGCCTGTCCCTACAAGATGTAGAAACCTGATGACTTGGAGGCTTTACACTCCCTTTGAGAGCTGTGGAGACAGCTCTGCTTTCTAAAGGCATAGTGGGGGTTTGGGAGATGGCCAGGGTATTATCATTTGGCTTTGGTGCCAAAAAGCTTTCCTGCTATAACTAGGAAAGGAATTCAGGAAAGGAAACACAAAGCGTGATGTTGTCACAGGAATGAGCCTCTGAACAACTACTGAGTTTTAAACTGGGATTTATAGTCTCGTTGAGACTAAATCTTGCCCTTCCTCCTCAGACAGGTCTCCCACTGCAGCCAATTAGCTCTATTTGAGTTTTGCCTAGGAAACATTTTGGATTGCAGTTATCCAACCCAATTACCAGAACTGTTGTTTTAAATCAATGTGGAACTAGGGTCTTAAAGGAAGAATAAAAGGCAGATAAAAACATAGAAACATAAAAGATCAAGGCAAATTTTGGGTGAGTTCAAAAGAACACGGAAGAAAATGAGGGCTCATTCATAACCAAGTTTTAACCTTACCTGGAGAAGGCTGGATGACCCATCATGTTCTTAAGAGGGAACAGTGACTGCTGCAAATGAACTTGTATTTTTCCTGGACAATTCATGAAAGGAGAGGAAGAAAAATTAATGAGTGTGTGATCTGTCATTTGTATTATTCCAGATTTATGCTTTAACTAAGGTGCTTGAAAGTGGCCCTGTGTGCATTGGAAATGCTCCCTCTAGAGTGCCAACATATTTTTGTATCTTTACCCAGTTGTTTGTTGTTGTGCGTATTGGGGCTACTTATGAAGTTCCGTGTATTTGAGGGACGTTGGAATAATGCAAATACAGCAGTAATTATTTTTTTCCTTGGAGCAGTTACGTTGACACAGTTTGAGGTGCTGTCACCTAGTTTGATTCCTGTGGGATTGCTACCTCAGTGTCCTGTCATAAGCGCACTGGAAACAAACTTGGATGTGGCTCTAAATCTGATGAAAGCAAGAAAGCTTTCCCAAAAACAGGGAAACTGTGCTGGCTTGTTTCAGTTGAAAAATTGTTCCATAATTCTTTCCATTTCTGCCTCCCTCGTTGGGAAGATCACAGAGATTCCGACTTACCATCTCTTCCCATGGGCAAACAAACATAAGGCAAGGTGTTTCAGCCCAAATAATGAACTGCAGCAGAATACTTTGGTTTTATTATCTGAATTCATTTTTTAAACTTATGAGTAAGAATAAAGTAGATGGAAAACAAATCGAACAGGGATGTGTGAGTTTTGGCTATGAACAACCTGCAAACTGTGAAGAATGAAGAAAAAAAATCTTGCTGATTTAGAAAGAAAAACACCATCTCCACAGGCACTTCCCCCAGCTGCGGGCTTGAAGAGCAGCAGATAACTAAGGGGCAGAAAGGAACGTCCATGCTGAGAACAAGAACACAGCCTGGTTGTGAAAACGCCAAAGAGAGATGGTTTGATGGCTATTAACTGCCAAAGAAGCTTTTCTGTATGGAGCAGCAAACAAGCCAAAAATGTACCTCTGCATGGATTCCATTGGTCATGTTCAGAATCACTGAAAAGATCCGTTTCCCTTTCTCAATGAGTTTTAGGGTCCGTCCCCCCCCCCCCCCCCCCACACACACACACTCTGTGTCATATGGAGCCAGGCTTTTGTTTCTTGCCTATGGAGTTTGATATTTGGCTGCCCACACTGTGGACATTGAGGGAGATTAATAAACACCTCTGACTTGTTGAAAGTCACACAGGACATCAGTATTCTCACTGAGAATGTAATTTCTGCTTACAAAGTTTATGAAATCTACCTGATGCCCATGCTTTAGAGACAGTAACTGATGTGTGTCAGACAGCAAGGTGGCATTGGGAGTAACCATCATCATGGAGAGGAGGCTGGCCTTTCTTGAGCAGAGCTTTGTGAATAAGGAGAAAAAAAGTCAGCAGAGGGCTTGGCCGACTCATCACACAGGTTTTCTTACAGAGGTACATGTGAAAGACTCATTTAAAGGCTGCTTTTTCCAGCTTTATAGTGGGGATCGTTTTCTGTCACTCTGTCTCCATGTTTCTGCATGGTGTTACTTGGATTATAGAAACTGCCAAACAAGTTCAGAGCAGTCGGCACCAAAAGCTTGAGAGGTGGGTACCAAACCAACCCAGGGTATAGAATCATAGAACGACCAGGTTGGAAGGGACCCATCGGATCATCGAGTCCAACTATTCCTACCAAACACTAAACCATGTCCCTCAGGACCTCATCCACCCGTGCCTTAAACGCCTCCAGGGAAGGTGAATCAACCACCTCCCTGGGCAGCCTATTCCAATGCCCAATGACCCTCTGTGTGAAAAACTTCCTCCTAATCTCCAGCCTAAATCTCCCCTGGTGGAGCTTGAGGCCATTCCCTCTTGTCCTGTCCCCTGTCACTTAGGAGAAGAGGCCAGCTCCCTCCTCTCTACAACCTCCTTTCAGGTAGTTGTAGAGAGTAATAGGGCCTGACCTCCAGCCCCTTCACCAGCTTTGTTGCTCTTTTCTGGACTCGCAGAACATCTGGACATCCTTCTTGTAGTGAGGGACCCAGAACTGAACACAGTATTCAAGGAGCGGCCTCACCAGTGCTGAGTACAGAGGGAGAATCACCTCCCTGGACCTGCTGGTCACACCGTTTCCCTTTCCCTCTTGTATGAGGCAGAGGAAACATTCATGCTCTGAAACAAATTTTGGAGAGGAAGGATGTTACCGTGAGCAGTTGCAGCTCTAAATGTTCTTATCGCTTGTGTACAACCACCAGCTGCTCTGTGCTGCAGGGGTTGGGCACATCTTGAGTGAGGAACTCTAGTTCAGTTTGGATCACTTATAATTCCCATTACCCAGCTTGTGTCTGCCATCCTGCCACTCAAGTTTTTACTGCTTAAAAAATCATCAGATAGTTTCACCATGCCCTGTCTCTGCCATAACCTGCAGTGGCAGCAGTGATACGTACTGCTAAGGCAGCGTGCTTTCCTGCTGAAGTATAAGCTGTTTAGTATATCACATGTGAGGGGTGAAACTTCATGAAGTACTAAGAGAGGGGGAGAGGAAAAATTCAGGACTCCTGCAGGAAAAAAAGTTTCACTTTCTGTCCTGTCATCCACGTGTGTTAAGATCTTAAGCAGCAGAGAGGAGGTAAAGCCCTGACATTAATCCCTTGTCAAATAATGGGATTCCCAGTTATGGAAATGGAAGTGATCAAAGCAATGTAATCTTCACCCTAGCTGACTACAGAGAACTTTGAGTAGGGCTCAGAGTTTATTTAACTGAAGTATCCTCCGTGGGATTACATGAAATTTCTATCTTAATAGAAGACAAGCCTGAAAGCACTGGTCTAAGCTTCACTGTATAACTCTGCAAATATCAAGTCATAACAACCCATGTAGGATAATGTTGTTGATATTCCAATAGTCCAAAGATTTATGAAAATATCTTCTATTTACTCAGCTGGAAAAAGCCCTGTTGTTCTAGAGTTTTGTTACCCCATAAAGCATTCAGAGGAGACCCCATAATCATTTCAAAGTCAGAAACATTAAGAGGAATAACAAGTATAAACCCTATCCACAACGACTTTGAAGTGCAAGAAGCATGTCCTTGTGGCCATAGAATATTACTCTGCTTTGAGCTGGGGTGAGAAGAAACAGCTCCTAGGCAGTTGTTTCAGGTGGTGAAAAGTCCATATTTTTCCTACCACAGAAGAAGTTGGTCTAAAAAAAGTTAGAACTGAGCAGTGAAATAGATGATTAAAGTCCCACTGCAATTCACAGGAGCTTTGCCAATGATGCCGATGAGAACTGGATCCAGACCTCAAGCAACTAGATAAAATTATAAGGACATCATGGCATTGTATTCTCCAGCCAGCAGGAGCAAGACACAGCCTCAGTGTTTCTTCCTATAGCCCAGGGCAAAATCCTTCCCATAAAATGATAGGAGGAGGAGGCCAGACTCTTCTCAGTGGTGCCCAGCAACCCAACAAGGCACAATGGGCATAAACTGGAGCACAGGGTTCTCTTCTACCTGAACACGAGGAAAAACTTGTTTCCTGTGAGGGTGACAGAGCACTGGAGCAGGCTGCCCAGGGAGGGTGTTGAATCTCATTTGCTGGAGATATTCAAACCTCACCTGAACGCATTCCTGTGCAACCTGCTTGAGGTGACCATGCTTTAGCAGGGCTTTGGGCTCAGTGATCTGAGCCCTTCCAACCCTAACCATTCTGGGATTCTGTGATCTCCTGTCTGCAGGATGCTCATCTGAACACAACTCTGCCTCTACCCAAACCAGGCATGTATATCCTGAAAGTCACCCCTGGGAAACCATTCCCTCCCCTTTCAAGCCAGAAACTTTGTTTTTGTCAAGCAGTCTGCCTTCTGTCCTCTATGCTGTTCAAAGTCTCAGTGAAGACTGGGTTACTGATGCTTGCAATCCGAGGCCAGATTTACTATGGAGAGGCAAATGGCTGTGGTTATCACAACCACCTCAGCATGAGAGTGTATGCGAGAGCTGTTGAGCCAGAGGAGAGAAGGGAGCAGAGAGAGAAACTGGAGCAAAATGGCTGGGGCAACACAACAGCTTAAACACAGATCTGACATCATCTGGGAAACACTCCTTTAGAAAGTTCCCAGTATGTGAGTGAAGGGACCAGGAGAGACTCAGCTGGGGCTGGGCCAGTAGCCACAAGTGGCAGCCAGCAGACCTGCAGCTTCATCAATGACCCTATGATTCATCTCCAGTTGCTGCAAAAGCCTGACTTCCCCTTGAACCACAGCATTGGTTTTGTGCTTTTCCTGGCTGTCTGAGACTCCCTGAGAAAAGCTCCTAGAAGACTGTGGTTGCTTTCTGCAATGAAGAGCAGAAGAAATTTGCTAAAAGGCCTTTCTAGTGCCAGCACACAAGGGTCACTTTCTTGGTTATGTCATGGGCTGCATAAAATGCAGGAAAAGTCGCGGCATTTCAGGAGAAGAATCTGTGGGAAGCAGGAGCTAAATCTTATCAGGTTGTGCTAAATCTTATCAGGCTATGCAAATCCTACCTAGTTCCTTTGTTATTTTAAAGAAGGAATTATTTAGCAACCAAAGAATGTCTCACGCACTTCCCCATTGCGAGAGGCAGTGAGGTTTTGTAGCACTTTTATGTTTGGAGATATTTTTCCCCTCCAAATCTTTCGGATCCTGCACATATAGTTCTCGAGCAGAGAACATGACACCATAGCAGTAGTCCTTTTGCCTGAAGTGAGGGCTATCCTTTAACACATACTATACTGCAGGGCATGCACAGCATTTATTGAACATGGAAATTGTCCCCTGCATCCACTTTCACACTGCAGTTTCACCTCCTACACCTACTTGTGATTCTGGTCTGGCATAACATCTAGACAAGAGGGAAGCTTCAGTGTTTGTCCCTTTTGCTGCCTTGGCATGCCTGGTCACTCTCGTGAGACGTCACCTGGAGTCCCATGTTCAGTTCTGGAGTCCAGAGGAGGCCACGAAGATGATCTGAGGGCTGGAGCACCTCCCATGTGACAGAGTTGGGGTTGTTCAACCTGGATAAGAGAAGGCTCCGTAGAGACCTTATAGCAGTCTTCCAGTACTGAAAAGGGCTCCAGGAAAGCTGGGGACAGGCTTTCTATCTGAGAGTGCAGGGATAGGGTGAAGGGGGATGATTTTAAGCTGAAAGAAGGGCGATTTATATTAGATATTAGATTTTTTTTTCCTGTGAGAGTGGTGAGGCACTGGCACAGCTTTTCCAGAGAAGGTGTGGATGCCTCATCCCTGGGTATATTAAAGGCCAGGTTGGATTGTGTACCTGGAAGATGTACCATGGCAGGGGGATTTGCACTGGATGGGCTTTAAGGTCCCTTCCAACCCAAACTGTTCTATGATTCCATAAACCAGCACGGCCATGTCTCTGCACTGCGAGTTGCAAACATGGCTGTTCCATGTCTTGTGGGCTGTGATTTACTTTTTTTAAGATTTAGGGACTCATCCAAAGCAAATATTGGAGCTCAACCATGACTTGTGAGGTTAGTTCCACACCCTGACAGGTGCAGGGTCCCAGGAGGCAGCTGAGCATCTTCATCCCCGTCCATGAAAGGATCACAAACCTTTCATGGTGTGCCACAAATTCCTGTGCTGTAACACTATGTTGAGAGCAGAGAAACCTCCAGGTTTCTCCATTTTACACATCAGAGAGGATTCTGCTGCGTGCAGAAGGAATGGATGCTCCTCTGTCCTGTTGTACAGTAGAACCACAAGTGCCAGTGCGAAGTGCACAGCAAAGAGGGCTGTTGGTCTCCATGCCAAGGCACCTGGCACCAGGCAAGGGGGATCTCTCTCCTGTAGATGTGGCTCGGGCCACTGGCTCTGGCTATCGGCTCCTTTCGCAAAGGCCAGAGCAGCACTGCTGGGCTGGGAGCGCTGCACGCGGTGAGCAGAAAGCCGGAGAACCTAAGCCATAAAAACCGTGTGTATTGAGCTACCTGGTTATTGCTGCAAGGGCCCACGAGGTGGCAACAGCAGGACACTGCTCCCGGCTTGGCCATCGCTCCCCTGTATCAGTTTTGTCCATATTTTTTTTACTATTAAAACAACGAGATTCCTATGAAGACTGGGGTGAAGAATTGTTTCTTGCCGCTGGTGGCTTCTGCTTGGTCAGTCCCTCTGAAACAAGCCTCTGGTACCTCGATGGTGAAAAAGCATCACAGATGTTACTGAGAGTGAGGTTTTGTGCTGGTCCCGAGGGCGAGGGTGCCCGTGTCCCCAGGGCCAGCATCTGCGGGCCAGCATCTGCCTGGGTGCCACCAGCGACCCTTTCCCGCAGGTGCAGCATTTTCCTGCTGGCTCCCCTGGTGCCAGAGCTGTACCTGGTGTGTCTGGGCGAGAAAGGATGTTAAACTTCTCTGGCTCTGCTTTACTGCTTGTTTTTCTCCATACTGTCTATTTAAACTATGCATTTGTCAAGCCACAGCATCTGCAGCTGCCGGTAAGTGAAGCCCCGTTCTCATCTAGATCTTTAATGTCTGTAATACAAGCAAGGATGATAAGACTCTCAGAATTACATTGCCACTCCACCTTAGGAGACCAACTCTCCACCCCAAGCTTATGAGGTGTTCTGTGTTTTACACATTGCCAACAGTAACACAAAACTCCAAAGGAAGAAGGGTTTGAGCCAGGTTCAGTGTGTGCATATGCACAGGTGATGGAGACTGAGGAGCAGTTGCATCTCTCATCCAACAAGGGCTGAGCACTCTGGCCAGAGCAGCCAAGGACCTGAGAATGCTGAAAAGTGGCTTTGTGTAAGAAAATAAACTGTGACCCTGCACAGCCAGGGGACCCTTCCCCATGGGCTAATCCCAGCTGTGTTCAGCCTGCCTGGTGCTGTTATCGAGGAAGGATGGGAGCTCTGTGAGGACAGCCAATTCCCAGAACATGCTCCATCACCGTATTGCTGAGCAGGTCAGCTGGAGAGAGAAGGAATGCCAATGCTTGTGGGCTAAGGGCAGTGAACAGCCCACCTTGCATCACCTGGCAAGAATCTCCCCCAAAAAGTTTTACACAAACAGGATGATTTAAATGGATGCTGTCTGCGTCCTGGAAAAGAAGAGGTTCAAGGCAAGCTGCTCAGTGAATGGAGGCATGGACTGAGTTTTGGGGTTTGTGGTCCAAGAACATTGCCCTAAAACACCTCCAAAATCAGTAGAACCCACTGGCAGGAGGCTCCACTGAAAAGATCTCCTTATAGAAAGCTATTCCAAAATTTCTTTAAAGCAAATTAGAAGTGGTCACTGCAGCCCCAAGCTGTAGCACTCATTAAGCAGTACTAAATGCTGGACAAACTGGGCTTTTTACAAACGCAGAGCAGAAAGACAGACAATTAAGTCCAAAATCTAGCAATTCTAGGAGTTTTCCCCCTAGAAACATCAGGGAAGGGGCACAGTGCATACTTTCTTCCCTACAGCTGCAGTGACTGGTTCCTGCCTGGAGGAAGTTTTGGGTTTGGCCTCCATAGAAGATGTTTTGAGAAACCCCCAGCTCCATAGCTGTGCTAAATCTTGGCTGAAATGTTCCATTGAGCCACACAAACAGCCTGCACACTCCCACACTCCCCTTGAGCATCAGCAAGAAAAAGGGATCTGTCGGTCTAACCAAGCCTCTTTAATCCCCTTTGGCACAGCCCCCATAGTCAGGCCATGTTCATCTATGACTCTGTAGTGACCTGAGAACTGCTTTGCTTTGGGAGTTGGATGCAATGTTTTCTGGAGCTCAGCTGTGGATGAACAGGAGATGCTCAGAAGCCATGGACTGTGGGTGGCAGGCTCTGTAGTTCCCATCTGACTGTAGTTCTTCTCCAGGTCCTCTTTCAGAGCCAGGAGGCAGCTGGATTTAACTTCGTTGTCCCAGCAGAGACCAGAGCTTTGAGGTTGCCTATCTAGCACTTGCAGTGCGTGGGGGTTGCCATGGGCTGGTACCCAGCTGTTGGCACAGTTTCCTCCATCACAGTTCATGGACGATGCCGGTGGGACTCCTTACTGCCAGCAGGTTAACCAAAATGCATCTCTCATTCCTTCTGGGTGTCTGACCCAAAAACCCTGAAAGCAGGTATTTATAAGACTCCTAGAGTGATGCTAATATTTTGATTTTATGAACAAATACTTGCAAGCAAGCCAAAGTCAATTGCCAGGTCTGTTGGGAGAGAGGATCTAGCACTGGAGGAGGATCCCAATTCTATTCCTGGTTCTCCGTATGACCTTGAAAATGACAATATTGGCCCCGAATGGGCTGGGATGAGGTGTTGGTGGCTGTTGTTGATTAAAGAGCAGGATGTGTTTCAGACTTCAGAAGGGTTGCTCCCTCCAGACCTTGCACTGGCCCTCCATCTGGCCTGTTCTTACCTAAGTGACTCTGAGCAGACTTTGCTGGTGTGGGCAGTCAGGTTTGCTTGCTGGCTTTGAAGAAAAAGGCAGCCCTTGCTGTTGCTTAGATGAGTGTGACTTGCACAAACTGTATCAAGGTGCACAGCACTACAGATGTGGCTGTGCGACTGTCACAGTACATTCTGCCTGCCCCGCTTCTGAGAACAAAGATGCTTTTGCTGCTTTAGGTCAGCTCAAAAGCCCAAAATGTGGGTCTCTTTCCCCAAGCAGACGCTCCAAGTGATCCATAGGCTCACCCGCTAACATAGATATGCAGCATCAATTGAGCAAATGTCCCAGTTTACTTCTTCAGGTTGATGGCCTCATACTAAAGGTTGTGGGACAGCATGTGCTGGAGGGTGAGCACTCACAGCTCCCTCCCTGTTTGGGGTGTTTTTCCCCCTAGGACAGAGCTGGGAATTTCCTGACTCAGTTGGAGGTGATGGACTTCCAAGACTGAGCCATCCAGAGTGGGGACAGAACTGCAGAGCGGCCAGGCCTGTGGCTAGTAAAACTGTAGTGTTCATTGTTAAAAGCTCCAGGAAGTCAGAGGTGAACTCTGCACCACTCCTGACTGTGATGTTACAGTAACGCTTCTGCACAGCTCTGCATCCAAACTGGGAGCAACCAGGACAATCTGCATAAACTTGAGTAAAGGATTGGTCCTGTGGGGAAAAGTAACTCTGAATGCTGTTGCATTGTTGGTCCTATCACTGCTCATGGATAAAAGGTGGAGATTACTGGTTGATGAATTAGTGTAAAAATTAATTCAAATCTTTTAACAAAGCTTTGAGGGCAGCTTGGGAACAGCTTGAACATGAGACAAAAGAAGAGGAGTAAGACAACAGAAGTCTAGAACAATGATAACCCGAGCCCGTGGGCTTGGGGTTGTCTCACTTCTATAAGAGAACAGAGGTGTTCTGTAGGTCCATGCTGGTGGGGCTGAGGGTCCTTGGGACACAGTCCTTCCCCAGCTCTATGCCACCATCCAGTGGTGCTTGTGTTTGAAGGACAGCCCTTTCCACCTTGATGCATCCATCCTGACTCATTCTGGGCTCTCGCACTGACCTAAAGCAGCAAAATTATCTTTCTTCTTAGGGGACAAAGGAGCAGGGCAGGCAGGATGCACTGTGACCATTACATGACCACTTCTGTTGTGCTGTGCATGTTAATACCTTGGTGCATCTTCCCTGTTCATGACCCTGCAGCCCTGGGGGCTGTGAGGAGGGGCACCAAGCCCTGCAGTCCCTGATTGTGGGACCTCTTCTGTCAGAGCTGGGAAGGTGCTTTGCTGGCTGGAGAAGAGCAGGCTCCTGTGCCACGACCCACCTCAGAGCTCCGGCCACAGGACTTGATGAGGGCCCTTGACCTTTAGTAATCCTTTCTTGTGGGGATATTGAGTTTTCTGTTTGTTTTGCAAGTGTAATTGGCCAAGACTCTGTGAAGTAAAGAAAGAGTACTCAAGGGAGAGGTGTTAAAGAAATAGGAAAACATTATTAAGAGTGTTTTAAGTCAACAGTTTCCTTGATTAGCACGTTCATGATGGGAAGAAGCCACTTTAGGTCCATGCAGTGGCACTGGGCCACCATGTCCAGGTCCCCATAGACATCCACACAGACAGATACACTGTCTTATGTGTCCCCTTGGCATCACCTTTATCTGTCTTCCAAGCTATGTGCCACCACCTTGTCTTACAAATCTCCTCTGGCTTCTTGTGCCCTGCTGCAACAAGTATGCAGAGAAGGAGAAACCTTATAAGAAATATTCAGCTCAGGGAGTGATCATATCTGAGATGGGTTTTGGATACAAAGGTTGATGTCTGTGAAGGAGGAGAGGAACACCAGATATGGGACATAACCAAGTGAAGAACAGCACCAGGCAAAGAGGGAGGTGGTGCCTACATGAAGGGCTCTGCTGTTTTCAAGTCCAAGCATTCAAAAAATCTGCCTCTGCTCCAAAAAACAAATCAACAGCACAATTTTTTGAGAAAGGATTATTTTAAACAATCCCGGGTTAGGAACTTTTTCATTTGCTTGTGGGCAAGCAGCCTCTAGGCTTCTCACAGTTCACATTTCCTTGCCTGGTGAGGTCAAATGCGGAGTAATGGAATTAAATGAGAAATCAGACTCGTGATTGTAGAAGCCAAAGCCTGGGGAGGTAAACCCCAAACAAATCACAAAATGGAACAAAAGAAAGTGCCATCTATTCTCAGGTTCCTGATAACATCATCAGAGGTGGCTCTGGACTCCATAAAAAAGCCTTGCTGAATTTTAGGGTCAGCCTCAAACAATGGCAGTTTTTCCTTTGTCCTTTTATTCCTGCATGCCTGGAAAGTGATGTGTGGCTGATTATTATTGCCTGGGTGATTGCTATCTGTGCACAGCTCTCAGACACCAAACAGACCTGGGCTGAGCCTTATCTGTGTTTAAAAATCCCAGCATGGTCTGGATGGAGGTGGTGGTACATTTAGGTTTCTGATCTCTCTACAAGAAGCACTGCCTGCAGTGGAGGGAGTGGGTTCTCCTGGCACCCTGCAGCTGTGTTACTCAGTTGGAAGCATGTGCATATGGGAGTATATTCCTGTCTTTTCTCATCCACAGTGGCATGGGTGTGACATCATTTTCTGCTTCTGACAGTGTGGCACCCTGATCCCTCCAAACATCTGTGCCAAGGCAGCAAGATGCCAAGGCACCATTGCAGGGATGTAGGCAGATCTCAGCTCTCTTGGGGCAGTTGTGACGCAGTCCTCAGCCCCTATTCCACAGGAGTATTTTTTCTTCTCGTTTCTCTGTATTCCATGGAAATAGGACTTTTTTTTCCCCTTTACAGATGGCTGAAGCTGTGAGACCTCTGGAGACAGGGAAGGGTTTGGAAGGAAGACCTCCAGGGAAATCCTCATGCAATGCACAGGCACATCAGCAAAAGGAAACTCCCTCTGGCAGAAGGGAACCCTTGTCAGCCCATGAATAAATCTCCGTGCTAGGAGAAAAAAAAAAGATAGGTCTCCTGCCATGGACTAATAATAACTGAAGCAGGCCGCATGCTCACATGAGGACACAGGTGCCAGAGGCTCAGCTCGGTCCTTGGACACATCCAGTATCACAGTTTCTTTTCTTTCTGCTCCTTATCCCCAGGAACTCCTGAACCAACTGTCCATTTTCAGCCAGACTCGGCAGAGATGTCCCAGAGGGGGCTTTTCTCTTGCAGGCTTAGGAGAAATCAGACTGCTTGAAGGGTAACGTCAGAAGGGCTGCCTCAAGAGTCATAGACACTGGGGATGCCACATAAAGCCGCACATCCTTAAACACCCAGTGTCCAGGAAAGAAATTTTAATCAAATCTCTGGCTCACAGTGAAAGACCAATCTGTAGGAAAACCACTTCTAGCACCTATAGAACTACTTGCATTTTTTGGTTAATTGTTCTAAATCACAAAAAAAAAAAAAACCACCAAACAAAACAAAACAGCTTTTCTTCGTCTCTACTTGTAATTAAATTGTCTCTGTTTTTTTCAGGAGCAATATTTGCACAGGTAATGGCAGCACCCACCAGGTCAGTGCATGACCAGCCTGGCCAACCTCCACAGGCCGCAGCAAGGTTAGGTGCTGTCGGGAGAGCAAGGAAAGCACTGGTGTGTCCTGGTCAGGAGAGCATCACCTGTGAGGTCAGGACTGCCTGCTCAGGACCTGGATGGGAATGGTTTGGAGAGGGGTGGCTGGAAGGGAGAAGGCTGAGTAATGGCCAAGTTAACCCTTTGCATGCTGGCATTTTCCAGGCAGCGAGCCAAATGACTGCTCAGGAAGATGTATATAACACATGTCTGCAGTCTCCAAAGGATTATTAACTGTGCAATAATGGCCATGAAACTTGGCTTCCTTGACGTACATTTAAAATTGAAAAAAAAAAAAAAGATTTTCAGAGGGGGAAGAGGGCTTGCTTCCTAGAAAATGCAGGGCCAAATCCACTCTCTGTGATGGTAAGAGGAGAAACACCCCCACCACACCTCAGGCTGAGAGCAGGGGCGAAACACAGTCACCACATTAAGACCACAGCCACGCTCCTGCCACAAGCATTACCCTTATCAATAACAATTTCAAGACATTTCTGGAAAACCCATGGTGTTAAATTAATGAAGAAAGTCTGTGTCTCACCGGAGCTTTGAGATTTGGATTCAATAAAAACACTGCTGCTCCTAAGACGGTTTCCTCTTCAGCCGTGTGGGGACCTCTTTGGGGTTTGTCCCTTGTTCCTGGCTCTGGCCCTCGCCAAATCCAAGGCCTGCCTGTGATGTTACCCCTGTTGTGGGATGTTACAGCCTCTTGGGCCCCTGCCCAGATGCTCTGAAACTCTGGGATGCTCAGCTACCCCAACGCTGTGCGTGCTGGCCAGCCCGGCCACTGAGCCAGTCCTTCCATGCAGTAAGTTACATGCCCCACTTCCCCCATGCTATTACATTTATTCTTTCCCTGTGTTGTTATTATTATTTTGGCAGAGGATTTTGGAAGGTGGGAGAAAGGATCTACTGAAAAGTTAAGCAAATCTAAGCTCCCATGTCAAGACCTTTTGAGGGAAGAGATGAGGCACCAGCTTCGGTCCCTCAGCAAATGAAGAGACGGCTGGTGGTCTGGGTTTAAACATGAATGTTTGGGGCTCAGGCCAGATTTGGCAGCTCACAAATCAAATTACCTCTTGGTTCTCAGGAGTGGAGGATTGCCACGGGTGGAAGAGCTGTAGGGGAGCTGCTGCCCAGAGCCACGGTGCCAGCCGGGACCCTTAGAGGGAGGCATGGAAATTGTTGGTTCACAACAAGTCAGGAAAGAAATTGAAGCTCTGAGATTTAGTTTTAACATTACGCTACCGACGTATAGCAAGACTGTCAGTCCCAAACTGAGTTTTTGTCTCACTTGAATGGGTTCTGAGCCAGTGCTTTTGCTTTGGCAACTTGCTTCTTGTTAGAGAGTAGACTGGGCCTTGAAAGAGACAGGAAAACACAGAGCTATTAAATCTCGCCTGATCTCATGTTAAGAAAGTGAATTTGAGCTGTGGGTCCTGGCTTCACCCAGATTTTGCTGCTGTGAGTTGGCTGAATTTTCTCAGTTTCACTCTGGCTGCTGACCACTGCTAACGTCCCCCAAGTACCACCACACTGGAGAGACAAGGAGCTTCTCCAGCACTGCAGAAGGGGGAACATCTGCAAGCTCTCATGACTGTAGGTCTTTCTTAAGTGCTATGCCAGCCTGCTGTGTTCCACAGGGTGTCCCTCAAAGCCCAACAAGAACACAGCCTGAGGGGCGAAGGGCTGGAAGCAGCTCTAGGATTCTGGCTCTCAAGCAAGCTCTCTGCTGGCCACAGGAGCAGACCTCAAAAAACACAGTCTGTCCAATGTCAGAAAAGAGATAAGTGTCCAGTGCCTCAAAGAGATAAAATGGTGCTAACCCACTCATCTCTTACCAATCTTAGCACTACTCCAGCTGCCTACCCTCACAGGGATGAGCATCCAAATCTAATTCCCTTTCCTTGCTACTCTGAGCCATTACTACTGTCACTAAGACTCTGGACAATTCTTGTGTAAGCGCCATACTGAGATCTGCCAGAGCCATTCACATGCTTTTATGGGTCTTCCTTTGACTTCTTCTACAATTTCAGTACCAAAGTTGTAGATTTTTGCAGAAGTTTAAATGCCAGAACAATGATCTGCTGGGCCACGGCAGTTTAAAGCTGCTAACGCATGGGACCTTTACTGCTTTCCACAACTCAGCACAAGATCCAATCCAATGCCCACCAAATGTAGCAGAAATCTTTTTACTCTTGGAAATTGCCCTACTGCTTTCAACAGACCAAACTGACTTCTCCTGACCCTTGGGCAGCTGAGGACACTCAGGATGTGACCTAACGACCTTGTGGCTGCAGGATCTCAGTGAAAACAGGAATTTGTTGCATGTTGGTGAGGGTGTGAGAGCCTTCCACACACAGAGTGGTGAGGGAAAGGGAGCTGGCAAAGAGCTTCCTCTTCTTTCTCTCCCAAACATCCCTCAGTCACCTTAAACAACCTGTCCTCCGTGCTCTAAATTAGTGTCCCCTCTGCCCTTGTCCACCACTATAAATCTCAGGGGCTTTTTATATCTCCTGAACTTTATGTACTTATTTCTTGTTTTCAGTCATGTGATGAGTGCTTCCAGGAGTACCATAAGACCATCACCTAAAATCTTTGTGTACTCAATAGCTCATTTTTTCCTGGTGTTCTGAGTCTGGGATCAATACTTCAGATGATAATGGAAAAGGCTGCAGGAAATAAGGGAACTGGTGAAGATTTTGCCTAAAATTTTTGTGTGCTCAAATATATCTTATCACTGTCCCCAACGATCTGAAAGGATGTTGTAGTGAAGTGAGTGTTGGGATCTTGTCCCTAGTGACAGGATGAGAGGGAATGATCTTAGCTTGTGCCAGGTGAGGTTCAGATTGGGCATTAGGAAAGATTTTTTCACAGAAAGGGTTCTCAGGTGGTGATGGAGGCTGCCCAGGGAGGTGGTATCGTCCCCATCTCTGGAGGCATTTAAAAGACAGGTAGATGAAGTACTCAAGGATGTGTTTTAGTGGGAGATGGTAATGGTTGGTCTCGATCTAAGAGGTCCTTTCCAACTTTGTGCTTCTATGATTCCAAGCGCTGAGGGATACAGTTTAGCAGGGGACAGGTGTGATTGGACTCAATGACCTCAAAGGTCTTTTCCAACCTAGTGATTCTATGACATTGCCAGCCTCATTTTTCCTCAGATTCCGAGTCCTGGGACCAGTACTTCAGATGGCGATGGAAAAGGCTGCAGAAAATAAGAGAATGGGTGAATTTTTCAAGAGCTCTTCTGTAGCTGCGCCTAAATCCTGCCAGTCACAAGAAAAAGAACAAGCAGAAGACACGACGCAGCAGGCAGGCTTCAGCTAGCGCCAGGGGTTTCCGACGGCTCTGTGTGCAACCTGATCCCGTGGGAGGCGTCCCTGCCCAGGGCAGGAGGGCTGGAGCTGGGTAAGCTTTAAGGTCCTTTTCAACCCAAACCGTTCTAGGACTCTATGACCCACGGGGCGCCAGAGAGCGCCCCCTGCCGGCCCCCCTCCGCCTCGGCCAATGGGTGGGCACGAGAGAGCGCCCCCTGCCGGCCACCCCCGTCCCTGTGCGCATCCCGCCCCCTTGGCCAATGGGCGGGGCGGGGCTCGACGGCCAATGGGCGCGCGGGGAGGCGCGGGGAGGCGGGGCCCGGGTTCCCCGCACGCCGCGGCTGCCGGCGGCGCCGATTACTTGTAGCCGAGGGCGGGCGGGGGCTCGGTGTGCAGCGGGTCCCGCACGATGTTTGACGGTTGCCTCCTGCCCCTCGCGTTGCCCTGCCTGCTGCTGCTGCTCTGCCGACTGGACGCCGGCGCAGGTAGCTCCGGGGTTCCCTTTCTCTGCCGCCCGTCCTCGGCTGCCGCTCCGCTTTCCCCCTTCTCCCGGGGTCGGTGAAACGGACGCTCGCATTGAGCTACGCCGGTTTTTGGGTTTTGTTTTTTTTTTCGGGCGATACGAGTAGCTTTAGCTACTCGCTTTACTCCTCTCTTCCCCGCCCGTTTCGTGTCTTCTACCCGCGTGTACAGAGCGAAATAAATCGCTTTTTTTTTTTTTTTTTTCCGTCCCCCCGCCGGCCGCGCCGGCTTCCAGCGCCGCAATCCGCGCCCGGTCGGGGCCCGGAGCCCCCCGGCGCCGCTCAGCCTCTCTCGTTCTCGCCCGCAGCGGAGCTGGAGGTGTCGGTCCCGGAGCGAGTCTCGCCGGAGAGGATCCACCTGCCGCGGGGCGGGCGGGAGGCGGCGGACACGCTGCTGCTGCGCCTGCCGGCCGCGGGCTCCGAGCTCTACCTGCAGCTGCGCCGCGACCTGCGCTTCCTCGCCCGCGGCTTCGCGGTGGAGCGGCGGCGGGGCCGGGCGCGGCGCCCGCCCGAGGAGCGGCTCTGCTTCTACACGGGACGCGTGCTGAACCGCACCGACTCCTTCGCCGCCGTCAGCACCTGCGCCGGGCTGGTACTGACCCCCGTCCCCTCCCCGTTGCGAGGGCTGCTCGCCTCTCCTGCCCCTCCCCTGCCAGGGCTGACGCTAACCCTCCCTCCATCCCTGCCTGCTCCCTGTCTGCCAAGCCTGCCTTCCCCTTCCCCTCCTGTTTACCCTCCCCAGGGCTGCCCCTCCTGCCGCCTCCCCTCCGGCTAGGGCTGCCCCCTTATTCCCCTTCTGACCCCTGCACCCCGGCCAAGGCTGCCCACGTATTCCCTTCCTGCACCTCACACCCTGGCCAGGACTATCCCCTTATTACACTCCTGACCCCACCCCTTACCTCGGCCAAGGCCCCCCCCTTTTTTCCCTCCCCTCCTGGCCAGGGCTGCCCCCACCTTTTTCCCCTCCTGTTCCCCCCAACCCACTTGCCCCCTATCAAAGCAGGGGCTGCCACTCTGAGGCTTGTCCTCTTAGCCCCAGGAGCTGCCTGACTCCTGCCCTGCTCCCAGCCCACCCCAGCACGGGCTCCCCCACTGCCCCCTCTCCTCCCAGGGCCTGACCAACATCACTGATGTTGCACTGTGGGTTTGTTTGTGGTTTTTTTTTTTTTTTCCAAGAAGTCTGCAACTTCCTTGCTGAAATTGTAGAAGAAGTCAAAGGAAGACCCAAAAAAGCCTGTTAGTGACAGGCAGATCTCAGTGTGGTGTTTACACAAGGGATGTCCAGAGTTGTAGTGACAGCGGTAATAGCTCAGAGTAGCAGGGGAAGGGAATTGAATTTGGTTGCTCATCCCTGTGAGGGTCGGCAGCTGGGGAAGTGCTAAGAATGTAGGGAAAGGATTGGTAAGAGATGAGTGGGTTAACGCCGTTTTCTCTCCCTGGCTCTCTACTGTGGGATCTGCCCTAGCTTCAGCTGTTCTTGAAGGGCCAGGGGTCTCAGCCACTGTGGATAGGCAGAGGGACTCAAGGATGCTCCTTAGAGGAGCTCGTGTAATTGGTGTTGATGTGTGAGGGCATTTTGTAGGAGTTGTGGTGCAGGGACACCTTTAGCGTGAAGGAACTGTCCTGCTCAACTATGCTTTTTTTTCTGCCTCAGGTGGTTGAGGGTGTAGCGTTTTCAGGTCACTCCACAGGGGCTGGTATTTCCTCCAGGTATGCTGATAACAAAAGGTGATCTTGCATGGGACAGCCTTTGTGTTTCTCAGTGGTGAAGATTTAGATGCTTAAGATGATGACTAGTTTATAATTATAGTTGATAACCTGAAAGCTTTTTGGGAGGTCACTGGGGCATAGACTCCTGGTACCTAACTCCTGTGCTTAACTTCTCTCATCTTATTGGTGACAATTTTGTCTTAAATGTTGGTATGTGAAGCACTCCATGTGCTCCGTACTTTGGGCTCGGACCCTAGTTCCTGAGCCATATGAGGGCGCTGTGCCTCTGGCTTACAAAACCACTGTGACCCTGAGATGCTGAGTGTTTGGGTGGCTCTGTAAATTGAGCTGTATCCAAGGGCTTTCTTATAGTTTAAAACTGATATCTCTAGTTCAAGCTTTAAATTGCTAACAGCTCTATGCTTTTGTCACCAGGCACGTTTTGTTAATCTTGTTCGTGAAGTGCTGGGCTTCCAAAGCTACCTGCTCCAGCAGAGCTGAAAAGCACAAATAGGCAGGAGAGGGAACATTTTAAAAAGAAGAATGTAGTTGTAGGCACAGTATTAACTGCCTGAGATCTGGGAATGGAGGAGGAGGAGTGAAAAAAATTGGCGATATTCCCAGTAGAAAAGTTGGAAAAGAAACAAGACTAGTTAGTCTTTGTTCATTACTCTGTAAATAAGAGCTGCAATACTGCAGTCTGGGTGTATTGCATGAATTCTAAGCAATGATTAAATGACATAACTGAGCTAGATGAACTTGGGATCAAAAAGTGATTGGTATCAAAGCTGCTCTTTTGTGGTACCTCTTGGGGACCAAAGCCCATACTGCTATACGGGTAAGCAGCAGTGTTGGGAAAGCTTTGCTCACCTTTGCCTTTGGATCTTGTCCTGGGAGTGCTGAGAGTGGTGTGGACAGATGTGTTGAGAGAGATGTTTCTGCATGTTGGGATACTCATTTTGTGTTAGAAGAATCAGTTCATGTGCTGTTCATTCAGATAATCGTCAGGAATAGGAAAAGGGCTTAAAGCAGGCGCATGATACATAGGAGTGAGTTAAGGTTTAGAACACCCTTGTGAATTGAAAACCAGAGAATAGAGAACTTGTGTCTTTAGGATGAACCTAAACTTAGGATGAACCTCATTAACTTTTGAAATGGTTTCATTAAATTGATCCACATCACCATGTAGATATACCTTGTTATTCTAGCTAAATGGACCTTTTGCTTCTTAAATATGTTCTTAAACATGAATCATTGGATTTTGGCCTGTTTTCAGTGTTTACACAGCCTTTTTCAGTGGCAATTTGGTGGTTAGATGTTTTCAGGCATCAGAGGAATCAAGAGTTTGCCCCACATTATCTAGGAAGACTTAAATATGCTGTGAGTGAAACTGAGATTGGGTGACCTTGGAACCTAAATTTTTTGCCTCCTAGTCAAGTACTTTAAAATATCAAGACCATCACTACTACGGGTTTTAAATTTTCCAACTGCTTCTTTAAAGCACTGTTGTCAGCAGAATGAATAAGACTTTGCCCTCATCAGCAGCACAGCTTCACAGGTGGGAATATGGACAAGACCTGCATGCTGGGCTAGAAGAAAGACTTCGGTACTGGGAAAACTTGCAGTGTTTTTATCCAGACATTTGTCTCCTGAGCAGTGCTAGTGCTGCAGTGGGAGATTGCCTGAAAACTCCAGTTTGGGAGTGCTCGTTGGGCTCAAACTAGATGATCAGGACATCTCATTCAGAAAAGCTGGTTGCTGAAAGTAATGTAGGTAATAATACTGTATCCTGATCTCCACCTTGCTCAGACTTTGTTGTAATTGTATACTTTAATCATAAATAACACAAAAAGCGTTATAAAATGATCAGTGCAAGTGGAGTTCAAATAAAACCAAAGTACCTGACAGTGGCATGAAAACTGAACTGCAACCAGACAGTAGTTGCTTCCTGGTAATGATATCAGGTTTCCAGTGTGGCATCTAAAGGCTGTCTTTTGTTTTTAAACTCTGCTTGCAGATACTGCTGTTAACCAGCATGTGGGCTGTTGTAGTTTCCTGCTACGGATTGTATTTGCATCAAGAGGGTGACCATAATCTTGTAGCTGTGTTAGGCTGTGGCATATTTAGGACTGGTCTATCTATGCTCTCCTCTGCACAGCTGAAGTATTGCGTGTCATAGTTCTCCAACCCTCCTGTTTGCCTTGACAGCCTGGGAATTGCAGTGTAGACAGTAGGTACTGTGTTCGGGAAAAGCACTACTGCCTTCAGCTTGCAGGACCATGTCCTGTCTAGCGAATGCAATCGTGTAAACACTTGGATTCTTACGCAGCCACAGGACTGGACTGTCCTTTGCTAGTGCTGGAGAGACACAGGTAGGAACAAAGTCCTGCAGCTGATCTGACTGGTGCTAGAAAGGCAATACAAAAAGTTGCATCTTTTTTGGAAAACTGCAGCTTTTAGGGCCACAGTGCATGTTAGCTTGAGTTGGGTTGTGTAGTGGACTAAGGTCTCTGTGTCTAAGCCCGAGACCAATTTCTAGATGACATATGTTAGGTCTCTCTCCAACAAGGAAATTCCAGTTTGCTTGATGCAACTCAGAACTACTCATCCATTGCTTTAAGGTGCACATTACTTTTTGACTTGCTCTCGGTGTGGTCCTCTTAACCTTCTCTAGCAAAGTTTGGCAGAGCAGTGCTATCTTCTGTAGAGCCTTTTTGATTGAAGCCTGGAGAGCACAGTAGAGGAGGCCCTTTCAGCACCAAGTATTTGTGCTGTAAGTGCTGCGATGCTTTTTCTGAATCCTAGCAGGGCTTGCTAGTCGTGCAGACCCAAGATAAGAGATAGACAGTTCCAGTGCCCTCTGGAAAGACTTCTTCCCCAGTTGTACACTGCAGAGTGCTGTCCTGGTTATCTGCAAAATGTGAGATTCCTGAAGATTTCATTTGATGTATTAATTTTTTACTTTTATTTCATGCTAGGGTTGCTTTCATATGCTGAAGTGCTGGATTGCAGTGCTCGTACCTTACAACTGGTGTAGCATTTTTATATTTCTTGTACCTAAGTTTTTGAAATATTCACAGTTTTAGGAAAGTCATGGGTTCATGTTAACATAATTTTTAAGTTTTGACCTAGAAATGAACTTGAAAACTCTTGTCTGTTCAGGAACGATGTCTGAAGGCTGAAAATCACCGGGATGCATTTAGAGGCAGGGGTTTAATTCTAAGTAGCTTCTTTTCCACTTTGAAATCTGGAGTCTTTGATTTTGGATTCAGAACATGAAGTTTGTTAAACCTCATGTAACTCCGGGTAGCTTGTTAAAATATTTCTGAACGGTGCCTCTTCATTCTGATGTGTCCCTTTCACCTGGTACCAGCCACAAGCTTTGTTGGGGTGTAGCTTGACTTGGAGGCCAGGACAGGCTGGGACAGAGGTGCAATTAGATATTGCTGGGTGTGATTTGCTCTCATAACTGAGTGGAAACCTAAAATGATACTGGAGTGAGACCTTATTTAAAGACCTTGCTTTAAATTTACTTCAACTGTGCTTGTTTCAGCTTTAAGTTGGTTATTATTTACATGGTTAATAAGGACAGGACTAAAAGCCATGTGAAGTTTATTAAACTATATTTGTGTTGGTTTTTGTTCTTCACTTTAAATATTAACTTCCTTTTAACTTTGAGGACATGGTTAAACTAACATTTACAGTGTAACAGTTGAGAAATTGAGAAGGGGATGGAATTTGTCAGATGTTTAAAACTGCTGTCTTTTCAGCGTGTTCATATGTATGTAACTAATGAACACTTAGGAGCAAAAGAAAAGTCTGTTCAAGATTCAGCATTTCACAGATCTTGTTCAAAGATGTTGTGAAAATAAAAAGGACTGGAAAAACAGTGTAACTATTGGAGAAGATTAACATGTGGGAAGGTCCAGAGCCACGTGCAGAGAACATGGAAGATTTGGATTCCTGTCCTGAGTTAGCCCCTGAGCTGCTGTAGCTCCACCAGTACTACTGGGGACAGAGACAGAGTAGTGAAGCAGCATGATGTGATTACAAATGCTGTTTGAGTGCCAGCACTTACAGTCCCCTTGTTACTGTTGTAATTTCAGTCGTATGGTGTGAGGATCTTCCTCCTTTCCCTGCTATCACTTAGCCTGAGAAAAGTTCCAGTGGCAAGAAGAATAGTGTGTACAAGAAGTGTGAACGTCTAGATTAGAGAGTGAGCAGATTGCTCGAGTGACCAGTGTATGTATAAAACTCTGGATAAGAGCATGTGAGAATATTTTTTGGTGGTTTGGAGAACAGGGCCTTTTTTTGCTAGTGAAAAATGTTGAGCTGACTTTTAAATTAAGGTTATGAAATATCCTTATTATGAAAGATACAGACACTGTTAAGTGCAGTGGTGAGTGGGACTGTAGTGGGAAGTGTGGATTATTGCTTATTTTAATCAACTTGTCAGTTTGGTTGCCTGCCTTTTGCAGGCTGAAATCAATCCAGTCATTCCTGTTAGCTGAGCTGTGTGATTCTGTCAGCCATATGGTCCTGTCATACTAACTGTAAAATCTAGATTCGATTAATAATGCGGATGATCATTAACTGCTATGCCTCTCTAAATTTTGGGGCTCCTAATGACTCCAGTGTCTCAAGTGTTCTGGGATGGCAGGGTTGGGCAGCAGCTGCTTTCCAGGACACTAAGCAGTGCTGGTCTGTGGCACAGTGGCAGGCTGTGTTCGTATGGGCTCTCACAGTGGAAGAAGGATGAGAGGGAGTGTCCCGGCTTTTGATATGCATCTCCCCAGGCAAATGTGAATTGGCAGATCCAAAGCACTTTATTTAATTTGAATGATTTCCAGGGATGTGGGGAGGAAAATAACTCTGACAGTTACACGATCTCCTGTTTTACTTCTTTATCTTTGAAACCCAGCTTTCTGCAGTCACTGAATATCATGCAGACTAGAAAAGAAAAGCATAGTGTGTCTGTTGCTGATGTCTGATATCTCAATCTGAGATTAGCGCATGTGGTATCTAGTAGTTGGAGGATTTGAGGGAGGCAAAAAAAATGGGAAAAAAATCAAAATAATGGCCAGAGTATTCAAATTACTAGGTCCAAAAGATATCACCTGGGGGCCAACAGGTCTGAAGACTCTTTAGAACCCAACAGGCAAGTTTGGGGAAGACTTTAATTCCCTAGGAGGACTTCACAGGCCCGATTCTGCAAATCCTTCCTGCTTGAAACTCTTCTTGGCTTGTCAGATTAAACTTGAGATTGCTTCTTAACCTATTCCAGGGTGAAGACGCATGGCTCTTTCCCTCCATAGGTTTCACAATTCCAAAGCAAATGTGAAACATAAGTCCTTTCCAATGGTTTAAATTATTTTCACACTTGATGCCAGAAAGTTGGGATAATGTCGGATGGTGATGAAACTGACTTCTTCTTACATATTTTTGGCACCAACAGAAATGGTTGGCAGTGTTTCAGAAGCTCTGGTGTGGCTTTTAGTACCGTGGCACCAGATTTACAACCCTTCTTCTAAATAATTAAAACCTATATTAAAAGAGGGGTCTGGGGCTACCTCCTAGCTGGAAGATTGGAAAAAGGAGAGAAAGTAGTGGAGAGCATAGTAAAAGAGACTGGAAGAATAAGAAACTAGAGCTTTTGCTGTCTTTGAAACAATTCTGACAAAGAGGCAGCCCCTTTGAAAACTCTAGGGCAGAGGGTGTCTTGTAAGCTGGGATATGTTCTGTATGGCCAAGAAATAATGTTAATTTTCCTTTGTAAATGGCAGCCTTACTGGGAGGTGTCATGGTATTTTATACTCAATCAGTGACCTTGCCCTAAGACCTCAAAAGCAGTGTCTCTTGTCTCTTTTGAGGCAGAGGACTAATTGTTACTGCTATACTTTGCAGCTGTGACAAGTAGACACTGATTTATATATATTTTTTTCAAAGTGCACTTTTGAAAGTGGTGACCCTTTCTGAGAGAGCCCGATTTCCCCTAAATGCTGTTCAGTTAGTAAGCTCTTAAAAGTGGAGAGCTCTCTCATTTCTGTTGGCAGAAATTCTTTTTGCTGGAAATACTAGGCCAAAGGGATTTCCTGGGTGTACGTGAGGACTGAATTTGGCAGGGAGGTGTGGAAATGTACAATATACAGTATGTATGTAATGTATATTATAAATCATATTAGTACAGTCAGCTGTTGAATATATAGTATTTGCATGTACGTGCAGAGCATTTATTTGGATGGTTGCCTGGCTGGCACAGAATGCAAGGGGTGGGGGGGAGAGGTGTGTGTGCAAAAAAAGTCTGGTCTCTGTACGTGTAGAGTGGATTTTATAGGCATACAACCTAGCAGGACATCTCTGTAAGCTCCTTTGCCTATGGTTCTCCTTATAGATACAATCTGATGGCTTCTGGCAGGCCAGGTAGGGTCTTCTGTTGCTAGTGGGAGAAGCTGGATCAGACCTAGAGAGTTCTCTCAAGGGCAAAGAGCTGCATTTTGAGACTTTTAATGGCAATACAAATAATCACTGGATTAGTACAATGAAAAGTAAGAAACCCTACCTGTACATATTTTGTTTCTCCAGTATGTTATAACCTTAATGTTACTTATTAAGCTTGGAAGCTTCGTTAAGTTTTAAGGTGATACCTGTGCTTTCACTCTCTTCCTCTCATGCCAGGAAAAGGAGTGGAAAAGGCATAAAACCCTTAAACACTTTGACTTGCAAACAGAAGAGAGCTGTTCTGGGACAGAAGTTGACTTCCGAAGATGTTTTTGCCAACCCTGGACTTGATGCAAGAAAGACAGGGTTTTAGTGCTCTGACTTGTAGCCTATGGAGTCTGTTGTTGTTTAGGCATGGTTTTGCCATCTTTTTGTGTGGTGGAAGAGCTTGTAACAGGGAAGGTACAACAGTCCATTCCCAGCAGTACTTGCTATGTGATTCCTGTTGTAGTCAAGGTGTATTTGGTCCCCATACAAAAATTATGTGTGGCTTTGCAAGTCCTACATATGACTTCAAGTCACATAGCGTTGTCTGCAAGAGGTACGTAGGTGATCTCTTGTATGCAGGCAATCTCGCCTCTGCTCTACTGAGAAAGTAAGTGCCATTTAATAACTGCAATTCTGGCTGATAGTCAGAAAAGTGATCATGAGTGGATTTCCATTAATAGGATTTATTTGTCCTCATGTGAGCTGAGCATCTCATAAAATGTATGTAGTTATGCTTCCAGCTAGGGTGGTGCTTTAGCTGGAGGGAAAGGAAAGGGAAAGGGGTTGACAAGGACACCTCACTTTTTTTTTTTGTGTGTATGTACTGTGCCTTGACAGTGATTTTCTAAATAGTGCTCAGTGATATAAATATGAGAGGCAGATGAAGCTCTTTATTCTTTATTATGCAGACTGAACGCAGTCATATTCACTTTTCATTTCCCTGCCCTGTAAATAATGATTGTAGTGAAATGGTCCTGTTTCAAACTAGGCTGATAGACAAGGTTTGGATACCAAACTTTCTGATGTGGTTTTATTTGTTCTGTTTTGTGGGCAGGTTGGCTATATCCAAATTGGATCAGAGCACATGCTAATACAACCAGTGAATACATCAGAGACCTCATTTAGTGGAAAAGAACACTTCATCAGGCGTAGACGATCCACAAAATCAAACCATCCCATGATGTCGCACATGCCTGATGAGCACTGCAAGGTTGTAGCAGGTGAGCTTGAAGTGGCTCAAGAGAACAGCCACGGGTATGCAATTGTATCTTTAACTGTTGTTCTACCAGTATGTCTGTATTTTGTGATTCAAATGTTTAGGCAGCTGGAGCTAGTGAAAATTGGCATGCATTAATGAATCCTCCTGTTACTTCAGGCTGAAGGAGCCAGATCACAAACATAAGAATTAGATATGTACTGTAATGTTCAGTTTGTGAGAAGGTAAATTTATGATGGGTCAGAGTAAATCTCTGCTTTACCAATGCAATGTGGCCACTGCTCAGGAAGGCATTCACAGTGTTTTACCAAAGGCTCAAATTTTGAAACTGAATGGTTAGGGGTGCTCTTTTATCTCACCTTTCCACTAGAGTTGTGCCAAGTAGGCATGGATAGGATGGTGATTCTCACGTTTCAGAATGCAGAAAGTGTGCCTTTGGATACTTTAATCTAATTTAAGTTTCTCATGCCACCATTTTTACTTCTGACCATCTGTAATAGCATATAAGAGGGCATGTGGTCAACTGGGCAGACATTCATTTTTTATTTCAAATTGATTTTGTATTGGCTTATGTGCATCCGAAACTATGTAGTTCGGAATGTAGTTGAGGAAGGTAATTTTTTTTAAATGAGAACTTGATTTAGTTTTTTATGTCTGGTATTTGACTCACCAAACTTGAGCTCTATCTCCCATGCTTTTTGTTTCTTTGAGTGACAACTTTTAAATAGTTTGTTTTAAGGTTTTATGAGATTAACTAAACTTTCTTTTTCCTCTTGTCTTGTGTTAGAAGGAATGAGGTCACAGAGATAGCAAAGAAACTTTTAAGATCTTTAGCTTTGCTTGGGGATCTGTGAACTCGGGTCTGAGAGTCCAAAATGTGATCTCAATTCATGTAGATATCCCCAGGTTAACTTTAATCTAGTTAGGTTGGGTATTGAAGGAACTACATCTATGACAGCAGGGCACCTATGTAAGTTAGGTGGTGGAGTCCTATAATTTTGGAAGAGAAAATGTCTAACTCTATTCACTGATCATATCCTTTCTTCTCCCATATTTACAGACAAACAGTCAGGTTGTTAGTTAGGATAAACTGGTCTAGTTTTTTAATTCTTTGGAGCAATTGAATTTTGTCCTTGCTGGAAATTTTTCTGTATGGGTAATTTTTATGAAATCTGTGAAATCTCTTCTTTAGTCTTCAGTGTGCCTGTGTGTTCTATTCCTTTTATTCCACTCCTGCCCTGTAACCCTACCAGTATTCCAGCTTTAGTTCCTGCTGGGGGAACTGCATACAGAATGGAGGAAGGGGGTCAAAGTATCTACACAGTCTTCTACTGGGCTGCCAAAAGGGCAAAATGGGAAGCAGGACTGGCAGGTTTGATGGGTACAAAAGTAAGAGACCCACTCAGGTGGGAACAGTTGAGGGTCAGGAACAACTGCTGTTATTTGACGTAAAGGAACATAACAGCAGCAGGAGGCACAAAAGGCTGATTAGTGGGAATAGCAGTGGAAGCAGAGGTCTGAAGGAACTGACTGGATTAGGCAGCCATAAACTTAGTTTACCTGTGTCTCTCAGGTTTTGTGTTTAACCAAGCCTGTGTACCAGCAGAGATGACCCCTTCTTGCTCATAAGGTTGCCTCTTGACTTGCACTGCTTGTTGGTAAGTCTTGCAGCCAGGAACTTTATTTTCTCTTGTGTGGAGTTGAACTCTGAATAGTTCAGCAGGTTTATCGTTCTCCTGGGTTCAGACTAAGCCAATCTTCTTTTTGATTCTCTGAGTATAAAATCTTGGTTCTGCCTAAAGTTACAGATCCCCTATGTCTCTTTTTAGAGGAAACATCAGAATTCAGCATCACTCTGGTTTCCAAGCCAAGTACTGTAGGTACTGCAGCACTGCGTTCATAGAAAATGCATTACAAAACTCTTACACTGTAAAATGAGACAGGCATTAGTTAAAAGCTGAACTGAACCAAAATCAGGCTGGGAAATCTACCTCATCCTTTTGCCACTGAACCTTTTGACCTTTTGTCTAGGGTGAGGGTGCTGTCTGTCCTTGGCAGAACTGAAATTCCCTCTCTGAGACAAGAGACTAAAGGAAAGGAAACTGGGGAGACAGTAGTTAATTAAATGACACCACAAATGGAAAGAGGAGGTGAGTAAGTACCAAGGTATCTGTAAAAATAAGTTACTAAAAGTGAACATTGGAACAAGAGTGTTCACGCTAGCACTGACTGATTCCTGGAGGCTTCTGGGGACCCACTACGTGCTGCTCTTCTCTGCTTTTATTTCCAAACAGGAGTGTGAATGGACCCCATGGTTGCTGGCACATGTGTACATATGTGCACATTACTACTGTAGATTAGCTCATGTGAAGGTGGTGGCCAGGATATGTGGGCTGAATGTCTATCTGAGTTCTGAGGCACAGGTAGATTGATAGTGTGATATAAAATTTATTTAAGGCTGTAGATCCTGTTCTGTGACTAATTGACAGGTTGAGATAGAACTGGATTTGGGGAGAGCGTGGGCCTCTGATTCTAGCATGAGAGCAGGATCGCACTAGTCCCTCACCTGCAGATAGGTGAGGAAAATCTGGGAACATGTAATTCCTTGCCCTGCCCCAAGATCACACAGGAGTTTGTGAAACAACTGGGAACGGGATTCATATCCCTTGGGTGCTGGTTCTTTGTGTTGGCTACATGCTGGCTGTGCTAAAAAGGTGGCAAAGCACCCAAGTGCTGCACAGTGGGGAGTGCTGCTTGCTCGTGGAAACAGCTACTGTTTCAAGTAGCTGTGTCATAAAATAATGAAATAGCCCATGAGCTTTGCCACTTAAAGGCAGATTCCTGAATGTTTTTCATTGTTGCAGGAAAGAAATGTAAGTTGTTGCTGTTAATAGGCTTAGCATGTTAATGACCTAATTGACTCCTGTCTGGTTTGGATTAACTTTGGTGCACAAGGAAATAAAAAAAATCAATCCTTTCTGACACAGAAAAGGTCCATTCCTAATGAAATTGTGTGGAAATTATGATCTAGGGGCATGCTTCCAGAGTTTCTCCTGGTAAAAAATCTCTTTACTGTGGTGCTTATCAGCATCAGCAGGTTGAAGGACTGAACAGATTCATACTAGAGTTTCTTTTTCACTGGCTTGTAATTTGGCTCATCCAGGCTACAACTTGGCAGGAAGGAATGGAGGTTGTAAATACATGGGAAATACTTGCATGCTAGACATTTTAGATACACATCCCGCATTGTGGAACAACGTGGACAAATATACATTTGTGTAAATACAATATAAAGCGAGTATTTTTCAAAGCCATTGAATTGCCATGATTGCATATTTTCCAGTCCTTTGCTGTTCTTATAGTGTTGGAACCGGCACGAATGACCTCTGAAGACATTTGCGTAGAATTTTGTAATTGAGTGATACCCGGCATCGTCTGGGGTTGTTTGAGATTCAAATATAATCAGATGGTGAACTTTAGTTTTAATATTATCGACTTTTAATATTAGATCACATCATATGAATTTAAAAAGGGCTGAATTGCTCAATGACGAATTTCTATTCACAGCAATGGTCCTGTCATCCATGAACTTACTTGATTGTAAAAAAAGATTCTTGGTGATATAGTGATTTCTATGAATATTTAGAGGAGGAAAACATTTTAAGAAGGCAGAATTAATCAAGTACTACGAGTCAGTGTTACTGAGGGGATAGAGAGCACAGCTCTCTAAGAGCATTCCTCTTGTGTTCCGCCCAGAGTTGTGACACTTCCCTTGCAGACCCCAGCCATGGGAGGGGAGAACAGGGCTGAACAGTTCCTTTGCGCAACGTAATGCTAGTAGGTTTGTTTGATAAGTGCTTGTTAATCTCTCTAAAACAACTCCTTTAGTGTAAGTGGTGTTACATATCCTACAACACTCTAAAAATTATTTTTAGAGCTGCAGGAGAACTTTGTGGGAGCCAAATTTCTCCTGGAATAATCTGAATAAGAGGTTTAATTAGGCTGAGGTCAGGAATGGGAAAATACTTAGGGTCTTGTAGGACTGGATCTTTCAGATTTGAATCTGAAAGTGCCTACTAATGGGTTAAAAAAAATCCCAGGTCTGTGGATTCAGGGCTGATGTTTTAATTCCTTTGTTTAAACTCTGAAGTGCTCCAGCAGCAAAGGATGGATCCCATCACCATGGGCCAGGTGCTATTGTTAGTCATATGATATGTGTATACATATTATTTTTATCACCTGTCATCCATCAGGGGAAAGAGTTCAAGTCACAATGCGCATTTCTGCTCAGGCATGAACATGAGCCCTTGTGAGGCAAACAGAAAAACTATTAAAAGGTTTCCAGGTGCATATGCTGTCAAGGGGAAGGAAGGAAAGGTTGGGTTTCATTTGCTCTGAAATGTGCCCTCATTAGGAACATGGGAAACAGCTTCACACCAGTGATGGGAAACACTTCAGTTATCTTTAAATGCTAGGCTACATCTGGGATACAAACCTACTATCACACACTATTCTGATCCTAAAGGAAGAGTTTGAAAACTATCTTGTCAAAGGTCCTGGGCTAGTGGTCTTTGTGGAGAGAGAATGGAGTCATAGGGAATTTTGTTTGTAGGCCTTAATACATATAAGGAAGAGCTTTGCTACAGGTGAGCCTAGTGGGGAGAGAAAGAGGTCTATTTTAATGCATCATACAGGACTTCTGCAGTGCCAATGTGTTTCGCCGAGGCCTCCATGAGTAGACTTCTTAACTTATTTGTGGGATCAAGAAGTAGCTGCAGGGCTAATCTGTGTTTTGGCATTACCTGTGATTGCCACCAATCAATGACCCTGTAAGAAGAGCTGTACTGTCTCCTTTATTAACCTTGTGTAGCAAACAGTTGGGGTAGAAAACATCTGATAAAAGGCTTCTTTCGTTGCCCTGTTTCTCTGCACCTTTATAATACAATGAAGGTATTTCCACCTGACATCTACCACACCTTCAGCTGCTGTGAATGGATATAGTTATGTTAACAGTAGTTTAACTAATTAGCTGATCTCTGGTCACATATTTTGCACGTACGTTCCCTGTGCCATCATAGTTTATGTATAGGCAAAGTTTTTCTTGGTAATATCAGTTAGAAGAACAGTGTCAACCATGTTATGAATGCGTAGGAATCTCCTCTAACCATATTGTATAACTTTCTGTTTCTTTGGGAAAAGTAAGTTCTACTATAACTTTTCGAAAGGTCTCCAGTGGTGTATTAAAGTCCCCTTACATAGAAGGGATTTGATATAAAATACAGTCCAGGAGCATGAGAGAGAGCAGCTTGTCTTTGGAGAGGAGGTTGTTATTTCATGTTTATGATACAGGCAACATAAATTACTTCACTTTAAACCCATTTGTCAGTTTAAATGAACTAATTTTCCTTTACTGCAAATGTGCTTTGTGGAGAGAAATGTATAATGAAAAACGGGAATGTCAACATTTTAATTCACAAAATAACAATGTGTTGCTTCCCTGTCCGTATACCTCGCAACCTGTTTTAACCGTTGATCAAAGCTGGTAATGATTTACATAAGTGCTAGCATGCAGGTATCAAATGTAGGGAATACTTTCCCTGAACAGGCATAAATCCTAAACACGTTACTGCTGTGTTGCATTTCCCCATCTTTAATCATTGTCTCTTAGCTGTGTTTTCTCTGTAGATTTGACTTGGCCTGAAATAGCAGTTATGGCCAAAAAACATGTGCACTAAAAATAGAGAGATGTAATGCAACCTGTATTAGTCCATATTAGGAAGCATCTGTTCAAGAATTAAAGCAAGGATTTTTAACAATGGACTATGCAGAAGATGTAATGTGATTAGGTGTTGCAAGCATAGAAGGATTCCCTGTATCAGAAATCGGGTCTTTCAGGACTTTACCCATGGGAGTATGTCTTTCTTGTGTGGATAAATCCCTTGGTTTCTCAATGTTCCCTGTTTTCCAATGAGGGGGTCTGGATTTTCCCTATAACTGCGTGATTGCTTCCTTATGGCTGATAAACAGCAGCCTTTAGGAGCAGTCTGCCATTCAGAAGTGTCCATCACATGTGGGAAGTGAAGTTTTATTGCCGGCGTGTTCTGGATGAAGCCCTCAGCTGGATAACGTGGATTGGGAGGAACTGTGGTTTCTTCCTCTACTGTCAAGGTGCAAAAGAGAAAGAGAGGATGTTCAAATACACATAGTGTATGAATTTCTTTACCTTTCAGAGCAGCTGCACACAGGAGAGCTGTACTGCGCCTGCACTGGGTTCTTAATAAAACTAAGTGCTAGTTTCCATTGGAACCTAACGGAATCTAAACTGGCAGGTGGTAATGAGTAGGTTGTCTAGTGAACGCTGTCCTTGTCTTGGGATGTTCATGGGTATTCTGGAAAGGCTTGGTAAGGTTGGCAGTTATAAAAACGTTCTTTGCAAACTAAGCACACTTGCTAAAGACTCATTAAAACAAAATAAACCTGGAGGCCAATGATGCTATTTTTCACAGTATAAGTGCAACCAAACATTTTGTAGTCCCTAAAGCCCTGAAGTGCATTAGGGCTGTGCCTTGTGGTTGATCTCATATCTGCTGAGTTTAAGCGATCAAAACTGAGGAATCTGAGTTTGGAGTCTTATACATCACTCCTTATCATTTGGACTATCAGTACCCTCACTACCTCATCCACCTACACCTTAAGCAACTCCAGGGAAGGCAAGTCAACCACCTCCCTGGGCAGACTGTTCCAGTGCCTAATGACCCTTTCAGTGAAGAATTTTTTTTCCTGATGTCGAGCCTGAACCTCCCCTGGTGGAGCTTGAGGCCATTCACTCTTGTCCTGTCCCCTGTCACTTGGGAGAAGAGCCCAGCTACCTCCTCTCTACAACCTCCCTTTAGGTAGTTATAGAGAGCAATGAAGTCTCCCCTCAGCCTCCTCTTCTCCAGGCTAAGCAACCCCAGCTCTCTCAACTGCTCCTCATAAAACTTGTTCTCCAGCCCCTTCACCAGCTTTGTTGTTCTTCTCTGGACTCACTCCAGAGCCTCAACATCCTTCTTGTGGTGAGGGGTCCAGAACTCAACACAGTATTCCAGGTGTGGTCTCACAAGGCCGAGTACAGAGGGAGAATAACCTCCCTGGACCTGTTGGTCACACCATTTCTGATCCAAGCCAGGATGCCATTGGCCTTCTTGGCCACCTGAGCACACTGGTGGCTCATGTTCAGTTGGCTGTCAACCAACACTCCCAGGTCCTTCTCCTGGCAGCTTTCTAAACAGTCTTCTCCCAGTCTGTAGTACTGCCTAGGGTTGTTGTGCCCCAAGTGCAGGACCTGGCATTTGGTCATGTTAAAAGTCATACTGTCACACTCAGCCCAGTGGTCCAGCCTGTTCAGATCCCTTTGCAGAGCCTCCCTACCCTCCAGCACATCCACACTTCCACCCAGCTTAGTGTTGTCTACAAACTTGCTAAGGGTACACTTGATGCCTTCATCCAGGTCATTGATAAAGACATTGAAAAGGGCTGGACCCAGTGCTGAGCCCTGGGGAACCCCACTTGTCACTGGCCTTCAGCTGGATTTAACTCCATTTCCTACCACTCTCTGGGCCCAACCATCCAACCAGTTTTCCAGCCAGGAGAGTGTGTGCCTGTCCAGGCCAGAGGCTGACAGTTTCCAAAGCAGAATGCTATGAGAAGCTGTGTCAAAGGCTTTACTGAAGTCCAAGAAGACCACATCCACAGCCTTTCCATCATCCAGCAGCCGAGACGTTTTGTCATAGAAGGCGATCAGGTTAGTTTGGCAAGACCTGCCCTTTGTGAACCCATGTTGACTGGTCCTGATCACCTGGTTCTCTTGCATGTGCTTCATGATAGCACTCAAGATCACCTGTTCCATGACTTTCCTTGGTACTGAGGACAGACTGACAGGTCTGTAGTTCCCTGGATCCTCCCTGTGACCCTTCTTGTAGATGGGCACAACATCAGCCAGCCTCCAGTCCAGAGGTACCTCCCCAGTCATCCAGGACTGCTGGAAGATGATGGAAAGGGGTTTGACCAGCACATCCGCCAGTTCCCTCAAAACTCTTGGGTGGACTCCATCCAGCCCCGTAGTCTTGTGGATGTCTAGCCGGGCAAGCAAGACTCTAACCACCTCCTCTTGGAGGTGGTTATCATAGTGTATATCCTGTGCTGTCTTACAGGTCTGCCATTAAAGAAGTCCTGATCTGTTACGTTGACAACTGAGATGCATTATGTTGATGGCTTTGTAGAAAAATGTGGTTTTAACTGATGTGTTCAAGCCACAGGCTAACTTGGATAACAATCCTTACAATAAAATCTCTGTAGTGTTTTGATGTGCAGCAGAGTTCTTGGCTTCTGTCTCAAATTCTTGTTTGCTGCTGTGCAAATAGTCATGAACTTGTGATTTGGTATGAAACTGGCCATGTAAAAATTAAAAAAAATAACATTTTTGGGACAGGGAGCAGTGAATCATTCTGCTATGAAATTACTTTTCCTAGCAGTTGATGCATGTTTTTCTCTGCCATTCTAGTCAGGAAGAAATTGGAGGTGCATAACTGTTTTGTAGGACAAGGCGGTACAATGGTAGGTGTGGTAAATCTGAAATCCCAAGCTGTTAGTAGAGGTATAGAAGTCCATTGCACAGGGAGAATTCTGTGCTGTGTGCTGACAGAGGTGAAGGGGGCTTCATGTTCCCGTGGGTGGAAATGGATTGGCGAGTGCTTGACTGTGTCATAAATTCTGATAGCGGCTGCTCTTAGTTTCCTTCTTCAGTCCTTGCTTGTGTCTACTCCGAAATGGATGTCACAGGAAGGGTGTCAAGCATCAGCTGTAGAGAACAAGGCTCCTGGAGCTGGAGTGTGGTTTCTCCTCTCAGGAGATCAGTGTTTTCAGAAGAACCACTCTGTTGTAGTATGGATGAAAACTGCAGCTTCAAGGTAACTGATGCGCAGAGCTTTAGATGTTAAATCCAAATGAGACATTGAAGGGGTGTTTCTGGTGGCATCCATGACTTTTGAACTGGCCCGCTTTACATGCTGGGAAGCCTGTGGTGATCTCGCAGCTCTGAGCTGTCTTGTGATCTGTGGTCACTTTTTGAGCTCAGGCCACGGTTGCACAGGTCCTTCAGTGGGCAGTCTTCTGCAGTAAATGTTTTGTCATTCTGGAAATCTCAGAGCTCTATAAGCCTGTTAAATTTCGCCTTGCATCCTGATCCCTGAACTGAACAAACAAGAATTGGAATTGTACATGTTAGGTTGCCACAAAAATCACGGAACATAAGGAGTTTTCTGCTAAGGGTTCAGAAGATCTCTGTTGTGCTTCTAACTACAGTAGTAACTATGTGGGTTTGCCATTCTGAGTAAGATTTCAAAGACTGCTGGTCCACAGAATGTGATATGACCGTGCTGCTTTGCAGGTGACTAGCCAAGTAATGGTGAGAGCCTGTAAATAAAAACCAGTTAATGAGCTTGAGCAATGTTATATCCTTTTTATACTGAGGATCTGAGTACATATTGCCCTTCTCCCATCACCTAACAGTCCTGAATTTTACGGAATTTTTGACCAGGTAGACTGTATAACACACTGTCAGAGTCCCTGGCAAAAGAACCGTGTCCCATGTGCCTAGTCACAGCATGTACGTGCTGTGTTGTAGATTGACTGTTTCAGCTCATATTTCACATGAAATTGTCTGACCTCTTAAGCGTAGAACACCTGACTTCCAAAATAATGTGCAGTTTGGTTCTCTGTGCTCCCCACAATGTAAACTCTTCTGACAGGCTCCTGCCCATGTTTTATGGCCTCTCATGCCTTCATATTAACACTTAACATCTGCACCACAAAATTTGTAACATCAGTTTGTTCAAATAAAGAATCCACTAAGCATTTAATCCTTATTTTAATGGCTGATGTTTATTTTAGTTTGGGGCTTCATGTACTCATGGAGGGATTCTCTGCCCATAGTCCATAAATCACACGGGCCAGGAGTGAGACTTCTCTGTGCTAGCTTGTTTCTGAAATGAGGCTCTAGAGATGGTTTTTTTCTGATACTTCCTTAAAGTTGACTGAACTCAGGTAGGAGTTGCAGATGTGTTTAATGAGGATTTTTACTATTGGTTTTGGATCTTTTTCTCCTCTTCATCAAATGTCTGTGGTACAGGGTGCATGCATTTCTTTTTTTTTTTCTTTGTGATGGTTCATCCATGCAGTGATAGTTGAGATTTCTTCATGTACTTGATTATAATGGAAAATTGTTTGCATATGTGGTAGGCAGGAAGCTGCAAATAGAGGCAACTCTGAAAGTAACCTTCTGCAATGACAAAAAGGACAGAAAGAATAAAGAAAAGTCACACTGTAAAAAGGAGCTACAAACTTAAAAAGGGAAAGGAAAAAACAAAAAAGGGACACACATTCTTTCTCTCATGTTCAAATAGTTTGTATTGTTTTCCCTTACCTCTTCTGTAGTGTATTATATATGACCATCCAAGCTCTTTGTAGGCTCCCTTGAGTCCATTATATGTTACCTATTTTAAATGATTGGTGGGCTTATACTTGGAGAATGTGAGGGAGAGGATGGGTGTAAGGACTGAATTCTGTAAGACAGGTCACTTTGGCTCTGTTTCTAGTCAAGCTTGTGGGGTGGTAGCTTTCCACACATAATGTCTAATTCCCATCATCCATTAGAAAGCACCCAATCTGCTTGCTCAAGTAAAACTCATGGAGGAATGGGGGCCAGAGGCTTTGTGTGAACCAAGACTACCCAGCAATTTGCCAAGAGTCCTTTTATGCCACCACTTTCCAGAAATCACAGCTTTCAGAGTTTCAAATAGCTGTCTTCTGCAAAGACATGCCAAGTGAAATCAGCAAAACCTTGCCAGTTGCTTCATCTGCTTCTGGAGGAAGGTCTGCAATGGGTAATCACATGGCAAATGACCATGGTATGACCTCTTCTCCCTGGAGTGCAAACTACAGGTTATCATAGTGGGTTCCTTCTCCGACACAAGTGTCTCCTTTTCCACCAAAAAGGAGTTTAAGTGAAAACCCAGGGTTCTCTGAATTGATATTCTTCTGCTTAGGTGTTTTTATGCAGTTCACTCAATGCCAGATCCAGACTTATTTGAGTTTAGGTCTAACCCCTAATACAAGCTCTAGAAGCAGGTTTATACTTGTTGAAAACTTTATATTTATTAGGCAATTACCAAAATAAGAATTTGATGGGGAAGTGCTGTTACTTCTAGGAAGGTTCTGATTGCTAGCAGCAAGATCCAAAAGGTTAATGTTCTTACTTTAATAATTTTCATTCTCTTCCTTTTTTTCTCTGATTTCTCCCCTGGTATTTAATTGGTAACCTTGAATGTACTGAAGCTAAAGGTGTGTGGCTATGCTGAGGGATGGATGGATGAATGGAAAGGAATTAATTCAAAAAAACAAACATGGGAGCTTTTTCACGGAAGTTTGGTGAAGTAATCTCCGTTTCATAGTTGGCAAATCATGTGCATTCATCTTTCCTTCTACTCTAGTCACTCCACTGAGAATTTCCATCCTTTACTGGATGCAGGGTGGGGAGCAATAGTGATAAAAGATCAGGATAAGGCCGAGGTACTTAATATCTTCTTTGCCTCCTCTGTGTGAGACCTTATCTGGAGTATTTTGTCCGGTTCTGGAATCCTCAGCGTAAGAAGGAGATGGAGCTGTTGGAGCAGGTCCAGAGGAGGCTACAAAGGTGATATGAGGGCTGGAGCACCTCCCATATGTGAGGACAGGTTGGGAGAGTTGGGCTTGTTCAGCCTGGAGAAGAGAAAGTTCAGAGGATATCTTATAGCGACCTTCCAATACCTGAAAGGCCTATAAGAAGGCTGGGGGAGAGACTGTTCACAAAGGCTTGTAGTGATAGGATGAGGGCCAATGGGTACAAACTGGAGAGGGGCAGATTTAGGCTAGACGTAAGGAGGAATTTCTTCACCATGAGAGTGGTGAGGTGCTGGCCCAGGTTGCCCAGGGAAGCTGTAGATGCCCCATCCCTGGAGGTGTTCAAGGCCAGGTTGGATCGGGCCTTGAGCAGCCTGAGCCAGTGGGAGGTATCCCTGCCCTGTGGCAGGGGAGTAGGAACTAGATGATCTTTAAGGTCCTTTCCAGCCCAAACTCTGCTATGATTCTATGATTTAGCAGTGGACAGGAATGGTTTGGTTTGATCTCAAAGGTTTTTTCCAACCTAGTGATTCTATGGTTTTCTTTTATTGCCTTTCCACAGTGCTTAGAAACACAGAGATCCTCTGCTCTATGGCAGGTTTGTTGTGATTGTGCACTTTCCTGTAACTGTCCTGCAGTCTGTGTGAAAACAAGCTTCAAAATTTGGTTATTTTCATCTTTGCTGCTGGCGTGCAGCCTCCATTATTTATAAGCATCCAAAGTTTTCATTTTTGCTGTGTCCATGGGCTCCTGTCTGTCTTCTTTGACCCAGGGAGGATATTTCCAAACTCTTTTTAAAAAGAATCAAATCAGATTTCATGGTTGTTTTTTCATTTTAAAGTATGTGCACAGTGTTGACAGTTGATGCCTTGGGCAGAAAAGCATGTGCGGAACTATACTGAATGACTGCTAGACAGTTCAGAATAGGGAGGTGAGATGGACGTGTGCAAATGTGTGTAGTGACAAGACAGAAAATGTATGAATGAGCAGAAGGCAGGGAGTCCATTTCAGGCGGGCTTTGGGAGGCTTGCGGTTGGTGGAGTTGATCACCCTCAGTACTAGAGGATCAGTCAGTGAAAACTGATGATCTGGGTGTGAGCACATTTACCAGCCTGGGAAAGAAGGGAAATTCAAACTCAGTTATGTAAGGGACCTGGTAAACAGGCTGTGGAAAAACAGGATCAGTGTGCACTAACTCAGATCTGCCTGCTGCAGATCATCCTGTATGGTCTATCCCATGTCACTTCTGCATTGAATGTTGTGTTTGTGTTCTTTCAGGACCTATTGTGTGTTCTTCTCCCTCCTTCACTGGAAGAAATCAACATCGGTATCAGCATTGTTATCTTATCCATAGTGTATTGTGGGTTAAGCAGTAAGAAGCTGTAATGTCAGTGAATCTTGGCAGTTTGTTTCTTACTGCAAAATAAATTCGTTTTAATAATTTCATTTGCTTTCTTTCATATTGTAGTTGAAAACATGAATACTTTTTTTTAACTGTAGTGAAGTGAATAGTTTCAGCTTCATATCTGAACTTAATTTTTCCTTTGTTCATGCCTCGGCTGTTTTACACAGCTGCCTTTGAGCTGTAAAACACATCTCATCTTTCAGTTTAGAAGACGACAGATAGCTAATACATTAGTCCCTCAGTTTAGTAGAAGATAGGTTTAACTTCTGTCTGTTAATTTGTGTGCTAACAGTAGCTGACCACTGCTTCACTTTATAGTCCTTAGAATGGGTCCTTTTCACAGGTTCTTGTAACTTAAGTTCATTAAGTATCAGCTGGTCTAGAGGATCCCCTACTTCTGGTACATATACCACTATAAAAGAGGCATGTGAGCTCTGCACGTAGGTGGCCAGTGAATGCAGCTGCTGGTGCTCATGCCAATAGCAATAAATGAGCAAAGAAAGCTTGAGAAGGTCTTATCTAACCTGACCTTCTACATGCACTTCTGGGTTTCTTCCAGAGACTTCTGCAGTTGGCCAGTAATGCATGTTCCAAAACAATCTGACTTAATTTAAAATTTTTCAGACTCTTGTCGTGTTCTGTTACATTGCTCTAGTAACGTTCGTAGGAGGTAAAATGCAACTGATGGAAATAGTGACTCCAGGAATATCTTACAACTTCCCTGGCTAAGGACAACCTGCAGAGTCTAGAGTGCACATTGCATCCCAAAAGTTTTCTACAGCTAATTTTTCTTTAATTAGGATGTATTCCATTACAGTGGAATTTTACACTTTTCACAGACAAGATTTCCAATTTCTGAAATTTTTGCAAAAGCATGACTTCTTGGCTTGAATTACAGCTAATGTTTTACTGTTCTGGACTTCTCTTTTCCTATCCTGTTTGCCTATGACCTGGTGGTCTCGGACAAATCTGCACACAGAGGTACAGATGTACTTGCAATAGAACCTTTTGGCTGCTTCTTTAAATCGACAAATGACACTGTATTTGAAGGTCATTGCAGCCCGAATGTGCACAAGAATGTTTGTTGAAGAGTATAAATGTTTTATTATGATCTCTCAGCCTTAATAAGTATTTGGACTTTCAGAAAAGAAGAGACAAAAGAAAATTAAATCAACCAGTGACTGGAGGGAGAGAAGAAATGCCATTCGACTAAACAACGAGTACACAGTAGAAACTCTGGTGGTGGCAGATGCTGATATGGTCCAATATCATGGTGCAGAGGCTGCCCAAAGATTCATCCTCACAGTTATGAATATGGTAAGTAGGCACTTTACTCTCAAAAGAAGAAACAAGTAAAAATATCATATCCAGGGTAGGTTAAAACTAGATACCTTGATAGGTGAACTGCGTTACTGTTTTGACCTTCAGGTTTGAAGAAAGGTTTTGGGGTTTTTGTGTTATATGCCACTTCTCCCCTGTCTCTGTGATTTTCTGTATTTGCCTAAAATACAGTAAAAAACTGTTTTTGAAACTGAAATTGCAGGTTTTCAGTTAGGAAATATTCCATGATTGTTCAGGAGTGGTGTTTTCTGCCATGTTTCTGTAGTGCTGTGGCTTACTTTGATAGAGAGTATCCCGAGTGAATAGTCAGTCTTGTTTGATGCAATGTTTCTTAGGTTCCTAAAGACTTCCATGACACGCTTGTTTCATAGGACAGATTTCTCTGTAGGTCATTGTCAAATTGTGGGCAGTCAAATTGTTTTTGAAGACAGCAGTCATAGTGATTTCCAGCAGAAAACCTAGCTTTATGTCAGTTAGAAACACTTTTCAGCTCCAATTTTTACATAATGAAAATGGTTGCCTCCCTTGCTGTAGAAGATACAGCAAACATCACCAAAGCTGCCAACTGATCCTATTCTCTTTACCCCAGGACTTTTTGTGCTACATATAGTGGTGCTGATTATACCTGTGTATAGTTGATGGAGCCTTAGAAGCATTCTGGAAATTCTGAAGAGAACCAGCCAGGAGTGAGGAGAGCCTTTTGAAATTGCAAACTCATATGAAGTGTAGGTGTTAATTTGTTTGCTGTCATAGTAGTTAAGCCTTCAGTCTCAGTTGATAATGGAACACAAAGCCTCTCACAATGAATGGTTACTTGATCACTTGTTGGCAGTGTCAGTAAAGATATAATGGCTAAATTGCATGCGGACGCTGAAATCTGCTTAGAGACGGCAGGGGTCCTTCCAGAAGCACAAGGAAGTCTTGGAGGAAGCTTGTTTTCCTCTGCCCATGCTATTGTAACATCCAGGAACAGTTCTTCTTCCTGACTACTTCTCTGTAGTTGTTCATGAGCAGCAAATTGGCTGGAAAAAAAAATAACCGTTCTTAATAGAAATTGACTGGTCATGCTTCCCAGTGAAGAGCTGAGTGACGGGTGCTCAGCACGTAACCCAGCTTTGGGACAACGTTTTTTTAAGAGGTCTTGTATTCCTTTATCAAACACTGGTGTGAGGGAGCCCTCCTGTAGTGAAATGCTTTGCCGATTAGGCGGGGAGTTTTTTTAAGGACTAGTCTTTTATGTTAACAAGCTGCTTCTGTGTCCTTTCCTCTGCCTTTTATTTTGCCTTTTATCATGCTGTGATAATAGTCACTTAACAGGGCTTCATTGTGTCTCTTTGTTTATTTGGATTGGTTTATAGGAAGTGTCTTCTTGCAGCAAACCCATTCATGCTACCATCACTTCAGAGCTTTCTTACTGGCTTTCTTACATTTAACAATGTGTTTGCTAAGGGTGTAAGAGCCTTATTCTTCGCAAAGCATTGGTACTTCACCTTTAAATTCAGATACCAGCTTTGCAGTGAGCAGGCAGAACATAAGTCTGAACAAATCTGCTTCTTAAGTCACTTTTTGAGCTAACAGAAATACGTATTCAATGTGATGTGTCAGGGCTGAGATTGCTTGTGACCTCAAAAGAGATGGTGGATGCTTTTTGTTTGTAGTGACAGCACAGGGGTCTTCCTAAGATCTGTTCTAGAGTGATTCATCAATAAGATAAAAATCTGCCAACAGTTTTGCTTCTCTAATGCCACAAGGTCAATTAGTTCATTGTAATCATTAGTGCATCTCTATGTTGTGTAGCTTCATCAGCCTGAGGAGTTTGTGAACGTTAAGTAAACTGATATGCCAAGTCCTGAATAAAAAATGGCTGTACTGTTGTCTATCCAGACTGAAGAATACTGTAGAACATCCCAGCAACATCAGCTAGCCAGGTGTGAATTGTGTGGGTTGGTGTTGATAGATGGGTTGGGTTCTTTAAACCAACTTACTAAACAAATATTGAAGCTTAATTTTCAATGGATTTGGCTGATGGTCTTTTAAGCTAGGTTCTGGTGCTGTAGCATGAGCTCACCCCTTTATTAGACACTAGAGAGTGCACATGGAAGAGGAGTCTTGGCTGAGGAACACATTTATCTGACATCTCCTAAGGTGCAAAGTCCAGCTGAAATACTTCCCACTGTTAAGTCATTGCTTCTAGGGGCTCACCCATGTGGTGTTTCTGATGTCCAAAAGGATTTGAATTCATGTTCTAGCTTCTCAACCTTCAGAGGAGCACTGACAGTCTCTGGCCTTTGTCTGCCCACCTACCTTCCCACAGTTTTAGGAACAAAATCTCTTTCAGGCCTCTGCTTTCCTGAGGAAATTTGTTGCAAGTGTCTGGCAAGATTAGAAGATACTGAGGAACTAATAGGCAAACACATAGATGGCATCATTGCATAAATTCTTTATTCTGGGGCTACAAAACAAGGTGAAACCAAGGGGAATTTTAACTTTCCATTTCCCAAAAAGAAAGCCCTTCTTCATCCCAGCAAAAGAAGTTGAGGAATAGTTCAGAAAATGCATTTCAGGAAGAGCGATGGGATAGCCCTATGGTTAAGGTAGATCTTTAGCTGAACTCTTCAGTCAGCCACGCTCCTGAACCAATTACAGTGAATCATTGTGTGTTAGTTTCTCATCTGTAAAACTGGTACAACTCCTTAAACCAGCATCTGTTACACCCTTCTCTGCTGCAGGATGAGTTGTGCCGTATGTAACCAGGCAAATTAAGGCCTCCTGGCTGCTTGGGAGCTTTGTTTCCTGCCTGACTTGATAGGGCTTCTGTCAGCCTTCTGTGACTGTTAGTTGAGGGACAGGATTTGCCCTGTGATATTAGGCAGTGCTTATTCAGCTACACTGCAGGGTGGCGGGCTGCCTCTAAAAGAAACCAGAATGTTAATTTTGGCTTGGATGCTTGCATTTAAGCAAATAGAACATTACTGGTCAGGGGTATATTAACTTAACTCCTCTCTGTAAGCCATTACATTTACTGTCAAACCACAAAACAAGCATTAAGAGGTCTTATTAATGCATTTTATATTTATAGACATTTTAAATAAAGTGATCTGCCTTAAAGTATTTAATATCTATTTATGTTACAAGAATTTCTGAAGGGGAAAAAAGTTAGCATTACAAAAAGCTGTTTTATTGTACCCTTGGTAAATGAGAATCTTAGGAAAAAGAACCCCACCACCCTCTTCAAGAATAACAGCTAAGAAATACAGCAAACCCCTTTTGTGACCTAGAAATAACAAGTAGTACTTTGTGTAGCAAATACTGTGTTTTTAATGTTATTCTGTAGTTCTGGCCACCCCCTTGAACAGAGAATAGATTCACACTAAAGTGAATCTAAACTAACATATCATAGAATCACCAGGTTGGAAGAGGCCCACCAGATCATCAAGAACAACCATTCCCACCAATCTCTAAACCATGCCCCTCAGTACCTCATCCACCCGCACCTTTAACACCTCCAGGGAAGGCGAGTCAACCACCTCCCTGGGCAGACTGTTCCAGTGCCCAGTGACCCTTTCTGTGAAGAGTTTTTTCCTGATGTCGAGCCTGAACGTCCCCTGGTGGAGCTTGAAGCCATACCCTCTTGTCCTGTCCCCTGTCACTTGGGAGTAGAGGCCAGGTATCTCCTCTCCACAACCTCCTTTCAGGTAGTTGTAGAGAGCAATAAGGTCTCCCCTCAGCCTCCTCTTCTCCAGGCTAAACAACCCCAGCTCTCTCAGTCACTCCTTGTAAGACTTGTTCTCCAGCCCCTTCACCAGCTTTGCTGCTCTTCTCTGGACTCACTCTAGAACCTCAACATACTTCTTGTGGTGAGGGGCCCAGAACTCAACACAGTATTCCAGGTGCGGTTTCAGCAGTGCGGAGTACAGAGGGAGAATAACCTCCCTGGACCTGCTGGTCATGCCATTTCTGATCCAAGCCAAGATGCCATTGGCTTCTCCCAGTCTGTAGTACTGCCTAGGGTTGTTGTGCCCCAAGTGCAGGACCTGGCATTTGACCGTGTTAAACCTCATGCTGCTGGTCTCTGCCCAGCAGTCCGGCCTGTTTAGATACCTTTGCAGAGCCTCCCTACCCTCCAGCACATCCACACTTCCACCCAGCCTTGTGTCATCTGCAGACTTGCTAAGGGTACGCTCGATGCCTTCATCCAGGTCATTGATAAAGACATTGAAATGGGCTGGACCCAGTGCTGAGCCCTGGGGAACCCCACTTGTCACTGGCCTTCAGCTGGATTTAACTCCATTTCCCACCACTCTCTGGGCCCGACCATCCAACCAGTTTTCCAGCCAGGAGAACGTGTGCCTGTCCAGGCCAGAGGCAGACAGTTTTCAAAGCAGAATGCTGTGAGAAACTGTATCAAAGGCTTTACTGAAGTAGCAGCCCTAGGAGAAAGAGTTATGTCAACTCTCTCCTATAAAGAGCTCTGAATATGTTCTTTTTCCTAATGCTTAACAGGATAATTTGAAAGCTTGGCTTTTGGTGGGTGTTAGAAATCCTAGTGCTTTTCAAAACACGTGAAAGACAACATCAGTAACTTGACTAACGCTTCTGCTGTCCAAATGTCATCCAGCAGCCAAGGCAATAGGAAGACTCTTGCTTGTGTGCAGTGCTTAGAGTAGAAAAAAGAAAATGTCAATTTACCCTCAGGGTTGGTGTTCTGAACTGCCTAACATCTGAAACACACACGTCTCCCTCCTACTGTCCACTTGCAGAAGAAGCTCTTGAGAATTAAAAAAAAAACAAACCCAAACCTCTCGTAGCCCAGTTCTTCATGTTGCGCTTTATGCATGCTGGGGCAGGACTGGAGAGCTCATGCCAAAACTGCATTTATTCTGTCCCTTCCATGTCAAAGCTGTAAGGAGAAAAAAGCAGGAAGAATACAAGTAGAGAAGATGCAGAAGGATGGTCCAGGCTTCAAGCTTTTCTGTTTTCTCCAGGGCATTTTGCATTGTAAGGATCTGTCAGGGAAATGCAGATGCAAGAACGAGATGTCAAAGGTTGGCTTTATCCTTTTTCCTGTTTTTCTGCACTTCCTCTGCCATTTTTATATCTATTTTCTCATGACTGTCTACCATACCTTTGTTTCCAAAGCACTGTTTCTACTTTTGATGACTCCTTACAGGATGAAAGTCAAGACAACATAGAGTTTCACCTGCAACAGGGCGACTAATGCTCATGACCACACTTCAGCCACACTGACAACTTTTCAAATCCTATACTTTAAGACCAGTGACCAAGTCTTCTAGCCAAACTGCTTTTTAACATTGGTGATGTCCTAAACCTGCAACCTTTTTGTTTATTCCACAGTAGAATGCTAGTGGGTTCTGTGCAGTGTCACTTATGTTCCTGGTTGCCTCATTTTAATAAAAAGTTCTAAACCACCCCAAATATTTTTACTTTTCTCCTGTTGGAAGTGGTCACAGGAACCTCAAGGGTGTTATGCAAATGCAGGCTTGAGGGAGGGTGGCCCACAGTATTGCATGTGGGAAGGGAGCTGTCTGTGAGTCAGCCTCTCTGATGTGTGATGTCTGTGCAGCAGGAAATCTTGAGAACATCTGCACTAGGAAATCCCGTTCCTCTCTGGTATCTCAGATGAAGCTGTTCACTCATGTGCCAATAACAGTTAATTGGAAGTCGTGTCTGAACAGTTCTGACATGCAAAGTCTATGGGTGATGTAGATTGGGTGAGGAGGCAGAAAGTGGTCACTGCCATGATGGACTCCAGTTCCTAGCAGGAAAGGCCTATAGGTTTGATTTCTTTAGATTCTCTGATAATGCTTCCTTTGGGGACAACCTAATTTGCAGAGTTTGGTTTGACATTGGCTGTGTGCTGCCAGAATGGCTCTAAGGAACCCTGCTGAGCTGACACATTCTTTCATCAAGTCTTTTAAGGTCTGGCTGAGACCTCACAGGATTCCTTCTAGCCTTAATTTATGCTGCTTTGGGCTTTCCTTTGAAAGTGTATGGGACACAGCTGGCACAGTACTGGCAACAGGGGCTTCTCTGCCTCTCTGAGAACAGAGCCAGACCTGCCCTGTGCTGGGAATGGTTGCTTCCAGATGGCTCAGCAACAGCCCCACCACAGGGCACAGTGAAGCCCCTCAGCACAGCTCATGGTACTTCTGTGAATGCATGTTCCGTAGAGGGCAAAAAGGCTGCACAGGGTGTAAGGAAGAAGAAGGTGTGAGAAAGACTGATGTAAGCTTTCAACTGGTAAAATGAGTACAGCAAATTGGTTCTTATTGTGGACAACAGTGCTTGCCTTTCGATCAGAGCAGACAGGCTGCCTGTCTGCAGACCCAGCACAGAGATATCCAAACATCACTGACTTCAAAAGGTAGTTTTCACTAGCAAAACTTGCAGAAGAAGAACCAACTGCTGGAGAGTTTAGCATGTCATTTTGAAAGCTGTCAGCCTCTCTTCCTTTTCTCTTGTACTAAGGATAACTTTGACTGCACTTGCATTTCCATTCAGCAGTGATATCAGAAGAGCCCAACTGAGCTAGCAGCAGCAACTGGATGTTAAACCAAAAAGACACTAAGTTTGCGAAAGAGGCTTCACTTTACTTGTTTATTCAAGCTTTGTTTGCTTATTCTCTTAAATGGAGCCTAAGGAAGCTCAGGACTGATGTTAATTTGTGTTGCCTAGTTGAAACAATAACCTGTCCCTCTGCCAAATAAGCCTGACTGGTACAAGTGGCTGCTCTACTTCAGAACAACTGAAGTATTCAAACACAACCCACCTGGAGAAAAGACAGACCCTTTCTCATTAGATATCTTCTCCAGCTAGCTCTGCTTCCATCCCACACTCTGAATGCTTCAGAAGCTGAACCAGACTTTTCAGTCTATGAGCTCTGCCAGGATAAAAGGTATACACCTGCTTCAATGTAGTCAGACTGGTCTCTTTGCATGGCCATCAGTACTTCAGTGTGTGTACAGGTAAATACACTGCGGACAGCCTGACCCTACTGGGCTGGTCTAACAGACTCTGGTAGTGACAGGATGCTGATTATCACAGTGAGCCATGCTAATCAAAGATATCTATAACATGCAAACATTTGTTCACCTTGGTAGTAGTACATGAGATATTGACTTGATCACCATGATGCCCCATCAACCTTCTCAGATGAATGTCCAGCTTACACATGGGTCAGCTGTCAGAACCCTTCTCTGCAAGCATCAAGTTTATGCTCCAGGTCTGCAGTGAGAGGCCTTAGCTACTCTGCCAACATCTCCCTGAGCTAAGCAAATAGTACCCGTGCTTGTATGCACTTGGGTACCAGCCGCAGGGAAGATAAATGGCTTGTTGTGCTTTTACTGAAAGTCAGTGGGTCAAATACTGAGTAGCGTCTGTCTTGCAATCTGTGCCTAAATTATAGGAAACATTTATGTGTGTGCTTAAATCCAACCGCAAACACTAAAGAGCTTATGAACACTCTTCCACTGAGCACATTCCTAAGTGTTTGCTCAAACAGGAAAAATACCAAGCGTTGAAAATGTAATATTCAAAATGTATTCATGCCTTGGGTTTGTTGTAGGAAGTTAGCTGGACCTGTATGATATTTCTAGCCAGATGAGATGTAGGTAAGGTATACAGTTTATCTGGGGCCAAATCCTGCTTCCTGTTAGTCCGGAGTCTTTCTTCAGTGATCTTTAGTTTATTTTGTGACTGAGGAGGTAATACAATATTCATCCAAAGGTTATTATGTGGCATTTGGTTGGACTTGATGATCTGGTAGGTCTCTTCCATTCCAACCTGGTTATTTTATGATTCTATGATTTTACACCTTTTGAAAATAAACCTCTCCCTCACCTTTTTTGATATAGACTAGTTAAAGCATTCGTACATGGAGGAATGGGTGGAATAAAATCCTGGCATCAGTTAAGATCTTATATTTTGACCTGTAAGAATGAGGTGAAGTATCTGAGCTGGAATGCAAAATCCGGAGAAAATAGTAAGGTAGTTTCCGGTGCTATTTTTGTATTTCCTGAGGCTTGTGTCATTATGTGCTGCCTTATTACTCTTCTCATATAAGATATGAAAATAACAGAGGGAAATTGCTTTTCCATTCTATTTCCTGAAATCCAAAACACTATTATTTCATCTTGCATTCAGATATCTCTGATATTTAAATGCTGAAGGTCCATGTTAGTTAGATGCTTCATAACATACATCCATGTTCCTGAGACTGGTTTACGTTTAGAGCTCCGTTGGAATATTTCATTCCTGTCCTCTGTTTCTCCTTTTTTGATTCTCTTTTTTTATTCCAGTTATAAGGAATTTTTTTTCTGCAACTAGCTTGTGTATTTTTTTGGTTTTTGAATGTTTTCTTGTCCTTGAAGGCTGAATTTTGCTCAGATTAGTCTGTGACAAACTGCTCAGGGGGTGAAAGCCCAGTGTAGTACCATAAGAGTAAACCCACTCTGGTTTTGCAGGTGTTATGTCTCTACTTTGGTAGATGGAACTATTAAAGTGGTAATTCACTAGCTCTCAAAAACTCCTTATTTTATTAATTTCATGAGCACAACCCATCTGGGTTTGGTTTTGGGTCAGTTCTTAGAAGGGCAAATGTCACAATTAATTCCTTCAACTATTACTAGGTCTTGGTATTGTTACTGATATACTGTGGATGCTTTCTTTAAATTTTGACAGGTGTACAACATGTTTCAGCATCAAAGTCTTGGAATTAAAGTCAACATCCGAGTGACCAAACTAGTCCTGCTCCGCAAACGTCCTGTGAGTTCTAACTCATTTTTTACCCTGCTGCCATAATCGTATGGCTATAATCTTGCAGACAGAGTAGGATACCTGTGCTGGGATGGGGGAGTGAAGTGGGGAACATCTGGCCACATGAGCACAAATTCTAAGTAGTACCTGCCACACTTCGCCAGGTAGTATTAAAGATGGGAAGTACTGGGAGCTGTGCAAGTGAAAGGAACTATAGTTCTTTTATTTATCCTTCCTGGTAAATCTTTGCATGTAGTTGTGAACCAGCCTCGGGACTTAACTATTTAAAAGATTAAGAATTACATGGCTCTAGTATCAAATATAAGTGTTCCAGACTTATGAGACTTTTGAATGTAGTGCTGTTTTAGAAGCTTATGATTCTGCCAGTGGATGGAGTTTGCTCTGTGGATCAAATGATAGAAGTCAATGTGGATACCAAAGTAATCCTAGCTCACCTGCTCAGATGAGGCCAGTTTCACACTTGTCATCCCCTCACATCTGTATCTCTAAGACTCTGAGTTTTCATCAGAGGTCTAATGGTTTGTGTAAAAACTGATCTTTCTGCTTTTGTATCCCCTTTTTTCCAAAAGGCAAAGTTGTCTATCGGGCATCATGGAGAGAGGTCTCTGGAGAGCTTTTGTCAATGGCAAAATGAAGAATATGGTGGGGCAAAATACCTTGGTAACAATCAGGTTCCTGGTGCGAGGGATGACACCCCTCCTGTTGATGCTGCTGTTTTTGTAACCAGGTATAGTGAGCTCTATTTTACCAGTATACTTCAAACAGTAATGGACCAGAGTCAATGGTAGGGTTATCTCATCTAGCAGTAATTTAAAAAAAAGATATGTTGATACATGTGTTACCTATGTGTTGTTCAGATAGCTCAGATGAAAGTGATTTGTCTTGTTTGTGTGTATACTTAACAAATTTATGCAAAAGCATCTCTCCTGAACCAGAGCATTGTCATAGTCAGGATACAGGCCAGACATAGCTGTAGCACAAGTGACACATTTTTTTTTCTCACACCAGGAGGTTTAAGTAAAAAAAAATTGGTGAGGTTTTGGACCATAAGCTCTTCTTCCTAGGAGAAAGAGAGTTGAGAGCACATCTGAGAACAAGTGCTCTGTGTGTAATTAGATCTGAATCAACTGAACAGTCTGAGAGACAGTTGGTACTGGTGGAGCAGACAGTTTGCCAGTAGTGGGGAGATGGTGAGGGAGTTGCCCTCTAAAGAAAATGAGAGATGGATACTATACAATAAGTTGATTTTCTCTCTCTTTGCCTTAGGAAATAACATTTCTCCTGTATCATAGCTGAGACAGAGGAGGGTTGTCATTCTTAATTTGTGTGTATGTTTGAAAACTGCTGCATTTATTTCAGATGTGAAATAATCTGTGTTTGAATACTTGAGCAATATTCCTTGCAGTCTGCAGCCCCCTACCTACTGATGTATTGAACACATCAGGGTATGGCCCAGATAAAGTAAGCAAAAAAGATGTTCTCCCTATTAACCTGTAGTCTTTTTTCCTCTGACTTCGATACCTGAGCTCAACCTCACGGTACAATGCAAGTCCCATGTCACCATAAATTTTGAGGAGCAAATGCATGGTTGTTTAAATTGATTGCATACTTTAAGATGCGAATGAAAAATGCATTGTTAAAGAAATGCTCTGTGAACAATTAAAGTGAGCATAAAAATACAGTGTAAGACAGATGCTGTATGTGCTAGAAGAACGCTACTTTCCACCCCCCCTCCCCCCCCAGTTTGAGACAGGAAATGTCTGTATTGCAGTTTAGTATTACTCACCTCTTTCACCTTTTTTCTTTGCCAACAATATAAGTAGAAATACATAGTTTTGCATGAACTGCCATTCTGATTTAATAATCTCTTGTGTTAACAGTCACATTGCAAACTATCTATGAGATTTTGGTGAGTGCTCAGTAAAATAGTTGGTGAGCAGGGCATAGGGCCAGCAAAGTTCCTAAGAATGCACCTTCACAGGCATGTGTGCAGTTCTCCCAAATCCTTCTCTCTCCTCTGTATTCAGTGTAGTCCAACCAAGCACTTAAGCAGATACTTAACATTTTAGACAGGGTGAATAGTTCCTTTGAAGTCAATGGGCTGCACATCCTGGTTATAGTTAAGCATGTGCTTCATTGGACCAGGGCCTAAATAAATAAGTAATGTTTTTGCTAAACTCATCTGGGCATCCAGATGTCTTGCATGACAAGCGAGGCATACAGAATCTTTTCTGATGTGCTCTAAGCACAAGGCAGAGGGAATAAGCAGAACATTTAATCTGTGTATTCTCTCTGTAGCTTGTAAAATTTAATGCATAATGTCAGACTAAATGAGTTAGACTTGGACATTTGAGGAAGAATTGTAGGAAGAATTGGTAGGCAGAATTGTTCAACAGATTCGTAGAGTTTCGCAGACAGAATAGCTGGGGAAGTACAGGTTTGGTTGGGTTAAAATCTAGATTCAGATCTTGTGAGAAAGTTCAGGCCAGGGAGCACATTGCTGTGCATGAGAGCAGCATTTCCTCTGTTTGATAGGCCAGCAGTGTGTACCTATGGCCCTTTTCCTTCCTTCTTGCTGTGTCTTCTCATCCTTAACCCATCCTGCTTCTCCTGCATAGAAGATGCTGCATTGCTTGGAAGACTTCTGGCTCAGCAGCCCAATGTCTGCATCAGGGAAATGAAGTTTTCTACTTTTGGCTTTGGAAGTGCGTGTGTGTGTCCCTGGACCCTCCCCAGACTGTACAGATGGACCAGTAGTAAAGGATATGGGAGCAACAGCATATCCAACATAAGAAGTAGCGCCAGAAAAAGCAGAAGCTGAATTTTCAGCAGCTGCAGCTGCTTTAGGACTAAAAACAGATTCATTGGGGTCATCCTCTGAAGAAATCCCTATGGTTCCAATCTGGCTGTACTCATTTAAAACACCAAGGCACACTTGCCTATTGAAACTTTACCTCAAAGTGATGTTCACCATGTACTCATTTGTACCTAGGTGGCAAATATCCCACCATGTGGGATTTTAATAGTATCTACCTGAGTGAGGTCCAAGTAAGAGGCATGCTATGTCTGTGAAATAAGATGTACCCTTGTCCAGTTCAGAAAGTGAGACAGTGGGAATAATCTGTTATAGTCTTGAGAGTCTGTGAATGGTGTTGTGGCCTCTATGATCACCAGACTTTTCTTTTTCAAATTCTGGTTTTGACCTTGCAGAAATTTGGATCTCTGACTTCTAAGGATAATGTACTTTGTATTTTAATGGTCAGCTGACCATAATAACTTCTGTCTGCAGCATCTGTGCCTTAGTGATCTTGGAAGTGTGTCTCATTTGAAGTTCATTCCCTCTCTTGATTTTCTCTCTTTCACGTTCTCTGGGAAATCTTCAGACATTCTGATGTTCTCCCCACTTCCTGGCTGTGGGTGTTTGTGCCTCTTTTTAGATTATAGGTGATGTAATAGCAGAGAGAAGAATGACACAACACTGATAAGAACAGCGTTCAGAGCTGCCCTTAAGCAAAGACTTCTTTTCGAACCTTAATAAATCTTTGATTCTATGACTTGATTTTTTTTTCCTGATATACAGGTGTAGTTATTCCATTTCCAGTCTGCCACGTTTCTCCAGCCCTTTGACTTCCAATTAAATGGGCAAATGAAGCAATTCCATGTGCACCAAGGAAACTGGGCACATATTGCTACTAAATGGATGGATGGATGTGGAAAGGGGTTTTGGCAGGTTTTTTACTGTACCAGTTTCCTCTGCCCTTTAGCTTTATGACCCTGCAGGGTTAAACTGGTCAAAAAATGTCATTTGAAGGGTGCTGGGAAGTGACGATTAAACAGAATACTTCTTATTCAAGTTGCACAGTTCAACTGCTGTCCTCCTTTCTTAAAGGAAAGACGTGAATTGAAGAATTTGGCTTAGCACAGTTAGGTATTCTTTTCTAGTTTGTATGAGCCAGATGGAAGAGTGACTGTACGAGGAGTTCTCAGCTCTTCTTTTCCGGACATTTTTATTGAACAAAACAACTGATTTGTTGTCATTCTATGAGAATAATTGTTTGAGTCTGATAATAGAAACACTCTGTACAGTATGGCCAGTGAAAACCACTGAGAATTTCACATGCCTCTAGAAGATGAGAACACATCCTGCTTGAGTCAGTCAGTGGCTAAAAGCAAAGAGCAAATTTGCTTCACAGCTACGGCATGTGATTTCAATATCTTATCCAACAATTAGCGTCTGACCAAGGTCAGGTCTTGGATTTGAACTGCAGCTCCTGGACTAAGTTTTGTTGCAACATAGTTCTGTAAAATATTCTGCTAACAAAACTGTCTCTCTGTGATAAAAGATCTCTGCACATACAATGAATATAAAGATATCTTTTTTAAATTATTGGAGTATCATTATTGTACCATTCATGTCAAAAATATAGATGCAGTCAAGCTAAAAAATGTTCTGAGTGGAGACCTGTGATTGAAACCTTTTTAAAAGCAGATCATTTTCCACATGATGTTGGTGTAATTGGTGTAATTGAGCCACAGGTGACTTTGGCTCCCCTGGGACTATCAGGAAAGGACTGTAGCAGACTCAGGTTTTGTGATGGGGTGGCTGCTTGCCTTTAGAAGAAGACTGAGACCCACCATGCTAATTTCTGATGAAAACTGAAGGTTTGAATGTGCTTTTCTGTTTAGCAACAGAGTTTTTGGGTAAAACATTTACAGTAGGTCCAGGTGATTTAAAACCTAGCATTTTGGTGTAAGATCTTTGAATAGAAGGGAAACATCTCTTGGACTTGTATTTATGACGGTTTAAAGGATGAGCTGAGGAAATTTCATGCTTGCAGGCCTTCGTGCAGTGAAATAGGCAGCTATGTTCAGTTCTTGCTGAGCGGTTTTGAGTCCTTCCCTGACTAGACAGCATTCTGTTTACAGACAAGGGTTGTTCTTCCTTTGTAGGAGAGTCTGCAACTCATGTTGAATCATTTAAAAGATCTCTTATTTTATGGCATGGTGGTAGTTTCTCCAGGAAGCTACCTGAAAGTGCCAGACACCTTTCAGTGTAAAACACAGTGAAAGGAGCAAAATCGCTGTGCTTTATTTGCAGAACTGGCTAGCCCCTAAAGAGAGATGCTTTTCTGGCAGTGGCCTCCTGCCATCTACTAATAGTTCAGCTATCTGTTGTCACAAGAGAAGCATCTGTTTGATTTAACAGTTTATATAAGTCCTTAAATAAACCTCTATCAAGTTGGATCTGGGAACTCGGGCAGGTGTGTTTGTGCCAGCTCTGTCGGTAGATTGTCATTAGTCTTCTTTGGAAAGACAGGAGTGCCAAGGTGTCGAGACACAGTAAAGCTGTAGTGAAAAATGAAACTGGGGCCAGTGTGTGGTCATAGCTTCTGACTTTGTTTTGTTCCTGTCTGGCTTTTTAACACTTTGACGGTTTTAATGGTTTTTCCGTGTTTAAGCATGGTTAGTTTTCAATGTCTGCTTAACAAGAGCTGGTAATAGCTGTTGTTCTTCTTCCAGGCCCTTGGCAACTTTATTTGTGACTTTCAAAGGAGTTTGATGTGAAGAGTTTGGGTTCATCAGCTACAGATCTGGGCCTTAGGTCCTTTTTCCTATAAGCCCTAATTTCATATTTTTGCTTAAAGGAAAAAGTCTTTTTAATATTTTTTTAAGTATTTCTCTTTCTCTAAGTATTCTCTACGTATTATTTTTCCCTAAGTATTTTTTATCTTCCCCCTGCCAAACTCTTAAACTCAAGATCCCACTAGGGACTCATTTCAAATGACACACTTTGAAGGTATAATGTGATTCTCTCACCAACCTCCCCACAGGGTGAGGAAAGCCATAATGACAGAGATTATGGTTCTTCAGCTTCCCTTGGGTTAAGGGGCTTCTGGATTGTTTTAGCACATGTGATGCTTTTCTCCAGCTCCTCTTCATAGCAGATAGCACTGCAAAGCATGACTGGTGAAGACAGCTCCTAAAGTTTAGGTCTGTGTGCCTACTGAAGTGTATTTAACCATTAATTTAGTTACAAATACTTTTTCTTCCACGCTTATTTTTCTGTCATAAGGAATCTTATTTACAAAATCTTTTCGCACAGAGTGTCATCACTTAAACGGTGAGCTTCAAGGCTTTTTAATTCTGTTTAATACAACTCTGTGGATCCTTGGTTGATTTGTGGGTGCCAGTGGCATATGTGGTATCTCCGCCTGCCTTGATGAGATCTGAGGAAACTGGATGAGATGTTAGGGAGTAACAGAGACCGAATCAAGTCTCTTGAACCTCTCTGTGTTGGATCATAAAATAGCAAATTTGACTGTGATAAGTTTAGCTGAATCTAATTAACCTAACTGTTACCTGGCAAATCCTGAAATTCTCTTTTTCCTTTGTTGTCAACATCTGTATTTCTCTTTAGAATCATAGAATCATAGAATAACCAGGTTGGAAGAGACCCACCAGATCATCGAGTCCAACCATTCCCATCAAGCACTAAGTTTAGTCCTGCTTCTTTCTTGTCCTCTTCCATTCCAGTAGAAAAAGAACAAAAAGTGCAAAACTGAGAATTTCTTGGTATGCACAATCAGTTTTCTGTCTCCAGGCATTATCTTCTCCTTCCACTTTTGATGGTGCTGTTGGATCAAAGGGTGTCTTCTCCTTTTTGTAACAGTTCTCTTGTGAAAATAAGAGGTTCCATTTTAATCCAGTTGCTGGAGAAGTCTGACATCATAGAGTGAGGCACTACTCTTTTACATGCCAAAGTTTAAGTCTATTAAATTGCACTGTAGTATATGGAGCTGATTCACACAATTGCTTGTAATCTTGCATTAGCAATCAATGCTGCTGTCTGTGTTGTCAACGTGTAGACTGTACAGCAGCTTTTAAAGAAACCCAAACCTCAACACCAATGATATGCAAGTCATGTATCACTGCTCTTTCCTAGCATGAAGTCTAGAGGCACAGGATACATTTCACTTCTGTTCTGTTTTTCTTTCTAGGACAGATTTCTGCGTACACAAAGACGAGCCTTGTGACACTGTGGGTAAGTCAAAGAAGTAACGGAGAGTGTTTTGGTAGCCACCTCTACTCTAAGAGGCACTTTCTGGGCAATCTTTCATTCTTTAGTTTTCTGTAATGTTGCTTTTGCTGCTCTGTATACCTCTGTGATGCAAATCTGGATTAGTTGAGCAAGCTATAAACTAAAAATAAGCCATTAAATGTTAACTCCTTCTAAGCACTGGAGGTCTCTGTGTATAGGAAGTAATCTAAAGAGTGTATGTACAATTAGATAATTGGAGATTAAGACACTGTCTTTTGGTGTGTCTTTATAATGCTGCATTCAGTGCTCTCTCACCTAAACCAAGAATTTGCTAACTAACAAACATATTTCCTGTTGTAAGAATATACGTAACACTCCCAGATCAAACTGGCACTCAGACACCAGAGAAGAATACCTCATTGTGAGAAAGCCAAATTAAGTCTTCTTTTCTGCCTTCTACTGCTCCTGCTTCCTAACTGCCTTTAATCTTATCCAAACCCTGGATACACAGGACCCTTACATCCTACACATTAAATACTTTGTCTATTTATGTATTTAATTTAGGTAGCGGTAGCCTTCACTGTACCTGTTCTCCTGGTATTTTCTTTAATCGCCACAGTAGCAGCAGTGTTTGGAGGCACAGCTCAGCATCCTCTCTGTGATGACTGCATGATTTTTTTTTAAACTTGTCTCTAAGTCAAGAGGCCCCCTCATTCTTCATTCTGTGTAAACTTGGAGTGAATCCTGATTTTCAGATGATCTTATACTCCAGTGTTCAGAGAGCCACTTGCAGGCTGGAGGTTCCTATGTTGACAATAGTGGGTGATGGGGAAAAATGCATTCAGCGAGAGTTCTGAGACTGCCTAAAGAGATGTCATCTCAGGATGCAGGTCCTTCCATCTTTGTGTTGTGGAGGCTGATCAGGTGAAAGGAGGAAATGCAGAACTGCAAATACAGATGTTTTATTTTCAAATAAGAGCAAGGTCTAGCCTCTACATCCAAGTTTTCCACCAGGAATCTGTAATGATACATTCAGTCTCCAGTGGAAAACACACTTCCTTTAAGGAAGGTTTTTATACTGTGTAACTGCATTTGGAGATGGCTGGGGTAAGATACAATAAAGACTTTAAAAAAAGAAGAGAAGCTTATGGAAGAGACTGAGGTCAGAGCTCTTTCCATGTTTAAAGACAGTGTTGTTGGATATCTCTGTTCAGAGAATGACATTACTGTAGACAGCATGACTAAGGAAATGTTTTTACTGCTTTTCTGTTCTTATAATGCCCAAGTGCTTTCTTGTGCTGTGATGATCAGAGCAATAAAGATTGGACTCATTTGCTACTCCTTCCAGCATAGTTTTTCCAAGACTTTTAGAAAGTGATCGTTGCTGAGACAAAACCAGTCTGGCCAGTTTGCTTCTTTCAATCCTACTTTTCCTTCATTCATCCCTGACAGTTTCATTATGTGGCAGCTAAGCACTAGCATCTTCACTTGCACATTTTTTATGCCTCACTGTTTTTGTTGCCTGCAGATAGAATATCTCTGAGTACAGATAAAATCATAGAATAACCAGGTTGGAAGAGGCCCACCGGATCATCAAGTCCAACCATTCCTATCAAACACTAAGCTGTGCCCCTTAGCACCTCATACACCCGTGCCAGGGAAGGTGAATCAACCACCTCCCTGGGCAGACTGTTCCAGTGCCCAATGACCCTCTGTGTGAAAAACTTCCTCCTAATCTCCAACCTAAATCTCCCCTGGCGGAGTTTGAGGCCATACCCTCTTGTCCTGTCCCCTGGCACTTGGGAGAAGAGGCCAGCTCCCTCCTCTCTACAACCTTCCTTCAGGTAGTTGTAGAGAGTAATGAGGTCTCCTCTCAGCCTCCTCTTCTCCAGGCTAAACAACCCCAGCTCTCTCAGCTGCTCATACATAACAGCCCTCATAACATAAGACCTGTTCTCCAGCCCCTTCACCAGCTTTGTTGCTCTTCTCTGGACTTGCTCCAGAGCCTCAACATCCTTTTTGTGTTGAGGGGCCCAGAACTGGACACAGTATTCAAGGAGCGACCTCACCAGTGCTGAGTACAGAGGGAGAATCACCTCCCTGGACCTGCTGATCACACCGTTTCTGATACAAGCCAGGATGCCATTAGCCTTCTTGGACACCTGGGCACACTGGTGGCTCATGTTCAGTCGGCTGTTGACCAACACCCCCAGGTCCCTCTCCTCCTGGCAGTTTTCCAGCCAGGCTTCTCCCAGTCTGTAGTTCTACATAGGGTTGTTGTGCCCCAAGTGCAGGACCCAGCATTTGGCTATGTTGACCCTCATGCCACTGGACACAGCCCAGCAGTCCAACCTGTTCGGATCCCTTTGCAGAGCCTCCCTACCCTCCAACAGATCAACACTTCCACCCAGTTTAGTGTTGTCAAAAAAAATCCTCCATCATATGTGAAAATATGAGAAATCCTCCACCATGTGTGATAACATTGTCTCTTAAATTCTGTTGAAATAAATAATTATTTTGATAACATCAGTTTTCAGTCATTGCCTGTACCCAAATTGATGACTTACTGCAGTTGTTTTAGATCATCTACAGTTTAGACCTTTACCTCTGTGCTTTATACACTGGTGACACATACTTTGAAAGTTTTCTTCAAAACCATAAGACAAGGAATTGTTCTGTAGGGCTGCAATCTGAATGAAAAGCACTCAAGTTATACTGCACTCTGATAGCTCATCTGTCCCTGCCCTCAGAAATACTTCTCTGATTAGTTGCTGGAGGTAGAGCCTGAAGAAGGCAAGCAATTTCTCTGGCCATCAACTTGCTAAGGAGTAATATGAAGTCGGAATGTTGGATTTTTATGGATTCCTATCCATAAAACAATTATTTCATGTTTGTGAAATCATATGTGTGTCCTAAACCCATAGGATAGCATCTAATAATTACGGACAACGTGTCTAATGTCCTGAATATATCATATACGTGTGATTTATGTTGAGATCATTGGCTCTGCCTTCTGTGGTTGGATATAGCACTGTGTTAGCTTTGTTCCCTGTCTTCTGCCAAAGGAATTCTGTTGGTGATATGACTATGTGATTTTTCTTTACTGATGAAAGTCAGCCCATGTGTAATCCATTCATATTACAGCAGAAGGGAATTTGGCCTCGTTGTTTAGTCTGCATATGTGTCACAGCAGAGGAGGAAGAAATTAAGGGATGTACTTCCATGGCATTTGAGAAAGTGGTTATTGTAGGTAGTGCTAAAATTTAACTGCATGAAAGATTCTTCAATTTTATTCCTTTGTAAGAACAGCAAAAAATAGGTGTCATCTGTAAAGAACTATGTTTTTAATTGCCACTGTTCTGTACCCTGTACATGAGTTCCATAAGTAGCAACACAGCATGGCATTTACTTGAACAGTGAAAGTGGGCTCATCCCATTGCTTTACCATACTGGTTTATGAAGAATTATGTTGATGTTTCAGCTGCCTATTGTTGCCAGATTCCTGTTCTTCACTCCAGCTCCCAGATAGTCACCTCCAGATCCACAAGACTGACTGCAAAATCAAGAAGTTAGTCCAAATAGTGTCATTGCATTTGATCTGGACAGCGATGCTGAAGTTATAGCATGCCCCAAAGTTCTTTAGAACTTCATGTAAAGGAAGTAACATCTTTCTGGTGAGCAGGCATTCCACTAAACTAGGAGACTGAGGCTACATCTCTATATAAGGCAGAGAATCTGGACTCTCAGCTCCTGATTCTGATTTCTATTCCCAGCTCTGGCATTGTCTCATTGTGTGACATTTGGCAAGTCACTTACATCCTGAATGCTTCTGTCTACCTTTACGAAACGAGGATTTTAAGTGCAAAGCTACAAGAGACTACATGGCTTAGGAAGTTCTCATACAAAGCAGCGTGGTGTCCTTGAGTATATGATATGGTACAAGTACAGAATCTAATGTTGCTTAGTCATGTTTCAGAGACTACAAATAATCTATTACTTTATGTGTACTGAAATAAGAGGAGTCAGAGTGCAGTAGGTAATATTTTTTTTTTTAGTGACAGTCCTTTGATTTTCTTTGCATTGTAAGAAATACAGAAACAAAACTTTCCTTGGTGGAAGTATTGAGGCTCTGCTGTTTTTTTTCGGAAGTGGGACTATGAAGTTTAAATGGCTCTTAAGAGGTGCTCATTTATGCTCAAAAAGACCCATATTGAAAACTCTGTCTGGAATCTTTGCCTGCCCTGCAGACACAGAGAGAAAACAGCAGCAGGAGGTTTGTATTTGTATTCTGGCAGGGGCCCCTCACTGAAACCAGTTGCTCTGGGGACTCTGTTCAAATTTTCTTGGCCCAGCTGCCAAGGTAGCGTGGAAGATTACATAATGACTGAAACAAGCTCAAAAATGGTGCAGATATGTAGGTATGTCTTTGTGGGTGATACCCCACTAGACACATCGAGAAACAGAGCCTCATTTGTTTAAGAAATAGTTTGTTCATGCTCAGTGCCCCACTTCGTTGTGCAAGTTAGCCCTAAGAATGAGCATATTCAAAATGAGGTGGACAGAAGGAAAACAACACACATGTACGTAATCCACATGCAACAATTGTGTTTCAACAGCCTCAGATGTGGACCTTCTGATATGCCTCCTGCAATTTGAGCAGGGAAGGTTGGCTTTGTGTGACACAGCGTTGTCACACACTAGTCAAAAAGTTTGCAGTCTGCTGCTGCTTCAGTCTCATCTCTTGTGGTGTGACTCTAATGAGATCTGCTGTTTCCTGCAGAAAAATCTTTGTTCCAATCGAGCTGCCTCTAAGCCAGCCAAATTGAGGGTTTAATGTCTAGCTATTAATATCAGGCTGCAGTTTGGAGCCTTGCACGTTGTCAGAATCCAACCTTTCTGTGACATAAGCAGATTGAGAATGCCCCTTTCGTTCAATATTTCCACTACTAGTGCCAAATAAGCAGCTTTACGGTTAGTTAGGAATGATCCTGCATATTTCAAGGCAAAGCTTGGCCTTGATTCCTCAGTGTACATGTTACCCCATATCCAAGCTGAAGCTTCCCTGTATTCAGCTAATAATGAAAGTGGGGGCAGTGTGGAATTGGGAAATGGAAAATGAGAATGTGTCTTAAATATCCTCAAATTGCCCTGGTTAAAAATGTCTTTACCTCTGCTGCAGTCACATGTGCTTTTCTGTGGCTTGATGTCGGGGAAAAGAAAGCAGAATATAGTGTGTATACTGCAGATGGGCAGGGTTAGTTAAAGGAGTAACTGCCTGGAGAAAACCAAGCATCAGAGGAGAAGTGATTGAGAAACATGGTTTTCCAGGCTGTTTCCACAAGTGAATCAATGTTTTGTGAAGAGCATTCTCATCTCCTGACTGGCTTTTTAATTAAAGAGCTCACAGCTAACTTACCGAGAAGCCTGAAGATTACAAACCCTGACGTAATTTGTGTCCTTTTTCTTTAGTCTTCCAAATGCTGATAGGTGAATGGGGAAAACAAGTTTAGGTTTTAGCCACTGCACTGCTGGGTGATTGCACAGGTGACATCCTTGTGCTGTACCAATGTGTTCATATCTTAGACATTTCCTTCTTTTAAAAGTGGATAGAGAACTGTGGGTGTAAAATGCTATTATAGAGGGCTGTGTATTAGGATGCTATTAGCCAATTTCCCTACCTTTGTAGCTACACTCTGCTTTCTTCTTATGAGTTTATCATAGCTGAGTGTTTCAAAATACACTCAGGTTTTACAAACGAGACTTTGTGTCACTAAGTAGATTTAATCCTTTTTTTTTGTTACATGTAAGACACTTGAATGAAAAACTGATCACTTTTACCTTTGCCTTGGCTGTTTGCTTGTGCAGTCAGGTAACCTGTATCCACAGCAAGTAATGGTTCTGGTCAATCCTGTCTGTATGCTGGTCGTTTAAATCTTCCTCCCCATGTAATATCAATTACAGTCCCCTAACAGTGTCACAACAGAGAATTAATCCCCAGGGAAAGGGGAAATACTAGCTGGTTTGCTGTGAGTGGAAAAGAAAAGGAATTCTCACATTAAAAACATTTTCCATAGTGGTTTCTTGTTGAATGTTTCTGTATATTCCAGGGCGGGTTTTTATTTGATGCCAGAATAAATAGAAATACCTGCTGCTTAAAACAATTCATTAGAGAAGCAGTGCCTGGCTTTAGCAAAAGTGTTGCTGGGACTGTCTTTCAGACCAAAATCAAACACACTTGAATGTATTAAAATGAACAAAATGTAGGTTGAACTGTCCCTTAAATAAACATTTGCAAGCTGATCTAGTGTTTGTGAAAGAAAGTGACCTCACAGCAGTGCAAGTTTTTATGTCATTTGTGGCTGTGTGGGGCAGTGGAGAGTCCTGGCTTTGTGAAACTAAAGGGAGCCAGCCATAGTACAGTGCAGTGGAAGACTTTTTCCCTTGCCTTTTGGTTGCTAGGGAATAAATGCTGGACTGCACAACCCAGACAGTGCGGAACTCTGCTATTGGGCATATTCATCACTACTGTCCCTCAGGCCCCACCCTATCTACAACGGCTTTCCAATTTCTTTTCACCAGCTAGCAATCTCTTCCCTTTCAAATTGCCACTAAAAAATTGTGTGCCGAGTGAGTGTAATATAAGATTGCATAAATTTTAATAGAAGTGCTGGGATGAGCACAGCCATTCAAGTAATCGGGGATTTCTGCTGCCGTAACCCTTGCTCTTCCTCACTTTACTGTCCTGTGTGTGCTTTTCCTTCTTTCTTGTCACAGGGACATGGCTTCAGCCAAGCTGCTTCATGTGGGCACAACTGTTTGCAGGCTCACAGATAAAGACCACAGGGAAATCCTGCTTACACTGGACTCAGTGGGAGTTTTGTTAGTTGGGTCAGGATCCTGGTCCTGTTCTTACATGTTGTCTGAGATGTGCAACTCCCCTTTGGGCCTCTGGCAAAAAACTCCCTGAGGTTTTTTTTCTAGAGAGTTGGTTTGGAGTACCCGAGACATCTTTGGAAAGCCTGATACCCAGAGGATGGTCCTTTGTACCTCCTGAAAATCTGTTGAAAGCTGTCTATTTGAGCATACAAAATCACTGAAATATTTAAAAATCTTACAAAGAAACAATAGTCAGTGAGAGCCAACAACCCAGTAGAAACCACAGTGAAGCTGACCAGTCTGCTTTTGGAAAGACAAGTAAAACAGAAAATACCAACAAAGGCATATATACACAATCTATTCTCTTCCATCTGTAAAAAAAAAGAAAAAAGTTGGGCATGCCAGTTTTAACAGACTACACATTTTCTCATTGATTTCTACAATAACTTCAAATGTGTGCAATGTAGTTGGTTGAGTTAAGTGCCGATATTATTTTATAGAGACTTATTTTCTGGTTTTATTGTTACAGAAAGGAGAATATTTGAATTTTGTTTGCCTTTGATTTGTTTAGCAGCTCGGTAGTCTTGTTTAGGTTTGTCTTTATTCATTCCGTATACTATGGCCAGTGGTTGATTTTTAGTCTCAGCTGAAAAATGACTGTTTTTCTGGAAGAGATGCAGTAGTCAAATAGCATCCTGTCATTTGTTCAGAGCTAATATGATTCTGTTGCAAGATCTTCTTGTAGGAAAGAAGTGATTGATCAATCTGTTTCATTCTTAAAATTTATTCTGTCAGTGCCATCGACTGAATTTCTAGTTATCTCAACTTCTTTCTTCATCTTTTCTTAAGTATTAGGGGCAAGTATTAGCTTGTGTAATTAAAACAAATAAAAGCATTTAGCGGAGGCAGAATTAGTGACAAATTTTATGTATGTTCATCATGTTCCCTCTTCTGTGTTTTTTGTCCCTGTCTCTGAAGTACCACAAACCCTCAGTTGCTGTCATGATTAATCCCCCTCCGTTGCCTTTTTTATCAGGGTCCATTTCTCTTTGGTTGTGGTTCAGAGATCTTAGAAGCTCTCGCTCAATTTTTTTCGCATCATCTTCTCTTTGTTCAACTGGGCCTGGACACCAAGAGGCTGCTCATCTTGGAAAGGCCTGAATGGCCTGTCTCCCATCACAGTAACCACATGGTTTGCTTACTGAGTTCATGGACTTTCCCTACGTTTACTACACTTTGTTATTTGTAAACCTCCAGTAGTTCCTTATTAGTTTTGTTAATGGTTCGTGGTAATGTGTTTTGGTAAATTCAAGAGGACAACTGTCTAAAATGCCGTGGAAAGAAACCATAATATTCCTTTAAGATCCTAGCCTCATGTCAGATTGGTGTGTAACTGAGCTCCTTTCTATTGCCTTTATTAAAAGGAGTATGTCACGAGAGAAAATATTTGCCAAGACTTTGTTGATATTTATTCTGATACTCTGACTTTATTCTTTCACTTCAGCTCCATGTCATAACTCACTCTATGTGCTAAATCATTGTGCACTTTGCCTGGTACAGGTGCAAACATGTACTGCATTCCGCTCCAGGGCTATTTATGTCTGTGTGAAATTATATAGACATACACAAAGCACCTGGGGATTTCAGTCTCCTAGCTTAAAGGGCAGATACCTGCATAAGATGTTTCCTTCCCCATCTTTTTGTGCCTCACCCACTTCCTAAGTCTAGGATGTTGACGTGCAGTCATTGCAGGGAAAAGCACTGATTATTACTGTTTTGACTAACAGTTCTTAATGAATTTACATAATAGTGTCCCTCAGAAGAACTACAGTTTTCCTGCCAGCTTGGAGTAAAAAAACGTATCAGAAACTTGATTTTTTAAATATTTCTTTTTCTTTTATGCAACAGGTGATTCTTATGGTTTGGGTTCATCTGAATATACTATGCTAAAATTTCTGAATTATAGTGCTATCTCCTAGACAGTTTTCTGCCTTGATTATTTTCAGAATTAGAGATGATTTGTAGGACAAAAGCAAAGCCTAAAAACCAAGGCTTTACTTATGGCAAAATACTATTTAATTCTGTTTTAAAGAAATCTTTTCTGTTCATCTCTGAAAGTAGTCACTGTGTTTGCAAACAGACAATCTGAAGGCAGAAGCCTAATTGATGTCCAGCTATGCACCCACAGCCAAACAACTGTCAGGAAAAGCTCTGGTACTGCTCCTTGCTACTATGTGTGTGAAGCCGAGAAGCCTTTGAGGCAGATGAAATCAGAACAATCTCATTGTATTAGGTCTATGGACTGACCGTTTCTGTCTTTTGGGCTTTATAGTATTTCTGCTGTTGTCTCTCACCTCATTCATGTAACTGGAGACTTGCAGGTTGCAGATTTTACATGCTTTCTGCACAGCATCACACCCCAGCTCCATCACTTCCCCTTGCTGAGCATTTGTTTCTCTGGAGGATTCTCACAAGTATGAATTTAAAACAAATAAAATAGTCTCTTCTGCTTTCATAGCTCACCCTGCCTCTCTCTTTCTCTTTTATAATATAGTCCGGTGGAAAGAGATATAATGTTTGTTTTCCACAGTGTCAAACCTGCTATCAGTACACTATAAATAAGCCATTGCTTGCTATTGTGCTAGAAATGCTAACCTGACATTCTGTGCAGCAGAAAGCAGGATTTTCTTCAGACCAGGTAGACAGGGAGAAAATGGGAGTTATGAAAGTATTTGCTCATTATTTCTTATGCAAGAGCAGGGAAGAGATTTTGCGCATCCTGACTTCATATCCAGTGCCTTATTCATTAATTCACAGTGCCTCCTGATAGACATCTACTGTTGAACAATACATTGGCTTTTTTCTGCATATTATTTAATTTGTAAAAAAATAATTTATTGAGAAGAAAAGAAAATGAATATGTAAATAAGGCTTTTCCCTGGTAAATTCAAAGCTCTTTTACTGAAGACATCAGAATGGTTGTCCTTGTTGTACTGAGTGAGGAAGTGAAGCCTAGAGCTATGAAGGGACATGTCAAAGGACAGAGCTGGCTGGGGACTAAGCCCAGGCTCCTCAGCTGGAGGCAATGCTACCTCTTCTCAGGCCTTCCCAGTTGAAGCTCAGCTTCTTTGGGCAGCAGCCAGTTCTTCAGGTCAGTAAAATAATGATTCAACCCTTCAACAGGCCAGAGGTTTGTGTTTCATCTTTGCACTGCCTAGGTCTTCGTTTTCACCTCTTTACACATTCCAGACTGGTCAGTTTGCTGCAGCCACATCTTGTTTAAGAAAACTGTCACATTTATAATTGAGACACCTCCAAGGTTTTTCTTTTCCTCCTGTCAGACATAGATGGCTTTTATCCAGTTGACTGTTTTACAGTACCTTTATCCTTTGCTGGCTTGAAAACATCTCAGATAGTTTCTATTGTTTTATAGACCCTATAGCTAAAAACCCAAGCTGTGTAAAAACATCTGTACATAGCTGAGCAATAGACTACAGACATGATTGCATTCATTGTAGCATTTGCTCCACTGCATAATCAAATAGAAGCATTCCAGTTGCACACAGGATATGTAAGAGTAAAGAAAGGAAATGAAGGACAGTTGCCTACTATGCTTTTACATTTCTTTTGCCACACATCTGCCAAAACTAAATGCAATTTTGAGAGTAAGTTTTAAATAACATAGGGATGAGATTTTCCTAGTGATAAAACAGCACTGGGAAGTGCGCATAAAACTTCCTCCCTCCATCCCTGAGAAGGAAGCTTAACCTTTCATTTGTGTTTTTTTTTTCTTTTCCACTTTGGTTAACCATCTGGTAACATGACTTAGGGTAATACCCAGCCTACTTTGCAGGGTGTCTGGTCCCAGAAGGATTTTGCTACACCAAGTGAATTCCATAAATCAAAACTCAATTTAAGTCCTTGGAATGTTGCTAGTTTTTATTTAACAATTCTCCCACTTCCACTGCCTCAGCAGAAGCTCTAAGCCTTTCAGTTGTAATTGTGCCACACATAATGCAAATAAGAATTGGGCATGTGGCAGGACTTTACACCACTGAAAATGTTGGTCATCTTTTGAATTTACGTGGAACATCTGGTGTGGGGTTAATGCTCAGCTAAGGATTGGCCTGCTGAATCAGCAAATTCACATTTCTCTGTTTAACATACAGAAAATCCAGAAAAATTATTGTAACCTCATTTCTTGGGAAAGTTTAAATGGGTAGAGGTGAATAAACAGGCCAAACAGATGAAAAGAGATAAAAGAGAGCCAACATGATTTCTAAGAAAGGAAGCAAGATCATGGCTCAGTGACTTGTTGGAATTCTTGAAGACTCTTCCTGCCAGGACAGACAAGGAGAAGGGGGAGATGCAGAGGGCTTCGCATTCATAGCTTTTTCTAAAAGCTGATGACAGAGTTTCATTGCAGTAGTTAGAGTCTGAAGTTTCTGGTCATGGAACATGGGAAATAACTGGTTTCAGTGTGGCCTGAAGAATAAGTAGGAAAAATACTCATAAAAGGTCCATTATATTTCTGCCAATTCAACATTTTTAGTCAGTGCAGGGAACAAAGGTTGCCTCTGGGCTTATGTCTGGGCTTGCTTGTGTCTTCTGAGAACTGGATAGGCTGATGAGGTAAAAAGTAAGATTTTGGGGTTTTGCACATCATAGGGAGGGAAGAGGCATTAATGATCACCAGTTCTGGTATACAGTGAAAGATTCAGATCTTTTTGGCTTTTCAGCTTTCTTGCTGTTTGCATGAGTTTCTAGCTGGGAAATTACACTAATATTCATTAAGTCTGAGTAAATACAATGTGGCAATTATGATCATTGGCTTTGATTGGCTTAACTTTTAGTTTTCTGTTTCATCTGAGCAATTCTTTATTTTGAAGAGTTATACTGATTCTAGGGGTTGGGATGCAGACTAGAGAGAAATTGGCCCTCTTTGTTTATTTTTTCTTCTAAGTTAGATCAGTGCAAGTATATGTGAATATACCTGTGCATGTGCATATGTTTGCACTTCTACATCCATTTATGTGGCTGTATGCATCTTTGATAATGCCTGTACTTTGAATTGTATACATCTGTATTTAACCTTGTAGAAAATACCAGGGTTTCCTTATCAAGTTCTTGCCAATTTAGATGGGCAAGGTGACTGTGTGAGATGGTAAAATTTTAGCCTAATTCTCATTGAGATGTGTCTGTCTATGTATTTACATGTATAAACTGTCCTTTGAACCTGTGGAATTGACTGTGGAACTTTATTTGGAGATAGGAGTTCTGCCGTATGGAAATTTAAATTTCCACGTTCAGAATCCTATAATCTGCAAGGTGTTTGTCTGAATTAGTTTGACAATTCTTTTTACCTTTCTGATCAGCTCACAGAAATATGTTGAACTTAATGAAATTAAAAAAAAAATTCCTAGACCCAACCCATCCAATATAGTCTCCTTCTGTGCTCTTTCAGCATGATTTGTAGAATGCTAAGGCTTTCTATGTTTTCTTAGCTTGGAATTAGCCTTGTATTTCTACTTTAGTTAGTGGTCATGAGCAGTCAGCAGGTTGAAGATATTTGTTGGTTTTGTGTAGTTGTGTCATACATTTTTGTGTAGCCATTTTGCCTAATCTGTTTGTATTAAGGCTCTGTCTGACCATAATTAGACTGCTGGGTACACATTAATGTTCTGCTGAGGATCTGCTTGTTGGTTTTAATAATGTCATCCATCAAGCCGTAGCATGAACAGCAATATTTGCACTGCAGTAGACAAATGGAGTAAACACTGCCGTTATTTATAATAAAACTGGCCGGCAAGTTAGGAAAATCTGCATGGATGTTTTTGTTTATTGGAAAGTTAAACTGTTGCTCTAAAATGAGTACATCAGTCTAATTAGACTTTGTTGTTCTTGAAATGAGAGAAAAGTAAAAGATTGAAGTTGGATTTCTCTTCAGAATTTATATTTTATATCTCTGTTTAAGAAACCTGTAGACCCGTGTTTCCTAACTTCTGTGCCCTAGTTTCTCTGATTTTCTAGCTATGTCTGCTGGTCAGAGAGAAAGTATTCTCTCCTCTTTGGTCTTATCTGGGTCCAAGTATGGATGAAATTCCTAACTATGCCTCTGTTGCCCCAAATCTTGGCTCCTGCTCAGTTCTAGGAAAGTACTGGTGCTCTTTCTAATCCTTTTGATGACCTCTTACAAATGTCTGTTGACTTAGACTTCAACAAAACATCATTGTTCACTGGAGTTGCTCTGCTCTTCCAGGTAGTTTTACCTGTGATTCTTGGCTGACCTTCTATATCGGGACACATACTTAAGCAGCATCTGAAGTAGAGATGCTGTCCTGAACCCAGGCCTCAGATCTTGCAGCACAAAAATGTTGATGTCCTAAGCTTCGTCGTTTCTTTCAGAAATGTCAGGTGCCTCATCAGAGTCTGGTAACTTCATTATGTTTCAGTTCTGTGTCTTTTCCTCCCTCCGTCTCACTGCCTTGTTCCATAATGTTTTCTGATTTGCCCCAGATTTCTTTCTGTGTGTTTATCTGTCTTGCTTTGATCTTCCCTTGTCCTTTCTCCCTCTGTGGAGCAAATTGAAGAAAAGAGGCTCTTGGCATAGCCTTCTTGCACATTTGCGTTTTCTGTGATGCCTCTCAGACAGTGGGGAACTGGGAAGGGTGCAATTCTCTCATCTCAGTGCAAAGATCCTGGCTTCTGAGAGCATTTAGTCCTTTCCATAGTGGGTCTCAGCTCTTGGCTGCCGTGGTTTCTGTGCAGTGCTGAGCTGAGTTTGCTATGATGGTTAGATCCCTGGGATTTTCTTGTCTGAATGACAGATTTAAAAGCGATAATTTTTGACCGAGTATTTCAGATTGATCCCTCTCTTCTATTTTTGTTTTTATCTTGGTTGCTTTTTGCATTTTCAAACATGGGAAAACTGTATTCTGTATTTGTTCAGTGAACTGGTGTATTTACAGAGATGCAGAATATCTGCTCATGCACTAGTGTCTGTAAGCCACAACACAGTCTGAACACAGTGAAGTAAATAAAGTTCTTTGGCTTTACACTGAAGTGAAAAAGACAAAGACGAGCCTTATAGGGGTGGAAACTAAGTAAAAGGAGCCAGGAAATGGCTTAATGTGCCTTCTTCAATGCCAGTGGTGATATGCTTATTGGTTTCAGTCAGATTTTGATTGAGGCTTGCACAATTAGATCGGATGTCATACATATTCAACTTGTTTTCTGTGAATGACACAAAGCTGTTTATGTTCTCATTAATCAGGTGGCTTTGTTGGGAAATGCATCTCTCTATTTCGCAGCTGACAGGACGCTGCTGCCACTGGGCACCAAGCAGGCTTGTACAAAAATACCCTGTCTGCATAGCAGGGAGGTACAGCTGTTACCGTTGTAAATGCTCTCCGCAAGCCACTTATGGAGTGGGGCTTAACAGCTGAGAAAACCCCCACAAACCTTGGTGCACACAGTTATGATTCAGAACTGGAAGTGCCACACAGACTGCATACAAGTACTTGTGCTTCCCAGGAGTGTTTTATTTAGAAGCACTTTAGACTCGAAGAGGCGGATCTCCCCTTGTTGGTCCTGGTTCTTTAGCACAAGGACCTGGAGCAATAACACAAACGTGTGCATGAAAATGTCCTGCTAACTTCTGCAGGATACTGGGACAGTGAGTTTCTTTACTGCTGCCTGCAGGTGCAGTCTCACCATGAGATTCACGTGCTGTCATTTCTGAATACATACTGTAAAGGCCTCGGGATTGGGTCTGTGCTTTAACTTGTGTCTGAGGCACCAGGGACTTTCTGGCTGCTGTCAGTCATCATAAGGTGAAGGTGCTCAGCAGTATTCATCCAAATTTGTGTTTTATTTCATAGGAGCTTAGGTTTGAGTATGAGAGATTTCTCTGTATTGAGTATGAGAAAAGCTTGTGTTGGTCTTTTTCTTAGTGAAAATTTCTTGCTAGCTTGTGTTACTTTGAAAGTGAAATTTTAATTTTAGTAATTTAGAGAAAGCGATACTAAAGAAAGCAGAATGAGGACTCCAGCTATATTACCTCTGAAATTAGCTATTCCTACTCTTATGTCAGACTGGTACTGTGGTGTCTTTATGTCTGTGTGGGTCTTGCCCTTCCTGTGGGGTGGACGTTGGAACACTCAGCTCTGGGAACCTGGAGGAGGGCCCTTTAGGTTAATCGTCATTTTAACCTGAGTGTGTGCTTATGCCTGTCTGCCCCAATGACTGTCCTTCCTCAGTAGCTTTTTAGCCCACTGGCCAATTTGAGTCAAATTTGAGGATATGGATCTCAGAAATATTAGGCTTTGGGGAGTTTTCTGAAACAAGCTTGTCAGCCCAAGTTCTGACTTCAACAGAGTAATTTAACCCTATTAACAGACCCCAGGTTTGTCAGTTTTCTCAAGTCAGGCAGGCTGTGATGTTGAGTCAGCACTCAGCAAAGAATTAAAACAGAAGTACTGAACCAAGAATTGCTAAATAAGTTTATCAGTGTGTGTGTTGGCTGGCAGCTTGACTAAGTGAAGCCAGGAGCTTAGACAGCCCTGTAAGTTGGGATGTAGGAGCTGTAACTGAGAAGTATCACAGAAGCAATTCAGAAAAGCATCTGTTCAAAGTTTGATTACTGTGAATCATCCCGTTCTGGCCTGCTCTGCTAGTTGCCTGAGCTGCTTTTATTTTGCCAAGAGAACAGCTTGACGTGCATACAGCACCTAAAAATAAAATACACTTTAAATATTAACATGTTTAAAAGCATAGATTCTCTCACTTTTTGAGAGTGACAATTGCTTAGTCATTCTTTAAGACCATGCAAAGAATTTGAGGGCTGTGGAGGAATGCCATTCATCAGCAGCACAGGTGTATGGCCATCTCTAAAACTGTCCCACTCAGCAGATTGTGCTGAAACTCTCCAGACTGAACATTGTTCATGATACATTGCTGAATGATACATTGTGTGATGATTACAGGACTTGTCCTTGCTCATGAACCCACCCCAACCAACAGCACAGCAGGCTGAGTTGGGCATAGCTCGCTAAAGCTCCTGAAACTGTGGGAAGCATCTTATAATTTGTTTGAATAGCTTCATAAGTTTCTTAGTGTTCACAATTACAAGAAAGAACAACTGGAACTGAATACTGGACCCTGATCATTAGCTCTTAAAGCAGATGTTGTTTGGTACAGAGACTCCAAATAGTTTTTCTAATTTTTTTTTCTGATTTATTGCCAAGTCTGACCTTGTCTGTTCACTCTGTAAGCGAGATACTGACGAATTTGAAGGCTCCAGGATCCCTGCTGCTAAAATTCCATATTCTTCTTTGTTTAGCAGTCTCATTTAAAGCTCTGATTTCTTCTTTTTCTTCATTCCCCTTTCTGAACTCAGGCCTTCTGTTGAAGCATATGGCTCAGATGAGTTGCTGGGGCAAACTGAAAAATTCAAAACTGGAAATCACAGAACTCATCTGAAAAAGCAAGATGAAAATAGCCTCAGTGCTGGTTTTGGAACCCTCTGCAGTTTACAGATATTGCAGGCAATGTCAGGATTGTTTTTCTTTTTCTTGGAAGATTGTAACCATCAGATGGGAACCCATCCTGATGGGACCAGGTTGGGCATTAGTGGATGAACAGCCAGAGTGGTGAGCATGGGACATGGTAGCCTTATTCTATGTGTCGCTTTTTTATCCCACACTAAGGCACAGGCCTCCCTCCCTGAATACTTCTGTGTCCTCATCAGGCCTTGTTGCAGTCCAGCCCCTACCTTTCTTCAAGTGAACCCATGATGCCAGAAACATATGCCCCAGGTCTGCAGATCTATATTTCTCCAGGAGTAAGTACACACAATTTTGAAGAGAGCTCATACTCTCTTGTGATCTTATCTCCTGCCCTGCTTGACCCCTGCCTTCCGCAGAAGTGCTTTCCTGCTGCTTATGAGATCAAAGTCATGTCTCTTTAAGAGTGCTGGAAAACCCATATTATCTGCATTTGCTACACTTCTGTCCCTGTCTCCTCTTAATCCCCAAGCTCTTCCCTTCTGTCCTTCCCCCTTGTTCACTAAATTTTTATTATGCCAGGCTTCTGTATACTTCCCAACTCTATGCGTTGACTCTTACCAACTGGTCATCCCCTCCCCCTAGCTAGTTCTTCCCCTGCCTTTCCTCTTTAGCAGAAGTACAGCTGTTGTAATATAGCTTACTACAGGTAATTAAGCACCTGTAATTCCATGTGTGTGCATGAGCATGGAGACTTTCAGCATGGTGTAATGATGTCTATAAAGAGATGGTTAATTAGCTGCTAGGATTTGGGACTCTGCATTCAGGAGTGGTGGTTTGGTTTGCGCTGAATATTCTAAACTCCATATTTAACTGGAGAAACAGGAATGCAAAAAGGTACTGTGTTTTTGCCTGTTTGAGATCTGCATTCAGATCATTCAGCTGAGCTCCTGTTGCTGGGGATTGTGTGGGGGAAGCTCACTGGAATGTGGCTGTTAGCATATCAAAGTAGAGTAAACACGTAGGTGATACCCTGCTTCCTCTGCTTCGGTTAATTGAGGCACTCCTCATGTCATGTTAGATAGAGAGGATTTATTAATGTGCTGTCATCTAGGGAAGCAATGGTTTACTGAAAGGGAGGAACCACGTTAATGGCATAGAGGATGTCATGCTGAACAAAGAACAGATGTCAAATAAACAGGGTATTTCTTTTTATCTCCTTCTTTGCTGAGGTCTTAGATCTTGGTACTTTATCATAAAAGCTTGGAAAATTATGGCTAGAAAGAATTCAGGTGGTCTTTTAATGCATTCCCCTGCTCCAAGGCAAAATCAGCAATACCCATGTCACTCCCGACAGATATCTGCTGTATGAGGCTAACCAGTATACTTGCTTCCGGCTTTCCTTGAGTAACTGTGAGCACTGTACCTCACATTGGATATGGACAGTGCAGTGAATATTTATGCTTGTGATCACAAATTCTTGTTGAATGGCATTGAAAAAGGAAAGTGGTTTTCAGAGATGCCCATGCCAGACTCTGGGGGGTCTCCAAAGGCTGTCTGCTCTTTGCTAGCACGATGCAGTGTTAATAGCATGTTAATGGCATGTTTTGTATGACTTGGTAAAAGCCTCTTCTAGGCCAAAAAGTTGTTAGAACACCCCTCAGCTTTCTTCATCTCAATGTATTTGGTATCTGAAGCAACCTTTTACTAGCTTGGGTGAGGACAGTTATCCCCAAAGTCATGAGAGGTCTTCATCTCTAGGGTTTTTAAACTGCCTGGGCAGCCACTTGTAAGCTGAGAGAGGGTCTGCTTAAATCAGTAAATTAGCATAGTGTAAATTCTATGCAAGTAGCATTAGAATAAGGCTCTTGACATCCTGGGGATTATCTACGTGTGGTCAACTTAGTAGAGGAGCAGATAAATGACTCATCCCTTAAACTCAGAAAACCACAGGAGGGTTCCAAGAAATCTTAAAAGCCCAGCAGAAAGACTGAAAGCTAAAGCTTAGAGTTGCCCATGCTGGGGAAGGGATTCCACATATTCTGTTAATTGCTGTCCTGCAGGGTAATTAAACAGAAAAAGAAGATAGCAAAAGCACTCCTTCAGACACCAACAGTTTGCAGAATCTTGCCTTCTTTTCAGGTTTATAGACACGAAGAGATCTAACCTCACAAAGGCCTTTTTATCAGGCAGGTGTAGAGTAGGGGAACTTACATAGACACACCTGGTTAGATGTCAGATGATCTGTTTGAAAATGGGGACAGCACATTCCTGCACAGATTTCAGTGTGGGCTGAAAGAGTCAGCTGAGAAGTTCTGATGAGCTTCAGTCATGCCATGGCTGAGATTTGGACGCATCTGCATGAATCACAGCCATTTCACAAAGCCAAAGGCTTTGGTTAGATCTGGCTCGCAGAATCCTGATCTTGTGAAATGTTATCCAGGGCCAGTTGATAGAGCCTTGGGCACTGTAGCAGTGTTTCAGTACCAAAAGTCTTTAACTATTCCCAGTGGTCAGAAAAGTATCCCATGTGAAAGTACTGTGTTTTTAATTCATTTGTGCTATTAGGACCTTGTGTTCTGAGTATCATTACATTATCTGCACTAGAAAATCCACCACATATATTGTGTATACCAGGAGGAGATCATGTTTGTCAGTCCTTTCAGGGTGTGTGTAGTGAAAATCAAGAGTCAGGAAGTAAATGTGCTTTGTGTTACAGTTGTTTATTTTTCTTACTTGGCTTTTGGCATTCTGACAGCAGTTGTGTATGCTGGAAATGACAGTGTCTTCAGAGTTACAAGGAAGGAGGGCTTTATTGGGCACTACAGGACAGTGGTCAGTCCCATAAGGGAGGTGTCCAGCCACAGAATAAGCCATGTTCTGGCACAGTATGCTGCATCTCTGTGAGTCATGCTGGTTTGGAGGCGAGGAGCAGAGTTTTATAGAGATCGTGCTGAAATGTGGGATAAGGTAGATTCTTTGAAGTAACAAGAGGACTCTGATGATAGGCACACTTGCAACAAGTTGCATAGGTACAGAAAGTGAGGGTTTGATGTGTATTCTCAGAAGTAGTGGTGGCTTCTTGTAAGATCTTACCAGTTATTTGAATGTTATGTCTTAGCTCACTTGTCTTAAAGCTGGTGTAGTACTTGACAGTTTCTCAGTGAGGCAGGTAGAAATATATACGGGGACCTGGATACTCATTTGCAAGTCTTCCAGGAAAACAAATGTGTGCTGTAGAGCTGCAAGGAGTGAACCTCATGTGCCCTAAGCTAGAGGTTTCTTGGGATTCCTAGGAATCCAGGTCATCATCTGCCTGCAGAAATGGCAGTGCTAAAAAAAAAATCAGTGCTGGAAACTAGTTCCACTACTTTTCTCCACTACCTAAAAGTAGGGGAGTCATATACACAATGCACTTGCCTGGGTGGTGTTCTAGATAAATTCTGCAGAACCACAAACTCCTTTTGAGGGCTTTTACTTTGACTGTTCCTGTGTTACTTGAGTGCCTACCCAGTCCTGTGTAGAGAGTTGTGCTTAGACCAGTCCTATATCCTCTGTCCTTTGATTGGGTACAAACAAGGCGGAAATGATGTCTATATTGTTGACACACATTTCTTTCTCGGGCACATAGAGATTGAACTCATTTCATATTTCCCATTCCCTTTAGGGATAATGGCATGCAATGGCTGACTTCCTGCAGTGCCTGGAAGCTCTTTCCATCAAATGATCCATGGCATCAGAAGCTCTTCCATATAAATACCTGAGTTCAAAATATTGTGACTTGCCCTGGGTACAGCACTTGACATGATTGTTAACTTGTTTTCATACCTGACCATAGCTGTCTCTCATGTGTTGGATGGTTGTACTATAATTCCAGTACTTGTGATTCATAATGAGTGCATTGTTTCCAGTGTGGTTTTCATTAAAAAGGGTGACAATGAAAATTATTACCAAGGAAAACAGTTTCCATCCGTGAATATTAAACTCTAATGGAAACCACGTTGTTACTGCAAGATTAGCAGAAATTGACATCTAAATGACTATCCAGCATTAAGCCAAATTAATCTGTGCCACTAAAATTGCATGTCTGGTTTTGAATTAGCACGTTCTCATAAAATGAAGGAACAGCTTGCCCTGTTAGCTTCTTCTAGATGATCCCTGTAAATCAAGCTTGGAACTGGAGGCCCCATAGGACAGTGGTGGTAACAAACTTACCTCTCTGTGTTGTAGGTGATGGAGAGGGTTCTTCCATGGATACTGCTTTTTTTCAGCTGGATACCACTGACTTCTTGGGCCTTCTGTTTATTCAGCTGTAGAACAGGGATTGTGTTATTACCTGTCTTGGAGGCAGTTTAGTGGTACTTCAATGTTTTTTAAATTTTGGAACATTTTATATGTAGGCGTTATAGAAAGGAAAAGTATTTTTCATTTGTAAGTACCATAAGTACTGAAAGATTCCCTTGGTGACTGACTTGATGTGTAAATACAGACAGGGCATTTCTGTCAAGCATATTATTGCCATTGAACAGAAAGGCAGAGTGTGAATCACTTCTGGGGTTTCCTGATTTTACTTATGTAGGATGTTGAGAGGCTACAGGAGCATAATTGATGGCAATGTGTGAGCTGCACAAATTGAAAATTGTGGGAGGATGAGAAAAACATCAGCTCAACACCAAACTAGTAATGGTGGAGAATGGGAGGATTGCTCTGTGCACATGGATATGCAGTGAGTCTCCATCTGTGCCAAGCAGACTTCAGGACTTAAAGTTTGGCTCCATTCCCAACAGCAAATACATGGAGAAGAGAAAAGCTGGCCAAGTTTTAATCAAGTGAAAGTTCTGTATCCAGAGGTGACTGGCAAAAGAAGAGATTAAAGTATTAGGATTGCAATGAAAACAAGACATTAAAGAGTTGAAAGCTGGAGTACCTGGACAAACCACTTGCTGAGTGAATATTCTACAGTCATCAAAAGGAAGCCCTGGGTGTTTCAAATAAGGTGAAATGTGAACCAATATATCAGAACTTGTCTTCTTCCAGCTTTGGCTATCACTGTGGCAAATATGTAATATCCTAATGCCTAGCCGAGCTGGTAGGATAAATGTAATCATTCTCTTAGTGATATTGCTAGCAGAGGGCTCATTAGCTGGCAGAACGACCAACAGCTGCGAGCTGTTTTTGTATGACAACTTTTTGGATAAATTGGAGTTTACACAGTTGTCTGTGTCCTAAGGCTTGCTGTGGAAGTGCAGATAGCATTGCATGTTCAAACACAAGCACTGCAGTTATGGATTGCAATTTCTCATTTCTCATGTAATTTTTGCAATTTCTCATGAGAGAAAGGAAAAAAAAAAACTTTGCACTAGGTTATAGTCAAGATAGTAATTTGTTTTCCTTTCCCTTTACCACTGGTGCTCCTGCTTGACCTTTTGATATTAAAAATAGATTTGTGGTAATTGCTGGCAATTAGTAATGTGTATGGAAAGAGGACTTTTTCTCCTGAAGAAAGCCACTGTCTGTGTATCGCATAAGCACAGAAGTGTGGCATGTTTAAATATAACAAACCACCACCCCTCCCAAACCAAAAAATACCAGTTCGTCATATTCTCTGTTTTTCATTTTCATGCACCTGTCTCCCAGACAGGGCCAGAAGCAAAGTTACCAAGTAAGAGAAGTTCCTCTTACATTATTCCCAGCTTGGCAGAGCCACAGCATGTCAGGATTTTCAAAAAACACATCTGAATTCTTGAAGTTTCTATTCCAATTCTGCAGACTTGAAAGGCTCAGGTTAAAATCTGGAATTGTAAGAGGCAAACAGCAATTACCATTCATCCCAATGAAGAAGATATATCACACTAATGCAGCTACCAAGGCATTGTACTGCTATAATTTTTGGTTAATGCTGTATTTTTCTCTGCATGTCAATTATATCAATCATTGTATAGGGTTACAAGTAAATTCTATTTATCTTAAGGGTTCGAATATATTTACTAATGAACTGTATCATGTTCACAGATCAGTAGTGTATTTGCTGTTATATTGTAATGAAAGAATTAATGGTAAAATGTATTGGATCAAAAGAAAATGCTTAAATAGAAAATAGATTTTTTTCAAAAACATTTTTGAGGCAAGTTTTTTTTCAGGCTTTAAATGTTGTAACAATTTATTATAACTGGCTTGCTGTTCCAGAATAACTCTTATTAATAAGCACTCTGGGCTTCATGAGCTGCACCTCTTACTGAGTTCATTTGGTGCACTGCAAAGTTTGCTGCTGTCTGCTCTTCTAGGATTATGCCCAGTCTACATCTGTTCCTATAGTGTCTGATCCAGCACTCTGCTGTAACATAAGTCTTCTATAATTGTAGCAGTAATCTGATTTTAGGTGTCTACATTTTTAAGTTGGTCACTGCAAATATTATAAAATGGCCACACAGGATTCACATTAAGCATTGAAAATAACTAAGAAAAATAAAGTGACTGAGAGTCTGTAACTGAGCCACAGTCACTTCTTTTTCAGCTGGTGATGGATAGACATAGAACAGTTTGAGTTGGAAGGAACTTTAAAGATTGTCCTTAAGTGCTAGTTTTCCCCCTTTGAATAATGAGGCTTTTAGCACAGAGCAGTGTTATTGCCAGTCAGTCTCAGTGGGTTTAGAACCGCTAAACAAAGACTTCAGAGGAACTACAATTTGAGATAATGTATTTGACTTTTTAATTGATGCTTAACCTCTTCTAACATCTTGACAGAACTGTGGAATATTTTGCTATGCAGCATCTCCAAACATGGAAATACTATCCCCCTCCAACTCCAAGTGACAGAAAATATTGATTCAGCCTCGTTTTATGAAAATTATCAGAAGGAAATTAGCACAAATCGTTTCAGGCTAAACGGATTTGCCTGACTGACCACTGAGCTCAAGATGAAGTACTGTTTTGAGCTTTCCAGTTAAAACCTCCTCAGATGCAACTGAGATACACATTGGCACAGATTAGATGGAAGATGAAGATGGAATAATCCAGTTTAGTAGTAGGGATAAAAAACTTTCAATAAGAATCCTGCTCTGATCATTGCTGTTAGCTGTACCTAAAACTGCTGTAAGGTAACCAAAATATGCCTCCCTATTCAGTAAAAGTGTAGTTCAGCTGCGTTGGGTCAGTTTATTACAGAGCTATGTTTGCCTCATCCTCAAAAGGCAGAAGGATCTCCAGAAGCTTTTGAGTAAGTGGTAGTTGTGCCACAGGGTCAGAGCACAACATTGTGGGAAGAGCCTGGGCTGGGCAAGCTCATGAGTGAAGGTAAACTCAACAGCCCTCACTAATTTTCTTCTCTCACAGCTGGGGATGAAGATTACCAGCAGCCAATGGGCCATCACAGTTTTGTCTCCTGTGACAACACAGTATGGTCCAGTGAAAGGCAGCTATGGAACAGATGAGCAGTTTGGCATAGAACACCCTTCCTCTCAAATACCCTGTTTTGTGTATGCACGCTGGGAGATTAATGAAGAACTCAAAAATGCACAAAGGCACAAATCTAAAGTGGCAGAGGACTGGCTGTCACCTAATTTTTCCTTTTAATGTCTAGCTTCTCTGACTGAAATATTCAGTTTTTGCAGGAGAGTGCATTTAATTTGTTCCCTCTCTGACTGGAATTGTCAATAAGAAGGTGAACAAAATGCTCAGATTATTTTATATGCAAACTGCTCCGATATCTTTCATACTGGGACCATTATTTTATCATTTTGGTTCAGTTTGATGGAATGTGCTGTTTCACTGATTCTGATGGTAACATTCACTCTGGTTTTGTTGCAGGAATTGCTTACCTGGGAGGTGTCTGCAGTGCCAAGAGAAAGTGTGTTCTTGCTGAAGACAATGGTCTCAATCTGGCATTTACAATTGCACATGAACTTGGGCACAAGTAAGTACTTGTCTCTCTGTTTCTCTCTTTACTGATGCGACTGTAGCATACTTTTATTTAAAGCCATACAAGTGAAGTTAATAGTGTGGCACGTTCGTTAACATTTCATAAATCCAGCAGATTAAATAAATAATTTTTAAGAAACTTATGTAAATATTCATTTCAGCACACATGAATCTTTCTATGTGATCCTCCCTTCTCTTCCACTCTGTGTTTTGATTTTATGTAGCACGAAGAGGCCTCATTCTGTTAAAAGGTTGATGGTCATAGTTTGAAATAAATTCTGCTTTTCTTTATACTATAGAATAGAATAGAATTTTGTCTGATGGTCAGATGTCTGTGTCAAGGATTTTAATAGGTAAATACATGTGAAGTAATCTACTGTGGTTGAAATGGTAAACATCATTATTTTGGAAATACCTTTAAGCAGTATTATTTAATCAACGGAAGGAATTCATATAACTTGATTTATCGGCTCAGTTACAGCTAACAAACACACTTTGAACACTGACTAGATAAAACAGCAAAGAATGGGATGATTCCTAGTCAGACAGAAATTTGCAGGATGAGATTACCAGGTACTTTTTTCAGGTGCCTTTGAAGACATTCTTAACTGCCTGTAAATAAAGCAGAGACAGAAGAATTCAAAAGTGACTGGAAGAGTCACTTACTGCATCCAAGTGCAGTTAAAGAGTTAACCCAAAGGTCAGCATCCACATTCAATGCTTTCCAGGCTAAGTGTTACGTGCAGTTACTCATAATTCTTATGAGCTTTTTTTCCCTTTCCGTTGACATCACTTTGTTGCACCGTGTCGCAGTCAGTCTGTGTGAAGTGTAGAATTAAGACAAGGCACAAATTTATACAGGGGCAAGGGCTGTGCCTGTGGGATTTCCAAGCACTCCTTCCTTTAGCCACTCTGAGTGGAAGGTGGGAAATCTCACCATTGTTCCTTCAATAAGAAATTGTGCATAAGTTTTGTCTGCACTCTTCTGGACTCCTATTGTTTATGTGTCTGTTGTATCTTCCTTTCCTACAGGAACAAGTATTTGACAGCTCAGTCAGAGCCAGTGTATCGTGTTCAGATTCTGGCCAGTCTCATTCCATGACAAATAATTGTTTTATGGCAATGTATTTTAAGGTTGTGTAGAGGATATTTAGGTTACTACCAAAAATGACAAGATGAAAATTAATCTCCTGTTCACCCTCCAGTGACACGTAAGGCAGCTGAGCCAAACCGAGGGTGGTTTCAGCAGAAATGAAGGACATTTGGTTTTGGTTTTATTTAAATAGCATGCCAAGATGTTAAACTGAGCCTAAACTTAATAACAAATTAACCTGTGGGTAATGTTAAGGGAAATTCAGCACTCATCTTTGGATGGGCCAAGAGCAGGAGGGAAAATTACTTGAGATGCAGAAAATCCAGCTGTGTAAGAGAGCGAGACTGGTCTGCCCAGGAGTTTGCCAAGTTTCCCAACAGAGCTGTCGTGCTTCCTTCTAATAATGCCTTTCAAAAAATTCTACAAAATAAGTAGGGGTTGTAATGCTTTTGGATAAAGCTTCCATCTGTGCAGAAAATAGCAAACTCCACTTTTTTTTCTCAGTGCAGTTTTGGTGGTTAGACCATAACACCCTGTCTCTACTCATTTTCTTCCTTTGCTTCCATCTTGGAAGCCTCTTTCCAGAGATGCATCTGAGATGTCTAAGAGGGTTGACAGAGGGTGCCTTGGGTTCAATATGATTCTGGATGATTTTGACAGTGAGGGTGCTATTGTGCAGACAGTGTTCTGCTTCAGGAGAGTCACAGATCCCATTGAGGGGAGAGGTGCAGAGCTTAAATGAAGATTGCAGGTGAGGAAGAACAAACGACAAAGGAGTCTGCATTTTCTAACAGAGCTGCCTCATGAGCTCCTTTACTGAGAGAGAAGAGACTAGAGCATGGTCAGGCAAGGGAGGCTGGGAGGAATACTTGAGTATTAAAAGGCCTTGGAGGGTAAGTAAGAGCCAGTCTAGGGACTTAAGGTGTCTGGGTCTGGGGAATGTAGCTCTTTGAAGGCACATGACTTGCAAAGTCTCCAACTGAAGCAGCCAGCTGGGTTAGGTTAGAGGAGCTGCTGGCAGGATTCTGCTGCCATAGGTGGTTTGGGGACATGTTCCAGGTTAACCTGCTTCACAATGAGTCAGAATTCTCTGTCACACACTGGAGTGACCTCTCCAGCCCTCTGCCTGCTCTTCCCTGGCTTAAGCACAGCCATCAGCGTGCATAATCAAACTCTAGTATGCCAAATCAAAACAGAGGAGAAAAATGCCGTCTCTTTTTTACCACTCAACCTGAGTATCAAAATTATCCTTCTGTACTGTCATCCACCAGTGGCTTAGTTACTTAATTCAAAGTCTGGTCAATTTACTAATGGCTTTCTGGTCTTCAAGTCCACAGGAATCTTTTCATTGAGATTACCAGGTGTCAGGCATCTCCTTGTTCTTCTGTTTTGAACTGCAGCAGGATGCTTTGAGCAGTCTTGTTGCAGCATGTCTTATACAAACAGGATTGTCTGCAGACTTTACCTACAAACTTGTGGTTTTGTGAATGAAATTTAAAGAAACCCATTGCAGAGACAAAGAAGTTGGCATGAGCTTCAGGTTTAAAAATGAAAACCAAGGAAAGATAGGTGCAAGTTTCTTTAAAAATCCAATCAAAACTGTCATCCATATTGGCAAAACTATAGAGTTTGGAGGGCTACAACTGTGAACTTTAGTGAAGACTGATTTCCTTATGAGTGTAGAAAAGCTGAGATTTCTTACTTCTTGCCCTAAGACTAACAAAAGTCTGTGGAGATCACAGGCCCAGTTTGGCACTCACAGATAGTTTCTGATGTAGACTTTGGAAAAAGTGAACGGATTACTAATTGATGTGTCAGATTCCTAATCTACCACTAATGTCATTTGGACTCACTGCAAAAAGCACTATTACAGACAGCTGCACTGTGAAAACATGGAGACATCATTAAATAGGTCCATTTGGGTGATGCTTATAGGGTCAATAAAAGCTCAACTTCAGGCTTAACTTACAGGGCTGGTTTTGCTTGACAATGGGTTGAGTGAAAATACTTATATCTGTTATATTTACATCTTCAAATCTGGAGGAATAATTTTGGTCCCTGGGCACAAAGGAGTGTCCATTTATACTTTTCCTGCAAAGATTCCAGGAGAAGAATTTTGCTGTTACAGAAATGTTATAGGCAGAGTAGATACCAGTGACTATGTGCTGAACCTGCAGATCAGAAACTTCTTACCACACAAAACAGGAACCTCAGCAAACCTGGTTCCTTCTTTCAACGTGGTCGACAGCAGATATCTTTTAAAATAACACATTTCAATGTAACCATGGTTAATTGTGTTTTGTCCAGGGATCGCAGGGCAGAGTACTGTGTTCTGACCTACACAAAAGGGAGATCACCATGGCCCCTTAAAAAGTATAAGTCCCGGCTCTTCATATTATAAACAGCTTAATACATTGGGCACTTCAACCAGTAAAAGCTTGAAAATTGTGCTACTGTTCTCATCAGGATCCTGAATGGTGCTTCCCTTCTTCTTCGTGAACTGCACCAGTGTGAAGTTGATCTGAGATTCATACCCTAAAGACCACCCTGAACAACTGTGACTTTCAGAAAAATATGGCACTTCCCCCTCCCCTGGCTCTCTCTTTGCCTACAGCAGTGACTTTGTTACCGTTTTCAACTCATTCTCCAAAGAAAACGACAAATAAGTATTTTAAACAAAAGCTGGGATTCATCCTTACATCCGTTATACCCTACGTGAAGCGGGTGGGCTGTAGCCAGTGGTTTTTCAGGACAACAATACCAGCTTTATTGCCATTCCTGTTTCTTTCAACAGCCCCCTCCTGTTGTGGGATCGGGGGAAGGCTTGACTGGGGAGGGAAGATTCCTATTCATGAGCTAGTGGAACCTGGCACTGCGTAGATGGTGAGAGAATAGCTGGAGGTGGTATGGCTGGAAGCCACACTGTGTCAGATACCCTTAAGTGAATCAAAGTCGACTGACAATAAGCGAGATGCAGTCCCTTGCCAACAGTCTGAAACTGCATGCCTTGAAGCTGAAACAGATGAAAACAAAAAATGAGTGCAAAGGTAGAAAGCATATAGTGCACAAACCAAAGAGCTCTGGATTTGAAATCAGCCAGAAGATGAGTTTAGAAACGTTAGGCTTCTCTTCTACGTGATTATTTGCTTTAGATATTAAGTATTGATAGATGTAGCTTGGTTAAAATTACTTTAGTGTGCATAGTTATTTGATATATAATCAAGCAAGGCTTTTGTGTGTCTCAAGCAGTAGTGGTTTTGCAGGTAAAGGAAGAAAACTCTTGGGATGTTCCTTTGTGACCTGATATTTACGGTAATAGGCTTGTGGATAAATTTGCCTCCCTGATCTGTCTAGTGCAGCAGCCAGCGGAGAGATTCTGTCATTCAAATGGTTGTAACGCAGGATGTGAAAATCTTGCAGGCTGAAGGGGAATGTGTCTTGAGCAGATCCAGAAAGTACAGAATAATGCCCTGTGACAACTTCCAGTGGCCCAGCCAGGTCAGTATGGTGCAGGCATAGAGGTTTAATTCCTAAAAAACAAACAGGAAATTAAAAGCCCCCCTTCTCCCCTACTCTGCAGTTTGTAAAGATTTGGACATCATGCATTTTAAAATTGAAAAGTTTCCCGTGGAAGCTGGTAACCAATGCAGTAAAAGGGACATAGATCTGAGCAATCAGGTAGTGCTGCAGAGCATATACTGTGCTGATGTATAACTGTTCCATTTTCTTAAGCAGACATTTGTGTGATTCCAGTCAGTGTAATACTGCCACCAATGGAATCAGCCATGCAAATTATGGTATTGGTGTGAGATTTTGTCTTGCGGTAGAGAACTGTGGTGCAGCTCCCTCTATGCCTTTGTAAAACCCCACGTGGCTGTTTTGACAGTGCTGCAAAAGACCGTGTGTTGGAACTCATATATCTGCATTCCTAGGAACTGAAAGTTAAGGTCAGTTGGATCCCAAGAAGGAGTGGAGCCAGGGGCAATCTCATGTGAGCATTGCTCTAGCAAGCTCAGGTATTCATCACTGTGTTGTACACCAAGGCTTCTGGAGTAGCTTGGTAGGTTGATTCAGGCAGTTACTGCCCCAGCCATATTCCACTAGTGCCAGCACTCTCCATTTTAAATCTCACATGTACATCTCTATTGCAGTCGCAGGATTCCTGGGAGCAACTGACTGCTGTGTAGACATACCCTGAGGCTGGCCAAAAATGCTGGCAATGGTCCCTACCCACCCTGGAGTTGCTAATTTTATTTTCTACCATTTGTGTTGTAAATCTGTTGTGGAATGTCTCTCTCTGTTCCCAGGCTCCTTTTTGTTGTTCTCCTCCTCCTAGGTTTCATTCTTCTTCACAGATAATTGCAAGCACATTTTCACAGTTAAGTTGCCCTTCTCTGTACAACTCCAAAAGGACATAATGGAACACTACCTATTTCATCATATATGTTTGTACATCAGGATTGGTATGATTGAGTCAAAGCAATCATTTAATCATATGTTCTGCTTCTGAGAGAGAACTAGGGTTAGCCTGAAATTTCAGGTAACACAGAAGGTTCTGTTTGAGACAAAAAAAAAAATAAAATTATGTATGTAAATAGCTCAATATTGGTAGTTTCATAATAACTTTCTGAAAAGAGTGTTGGAAGGTAGTCAAAGGAAGCAGAGGTCACAGACACAGATAGATCTAGACATGTAAATAAAACTAATCAGTGGTGACTTCTGCAAGCGTGGATGGTTTGACCTGAGAAAGAGGTAGTGATGGAACAGTATTAAACAGAAGATGTGTTTGCCCAGTATCATGCAGTACATAAAACCTGAGTAAGTGAATCTGAATCCCAGGAGCAGGATATCCCTGTTGTATTAACCTTGCCTGAGCAAGTTGGTTTTGTATTGGCAGTAGAGAAAATTGCATGCACAAATCACATGGAGAAAAAAGAAGATGCCTCTGCCCATGGCAGAGGGGGTGGAACTGGATGATCTTTAAGGTCGCTTCCAACCTATGATTCTGTACATATTATGATTCTATACTTATTATGATTCCATAATTCTAAGATGAGAAGGAGAAATGGAGAACTTTGAGTAGTGTTGTGTCCTAGACTGTGAATAATAGGACTGGTGTGGGGGTTTCTTAGTTTTATATGAAACTGCAGAATACTTACTGTTGTGGTTACTGAACCTGCTATTCCTCGCCTGGTGGGGTACCTTCCTTCTGTCACGTGTATCTCTTCTCACCATTGTGTCTTCAATGTTTGATAGCTTATTTGCAGTAGTGGAATTTAACAATATTGGAACCAGGCGTGGGAATGTCCACCTCCTGTTGCTGTCTGGACTCTTGTGGCAAGTATTAGTGTGTGTTTGGGCAAGAGTTCTATGGTTTTACTGTATGCTTTTTGAGGGATGTCTGCTTAATCCCCAGTGAAGCAACATTCTCTTGCAATCCCTCTGATTTCTTTGTTTTTGAGCATCTTGTACAGCTTTACTTAACATAATAAAACTGCACTAAACAGGCAAACGACAGTCATTTATAAACTCCCAGACAAGACAATTTTCATTTAATCAATAGCTTTGTGGCTTTGCCAGCCATGTCTGTCTTTTCTGCTGAGTAAGCCAAGACCATGTCAAATGGCTAGACCATAATGATTTGGCAAATCTTGCCCATGCTTCCTGCTACAAGGGCTCTGGTTTTGTACTTTATTGGCCTTGCTGGCAACAGTTTTGTGCACCCAGTGACTCAAAACACAGGGACAGTATAAGCCCCCATTGTTCAACCTCTACAGTACACACTAACACAGGAAATATTAGGTTTGCAAGTGCTATTTACCAAACAATGAGTTGTTTTTGTACAAGGGCAGCAATCTAGCTGAAAGGTTTACTTTTTCACTAGCAGTTGGGTTCCAATAGCCTGTAACACATGCTGTCTGCCTGGCCTGCTGAGTTCAACAGGTTCCAGGTGAAAATGACTGCAGAGTCAGGGAAGGTGATAAATCCCAGACTGTCACTTGGAAAAGCCTCCAATAGTAACTCAGCTGCACCAATGCCAGTGGAAATGTTGCCTCTAAAAAATGTGGTTCCCTTTACCATTATGTCAGTGGAAGGCTGCACTTTAGTGGAACAAGTTTGGCTCCCTCTTGGCCAACAATTGTGTTGGGGAATAAAATTCAGTAAAAAGAGGTTACTGGACAAATGAAATAAACAGGCCTTCTTTGTTCTCACTGCTCCCTTTCCATTTGCAAAATCCTCTCCACATCAGATGCTGAGCCTCTTTCCATTTCTGGATCCAAACCAGCAGGGAGTTTTGTCATCTATGTCTTTACATGAACCCTGGTTTCCAAAGAAGAGAAGAATGATCCACAGTTTTCTCAGTTTTCTGTTTTGTCCTTGTTTAGGTAACACAAATCAAAGCAAAAGAATTCTGGTCATAGTGGTTTGTTCTCACTTGCAACATTTCCTTCCTGCTGGGCTCTAATTAGCCTAGGGTGTTGAACCTTAAAAATGTGTCTTACACTGTACCTTCTTTGTCTGCTCCAGCCTCCACTGAGATGCTTGTTTTGTGTGAGATCTTATCCATATATGGGACAGTTTGACCTTTCAGGAATTTCTGATGCCCACTGGTCCCATATCTGACTCTCACCTGCCAGTCATGGTCCAAAGCCTGCCTGTCTCGTCCACCTCCCACGCTGCTGTTTGCCAGCATCACTCCAGAGATACCTAATGAAGTGGCACATTTCTAATCCTGCATTTTAAATATTCAGTTTAACCACAGATTAAAACTAGATGAAGTAAAAAAACCCACTCCCTAGAAACAGTTTCCTTCTTAGTTTATGCAGTCTTTATGCTTAGGAAAAATATCTTTCCTTCAAAGGAAAATCACAGATTCCTTTTGAGTAGCAACCTGTAGCACCTTTCAATGGGTAAATTATTTCCTGTCTAGTGCCTCCTTTATTTCAAGTAAAGCTGCTTGCTAGGTAACATGGGAAAAGTTTAGTTCAAGAGGGCAGAACTCTTCCGTAGTATGCCTCTTGAGTCGTCATTGTCATAAATGGTCAATTTCTGATAAAACACAGTTTGCCTGTGTACAGTAACTTTAAAGTAATGTGGCAAACTGTTTTTTCCTACAAGTGCATTATAATAATAACTTTGTCTTGTGTGCACAAATAGCAACTCCCACTATTTTAAGCATCATCTTCTCCATTGGGTATGTTCTTTTACCTCTTGCACCATTATTTCACCCTGTTAATCTACTCATGATTTCTTTTTATATCTTAAATGCTACGATACCTGCAGCTCATTCTGAAATGTTTGTAGTATGTGTTGGAGTAACCTTTCTGGGTTTTATTGCAGACAGCATCTCTGAGTATGAGGAACAGAATCACATCAGGAAAAATTCCTACACTATGCATATACCTCTTCTCAGCTAGAGGCTCTCTAAAGATGTATCTTCTTATGAAGATAACAGACTTCTTTGTTTCTCTGTAATTTTTCTTCACGTTAATATGTTCAAACCAAAGCAAGAGTATCCCTTTACATGTTGCTCTTAACTTTTTTCCATGTGGCATTCTTAGACAATATGAAAGCAAACTTGGCTTTATTAGCCTTGAGGTTTGTAGGCAATCAGGCACACCCACTGCCCAAAGAATTCCACTTCAGTACTGGTCTGAACATATCATTTCCAAATCACTTTGATACCAAAGCATGATTTGCAATATTCCTGTCTGATATCAAGTCTCTCCCTGCTGATCAAATGAGTAAGACTAATTAAGAGAGTGTGCTGAGCTTTTAAAATCATTTATGAACCAAGACCAGATGGTTCTGCGATTAGGGATTTTTTTCTTAGCTGCACCTTTATGAAAAATCCCAAGAGGTTAGGGAGGCCATGTACAGGAAAAACATTATTCGAAACAAGGTTTCCACAAGGATGGGCAGCACTCCTGAGTGATGGGAGTGGCTGTAAGAAGGATACCACTGTAAATGCCATGTCCTTATAGCATGTCTTCAGCTGAACTATTGCAGATTGATGCATTGCTTGATTATGACTACAGCTAACAGAATACATAGAATAATAGAATACAGAGTGTTAGGGGGTTTTTTTTTCATTCTTGCAAGCAAAAGAGAGCAGGAAAATTTGTTACCATCCATTGCAGTCACCTGTCATTTTGGTGAATCAGTGTAAGAGGATCACATGGGATGGATTTCTTGCACTGAATCTGCAAGCCCACAGTGATTGGCAGCTTAGACTAAGGAAGGATGAATAAAAGGAAGAAGCTGGAAAATATTTCTTTCTCTGAGAAGGACTTCTGAGAACCATAAAACATGTATCCACTGGTTTATCTGGTGACTTTGGAAGACTTGGTGGTGGTGGAATTATATATATTGCAGTTACTTCATACCTTTTTGGTTTTTGATGTTGACCATCTTCTCATTCCCACCTCCAGGAATGGAGAATTCATCTCTCAGTGTGAGGAAGGCAGACAGCATTCCTAACTCCTACAGCGTGTTCTCCAGGCTGTTTCACTTCCTCCAGTGCCTAACAGTGGGTGGCTTCCTGATGGGGCTGGAGTGTGGGACATCTGTAGCTACTTGTGTTGCACATATTTGCAAATATGCTTCACTGTCTTTCAATTCTCCTTGCATTTGCTTTTAAGGGTGTCTTGTATTGCATCTCTTTGTTCAGGTTTGACCCTCACTTATCAATGCAGTTGACTGGAGGCTTTCAGTGGTTTCACAGAAGTTTTAGAAAAGCAGACTGAAGTGATTGCACGTGAGAGCTGCCCCTTAGGTTGCTAAAACTTTGATTGACAAACCTGTCAGCCCTTCTTTTGGAGCTTTTGGGGTTGTCTCAAATGGATGGGAAATCCCACCCAGCTGTCCCAGGGTTTTGTCCTTTTTCTACTCTACATTTTATATTCCCTTTTCATCTTCTGGAGAAATGCATGTCACATTTTCTGAGGTCTCATTCTCACCCAGTTCAGGCAGTGCTGAAAGCAAACAGCTTGTTACCCTTCAACATGTTGCTTCTGCAATGCACCAGGGTGCTTTCTGCATACAAGGAGCTACAGATGGAGCACAGCAGCCTCTGATCACTAGAAAAGATAAATTAACACTCTTTCTCTACCCACCATTCATAGTCACTATGCTCCTTCTGCTACAGTTCCCTGTTTTCCGAAACCAGGCTGAAGCAAGTGATAGGAAGAGCATTTTGTGTGTCCAAAGAGTAGATTAAATCTTGTGGAGAGAAAGACAACAGCTCAGTGCATACATTTTCATGAGGATCTTACCCTTCGTCCCTCAGATAACTTCATCCTTGCTCTAGGGTGATCTTTAGCCTAGAGAAGAGAAAGCTTCAGGGAGACCTTATAGCAGCCTTCCAGTACTGAAAGAGGCTACAGGAAAGCTGGAGAGGGACTCTTTATCAGGGAGTGCAGGGATAGGGTGACAGGGAATGGTTTTAAGCTGAAATAAGGGAGATTGAAATGAGATATTAGGAAGAAATATTTTCCTGTGAAGGTGATGAGGCTTTGGCACAGGTTGCCCAGGGAAGTCATGGCTGTCCCATCCCTGGAGTTCAAGACCAGGTTGGATGGGGCTTTGAGCAACCTGATCCAGTGAGAGGTGCCCTTGCCCATAGCAGAGGGGTTGGAGCTGCATGTGCCTTCCAACTGAAACCATTCTGTGTTTCTATGACAAGTAGCCAGAGTCTTCTCATCAATAACCTGAGAGAAGTGATTCCTAGTAAAGAGTTACTGACACTTGTTTTACAGCAAGTGGGTTTTGATATCTCTCAGTTGGTGCTGAATGCTTTACACTATGCTGTGTAATTGCAGCCTGAATTTCTGAGTCTGAATTCGAGCTGCTGGACAGCTCTTGTCCTAAGAGGTATATGTTAGATACTATGTGGCACTTGGAAAGGAGTGAACACTAAGATCGTGAAGGAGAAAGTTCTCTTGAGGTAGTACTACTTCTTCAATGTGGAGTTTCCATTGAGTTTATTTGTGCATGTAAGGATCAACTTTGGCTTTTTCTAGGACTTTGTGTTCGGTGGAACACTCCTTTTTCTGCTACATGGTTTACTGCCTTCCTCATTCTCAGAACCTGTTGATTCTTGCCAGAAACAGTGATGGTTTTTCAGGAAAAGGTTGCTATGCTGGTACCACATCCTACAAATCAGGTGCAGTGGAGGCAGGTCATTAGGATGGTTAGTGTTCAGCTACATTGCAGCTGGATTCCTGTGTTGTACCTAAAGTCTGGGAATACATCAGACATTGCCTGCCTGGCTGTGAATCAGCCTCTCGGCAAAAGAGGCAAGGATTCTTGAGAGACAGTTACAGGAGTAGATGTCTACTGGAGAAAGTAGTCAGTCATATGAGCATGTAATATTATTGCCGGGGAGATCATAAGATGATTCACCCTGTTCTTTGTGGCCATGTCAGTCACTCATGTGTGCTGTCTGTCCCTTTTGGCACAAGCTTATACTTGCTGACTTCCCGATTCCATGGCAAAAGAACTAATTACTTTTAAATGAAAACCTTATCACAAAGGGCTGGATCTGTCATGCAGCTGAATAAACCACTGTTTGCCACACCATAGGCACCATAGGTATTTGTGTGTTCCCACTTGGTTTTGACTTCTTGGCTGTTTGATGAGTAGATAACTATGTAAAATATCCACTTCCTTCATTACAGGAGAGTGACATAAACTTCGTTATGAAAACAGAAGTCCAGTAGTCATGCATCCCTTTAAACATTGTCTCTGCTGATGAAAAAACCCAAACTCAATAGCTCAGCACCCGTCCCGAACACCTCTGTTCTAGATAACATCATGTACAAAATGACCATCTTTGATTACCAATGCTTTAAGTAGGATCATCTCCCTTCTTCATCACAGCTCCACAAAGTACCTTCTGGCAGCTTCTTAAAGAGTTGAGTTATATTTAAGCAACTCTGTTTACATGTGAAAAGCACAAGGTGAAAAAGCCTGTTTTCCATTAAGCCAACAGTCTTACTGACGGTTGTTTTTGTAAGAAAGTTATGCAAGCTGTTTCATGGCATCCTCCCCAACTCAGCTCACCTCAGCATGTTTCTTCAGCATTTGTTAGTTTGCTCTCCATCCAAGCCTCACTTGGACTCCCTCCTGACTTCTCTGGCTTCCTCTCTTTGGTTGCTTTGCAGATGTATCACCTTCCTAGGTCTCTCTCTCTTGTTGTCCTCGTTTTGCACTGCAGCTTCTATTATAATTCCAGCTCTAATGAGCAACCCCATTTTACTTCTGCCTCTGTTAAGCCTCTATGCTGATCTGGTTGGAAACCTCATCACTTGCAAGATATCAGCATTTTATATTAAAATCTTAAACATGTTGAACCAGTTCAGAAGTAGGCATCTTTCCAGTGACACAGCTTTGATTTCAAACGTTAATAAAAATTCCTAACATTGAACCATATTTGGGATGGGGCGGCTCACAGGTTTTATTATGTGTCTCCCCCTTCTAAGTTGCTGCTTCAAATCCAGCCCAAGTCAGTAGCTGCTGAGCACTATTGATGTACGTTCTCTCCTTAGTGACCTTAGTGATTTGAGCATAGTGGCTATGTTTAATGTTCCCAGCTGTCAGCGGTGCATCCTGTATAACCTTCTTCCATACCAGCATCTTCCTTTGTGGTTGAGATTGGATGGACTATAGAGATGAGACTCCCTTCTCAACCATTGACAAAGACCCAGTAGGAAGTGGGAAGAGGAAAGGATTTTGTCCTTCAGTCATGTCCTTCATATTGACAAACAGATAGCATTTGTGGCCACAGTGTGTAGAACAGCAGGCTTTCCATGGGGCACTGTCATCCTGCCCACACTGAAATGCCAGAGCAGATAAATTACAGCTCCCCTTCTCCCTTCCCTCTCTCACTGTGTGTGGATCTTGTCCACTCTGCCCTACCTTTGCATTTATATTGCTCCAGTAGGGTTTAGAAATAAATCTTGTGCTTAATCCTGGCTCTGCAGTTAATGCTAGATTCCCTCTGGGTGAGTCATGGCAAACTGGGTCACAGGGAACAACTTCTCTCATATGCTCTTTCAAGGAGGTCAGTGGTGACCTACCCCGCTGTGACGTGCAGCTCCTGGTACTGCATATAGCTCTTGACAATTCACTGCTGCCTGGCAGAAGCAGAGCCTTTTAGAGAACATCTGCAGGCTAAGAGCTTCCTGTTATAAACACAGGTAGAAAAAACATGCTTTCCAGCAAACAAAGATCAGCCAAGAATGTAAAAAACCTTACTGGCCCCACTGAGCTTTTCACTTGGAGCAAGAGATATCAGACACTTCTCCTGTCCCTCCAATGCAAAGCAGATTGCTGTAGCTCTTTGCTCAATTCTTTGCATCTGTGTTGGGCAAATAGCCCCAAAGAACCTTTCCTTTTTAATGTCTTACTGAGCTAAACAGTTTGTGAGCTGGTTCTTCAGGAAGAGAAAGACTCTCCCTTGTATTTCTGTGTCTGTAGGAGTGGGGTGCAGACCACTGACCTCTTTTCTTTCTTGGTAGCTGGACAGCCTCACTCCCCCTTGGATAAATGGTGACTTTGAGATTTGTAGCAGTTGTGTGGAGAGCAATCGGATGTGCATTGTTTGGAAGTTTAATAAGCAGCTGGGATTGCCTTGGGTAGCCTTCTGAGTTCTGATTGTCACTGGTTTCTGAAGTGAACCTGAGTTTGACTCACCCTGCATTATTTGCAGACAAATGGAGTGGTTTGGCTTTTGCAGGGAGGCTATGGAGGTGTTCTTATTAACAGCCAGCCAAAGTGTTTGCTTAAAACAACAGGACTGTAGAGGCCCATGGTGTTTTTAGTTATGGGTGTGGGTTTTTCAGGCTCCCCTTCCTCGTAATCCTTTCTTTCACTTGCTATCCTTTCTGCCTTTTTCTGAAGAAAGACCCTCCTTTTACTGCTGATGGTATTTTCTGTCAGACTCACCTCTTGCCCCTGCTTTGTAATCTCTCCCCACTAGAGGGGCAGTGCACAAAAAAACCCTGGGGCATTTCTGAAGTGCTTCATTACCAAGCCCAAAGTTGCAGCACTGAAAAAATTTGAAGCAGCTCCTAAACCAGTTTCCCCCAGCCCTTGGCTTTATAGCTCGGACTTGGGGCTTTTACTAGGAAACCTACTGAGAGTCATAGTGGTTCTGATGAAGATTTGTATACATGACCTTAAGAACTTGGAGGTACAATGCGCAGTGCATTGAAGGCAGTAGGAGGCTTTCCACAAGCTTTGGTGAGCTTTGGCTCAGGCTGTTAAAGAATAACAGGAAACATTGGAAAATGCACCAAGGGTAAACAGAGCAGTTTAGTTACATTAACTGTCTAGAGGAGAAGCTCCACTAATGACTGAAACAAACAAAGCAAGTGTGTTTATTTAGTATTGCTGTGGGAAAACAAATGGCTGTTAATTGCATTTAGCTGAAAAGGGTTACATGAGTAATTGGCCAGCTCAGGCTGAGTGTAATTCTGGCATTCTGACCCAATTCTTGTAGCTGCATAGACTCTGATGGAGAATGGTATCACAGAAAGGAGCACAGGCTTCAGGGATGCCAGGGCTTTGAGAGACTGCATGCTACTTTTTATTCACAGGAATGCTACTTAAAGTCTCATTCTACAAAAAAACAGCATCAAAGAGATCTGTTGTTGCTGCCTCCCTGTGACTCCTGGTAAAATTTGCCTTGCTGTGATTGTGTTAACAGTCAGAACTCAAACTGGTCAGTCAGCTTGTTTCTGGACTCACATATCATAAGCAACAATAAATATGCTGCAGGACTCCTTCAGTGATGCTTTAGTGTCTTTGACTGATACCACATGCATTATTTATATTAGAAAAGAAGCTGGAGTGTGAAACTAGAGTCCCATTGTGCTCACTCTGAATAAACATAGAATGAAAGGAGGTTAAGGGCTGACGGTCTAAGCTGTTTTGTTTGCCTTTATGAAATCTCATTGTCTTCCAGAGGAGAATGTCACGAACTGAAGGCTGAAATTTACCCTATGCTTAAAATTGAGCTAATGACTATGGTGGCAACAGCACAAAGGGAAATGGAAATCAAGTCCCAATCAATTGTAACGATTCTGCTGGCTTTGCTCTGGGAAGGATAACATGCAGCATCTGTTTGCTGCTCCTGATAACATCAATAGATGTTGGGAGATGCACAGAGGGTAGTGGGTTTGCAGGGTAACATAGTGCCATTTTGACATTCCTGCTTCTAATCTAAGAGCCTTTGTTATCAGCTCTTTTTTCAAGATCCGTTAGTGTAAGAATAGAACTTCTTCCCATGTCAGAATATTTCAAGAGACTGATTATCTGCTTCTAATTCCATGTGAACTTCTGAATAGCAGGTAAGATTAGATGATCACAAAAGAAATGCAGAGTACTGAAACAGTGTTTGCACTGCTGTTTAGTAGAAACACATACTGCTCTGTCTGATTTATTTCTGTTAAAAGGAAGAGGACTATTCATTAGTGAAAAGAATCAGCATGGCATTACATTTACTATGTGTTTAGGAAAAACTGATCCCTTTGATGTATCTGGAGACCCTTGAACTCCAACAAAGAATGTGTTAACATCTAGGATATACCTTAATCCTGCAGGTCATTTAATCCTTTCCTCAAGTGATTCATTGTAAGGTAAAGTAGATGCTGGGAAATGTCCTGTATTGCTAATTAAAACAGGCTCCAAAGGTGTTGCTGGTACCATTCTACCAGAAACTCTACCAGGCCAGTAGAGGTTGCTTCTGTACTTTGAGGCCAGACCCCATGTTAATACAAAGTGGCATGGATCTTTTGACTTATCAGAGCTCCTTTGCTTTATAACAATAGTTCAGGCTCAATTGCTTTATGCTTTTGACTTCTTAAAGAACTTCTGTAAGGAATCAGGAATGATTCAGAAAGGTGTCAATTTATGCACATATAAGAATTGAATGAAGTTCAGAAAAAGCCTGTAAATAACTCTGAGGTGTGAGTTCTGATTCAGTTTTTACAGAGAATACTTTCTATCTGTCTCAAACACCTCTGCAAAATCAAAGCTGGGTAACGGATGTTAGTCTCAGCATTTGTCCTAGGCAGATAGCTTTGATGAGGTCAGGTTTAAAATAAAGGACAGGACAGGAACGCACTAATTAGTAACAGTTGCTCATGTTGTTTATCAACGAAAAAATCCCACTTTCAGCAATCTTAAAAGAATGCAAGAAGACAATCAAGAAACCTAAGGCATTTCTTAATTAAGGAACTCTAAACCAAACACTAGTCTTTTGTGGAGGAGATAAAGTCAGGGAGCCCAAAACACTTTGGAAAGTTAGGAAGATGGCTTGTTTTCTCCTTTTTCAAGTGGAAGAGCTGAGGTGCTGACCAGGAGACCATTTAGAAAACTGCCAGAATGGGAGTGCTGCCAAGTCCCATCCCACAGAAATCCTGACAAAGTAGAAACTTCAAGGACCCAACTTTGCATCTCAGCACTGTGACAGTCACAGGGCAGGCAAGCTGGCAGAAACCTTGGAAACCTCCCTTGTTTCCATTAGAAAAGCTAACATGATTGCTGCATGCCCACAAGCCTTTTAAACTGCCACTTTTGGGCAGGCAAACTTTCCTCTGGAAGATTTCCAGTAAGCTTGCTTCATGGTACTTAGCTTTTTCTTTCCTGACTTAGGAATACAAACTTTAGATGGGCTTATTTGCATTGGAGGAACACTGCTGGAACTTTCTTCCTAGCATGTGAAGAGTTTTCTCTGTGCGTAGAAACAACATTGGTCAAATATTTGGAGTGAAATCAGGGCTCCATTGAAGTCAATGGCAAAACTCCCATTCACTTCAGTGGAGCAGGAGTTTCGCTCTTTACTATTTTGAAGTTAGAGTTACTAATAGACTGTTAAATTATTCCTGTGTGCATCAAACAAAATGTGTTTAATGTTAATGTTTCTGTTGTGCTCAAAACCCACAAAGGTTTTAAAACAAGAATAACTATGAACTCCTGAGTCTAAAAATTATGTTAAATGTAGTTTTGCTAGAAATAATAATGTCCCTGGAGATAAACCTAAAATAATAGACTCCACTATATAATCTTTACTTTAAGCTAAAAATAGCATGGATGGTGGTTTAATCTAAGCCATAATTATCAAACTGCTGAAACTGGTTTTGGTTCATTGCAACTAGAAATGTATGTCATGTTTAGGCTTTGAACAGTTGAGTTCTAAAACTGGACAGAAGCAAAGCCAAAAACATAGTCAGAAAGCAAACAGGAGCCTCTGATTTGTAGAGAAATAGCATGGATTAAAAAGTCTCACATTGTATTTAAAGGGACTGGTTTGCTCCGTCCAGCCAGCTGGAGACCTAGTGAGTTCCTATTAATCTGTGTTTTCAGACCCAAATTGGTGAGTGCTATTTTGCTAGAAAGTGGCACTGGCCACACAAGACACCTTTTGTCTGAAAGCCATTTTCCATTTCTTGTTGGAATTGCAGGAAGAATGTTAATGTTTCACAATGTTGTTATCCTGTATGATTTTAAAAATGGTTTTAGTGTTCATTTCAAAGTAGGATGGAAAACTCTGAACTCTTCTTTGCTGCCAGGCAGTGTGCTATTATTGGCTGTGTGTAGCACTGCCAGTCAGGACTTTTGTCCTGATGCAGCAGGTAAGCTTGGTCACATCAGTTGTCCCTTCACTGCCACTGAGAAGACTGCTATCTCCAGCAGAACAACATAACTTTCCTATAGTGGTAACAGAGGTTTACTCTGAACAGCCATTTACTGTAGCAGTCCAATAGTAAAGGCTTCATAGAATCATAGAATCATAGAACAACCAGGTTGGAAGGGACCCATCGGATCTTCTAGTCCAACCATTCCTATCTAACACTAAACCAAGTCCCTCAAGACCTCATCCACCCGTGCCTTAAACACCTCCAGGGAAGGTGAATCAACCACCTCCCTGGGCAGCCTATTCCAATGCCCAATGACCCTCTGTGTGAAAAACTTCCTCCTAATCTCCAGCCTAAATCTCCCCTGGCGGAGTTTGAGGCCATTCCCTCTTGTTCTGTCCCCTGGCACTTGGGAGAAGAGGCCAGCTCCCTCCTCTCTACAACCTTCCTTCAGGTAGTTGTAGAGAGTAATGAGGTCTCCTCTCAGCCTCCTCTTCTCCAGGCTAAACAACCCCAGCTCTCTCAGCCACTCCTCATAGGTTCTGTTCTCCAGCCCCTTCACCAGCTTTGTTGCTCTTCTCTGGACTTGCTCCAGAGCCTCAACATCCTTTTTGTGGTGAGGGGCCCAGAACTGGACACAGTATTCAAGGAACGGCCTCACCAGTGCTGAGTACAGAGGGAGAATCACCTCCCTGGACCTGCTGGTCACACCATTTCTGATGCAAGCCAGGATGCTTCACTAATAATAGAAGGAATGATAGGTTAAAGTAATACTTTTCTATTTCTAACTACTTTTTAAAATCCTCCCTGAATATGTTTGAATTCTTCCATGTACGTTTATACTACACAATCTGCTCTTTGTTGAGATAGCTTGTTTTGCTGGGTAGGTCATATCCTGGTCTTGCTGAGACTGGCATGGGTCATCTGATCCAAATCACTGCTCAAAGAAGGATCAGTTTCAAAGTTGGATGAGAGATTGTACAATGCCATAAATTTAGAGATATGTTTTTCCTGACAGTAGGGTTATTCCAAATTCACACTGACACAAAAGCAAAATTGGCCCATCTCTGGTATTATTTTGTTAACTGTCTCTCAGTGTGATTATAGGGACCACATCCACTAGATTTGGGAAAGCAATACAAAGTTTTCAATGAATACTAGCTTTGATTATCCAGCAGATATCCTTCAGCTGTGCTACACGGCTCCTGCAGGCTCACGTCTCGTAAACTCTCAAATAGTTATATTTCCTGGTGGAAAAGTCCCTGGGAAGTACTTTTAAAACTTTCAAGTATGCAGTGGATAAATTAGAGGAATAATGAAATGGGTGCCCAAGGCAGTAGGTGGATTATTCTGTGTTATATACGCAGCCTGGTTTTGGCTTGTTAGTAGCTGAGAGTGTCATTATTTAATCCAAGAGGAAACTCACATCATAACTTGATAGTTTTTTTTGTCTTTTTTTGTTTTAATCAAACAGCATGGGAATGAGCCATGATGACGACTATCAGCCCTGCGCAGGGAAGTCTCATATTATGTCTGGAGAGTGGGTGAAGGGCAGGAATCCAAGTGACCTTTCCTGGTCTTCATGCAGCCGCGATGATCTTGAAAACTTTCTAAAGTAAGGATTACATTGATTATCAAAAATCCTATCAGGCAAGAATCTAATGTATTACTTGAAAGTGAAAATCTAAACAATTTTCCTTAAAAAAAAAAGTGTGTGCATGTTTCATTAGGGTATGCAAGCTTGAATCTGTTACCGTTACCATAGCCCCTTCGAGACTGAGGTTTTACAGAGAGACAGACAAATTATGTGCAGTTTTCCATATACCTTCTAAAAAACAATCCCCAATCCCAGATTTTTTACATTTTACAAAAAATGCCCTTCGTGGTTGCAATGACAGAAATCTGTATGGAGGAGGCCTGAAAAAAATCTCTGCTGAAGGATACTGCCTTTTACTGTCATTTTTGTTATCAAATAGCTTTTATTTTATGGAAACTTAACTTTACCTGGGGGTAATTCTGATGTGTTTTCTTACTCCTCAGGGAGTGTTTGTCTTAAACAGTTCACTATAAACTTCTTTCTCACTGTATCCATATTTCAGTTCATCATATTCAATAGTTCAGGGAGGATTTCTGTCCTGCTGTCTGTTAACTCATGTATTACAGCAAGTACTATAAGTTTCTGAACTCTATAATCATGGTCTTAAACCTACAGGGCAGCTCTCTGACAAACAGTATCTGGCACAATGGGCACTGTTTTTGTGCTTGCCAGTGCTTGCTAGAAATGGGCTCAGCATGGAACATTCCCCACTCTGGGAATAATTACAGGTGGGTAAAATAATGAAAGAAAATGGGATGTCTACTATTAAAGGCATGACGTTGGAAAAGAAGTTGCATCTGACTTACTCTGGTCCCTGATAGAAGGGAGATGATTAAGTGATGCTCTGGTTTATAAGAGATTGTTGTGTGAAGGCAAAGGTAGAAATCTTTCCTTTATGTCTGTGATGGATAAGAAAAGGAGTCAAGGCCTTAAAATTCAGGTGAGACATGACAGAAGATTTTCTAGCTGTCATTGTAAGGCTAGTGAAGGTTTGGACTCAGTAGCCTGGGGACAGAATTGAGTCTCCATCAGATTTTTAGGTATAGTTTAGACAAGTATTTAACCTAGAATTATGTGAATGTAGTTATTTCTACCCTGGGGCTAGGGTTGAGTTCTCAAGGAGATTTCTTTCCATAGTTTTCAATTATTTAGAAGATTTCTAAATATATACTGGGGAAAATGGTCACTGTTCACATGAAGTCATCAGATACCCTCTTAAAGAGCTTCTTTACAGCAGTGATCTAACACTCCAGTTCAAAGGTGCTTTCCCTTAAAGGCATATTTAATTCTTACACTCCACAGGTCCAAGGTCAGCACCTGTTTGCTGGTAACAGATCCCCGAAGCCAGTATGCAGTGCGGCTCCCTCACAAGCTGCCTGGAATGCACTACAGCGCTGATGAACAGTGCCAAATACTTTTTGGGACCAATGCTACATTCTGTAAGAATATGGAGGTAAGAGCTCCTGAAGTGTACCTGGAAAGAAGGTGGGAAGTGGGAATAAAGCTATCAAAGCATTGGGGAAGAGGAATCTGTACGTTCCTCAGAACTACTTAATGGTATTTTTACCATGATGCAAAATCAGCAATCAAACCGCTTTGTGTCAGCAGCATATTCTTATGTAGTCCTCCTCCTTTCCTCGCACTGGTCTTGTTAATCTCCTAGAGCAGATCTAGAAAAACTTTTGTTTGTATTTGTTCTTAAATTAGGAACAGTTCCCTTTTGACACTGTTTTGCTGAAGTACTCAGTGGAGATTGGTTTGCTGAAAGTTCAGCTGAGGTGAAAGTCTCTTCTCACAAGAATGCCTGCCTGCTTCTACAGAGTCAGCTTACATGACTGTGGATCTTTCAGCAGAACTCACCTTTAACCACTACAGTGTTCTTAGGAGCTAACTCTAACCTTGTGCCAAGGAAATATTAATGACATTTAGAGATTATGCAGGATTAGAATGCTTCCTGTGTGTTTTCTAAGCAACGTGATATTTAGTCAGGATTTGAGCGTGACATGGTTAGTTGGCAGAATGGAAACACTGATTGTTGTTGTCTCTAAAACTAGGTTGTATTTGAGATGAGGCTGTCTGACTTGTCTCCTGGAATTTAGACAGCTAAACTTTCCTGAGGTTTTGCACATAATCAGATATCTTATTCTGACCAGAAGTTGTCTGTGTCCCACTTTAGTTAGGGACTAGAGAAATGCTTACTTCTAACATGGCCTTTGAGATGCCCATCGTGAGGCTCTGTGTCCTGTCACCAGCACCAGCTGGCAACATTCTCTCATACATACAAAGCAGTGAGTTTCTTGCTGTCATTAACCAATTGTATTTTTGAGTTGTCCTTTTTTCCCGTTCTGAACAATCTTGGGATGTTAAATCAGTGCTAACAAAGAAAATAATATTCAGTGATAACTGAGGTTTCTGAGTGCCAAATTACTAAAACTGTTGAACACATGCAAACCCTGGGAACATGCTCTTAGTTTCACAATTGCTGTTTTGTTTATTTTGGATTTGAAAAACAGCTGATATAAAGCAATAAGAAAAAAATCTGGGTAGGTTGTGTTTTCCAGCTCCATCAAGAAAATGCAGACCACCAGGACTACTGTACTGGAAACAAAGTGTTAGAATATAGGTCTGTAAAGAAAACCCCAGATTTATCCAAGATGATTCAAGTTCTTCCACTTGGTGTGGGTGTCACCCAATTTGACTGGTGTTGGAATAGATATTTGCTATTTCTCTTGTTGCAATAAAAAAACATTCTGTTTCTGGATAGTCCAGTGCCTAATGAGAATGTCAGCCTGCTGGTAGGTGGTCAGCATTTCCCATGCAGAAATTGCTTGTCCAGTCTGGAATTGCTTCAGGGACAAGTCACTTGCCAGATAACAAGCCAAGAAGCACTGTTCTCCTCTGTAAGATACAGACGGCAGGTGTTTGTGTCTCCCAAGATTTTTAACCAGTCTTATTATTTGACATCTTTACAGCACAGCAAAAACTGCTTTTACCCTTCATTGGTCCTTTAGCATCTCCCCGCAAAAAAATCCCCCCATACTTTGTAAGGACTGTAGTATTTTCTAATGTAGAACTTCATCAAATTAAACCCAATTTGCAATCACTTATTTAGAAATAAATTTTTTGCCACAGAAAGAGTTACTATGCACACTGCAAAGTGTTGGATCAGTTATGTCACAGCCTATTAATTGAAGTAAGTATTTTCATCCTATTATGTTACTCTGAATTGGTGTTTGAAGGCAATGGAAGGAAATTCTTTAGAGGAAATGATCAGCTATCATTTTCAAACCTTCAAAGTTTATGTTCTTTTTACCTTTGTGTTTCTCCTGCCTCATCTGCAGAACGCTTGTATCATAAGTCTCAAAGCTGTCTATAAAAATATGAACAAAAAAAAATTTGGCACTAGTCACTGGCATCAGCTGTAGAAATTATTGGCAAATACATCTGTCTCCTCTTGTAGCCAATGGTAATGTGGTATTTTTAATTCAATAAAGTATTAAAAACCCCCAAATGTAAATGTAATAAACATTTGACAGTAAATATTTGTTACAAAAAGGAAATACTCCACAGGAAATAAGCCTGCTCACTCTTTTTGTGATTACGTGTGTCTACTGTCTGTTGGAGGTAGTTGAGCTACATAATTATATCAGGCAAACTAGAGGAGCTGTACTCAAAAATGACATACAACCTGTTTATGGAGTGAATTTCAGAGATGAGATGAATCCAGAATTTGGGCATTTTTGAGAAGCTGCAGAAACTTTCTGTGCTGCAAAGGAATGTGATCTTTTCCTTCAGAGAGAGTGAGGTACCTGAGTGGTCCAATGAGATAGTTAGTTCGTGAATATTCAACCTTATCTGGATATTTCTGCATCTTGCATCTCCAAAATTCTTCTTCCATGTTTTTTTCTAATGCTAAGTCAGATAACCGAGTACAAATAGTAGCCCTCAGAATTACAGTTTTGTTATAATGCTCCAAATTTGCAGAACAGAAATGAAAACATAGGAGTTAGGTTCAGCTTTAAATATACTACACCTCATGACTTTCCTTTTTAATTTGGTTGAACACTGAGTTGACATTTTATTATACTATTTTTTTTTTAGTGAACTAACAGCATATATATTTGATAATCAGATTATTGTTGATAATCATCCTATTGTTGTAATCTTTGACTTCCAAGATGTATAATTTAGGATCTGGTTGTCTAACATCGGTGTTAAGTGAGCTTCAGTAGTGCATGTCTCCTATTCGATGAGCTGTGGAATCAGACTTTTAGGCCAGATGCTTGATGAGTGAGGAGCAATCAATTTCTATTCACTTGAAAAGCATAATTTCTATTATGTTACTGTATGAACAATCACTGGCAGGATTACCTGCCAGCTGCTTGAGGGACTGCTCTGCTTATAGTTTGAGTGGTTTGAGATGCATCCAGGTGGTTGGTTTGGGGTTAACTTTAACCTGAGTATTAGGTGGGTAGGTCCTTGCTCCTCATCAGGAAAGTTTTCACGGCTCCATGGAAGAACTAGTTTTGATCTGAGGAATGGAATAAGGAAATAGAAGTTGATCGCTTCTCAAGTACGGTGATTTCACGTATTATAATGAATATCTGCAGACCTTTCAGTAGCTCCCTGTTGATATCTAAGTTGCGTAGTTTTCTCTGGTAACATGCAAAAGGGACAAAAGTGTTTTCACATGGTGCCTTCTGTTAGTCTTTCCAATTGCAAACGTTAGGCATTGTTTGATCAATGAGAACACTTCTACCATAGCAGACATACTGCCTCTTTTCAGGTGGGAGGCTGTACAGTCGTACAGCTTGAAGTGCTAGCATAGCTTTTGGCCCACCTAAGAGTTTGCACAGTGATCTTTATTTTGAAGGAGAGGAGTTGCTTTTAGTAGTAATTAAATAGATGACTTTGCAATTCTCAGGCTCTGAGCAAAATCATGATGTGAGTTGCAGAAAAAAACTGAACAGTGCTGCACCTTTGACACTGCCTCGTGCATTATCAGTGCACCCCAAACACAGGGACCACTTGTGATTCTGGCTGCTAAATGTTGATGGGATTTCAGGGCTAACGTGCCAGGTTGTGCAAACTACTGAGAATTCAACCTGTCTGACCTCTGTTCTTCAGACCCGCACTGCACTCTGAATCAAGTATTGTGAATTCATTTGACCTCTACACAAGAGGAAGCCAAAGGCTTCAACCCCACTCAAGCAATGAAGGCTTCTGCGGAGAACAAGCTTTAACTCTTTGCTGTCCCCTTTATTTAGCAGTGCTGACAGTGAGAGGAAAAGCACACATGGTTTATGCTGAACCTCTCCCAGAGCAGAGGTGGTGTCTCTTCACCAGTAATGTGTAAAAACACATTGTTCGTAACCTGACATGAAAATACACTGTGTATTTAATCAGGACACTGGCTTTATTTTTCAGGCTGGCATGCGTACTAACAGAGGCTTTTGCACTGAAATTATATTTATGGAAAAAATGTGATTTCTATCTCTTGTATCCAGTGTTTGGCTTTTTGTTTCATAAGCTTTTTGGCTTATTTATTATTAACACATTTTTGCGGGTTTTTACATAACCATTATCTTTCAGTATTGTTTTGAGTCAAAACCGTGCTTACGATAAATGGCATCTGGAAAGAGGTCAGGGTTGCTATGAAGGGATTTTTGTTTGAAAAAAGGACACAGTCAACTCAGATGTAACTGGGAATGTGGATTTCAACATGATATTGTTTTAAAAAAAATTAAACCAGTTATAATTGGCTCTGTAGTTTTTTCTTAAGTTTGGATTGGTTTTTAACAAATATAAGTATCTCCCCGTATCTGCAAGCCACAGGGCAGCAGCGCAGAACAGGAGGGCAAAGTTGATTTTACACCAGAGGAGACTGATGAGATTTTGGGGCTAAAATGGAAAAGGAAGGAAACCAAAAATGAAGTCCATTTTATGTATCCCTTCAGTTTTCATTTTTAATGATATAGCAGTGAATATAGTTAAGCAGTTGTAGGTGTCTCTGTGATCTTGATCTTGCAGAGAAACTGTCAGAGTGGACTCTAGGACTCCATGCATGGGAATCAATGGGTCTCTGTTTGTTTTTGGTTTTTGTTTTTTTTTTTTGCAGAGTCAGTTGCAAGATCCAGACGGTGATAATAAACCCTATTATTTAGTAATGTATGGAATATTTACAAGAACATTGTAATTAGATTACGAGCTGATTTATCCTGAAAATAATAGGTTGCATTGTCATTTTCTGTACAATCGGGGACTTTGTCTACATAATTTTCCATTACACACTTTAGGTTCTATGGGAATATAACAATAATAATTAATATGGGAAAGGATGGGTTTGGTTTTCTTGAGCCTGGCAGGATAGAAGTCTGGCAATTCTAAACTAAACTGAGAAGATTTTCTTTTTTAGAAGTAAAGGTCATGATTTACTTAATTGCCATACTGTATTATATAGTTCTCTTAATGTCGACTGTTAAAATTCAGACTATTTTCATGTTGCCTGTTTCATATGAAACTGAAGTGCCCTATTTCACTGCTTCTGTATGTTGCAAAAAGACCTTTTTCTCTTTATTTTCAGTGGAAATACTTTTTGTTTGAGAGAGAAAGAAAGAGAGAGAAGCAGAGTTCCTGCCTGGGCAGCACAACCCAGTTTGCAATTATTGGAATGCTTCTGAAATTTTTGTACGTGTTTCAGTTTGGAAGATGGTCAAAACACATTCCGGTGCAGTGGTTTAAAGAAAAATAAAAAGAGAGAGGGGAACCAAAATACAATTATAAAAATACAATGTGGAAATTTAAAAATATAAAGATAATAAACTCTTAAAAATAATACACAATGCCTATTAAGAATCAAGCACTTGAACTTGGAAATCCTATATTTCTTAAGTCACAAGGGGAGGGACAGAGAATTAGTGCAGCCTTGTGATGTGGCATCTACAGTTGAAGTTTGAACTTAACAAAATTAGCCATAATATGATTGAGTATCAGCCTGAAAACAGTGTATAACAAGCTTGACAGACATTCAGACCTCTCCCATTGGCCTTCTGGGAACTTCCCATCTGCAAAACACTTCAAGAGAAAACTCCCATAATCTTCACAACCACATCCGAACAGCGCATGTACATATCTATATTTATTTTCCTGTCCCTTTCTTCTCTGTTCCCAGGGCCAAGAAGCACAATCTATGATTTCATTCTTGTAGTTTACTTTTTTCTCTTGTTTTTATTTTTGTATTTTTTAAATGGATGCCACTGCCTGGTGTTTAAAAGATCTATGTTTCTAGCCTTGCAATCAAGTGTTAAGATCTGAGAAGTTCACTGGAAGTTCTAAGTGAACATTACTCCCATAGAAGACAATAAGGTGAGAGTTTCAGGCTTGAAGTTGCAAACACATTATTAGAGGGTAGTGATCAGGTTTATTGTGAAACTTACCTGAATCTCTTGCCCTTCCTGCAATTATCTTCTTCTGAGCTAGATTGTAGCATAATATTGTGAAATCCTAAACCTTTTCTTAGTGAAGTACATGTATTGTGAACCTCAGAGCAGCACTTAACACATCATGTGTACAATACTGTGCAGCAACTTTGGTTGAAACAGCTCTTCTAGGCATCTTGAGGTAGAAATTGATACTAAGTCAAGTACAAAATTTCTGTCTCTTTCTACTTTTTCCAGGTTTGACCACATAAAGATATTTCCGCGATTATGTACAGTTGAATTCTGACATTTAAGATGCTGAAAACTGGGCTCAGCATAGCTGAAGAGCGCATACAGCAAGAAAGAATTCTGTGTTGATAGGAAAGTAAATAAATCTTTTTCTACAGGATTTTCAATGTGTCTATGAATCGCAGGCCCACAAAAGCTGTTTTCATGAATATGCCTAAAGGCGCTAAAAGAATAATATTTAGCATAGGCAGCTTTGCCATAAAATTAGTTTGTGGTCTCATTAATAATGTCTTTCTAATGTCTTTCCAATCTCTTTCTTTTTACCATTAATTTAATTCTGGGTATATGAAGAAAATTAAATAGAACTGGTACTTTGCAAAGAAAAAGTGGAGAAAGAAGGAAGAAAAAGTGGAGAAGGTGTTTAGTTTGCCTTAAGACCACAAGAAATGGCTAAAACTAGAGACAGTGTTCTGCTTTTTTGTAGTTTCCCAATGTAGAGTCAAAAAAAAAAAGTATTTCTACTGACTTGTGCCTTCTTGGGCACTGCGGGACTCTTCCACTGCTCATCTGGCAGGATCTGTTCTTGTTTGTTGAACTTCTTGTGACCAGCTTTGTTACTAGCCCTTCACATTTGTATTTCTGTGAGGTGTCCTTGCCATCACTGCTTTTACCACTTTTCCTTTCATCCTCATGCATCTTCAGGAGGTTCAATCATGGCCTAAACTTTCAAATGAGTCAGTGGGTTCAAATATGTCCAGTTTTTAGCATCTGATTTTGAGTTTCAGAGAAGCTGTGTGGTTTTCCTTCAGCTTGGAGAGGTTGCCTTCCTTGACATGTTTCCAGTAAGGTATCATAGAATCATAGAACAACCAGGTTGGAAGGGACCCATCGGATCTTCTAGTCCAACCATTCCTATCTAACACTAAACCAAGTCCCTCAAGACCTCATCCACCCGTGCCTTAAACACCTCCAGGGAAGGTGAATCAACCACCTCCCTGGGCAGCCTATTCCAATGCCCAATGACCCTCTGTGTGAAAAACTTCCTCCTAATCTCCAGCCTAAATCTCCCCTGGCGGAGTTTGAGGCCATTCCCTCTTGTCCTGTCCCCTGGCACTTGGGAGAAGAGGCCAGCTCCCTCCTCTCTACAACCTCCTTTCAGGTAGTTGTAGAGAGTAATGAGGTCTCCTCTCAGCCTCCTCTTCTCCAGGCTAAACAACCCCAGCTCTCTCAGCCGCTCCTCATAGGTTCTGTTCTCCAGCCCCTTCACCAGCTTTGTTGCTCTTCTCTGGACTCGCTCCAGAGTCTCAACATCCTTCTTGTGGGGAGGGGCCCAGAACTGGACACAGTATTCAAGGAACGGCCTCACCAGTGCTGAGTACAGAGGGAGAATCACCTCCCTGGACCTGCTGGTCACACCATTTCTGCTAAAAGCCAGGATGCCATTGGCCTTCTTGGCCACCTGGGCACACTGGTGGCTCATGTTCAGTCGGCTGTCGACCAACACCCCCAGGTCCCTCTCCTCCTGGCAGCTTTCCAGCCAGGCTTCTCCCAGTCTGTAGCTCTGCATAGGGTTGTTGTGCCCCAAGTGCAGGACCCAGCATTTGGCCATGTTAACCCTCATGCCACTGGACACTGCCCAGCGGTCCAGCCTGTTTAGGTCCCTTTGCAGAGCCTCCCTACCCTCCAGCACATCCACACTTCCACACAGCTTTGTGTCATCTGCAAACTTGCTAAGGGTACCCTCAATGCCCTCATCCAGGTCATTGATAAAGACATTGAACAGGACTGGACCTAGCACTGAGCCCTGGGGAACCCCATTTGTCACTGGCCTCCAGCTGGACTTAACACCATTTACCACCACTCTCTGGGCCCAGCGATACAGCCAGTTTTCCACCCAGGAGAGTGTGCGCCTGTCCAGGCCAGAGGCTGACAGTTTCCGTAGCAGAATGCTGGGAGAAACTGTGTCAAAGGCTTTACTGGAGTCCAGAAAGACCACATCCACAGTCTTTCCCTCATCCAGCAGCCGAGTGACTTTGTCATAGAAAGTGATCAGGTTGTTTTGGCAGGACCTGCCTTTGGTAAACCCATGTTGACTGGGCCTGATCACCCGGTTCTCTTGCATGTGCTTCATGATAGCACTCGAGATCACCTGTTACTATGACTTTCCCTGGCACTGAGGTCAGACTGACTGGCCTGTAATTCCCCGGATCCTCCCTGCTACCCTTCTTGTAAATGGGAACTACATCAGCCAGCCTCCAGTCCAGAGGTACCTCCCCAGTCTTCCAGGACTGCTGGAAGATGATGGAAAGGGGTTTGGCCAATACATCCGCCAGCTCCTTCAATACCCTAGGATGAATCCCGTCTGGCCCCATAGACTTGTGGGTGTCCAGTTGGCCAAGCAGGGCTCTGACCACCTCCTCTTGGATCATGGGAGCCTCATATTGCTCCTCTATTTCCGGGGTTTCTACAAAAAGGGACAAGACACTCTTCACTTCTCAAAATACTGCCTTCTTCTATCTCCCTCAGATTGGAGCGATTTCTGGGTACTGCATTGCACATTTCCAGTGTAGAAGTCATTAATTTCAGTTTAACATACAGGAAAGGGTGAAGAGCTTGCAGTAGGTCAAACCCCTCTCAAAACAAGAATTTTTATATTTTTCTGTCTCTTACTGTGCATCTTGCAGAGCTGTTCATAGATCCCTGGGAGCAGTTTTACTGTGACAGATGATGGCACACGTGGCAAAAGATCCCTGCTGTATCCTCTCTAGAGGGCTCAGAGCTTGTCTTCCTGTCTGTAAATGTGTTTTGAGCAGCTCTTGAATAGCCTGGTTTTGCTTCTGCTAACATCGTCAAAACAAGAGAGCTCTGGATTTTTCTAACCCTTTGGCTTTCATCTACTGTCAGAAAGGCCATTTGACCCAATGCTATAGCCAATTGATTAGATTCAGACCTTAGGCATCCAAACCTGTCTGCAGTGTGTCACACTAAGTTACTGTTTTGGAAGCGGATGTATTTTGTCTTTCTTCCTGAAAGAAGAACGGGAAACATTCTTATGTTTTAATTGTAAATCACAAAAGCTCTTGGTATCACTGTGTATATATAGAAGGGAGCATTTCGTATGGAGTTAATGTTTGATAGCTGGAGTGATACTTATCAGGCCATCTAGCTGAGAGAACTGAATCCAGCGTGGCATCTATCATGCTTGCTGGGTTCGGTTTGTTTTGTTTTCTCTGATACAGAACATTAAGTAATCTCAGAAATTACGATGTTGATTTTTTTTTTTTTACTGTTCTACGAGGAAAAGAGTAGCACTGGAGAGCAGTTAAGCCTCAAGGACCATTTCTTTAAGTGTTATTTAACTGCCAAAGGCCATTTCCTCAAGTGTTAAAACAATCATGTTAATTTTACACACTTGTGTCTGCTGTTCCTGACTCTCCAGTCACAAAGTACTGATGAAGAGGCTACTCATTGAGTTAACAGAGATACACTGATGAAAAAAAAAACTCCACACAATATAGGGTAATCAACTCCAAATTTGTTTGTTAACTCCAAGCAGGTAGGCTATTGGTCCCGCTTATCTAAAAAGCATAATGTGTACATGTGGTTTTGTACATTCTGAACAAACAAGGTGGTCACCAGGTAGTAAAAATAAGCAAACATCTTTTAAGAAGCTTTTCTACTTGCATCTAAGAAGATTATGTGATTGTTTATTATAATAGAGGCTGAGATGCTTTCTGTCCAACAGAGATCCATTCTACTTGGTCATTCATTAAAAAAAAAGTACACATTATGAATTTATGGGATCATTACCTCAATTTGTTAAAATGAGACATCAGTGGATGCGAACCACTGCCTGACTACTCTAGGATGGTCCTTGTGATTATTTATCAAGCCTTCCCTTGACTTTTGGATGAGTCATTTGGACACACAAACAGATACTTCCAATTCTGGACTTACCACTCATTCCTTGGAATATCAGCTTTAGGGAAAAATTGGCAGCTGGCCACTGGTATGCATATCCAAACTTCACAGCTGTCTTGTCTGGGCGACACATGGCTCCTTTTCAAAAGGGTCTTCCAATTTCACAGGATGATAATTTTGAGCACTTTTTATTTAGTTTTCACAGCAAGAAACTCCATGAGTAGCAGCAGCAAACAATAGTTCTCACCTCCTTTGTGACCCGTTGTAGATTGTCAGTTGTTTATGCACTCAAAATTAAAGGCAGCAACAATGGAGAAATTGGATGAAATGTTTTTCTCACCTTGTTCTGTAAAGAATTCCTCCTCAGACGCATGCAATAAGGCTTCAAGAACTTATATGTAGTTTTGAACAGGAAAGTGTGTGTAAATTGTGTGTTTATTGTACTTGAAAGGTGTTGATTGTGATCCTGTTTAAAAGCATGTTTTTTCTTATGATTAACTATACGCCAACCCAAAACCTTGGCAAAAGAAAAGGAATCTGGTACTTCATTGAAAATCAGCCTGTGTGTTATGTGGTCTCTTGCTTCTCTTAAGGATATTTAATTTTTCCTCATTTTGACAGCAAAATTGTTTTCTTGGTGGTTTAATTCCGCTAGAAATAAGAGGTTCCTCCTTCCAGTGGGCAGTCAGCAGCAGGAACAAATTCATTCTCAGGAGAAACAAGTGTTCCTTATTTTTTGGATGACTTCAAGGTGAGGGAGTGAAAGTATAAGGAAAGACCTAGTTTTTGTAGACTTGTTCTCTGATGGGAAGGACATCTTTGTTCATTGCATTCACTTTATGCTTTGGAGAGTTTGAAGCTTTTCCCTGTAGTTAATAATCTGAGGCTTTGAGACAGGGTGGTATTGTGAGCCCTTTCTTCTTACTGAGACCACATGAGGTCAATGGGCAGAATCAGGCTGATTTTAGTAACAATGATGATGCAGCTAACCAGGAAACCAGCAGACTAGGCTTACTGTGGGCAGAGAGCTGGCTGAATTAGATCTGCCTTCTCTTCTTTTCCAACTACAACGGTAAGTTAAAGACCTAAAACAGATTGCTTCCCTAGCACCACATGTGAGTGGTCATAGCACTTCAAGCACTGTGAATCTGTACTGGCGTATATGTGGGATGGAGTTATGTGTAAGGTAAACACCATCTTCAGAAACAGAAATGTTGCGAAAAAATATGAAAAGCTGTGCACGGTGGGAAGGCCTGCAGGCAGATGTGTTCCTGGGAGTATCCTAGGAGTTATTTCTGCTTTTAGCTTGAAGTTTAGCCAGAGCAGGCAATGTAAGTGGCAAAGCAGTGTTTTCGCTTGTCTCCGAGCAGACTTTCAGCAAGACATTTAGTCCCTTTCTTCTCTTCATCTTCCCACCTATAACAGAAGGATAAAGCTTCCTTTATCTCCAAGCTCCCAGGAGTCTGTTTAGATTGCAAGTTCTTTGAGGAAGGGAAAACACCTGGTGCAGTAAGGCCCCTTTCTCAAATAGATGCTATTATAATACCTGTAATCGGAAACGTCATTCACCTGCCTAGCAGATACCTCCTACCTTGGGGGTTTCTGGACTGTGAACTCTCTCAGGACTGCTTTCTAACAGTTTTCCCATCTTCCAAGAGTTTTTGAAAGTCTAAAACTTGCACCTTCATAAAAAATCCATTTTTATTTTGATTTCTTAATTCTATTATCTGTCTGTATAAATTCCTTAAGGGTTCAATTGAGCAAGCCATTGCCATTTAATTTAATTTTTTTATTGAAATATTACTTTTCAACCACTTAGTTCTTTAAATCTTATTTTGCTCTTGGAAGTGTTTCAGACTGGGAGCTGATCCCAAGACGGCCTTTCCCCACAGACAGTCTCAAGAAATCAATATTTTTCCAGTGAAAATACCTATCACTGGAAAACCCTAGCTGACACTTTTTGAATCCTGTAGGGATGACTTTGCAGGCAGAGACCTGCCATCTAAGAGCCGGTTATTGAATTCACAACTAGCAGTAAGACAGCTCTTTTGATGACTTCTTCTATATCAGTGTAAGCAGTGAAGTGCCACTCACGTACAAGCAACTTCTTTTCAAGTCCTGCCATTTCTCACTTTGATATTTTCCCACAAAGTTAGCCCTTTAACTATTAAAAACCAGTCACTGTGACGAGTTAGTTCTAGGACTGTTTAATGGGCACTTGTGTTTGGGTTTCTATTGTAGCTGAGGAGGATATATGATCTCTTTTGAACTGATCTGTTAGCATGATAAAACATCTTGGGAACATACTGACACCAAAGCTGATGGTTCAGTCTTTGCTGGGTATCTGAATGCCTTATTAAATACACGGGAGTGCACTAATGAGTGTTGGAGCTTTGTAGTGGTATGGCACTAGAACACAGAGCTGAAGTGCCGTTACCAGATTGTTCTGTAACTGTTTCCTGAAATATGCTTTGCATTTAGCATTCTGAATCAAACACAGGATTGCTATAAAAATCCTGTTTTCCATACCTCAAAGATGGGAAATATCAGAAGGGTTGGTGTTGTTAGGAAGGATTTTTTTCCTTTATTTATCTCCCTATAAATACATGTGTGTGTGCGTGTATATGTGTGTGTGTATATATATATATTTATATTACATGTCCAGAGAAGGGCAACAAAGCTGGGGAAAAGGCTGGAGAGCAAGTCTTATGAGGAGCAGCTGAAGGAAATGGGGTTGTTTACCCTAGAGGAAAGTTGGACTTTCACAAAAGTCCACAGTTGGACTTAGTGATCTCAAGGGTCTTTTCCAACCAAATGATTCTATGACTGTATAATTCTATATGCACAAACTAATACATTTACACACATATGTACATGTATGTGAATATTTCCACATGCTGTATCCATGGACTCAGTTCTGTGCTTCTGCTGGCATGAACACAACTGCTTGTGGTTATCTGTGCCCATTGCATCCCTCAGGCCATGACTCATACCTGGGCACATTAGTTAGCTTTACCACCTTCCACGTTCTTGAGGGATATGGAGGAATTCCAGTTCACAACTGAAGTTGTACAAAAACCTGATTGATTTTTATGATTTTCTGTTTCTACCACCCCTATCTTCTTCCTCCTAGTTTTACATTAAAGAGAATTTAATCCTGACTAATTTACACATAGTTTATAATCCAGGGACTTGAAGCTTAAGCTTAACAAATACTGGCCTTGTATAATGCACAGATATTTAGCAATGGTGCTGGTATGTGTCCAGAACAACTTCTTCAGGGCTGTAGTGAGTTCCACTACGTCCTCAGTCTGGATGACAGAAAGCAGAAACCAAGGGTTTCCTTCTGGAACCACAGGGCAAAATTCCTGTCTGGGTTTTTCAAGAGATCAGGCTGGAGGGTTTCTCATCACATTCTGCCCTGAAGTTTTGTGTAATTCCTGAGCTTGGCTTAATAGTAACAGCATTTATAGATGACCAGCACAATTCTTTGTAATTTAAAGAAGCCATTAGGAGTTTGGTGTGATTTCTTAGTAAGCTCTGAATGACATCTCTGGCTTGTTGGTTCTTATGCCTCGGTGTACCTATCTGTAAAACAGTATGTGATGTTCTTATGGCTAATTGGGGCTTAAGTGCTTTCAGAGTTGTGGGTAAACCACTAATTACTCACAGTTATTTAGTCCAAATTACAAAAGTCTGATATTTTCTCATATGCTCTATTAGTTCTGGGTAAATGTTTTGAAAATTCTTTGATTTAGGCTTCCCTGGAGTATTTGCTGTTGTTTGTTTGTTTGATGATGGCTTTCTGTTGTGGTTAATACAGATGTTGCTGAACTGTGCTGTCTGTTTCTGGTTTTTGTGAATGTTCTTTTGGTTTAAATAGTGCAAAATCCTCTTTCCAGAAAGAAATGTGGAAATAAGACAGGATGCAGATACCGCTGTGATAACTACTTCGTTTCAGCATGTTCTACGTCATCACTCTTGGTATTGGAATTTATCTCATCAGTACCTTCTGCCATACAGATCTGTGTTTTATAGACATACCAACATGCGTGTACACAAAACACACATGCATCCGCAGTCTCTTACATTACATTGTGAAAGAACCATAAGTTTGAAGTGTGTTGACTCAACTATTTAATGAGGTGCAATAAATCTTGACAAGACCAGCTGGCACTTGAGTCAGGCTTCTCATCTTTTTACCATTACATTGAAATGTGAACAACAGTGGAAAGAAATGTAACTCTTCTTTTTCTTTTTTTTTGGTACTCAGATCTGTAGCACTGTATTGAAATCATCCACTTTCATGGAATGCAAAGCATGGTGGACGCTGTGGAAAATGTTAACGATGTAAAGGCCCCTTTTCCTGGTTCTTTTTCTCAAATTCTGAAAGTGTATTGATCTGACAGATCACGCAAGTGTGGTCAGCATTAATATCCCTGCAATGCACATTGGCTGAGCAGAGCAGCGCTGTTGAGTAATTGTATGCAGAATGAGTTTCAAATCTGGTAAAGAGATGTGCTGTACCTCCTATCACTCTTGCCTGCACATCTCACTTTTTACCTTCTCTAGCACACTGGTCTCTAGCAGCTACTTCTAAAACCTTCACTAACTTTGGCCCTGCCTGTCACCAAGCTCTTCTTGTGCTGTCTGGCACCCCATGAAGTCCTTCCCTCTTTCTTATTCTATTCTAAGACCTTCTCTCAAGCAGCATTGCTGGCTCATTGTAGCTCCCACCAGGTTTGTCAGGGTTGACTGTGTTCCATCATGCTAAGTTACTCGAGTATCTTTTTTTTAAATATACAAGCAATAAAGCAGCTTAGATATTGAAGCACGTGCCATAGTTCTGAATTACCCAGCTTAACTTCTCATATAGGATTCTTTTATAATGGACCAGATTTATTCTTGTGAAAAGAACTCTGTTCAAATAATATACTTCTTGTTTTGGGTGGATTTTGTTCCTGATAATGGCATCATTCAATCTCCTTTATGTTTCCAGCCACAGCACTTAATGCCAGTGTATCCTTAAGATATAATTCTTCCCAAACCAACTAGATGCCTCTGGATTCACTTGAGAAGGAGTGCCTGAGCTTTGCAGTGTATCCCATAATGATAACTGACATCTCCAAAAGTAATAACAATGCGCATCATTGCTTTGTGATTACAGCATTTGATGTGTGCTGGGCTCTGGTGCCTTGTGGAAGGAGATACATCCTGTAAAACAAAGTTGGACCCCCCTCTGGATGGCACTGAATGTGGCACAGACAAGGTAATCAAAGTGCTCTGTAGTAATCACTTTGGTTTTACCGGCATTATCTGTGAAATAATGTTTGCAAGATGTTCAGTATTTAGCATAAACGCATATTTTAGACCAATTCTCTAACAGAAACTGCTCAATTAACAGCTGGATTCGGTTAAGTCTTTCTGATTTTATGTTACATGTATTTCAGTAGCATCTGGAGATCTCGGTAGTGAGGTTCTTGTGGTCTAGATGTTCTACAGACACTGCAGGAAAACTCCATGCCTCGCCCTGCTGAGTGCGCAGGCTGAGTACCCCTCAAGTCACCTGTTCACTCCTGGCACTTATGTTCATTGCTGCTAGAGGTGTTTCATGAGTGAGGTGATTTTTCAGTGTAGGAAAGGCAATACTGTTCTTGGCAGTAGGTAGAAATGTGCAGAGCACTTATGCTGACATTTGAGGAGTGGAGAAAGATGGGGAATAAAGAAGCAGCTGCTTAGAAACTTTGTAGTTTCTAAGAGGGGATGAAAATGGGTTGAGCTCAAATTCAGGGATGTTCAGTTATTTTTGAAGTATCATTTGCAGTGTGTCTACATACAGTCAAATGATTGAGGCATAGGTGGACTTTCTAGAATCTAGGTTAATGTAGAAAACTGTTAAAAGAAAATAAACTCTCCGATTAGTGGATCTCCCAGAGTGAAAATCACTGTTCCAGTAACTGGCTTCAGTGCCTTAAGGTTGGGAGTTCCTGAGGCTCAGCTGCTGCCTCCCAGCTGGCTGTGCTAATAGAAGTGGACTTAAATGAACGAGTTTAACCTCTGAAAACAGCTCTGCTAGCTGGTATGAGGTTTGTAAATGTACATGGTTGATTCTCCCAGTGTGACTGTTAACTTGTTAGTCTACAGAGGAACTGGACTGGTTTAGTAACTACCAGCCCCCTACTTCCCACTATTGGATTCTAGTATTTTTGTATGTTGTATGGTTCAGGAGGCAATAAGGGGTAAAACTAAAAAGTTTGTTGCTGAAATCGAAGTTTAGAGACCTTTTCTTTGCCTGCAAATAAAGATAAACAATGGCAGGAAAACTTGGGTCCTGGAAAGCATGACAAGAGTACGACACTTAGCAGCTCAGGAGAAAGCCATCCCCATGTTCCAGAAAAAAAGCCAGCAGGGGAAAAAAACAACTTGGTTGAACAGAGAGATCTTGAGTGATATCAAGAAGAAGAGGAACGTTTATGGGCTCTGGAAGAGGAGACAGGCCTCTTGGGTAGATTACAGGAGGGAAGTGAGATAGTGTAGAGAAAAAATCAGAAGGGCTAAGGCTCAACTAGAAATCAGATTGGCAAAGTCTGTGAAAGATAACAAAAAATCTTTCTATAAATATATAAATAATAAAAGGAGGACTAGGGAGACCATACCATACCTATTGGACACAAAAGGAACAACAGTGACAGGGGATGAGGAGAAGGCTGAGGTACTTAATGCCTTCTTTGCCTCAGTCTTTAATTGTAAAGAAAGTTGTTCCCTCTGCGTACAGACCCAGGAGCTAGAGGGGAAAAACAAGGCTCCCATGATCCCAGAGGAGGTGGTCAGAGCCTTGCTAGCCCAACTAGACACCCACAAGTCTGTGGGGCCAGATGGGATTCACCCAAGGGTATTGAAGGAGCTGGCAGATGTATTAGTCAAATCCCTTTCCATCATCTTCCAGCAGTCCTGGAAGACTGAGGAAGTTCCACTGGACTGGAGGCTGGCTGATGTAGCACCCATCTACAAGAAGGGTCGCAGGGAGGATCCAGGGAACTCCAGGCCTATCAGTCTGACCTCAGTGCCAGGGAAAGTCATAGTAACAGATGATCTCGAGTGCTATCATGAAGCACATGCAAGAGAACCGGGTGATCAGGCCCAGTCAACACGGGTTTACAAAAGTCAGGTCTTGCCAAACTAACCTGACCAGCTTCTGTGATAAAGCAACTCGACTACTGGACAAGGGAAAGTCTGTGGATGTATCTTCCTGGACTTCAGTAAAGCCTTTGAGAGTTTGTCACAGCATTCTGCTTTGGAAACTGTCAGCCTCTGGCCTGGACAGGCGCACACTCTCCTGGGTGGAAAACTGGTTGGATGGCCGGGCCCAGAGAGTGGTGGGAAATGGAATTTACTCCAGCTGGAGGCCAGTGACAAGTGGGGTTCCCCAGGGCTCAGTGCTAGGTCCAGCCCTGTTCAATGTCTTTATCAATGACCTGGATGAAGGCATTGAATGCTCCCCCTTAGCAAGTTTGCAGATGACACAAAGCTGTGTGGAAGTGTGGATGTGCTGGAGGGTAGGGAGGCTCTGCAAAGGGATCTGAACAGGCTGGACCGCTGGGCAGAGTCCAATGGCATGAGGTTTAACACGGCCAAATGCTGGGTCCTGCACTTGGGGCACAACAGCCCTATTCAGAGCTACAGACTGGGAGAAGACTGTTTAGATAGCTGCCAGGAGAGGGACCTGGGGTTGTTGGTTGACAGCCAACTGAACATGAACCAGCAGTGTGCCCAGGTGGCCAAGAAGGCCAATGGCATCTTGGCCTGTATCAGAAATGGTGTGACCAGCAGGTCCAGGGAGATTATTCTCCCTCTTTACTCAGCACTGGTGAGACCACTCCTTGGATACTGTGTTGAGTTCTGGGCCCCTCACCACAAGAAGGATGTTGAGGCTCTGGAGTGTGTCCAGAGAAGATCAACAAAACTGGTGAAGGGGCTGGAGAACAGGCCTTATGAGGAATGGCTGAGAGAGCTGGGGTTCTTTATTCTAGAGAAGAGGAGGCTGAGAAGAGACCTCATTGCTCTCTATAACTACCTGAGGGGAGGTTGTAGAGAGGAGGGAGCTGGCCTTTTCTCCCAAATGCCAGGGGACAGGACAAGAGGGAATGGCCTCAAGCTCCACCAGGGGAGATTTAGGCTAGAGATTAGGAGGAAACTTTTCACCGAAAGGGTCATTTGACGTTGGAACAGGCTGCCCACAGATTCACCTTCCCTAGAGGTGTTTAAGGCATGGGTGGATGAGGCGCTAAGGGACATGGTTTAGAGTTTGATAGGAATGGTTGGACTCAATGATCCAGTGGGCCTCTTCCAACCTGGTTATTCTATGATTCTATGAGACCACAGATTCTTAGAGTCCTAATGATTCTTTCATAAGTGGGCTTAGCAATGCTTACAGTATCTGATCCTGGACAGACCGGGAGAATAGGCCAAGTTTGCTGCTTGGTCAGGAGCCAGCACAATCTGTTAGAATCGAAGGTTGTTGAGGCTTTAGCCAAATTAGGTCCAAAATACCTCAGTTAATCTGTGCATACTGGGAATACTGCTGATTAAGACGTTGCTTTGGGGTATAATTTCTTGTACTCAGTTTCTGTGAAGCGTGTGGCTTTAAGTCTTAGCACTTAGATAATTATGTGCTTTATAAAGAAAGGGGCTTAATTCTGTGATAATTTTTTTAATGGCAGAATTCCCTTCAGGGGTTTGTTAAGGGTGACACATTTTTGTCTTTCTTCTCCTCCCTTTCTCCTCCTCCCACTTCCATCTCGACGAAGCCTTGAATCTCTAGACACTTGAACATAGGCTTGTTATAATGTCTCAGACATCCTTTTCAAGTCCACCTGTGCGGGAATGTTTGCAAGATCAGGGCTTCTTCCTAGCCTGTTCTAACACAATTGCATTTCAGTGGTGCCGAGCTGGGGAGTGTGTCAGTAAAACTCCCATCCCTGAGCACATTGATGGAGACTGGAGCATGTGGAGTCAGTGGAGCATGTGCAGCCGGACGTGTGGCACAGGAGTGCGATTCAGGCAGCGGAAATGTGACAATCCCCCGTAAGTATTCCCATCATGCTGACTTCATTTTGCATGCAGCACTTAGTCCTTGATGCAAGAGTACAGGGGAGAAATGGACCGCAGAACTATGCAGAGGATGTGAGACGCTGCTTCTTCACAAGCAGCAAGGACCAGGTCAAAATCCTGGAGTGATTCAGAGTGAAATGGGTTCTGTGGAAGTGGCTTGAAGGGTTACCATTGGAAGTAGCCCCCTATGTATACATAGATACAGTTGAAGTAAATTTATATAGTTTGGCAGAAAAAAATAAAGCGATGTTTTTCTCTCCAGCACTGCAGTGAATGATGAGGGGTTGATCTGGATCTACAGACTGAACTGAGTCAGAATGTCTTAGAGATCATTTTTGCAGTGAGTGCTGGCTCTGGGCTTGGGAAGCAGTAGAGTAGCTGACAGGTGATCATAGCTTTGTTACTAAAGCACCTTGAGAAACTCTGTAAATCAGGATGTGCTGCATATGAAAAGGAGAGTCTTCCCACACATGGAGTGCAGTGAGGGCTGTTTAACTCCTGCACAGTGACTTCAGATTAGCCTGTGCTCTCTGCTTGGACTTAGATTTTTTCCTGATTCAGGAAAAAAATATTATCTCCCATGTGCCATTCTTCATCCCTCGGGTCAATGGAGACCCACCTGGGAGTCTTTTCTTCCTGTGGGAGGCCTGAACAGTTTATCAGGATGACCATTGAACTGGACACCCCTGTTTGTGTGCATGATAACTTTTGAGATCAACGAGAGTGCCCACAATCATTAGAGCAGCCCTCCAAATTGTGTATCTCTAACTTTATTCATATTTTGAGGTTTTCTCCACAGAAGAAGTACAGAAAACTTTTGTTTTTAAATAGAGGCTGAAATTCTGGCTAGTAACATGAAGACATGCCTAGATGATGGATGTGCACACACTGGTTGCTGCAGAGCTGCATTCGTATGAAAGGGATATTTTTGTTTATTCCTCTCCTTAATAACACTGAACTGCAGTTGCATGTCTGTAATCTACAGGGTTGATTTTTACCAGATCATTTTCCTGAACAAAGGACTGAACTCGTTTCTTTGCTGTCAGCTACAAGAGGTCTCTTTAACCACTGTGCTGACAAAACCTAAATCCATTCATCATCGTTCCTTAAATTTCAGGAAATGCACCCTCCAAGATTGCACACTGATTTTAAAATTCTCTTGCTCATATGCATTCTTGGCTGAGGATACACACGAGATCTTTTGCTTCAAATTCCTGGCATCAGCTCACTTCTGCAGCTGGTTTATTCACCGTCCAAAAATATTGGCTAAGGGATTTATCTTTTATTTTATATGTATTTGGTCTTGGGATTCTTTTTAACTGGAATCTCTACTCCTGCCAGCTGACTTTTGAGCCCGTGGGACTATCAGTATTTTTAAACTATTTGCTTCACTATTTGATTTGGTTTTTCCTCTCTGTAATTTCTGTGATAATTTGCATGCATCATCTCCAAAAGGTTGTAAGTCAGTGTGTCATGGGCCAGTTTACATGTGCAGACTTCTGAGTGGTAACACCTTGTGTTCTTGTCTGGTCTTTGGACTGTTTTCATACAATGGGATTGAGGAGAAAAACAGTGGCTTAAAAAGAACATCAGAATGAGTTCTCCACCCTTTCTCCAGTTCCCTCTTGTCATGTAAAAGGGTGACAGTAGCATAAATGGACTCTGATTTCTTCAGTTCCATTAGTAGGTGGATTCTCTTGGCACAAATGCAATGGAAGGTGGCCATGGAGTTGTCCACCAGGAGGTCTTGCACAGTTGCTGTTTCAGGTGTGTGCCAGGATAGGCTTGAATTATGCTGTTTTGTGGAAAAAGTAGGCATTGCTAGAGCCTGTGTTATACAGGGCTTGGGACCTGGGCTGCCAGGGACCTTTCCCTTCAGATACATGTGAAGAATCTGATAGAGATGATGCTCAAAGTCATGGCGTCAGCATTTGGAGAGGTGGAAGAGACACAAGGATGAAGTTATAAAAACAGAGTTAAATGGGGGAAGACAGTCATATGAACAAGTAACCATATGTGGGAGACCAGAGAGAGTAACTGTTATTGTTTTTCTTCATCTTGCACCCTCAGTATTCTCTTGCCAGACATGCCAAGAGACTTGTGATACTGGACCACTATTATAGAGGTCACTTAAATAAAAGGTTACTGTAAATAATTCTGCATTCCCTACGCAAAGAGTAACAGAGCAGAACATAATCATTTGCTGTCCATGTCTGTGATTGCTTGGCAGTGTCTGTTCATCTTCTTGTTCCTGAACCTCTTAAATAGATAGTTTATGTTCTACTAGAGTTTTACTAGAGCGAGTCTAGTAGAAAGCAGCAACACACTACTGAATAAAGTATGATGCTGTTGGACAGGGGAGCTGAGCTGGGAAGGTCTTGAGCGTGTTATTTTTTGTTGGATTACTGGGAGTAGAAACATCCCCAAGGCCTGTAGGATTCTGTGGTGTTTTGTGGCTGATGAAATAAGTGCATACAACTCTTTCATTTTGGGAGACACTGAATCAGGAGGAAGCAGTTAATTTTAATCATTCATTAAAAAGGGAAGAGAGGCGTGGTGGGAGTGGTGGGTACTCAGGAAGTCTGTCACCTGATGGATTTGGCTATTACTGTTTTATTGCCAGTGAGCAGTATTACCAATAGCAAAAGCTGTTTGCTTCCCATCTGCTCTGGCAAACTCCTAGGAAATCACTCACATGTTAGTGACATCTGAGGATTAAAGTCAAAGCAGCTGCTGATGAGCACAGTAAATAGTGGTGCTGCTGTGTCTTCTGTTCCATGGCCATTGACTTAACCTGCTCTCAAGAGAGCGCTGTGTTGCTCTTTGGAAATGCTGACTGCTGTCTTTTTTGGTTTGGTTTGGATTATACTTATTTCCTCTGTGAATGTGCACACAAATATGCACAGAGTCACTTAGGTTCGATGGCTGCATCTCTCTTGCTGTAGCTAGAGACAGTGCTGAAACCAAAATTCACATGTGTCTTTGCACAAGTGCAGGGTTCACGTGGGAAGAAGCTTGCATCAGGCTTCTTTTCATCTGGACTGAGTGTCTGTCTCATCCAGTCTAGGGCTGCAGACACAATCCTCCCAGAAGATTTCTGCATCGGTCTCAGCACATCTGCTGCCTCACACGTGCATGTGGCAGAGAAGAGATGTTAGCAGTGGAAGCATGTGTTTGTTCGGGCTGCTTTTCTGGTGACTCTCTGTGATGTTACAGTGTGGTTGGAGATCAGCATTTCCATTAGGAAAAAAAACAACCTTGACACTTCTTCTGGGATTTATGGAACTACTTTGAAAATTTGTTTAAGGCTGAAATGAGTCATAAAGCTCTTCTATGCAGAATCTAGTGTTTCTGTTGCACTGAATGCTGAATTCATCAAATCCAGAATAGCTAGGAAATCAGAGATCCAGTCCTATGGCCAGTATGTAAATGAATAGGGCAACTCTCACTAGGACTTACAAAAATCAGTTATATACAATGAGAGCCTTTGTTTCCAATTAGCTGAGTGATATAATCCAATGTCCCATATGATGATGGGAGGGAGCAGGGAAGAAGCTTTTGGAATGAACTGCCATACTCCTAAAACCTGGAATCTGGCTGAAGTTGCTCTTCATAGCCATCTGTTAAAGATGAGTAAGAACGTGACTTTATCTGTCTTTGCTGATTACAGCAGAGAGATAAGTATGTGACAAGTTCAGGAGTATCAGCAAGTAGCTAAAGAAATTATCCATTCAGATAGCTAAGCCTATTCCTAATTTGGGTGTTTTGTTTTCTTTTGCAAAGAAGATATAGGCTATTGATGAGAGTGAGTTTTCCTTCTTCTCTGGGGAGTAAAGAATAAATAGATTTTGCAGGTGCTTAATCCTGAAGTTGGATTAGTGTTTTTTTCCGGGATGTTTAAAAAAACAAAACTGTGTAAAATGGAATGGTTTTCATGGATGGAGATTATCTGCTGCACAAATTTGTTTCTAGATGCCCTAACAGTGCAGGTTATAGCTGCTTCTATGTTACTTTAGTTTCAAACTGCTGGAAGTAGAACGTTAGAGGACTTATGCTGAAGAGATGTTTGCTGTGCCTCATTGTTACGAGTGCTAACTTTGGTATTCGTTTTCATCAAACTAAAAATTATCTGCTGAACTGCCTGACTGTGCGAATGTAACTATGACTTAGACTTCAGGTATCATGCTCAGTACACCTACCAAAGCCTAACCTGCAAAAGTCACCATTATTTAAGTAACCTGTCCCAAGTCACAGGAAAAGTTAGTCAGAACTCAGGCCTGATGTCACGGCAGAACACAAAGTTTGGGAGTGCCTTACTGGTAGTGTTCTGAAACTGCTGGTACACACATGCATTTTCTCCACTCTCAGGGAATGCCTGAAAGGAAAGATTCTTTCTGCTGTTTCGAGAATTGCGTTGGCCAGGGACACTTCAGTGAAAGTGTGTGGGTAGCTGTGCAGTTCCTGCTGACCCTGGTTTGTCTTTCCTGTGATAGCCCAGGACCGGGTGGGAAGAACTGCCGGGGAGCCAGCGTAGAGCACACTGTGTGTGAGAACTTACCCTGCTCTAAAGGGGTGCCAAGCTTCAGAGACCAACAGTGTCAGGCCCATGACAGATACAACAACAAGAAGAAAAGCCTCCTGACAGCTGTCATTGTTGATGGTAGGTTTTTTCCATCTTCCTCAGTAGTTCTTTGCAGTCCCTTCTCAATCCATCTTGATTTCATCTGCAAGACTCCCCATTTGTTGGTGAGAAGGCTCCAGTATGTTCCCCCATAGCTACAGCTGAAAAGCTAATTACAATTAGTTGTTCTTGGTGCTGCCCTGGTGATCTTCTACCCTTCATAACAGAAGTGACAGAGCCTTCAGTTCTTTACTCATCTGCTTGTAATTGGAGGAGAAGTGCCTTAACTGGATTTGTAGTCTGAATAGGCAGGTATTTGGGAATGGGAGTTTAAGAATTAGGAAGTCCAAATTAATTTTGAACTGAAAAAAAGAAGGATTCCTTGGGACTTTTTTGATGTGTGTTGATTCTGGGCATTTCAGCATGTTTGCCTATCCTACTTACATTCCTGTAATGCTTCCTTTGCTGGATCTTGCTGCCCATCTACTGTTCAACCAGATGCTGGGGGATATGGAAAAGGATTATAATCCTCTCTGCAGGAACATCTTTTGCTGCACTCTGCTGAAAAACAGACAAGAGTAGTTTCACATGGTCATTTTAAAGACATGCTTGAGCAGAGGAAGGTGGTGTTGATACAGGAAGATCAAACACTGGATAAACCTTTCCTATGGTAGCACTGACAGGTTAGGTCTGACACCAGGACAAGCGTACAGACAGCATTGCAGTTCCCATAGCAGACTCTCGAAGACCACAGTTCCTTCAGGTGTCCCAGGAGACTGGCTGGTTTTGCTTTTTGTTCCCCTCTGTACCCTCGCAAGATAGTTTTGCTAGGTGAATACACAACGCAGAGCAAAACATGTTTCCTTTTGAATGGCTATAGGTTCGTCTTGGATGAAGCCTGTGAGTAGCAAAGTCAGCTCCAAAGGAAAATATCCGTTACTTAAACAGATGGCAAATGCAGTCAGCACACCCTGACATCATTGTGTGCTGCCAGTTAATACAGATCTTTGAAAAATCTTTTTTACTTAACTCCTTCTCTAGTTAAACACAATAGTGGCTTTTCTGATGTGAGATCTAAATATATAATACAATGATTGCCATTAGCATGGATGAAAAAATGGAACTTTTCTCTACTGATGATCTCTACTGTATTTGTTCTTCTGAAATCACAGGCTGTAGACTGAATTTTGTTGGAGATGCTTACATGGTGACTTGGTCATTTGTATCAGACTGCTGAATGTTCCCTCTAAAAACATGTTTTATTCACAAACGTACATAGAGGTGGACTGACTAAATTATTTTCTGTGTCTTAAAAGACCAATCTCATCAGCGTAGCTTTTTGAACATTGATATTTTAAAGTGGACATATGACAGTCCTAAATTGAAAGGCTCATGTTCCTTCAAAGATGAGAGTATCAGCAGATACCTTTCCAAATCCATTCATGTAGAGACTGCATCACTATTGCCTCAGACACTTGTTTGTGCTGTTCCTAAAGGCAGTTGCTTTTGCATTTCTTTTTCCAGATAAGCCATGTGAGCTTTTCTGCTCTCCTTTGGGGAACGACTCCCCTGTGCTGGTGGCAGACAGAGTCGTTGATGGTACTCCGTGTGGACCTTATGAAACCGACCTCTGTGTACATGGCAAGTGCCAGGTGGAGTAACTTTCATTTCTTTTATTTCTAGTGTTACGCATAGTCTGGGCAGCTGTTTATATCCTAGAAGAAGAGGCATCCGTGTGGGTGGCTGGGAGGCAGTCTCTGAGGTTAGAGGGCAACCCTATTTTATAAGACCCATTGCAAGCACTCCATGGCCTTGTCTCTTGGTCTTAGAATTATGATAAATGCCCAAAGTATGTTATTATTTCTGAACAGCTGGGAATGTTCAATGATGCCATTTGCTTGTTTGTAGTCATGAAATGGCCTGGGTGGGAAGGGACTACTATGAGGAGAGCAGGTGGGAGTGGAAATCTGGCTTGTTTAACTGCTTCATTTTGGCTTATTAGAGGAATAATGAAAAAAACCACCAATGCTGCAAACTGGATTATAAATTGTCACTAGCCTGTTGCAAGTGTTACATTGCCAGTGTCATGATGCTTTTCAGGTCTACCTGGTTCCTGTCTAGAAATACTGAGAAAGCTTTTCAATACCAGTTGCTGCTTGGCTCCTATAACTCATGAGCCAGTAGCTTCTACTGTGTGATTTTTTAAATTGTATAACTAGATAATGCCAGGGTGAGTTACTTTTCCATAAGTAAGAAAAAGTTTTCCTTTCTCCCACAAACTAGGTTTTAAAGCTCCACCCAATAGAGCATATGGATTTAAAGGAACAGATTAGGCTGCCCAGAGCACAGCCCCAGCCAGTTTTCATTGTCTTGTTTGGATTACATGAAGGGCAAACGAGAGAGAATGTAGGGCATACTTTCTTCTGCCGTCCTGCAAAGGGACAATCAGTGTCTCCTGGACTTACTGGACCGACTGGCCAAACCCTGAACATGTTTGTTTCCTTCTATCTCTGGTCAGGCAAATCAAGAAGAGGACTGTGTTCAAGAGTCTTTGGATTTTATTCCCTTTAATCTGGAGCAAAGGTGTGATGGTCTATAACTATTGTGATGATGGTTATTTCTCTCTAGCCAAATTGCATTAGAACCCAAAATTAGATGTGAGAGATCTTTGTAAAACAAGTCTTTATGGTTTGATAGTCAGGGAGACAGTTTGTAATAAAGCCCATTGAATGCCTAAGGAGGTCATCCCTTAGAGCTGGTGTTTCAGATTCCTTGAAAATTAATTGGAGTTATGTTGACCCGTAATAACTAGAGATATAAGATTTTGACAAGAGAAGGAAGAGAAGAAAGTGTTTATTTAAAGCCCATAAATTACAGGAAGTAATTTGGAAAGGATCCACCCTGCAATGTGTTGCAGGAGGAGTCAAGTCATTTTGTCATGGACGCTATGACAGGGCAGGCACTTAGTGGTTTTTTTTCTCTCCCAATCATATAAAGTTTGCTGCACGCTCATTAGTGATGTGAAAGACAGTTGAGTTGGCTACTGCAACATAGCCAGTGCTGAATTCTTCCTGCCAGTTCTTCCTTTAAGTTTATCCTTGTCTACATTTGTATCCTGTGCCACAAGTTTCTCTTCTCAGTATTAACCAGCCTGTTATATTCACCAGAGCAGCTTTCTAGCATCAGTCTTTAATTCCACTGCCTCCACTGGAGATAAGCTGGTTTGCCCTGGGAGCACAAGGTACACTGAATTTGGTGTTATTTCTTATTTCCTTGAGCAATGATGAAGAACTACCAGATTTTTTTGCTTTGAGCTTTCCAGGCAGGGAAGTAGATGAACATGATAATCATCTGGGTATGAGAGGCTTTAGGGACATAAAATAGCTTTACTAATAGCAGTGCGATAAGTCAAAAATTGTTCTCTGGATTGAATTTTGCCCTGCTGCAGGAGACACTTCACACTATTTCTTGCCAAATACTGCTGAAGAGGTGTGTTTAATTCAATCCTCCTAATTTATTCAGATGAGAATCTGAACAGTGCATTGCCAAGGAGCCAGCACAGATTTGACTCTTATATGTTCTTTAATACAAAGTGCTTTGCATAGAGCTAGGTTCATTGTGCTTCCCTAGTTACTTATTTTTTCCCTGTTTTCAGCTGTATCTGAAAAAAAACCTGAAAAATTTATTAATAACCTTTTATAGTAAGGCCAGCTGTGCACCTCCAGCTGTGCACCATTGACCATTACACTGGGCTTGCCAGCTTTACTGCTGCAAACATTCAGATCAGCCACAAATGGTAAATCAGACATTATGGCAAAGTATGTTTACTTCTTCCAGTGAGGAGCTGTAGCCAGCTCCTTTCCAAAGGAAAGCCATTATGAACACAGAGCTTTGGAGGTACGTCATGAAAAGCAAATTGCACTCTTAAGTCAGGGGCAGCTGCCTTTAACCATGCAGAGACTTGATGACAGCTGCAGAACATTCAGTCCATTTGCCACTGACTGAGGGAAAATGCAAAACTATCAATTCAAGCTGAGCAGATTTGAAAGCCTTGTGAACTCGTTTATAATGTTCTTCTGCCTTATATGCAGTTTAGAGCTGAGAATTGCCATATGTGACTGTGTACCCCATTTGCCACAGATACTTGTCTAACTGGCTGCCTATTAAACCGGTTTAATCGGCATATTCATTTAATTACCTTTCTCCTCATTCCTTTACCCAGTGCAGACAAAGCCTCCCAACCAGCATTGCAGGGGGCCTGGAGAAGAGAATAAGTGCTGAAATCAGAGGGTGGTATTAATGATATTTGTTTTCTTGAGTAATTCTTGTAGTTAAAAGGCTCTCAAAGAGAGGAATGACACATTGGAGTGTAACAGGCAAATTAGCAGTAACTATTGCCTGTGAACATCTATTCAGGGAGTGTAATAGCTCTTTTCCCTTCAGCACTAGATGCTTCTAAATGAAACTCGCGCATCATTGTTGCATGATGAATGAGTGTAGATGAACATGGAAAAGAACAAAATAGTTCTTGCAAGGAAAGGGGGTTTTAGAAAGGAAGCAGGAACAGATTCATTGATGCTTCAAAATACCCTAACTGCATTTGGACATTTAGGGAGGAAAGTTTTCCTTTGATTGTACTTTGTGAACTTATTACAGTTTCATTTAAAGCCATGAGCTGAGCTCTGATTTAAGCAGTATGAATGAAGCATTTTGGTGTCAGTCTCATTGTCCCTGAATGAAAATCATCATAAGCAAATCATCATGTTTACACTTGAAGGCAGCAGGAGTGAGTAAACAAGAGCAGACTGGTACATCTGAGTGGAAGGAGAGTGCATGCTCATTTAGGCTTTGCAGCCTCTCCCTTTCATCTCCTTCCACAGTTTGCATTCTCTCACAGGGACATTGCGGTCATGTTGAGGACGGGGTAGTGAAGTGCAATGTGTAGTTCTGTTGCTTTTATCTTCTCATATTTCTCTTCAAATGACAAGTGGCTTTCAGAGAGAGGATTTCTTGAGGATGCTGTTTTTCCTTAAGACTATTTGGTGTATGTTTCATGAGTCAACATTCAGGGCAACAGTGCACTTTCTAACCTCCTGTTCTTCATGCCATTTGTGCTGCTGATGTTAGTAGAAAACTGCTGGCAGAGGTAGAGCTAAAAAAAGTGTCAGATGTCACACAACAGTGGTGTGGGGAGAAGGCAAGCTGCTCAGCTGACTGTCATGATGCACATGACTTTAAGCTGGCTTTTCTTAAAGAAGAATTAGTCAGAAACTCATGACAGCATGAGAACTTTCTAGTGGGGACTACAGATTGTACTTCAGGCTGTAATTGAATGTCTGTTTGAAAAGAGAGACCTCCTACGTGGTGGAACCAGGCTAGAGGTCAAGGGCAGTCTTCGCTGTGATTTAACAATTTAAGAGGTGAAGGTGTTTTGACTCTGTCTACAGTTTTCTCCTTGATGTTTTACTATGTCATGGCTATTTTGAATGTAATGGTGAAACTATAGTCCATTTAATGATGACAAGCTGCACGTTAAGCTGTCCTAGCACAATAAAAATATTACAGAATGACTTTCTTCCACAGTGATTGTCATACAGTATGAAAAGGGAGCACAGATTTGCAAATGGATGAATTTTCATGATTAGTTTATGCAAATTGGATAGACAGAGTGTTTGGAGTGGGCCATGAGTGGTGGAGGATAACTTGCAGTTCTCTACTGGATGTATTGCTGGCAGACAGTTTTCTACATATCTACTTTTTGCATTTCATTGATGCACAGTGTTCTGGCTGTGTCTGCAGGATTGGGAAATGACAGGAGGACATTTGCTGAATTGACTTCTGCATGGGCTCCAATTCTTCACACAAAATTTTTGGTCCAACAAAAGTAGAAGTAACTTATGGAAGAACTGCTTGATTAGGGATCTGGGCTCACCCTCTTGTACAAATCCCGACAGAAACCCACAATCCTTCACAAGGGCAGTTATGTTTAAAACAAAGAATAAGAACTCTTTTACCCTCAGATCTGGATGTCAGTTGCTCACATATGTACATTCCTGTTTCATGTACTCCATCCCTGGAGGTGTCAGTGGACACTGGATATTACAGGCAGAAAAAAATTGGCAGTGTAGATGAACCTGTCATAGCCAGTATGCTCTGTACATGATTAATTTGTAAAATGGTACATGTTGCATCAATATTTATATTTGATCCATTGAGACAGTTAGTTGAGCATATGGGAAACATTACAGTTTTGTGAGCCTCCAATGTCATTTCTTACACAGGGTGGGTGTATATAACAAAAATAATTGTGTTCATATAGCAAAACATACTCACGCAGGCTGTATTAATTGAGCTCTTGCACAGCCATTGAAAATACAAATAAAAATATAATTAAAAAATATCCAAGCGATACAGAAAATAATTCACTCACTGGAATCCAAATGATGTGTATTCAGAAGAGGAGTTTTCCTATGCTGGAGCCAGCAATGACTGAAGCTGGAAATACCACCCAACAAGCAGTATTTTCAGATGTTTAATTATAAAAATGAGAAGAAGGAGGAGGGAGAGGAAGAAGGGCGGACTGGAATATCAGCTCAAAGAGAATGAATTTCAGGCCTTTGGCTCAGCAAACATGCAGTTACCCACCAGTTTAATGGTTAATACATAGTTCCAAACTGTGGTGTCAGAGCAGGAGACTGCCTGGGTTGAAGAGCATAAAGAAACTTGTGGATGTAGTTGTGACTGTCCATGCTGAGAACTTAAAGCCCCAAAAGTTTAAGTCTTTAAGTTTCTTGCCAGTGTTCCTATGTTTTAATATGGGTAAGGGACTGGCTTTGGTTAAAATCCACTATGTCTTTGTCCAACTGATGCTGTTAATAGCTGTACTGAAGCACTGCAGGCTTTCAACAGCTAAGGCAGACCAGAGCTGGAACTCCTGGGTGGTGTCACATCAGTCCCTTTGCCAATGTTATGGATATCACTGTCCAAGTCCATGTTGGGTGGCGCAGGGAAGCTCTGAGAGTCCAAGTACAGGACTGACAGTGGTAAATGCTTCCATGGTCTACTGAGCAGATGGTGGTTACACCAGGCTGGCCTTTTACTTTTTATTCTTCCTTCTGAACACAGATGAGCTCCAAATGCCCTGCTCAGTCTTTCTTGGATCATCTTGGTAAGAGTATAAAGCTGCCACCCTTCTCTCTATTCCATTCAACACTGATGGAGCCGAAGTATGTAGCTGTTGCTGGATGAACTGGTCCATGGACTGAGTCTACTCAGCTGCAGGGTTACTCTTGAGTCAGAAAACACACAGGGTGTTATTTACAAGGTCCTTCTTTCTTCAGAACGTAAAGCTTCCTCTTCCTGCCTTTCTACTTCTTAATTTAAAAACTTGCCTGACCTTGGTTGCTCTTCTGGGCTGTGCTGAAAGCAGCACAAAACAAGTTAGAAATGGTAAAGATCAAATAATTCGCTTGAACTATTTGTATTTTAAGGGATAGTTTCTGCATTCTGAAAACTTGACGTTTTGTCAGTCAAAACTTGGGATTTTTCCTTTGCATAGAGATAATTAAGACCTCACTTACCCAAAAGCTTTCTGCAGGTTGAGGACAGCTCTGTCTATTTTAATGACGGACAGTGTAATACATATAGCGTACAGCTTACTGTCGTTGAGAGGCTGATGAGGTACAGACTCAGCAGACCTTTCCCCCCAGTCTGGTGAGGCTCTGGTCCACAGGGCTGGAATCTCAAGGGTTTTCTCACCATGGGTAAAGCTGAATATATCTCTCAATTAACAGTCCAAGGACTGCTGGCAGACGTTTTCCTCCCAGGAAGGGTGATGCTCACTGTCTTTTGCTTTCTCACCCTTCCAGCCCTCTCTTTCCCCCTCTGCACTTGTTTTAAGAGTGGCAGCATTTTCAGTGGAAGGTGTTTTCAAAGGATCTGAGTGACCAAGGTGGTCACTGTGATGTGTTTCTAAATGACTTTGCAGCTTTTGGAATCCATTGTGAAATCCTAAGAAAAGCTGTTTCATTACATACTGTCATTAAATGCACTTCTGCTTCGGAAATGATTGGAAGGCTTGGGGAGGGGGAAATGGGTTCTGATGTTTATGCAGACAAGAGTAAAGTGCTTCCAAGGTATTTTCCTCTCATAAAGGGGCAAGAGCACACCAATGTTCATCTTGAAGCCAGGAAAGAAAACTGTTTTATTCTCCTAAAGACTTTTCTTTGTACAAAGCCGGTTTGTGACCCAAATCTGATGGAAACTTTAATCCACAATCCCTGGATTGAAGGAAAAGTCTGCCCTGTGAATGGGAGGGATGGTGCCAGTTCCTCCACTCAAGGGAATTAAGGTGAAGGTGAAAGGTAAAAAGCAGCAAATTTTTTGAGAGGTATATTTATGGATTCAGTGTGTTCTCTTCCCATGCCTGAGGGTCCCTAAGTTGAAGTGTGTCAGTGACCTAGTAAATGTGGGAGGAAATGGTTTTTCTTGAACCCCAGTGTGGGATGAGGAAGGACTTATTCTTTCAGTGACTTTGCTGGCTTGCACTGGTTTATGTTATCTGGGAAACTACAGTGTAAATGCAAAGCATGTAATTGCTAACTCCTCATTCTTTGCCTTGCCTCTGTTATAGTCCTAGAGACTCCTCATTTAAGCACTGGGAACGAGTGTGGTTCAACACTCATTAGAGTCCCTTTATTCATTTGTGTGCTCACATAGTACTATTAACAATGCGGTACAATAAAAGATAGCACTGGAGTCTGAAATTAAATGCAGCTTTTCCAGTATCTCAGCAGGGTGGCAGGCAGGCATATATTTCCAGCTGCCTTTCAGCAACCTCATTAATAAATCATTTTTATTTTCCTGGAAGGAGAACTGCTGGGACATCCTTCTGTTTTGGGGGCAGAATCATATTCAATATCCCAAAATTATTTGTTGAACATGGGTAGGAAGTTTAGACTTGAGAATTGCAACTGCCAGAAACTCCATGGTTTTCTTCCTACCTTCTTTTAATTCCCTTTTTTCTTCCTGCAGTTCTTGTCCACCAACATACATGTTGTTCTAGTTAATGGGCAGTGTTTCCCCTGTAGGTGCTTAAGATGATCATCCTTTCTCAGCATACGTCTGTCTCTAATGGTTTACCCAGACAAACGCTGCATCGGAACACATCTGAATGCTGACAATCTTTGATCCATGTAATACATCTGGACTTCAGCAGTGGCCAGTGCCTTCTGAAACAAGGGAAACATTTGAGTCCACGTCCAAATTACATTGCTTACACGCAGACAGTCTCAGATAAACAGCCCAAGTTCTCTTAGTATTTTCCCACTTAACCTATTTTTCAATATGTTTGTTGTTTTGATTGTTCCCTAAGATATCTCTCCAACTTTCTTCTGGCTTTGTTATAAGAAGGCAAGGAAAGGAGAGACCAAACAGCCTTACTCAAATAAATATTATTACTGACGGTCTTGCTAACTCATTTGCCAAGAAATTGTTTATCTACGGAGAATAAATAATCTTTAATTTGTTTTTAACAGTAGAATCTCTGCTAATAATTTGCATAATGATAACTGATGTAGTAGAAATTCATGTTTTAAGACTGAATTGCTGCTTACTTTAGGATTCTAATTGGGACAGAAAATTATTTTCATAGACTAATGATGATTGGTCTTATTAACTTCACATTCTACAAATATGCAATGTTCATTGTCATAGACTGTAAATGGTTTGTGAATAAGGAAGATTACCATGACAATCTGTATAGCTACAGGGAGGATACTGTGACTATTCTAGTAATACCTCTCTGCAGAAGCAAAGCCAAAGATTTTTATTGTAAAAAGTTTAGATAGTTCTAGAAAATTAAGAAAATACCATTAAAAATGAAGCTTTATGTGAAATTGTTAGGGTTTTTTTTAAATGGAATGTCTAAGCTTAATACCATGCAAGCACATGGGAAATTTCATAGTTATCTAAGCATTCTTTTGGTATGGACAGGTCAAATATGCTTCCTTTGATCTACTTTTGCATGCAGGAGATCTTTTATCAGGTATTGCAAAAGTGTAATCAGAACTGCATATTCCACTCCTCATTAAGAATCACATCCAAACCAGCTCATTCAGTGAGCAGAACACTGGAACTTGTAACACCATTCTGAATTTTTCTGTGGTGAAGAGCTATGACCAGGGTTATGTTTACTTGGGTTAGTTTTCATTTAAGGAAATCACATTTTTCTCTTCTGTTCATTAAGTATTGCAGTAGTGATCCATTTCTCTGGGATGCCTTTTAGCTCATCAGGTGGAAATTACTATACAAACATGAAACGTAGTTTTAATCCGTTGAGTTTGAAGGAAGTTAGAGTGAATTGGTGTGAAATCTGTTATGGTATCTGGAATGACTTGTGTTTGTGAAACTCTCTTTCGTGAAATCTTAATCAAAGTTCATGCTCTTAGTCTTAGAGAAGGGGGTTGCTGAAAAACCAACTCAACACTGTTCCAAATGAGCACTCCCCTAATTCACAGTATTCTCTTCCCATTCAGGTTTTCAGTCAGTTGTTTATCTTAGTCTTGACTTCAATGTTTAGAGATACTTTAACCTTGCAAACAAAATAATGGGGACCTCTGGTTGTTGTCATTAGAAAATTGGCTGCGATGGAATCATTGGCTCAGCTGCCAAAGAGGATCGCTGTGGAGTCTGCAGTGGTGATGGCAAAACCTGTAAAGTGGTGAAAGGCGACTTCAACCACACCAAGGGGATGGGTGAGTAACCCTCAGCAGCGTTTTAGTGGAGCAGAGGTTCTCTTAACTGCTTGAGGATCAGAGTGGCCGTAATAACTCTTCTTCTTGGATAGCATTGGACTCATCTGCTCTAGTAAACACATAAGAAACAATACAAGACCCAGCTCAATTCAAATGTGATATTCTGTCTGCTTCCTATTCAGTTGCCCATGTATCAGCCATTGCCTCTGTCTGAAATTCAGAATGAAGTTTCTCATTTTGAGTGCTATCGGTGCTACTCATTTTAAATAAGAGACAAAATCCTTCCTCCTTTCAGTGGAAAGGAGGTCTGTTTTCAACACCATCTTTGAGCAATTTGAGAGCTCAGAATAATGCATGCTGCAGGAGATTCATGTTATAATGAGGATATCTCAGCTGAATGAAAGAACTCTCCTCTGAATATTTTCACTGATTCCCTGTCAGCAATAGTATCCCATCAAGAATACAAGAGCTTACAGTCAGAGACTTTCCCGTCTCTTGATAAACATTAATGTATACACAGCTTGGTGTTTGAATTAGACTTTGTTCCAGAGTTTCTGTATTATGTTTCTGAGAAAGGTGTTATCACACATCCTAATCAGGCAAAGAGAGGGAAAGCCAGATTCAGGACTTTTAGCTGTTCCAAGAGGAAGAAATTGTTCAGAAAACATTATTTCACATTCAGTGAATACAGAATTGCCATTTCTGTATGGAGAAATAGTTCAAGACGTGCTACTGTAGGACAGAGTTCAGCAGAGCACATAAAGATTCCCTTTAGTACACACTTCAATTCTATTTAGTTACTAAAGCAGCTCAAGTGCTCAATGACTTCCTTTAATCAAAATCTCAGCACTGAGGTCTGAGGTTCTAATTTTGTTCATTGACCTCCTCCTCTGCACCCTCCTCCTCTTTAACTGTGGAACCAGCTGTAATCTGTCACCTTCTCTGGAATGCCAGTAGGATTTCTCACCCATACCACAACTTTCTGGAGCAAGTTTGTGCTGTTGCATTGCTAGGACAACCTGTTGAATGATTTCCTGCATTATTGCCTTTGACTTTTTTATTATTTTCCGCCTGCTTATGTCAAGACCTTTGCATCTGATGCAAATCACAGAACTGTAGAATTATATAATGGTTTGGGTTGGAAGGGACCTTAAAAGCCCATCCAGTTCCAATTCCCCTGCCATGGGCAGGCTGCTTAAAGACCCCATCCAACCTGGCCTTGAACACTTCCAGGGAGGGGGCATCCACAGCTTCCCTGGGCAACCTGTGCCAGTGCTTCACCACCTTCATCATGAAGAATGTCTCTCTAATATCTAATCTAAATCTCCCCCCTTCCAATTTAAAGCCATTTCTCCTCATCCTGTCACTCCAGGTCCTTGTAAAAAGTCCCTCCCCAGCTTTCTTGTAGATCCTCTTCAGGTACTGGAAGCTGCCCTAATGTCTCCCTGGAGCCTTCTCTTCTCCAGACTGAACAACCCCAACTCACTCAGCCTGTCCTCATAGCAGAGGTGCTCTAGCCCTTGGATCATCTTCATGACCTCCTCTGGATCCATTCCATCAAGTCCAAATGGTGGAAAGTGTCTTATTTTAATTGAAACAAAACTATTCTCCTTTTCTATAGTGGATGTGATAGCTGTTCATTAATTTCTTAATTGCTCCTTAAGAGTAGCTATCTTTTATCTTTTCCAGTGAGACTACAAACCATCTTGTGCAGATAAATAAGGAGTTCTTGGGTCACTGCCAGAAAGTTGCACCCGTTTCCAACTAAACTGACAGACTGCTTGAGGGTGGTAACTTTACAAGGCTGTAGGAACAGAACAATTTCAGCTTTAACTGGTTGTCTGGCTGCCAGGACACTACAGGAGGCTTTCACCCCCAGCACCTTATAACCTAGTGAGAAGAGATGGCTGACTGAACCATGGCCAATGTTATGGCATTTATTGGTCTTTGTTCTTTGCTGGTCATCTCAGAAGCACAAATCTGTCAAAATGTTGCTTTATCAATGCAATATTTCCACCTTTACCCACCTCACATAATCTATAAGATTATTGTTTTTACAATTATAATTTCCTAAACTTTTATTAGAACTTTTGTTTGATTGATTTTTTAAAGAGAATTAAATTTCATGTGATAATACTTTTAAAAAGTGACATCCACAATATGCCTAACAATCTTCTCCTAGGTTAAAATCATCTTTGCTTTTATTTTTTTTAATTGTGCTCTTTTAGTGAGGATGATAGCCTACTAAAATGGAAAGTATATTTATAGTCTTTTAATCATTCATTGTTCATGTTTTCCTACTTTTGCATTTCTTTTATTTCCACTGAAAATGGACTTGTTGGTTACTCTTATGATTTGCAGCCCCAATTTGGAAATGTTCTATGCATTGTGAGTTGCTCCCAGCAGTCTCTGTCCATATGTAGCTGTTTTACAGGATCAGGTCCTCAGGTTAATTAGTGAATCTAATGCAGGAGGCAAATCTTCAGGATTGGGTCTGAGGTATCACAAGTGAACATGAGATTACTCAAGAAAAACACAGGCTTTTTTCTTTACTTTGGCATTCGAGCAAGTATGTACAAAAACTTGACAAAAGCTGGGGCAAATGCGACCACAGAAATAGATTCAGGGTTTGGATGTCTAAATGGTGGCACATAGTGAAAAATTCCCATGAACATGCTGTGATGCAAGTCAAGGCTAACACACTGAGTCAAGTATTGCTGATTTATTATTTCAGAAGAGAACAGACTTCAAATACTAAGACACTGATTGTTCTGGAATGGTATCTGGTTTGGAAACTGCAGCTGCAGCCTTTGGGCCAGATCTTCAGCTGTTCTGCGCACGGAACTCCATAGATTGTGGGATTGGTCCCTCTATGTCCTGTGATTGCAAATTATGTTGTCAAGCCCTATTAACTGAACTAAATCCATGCCAACTCCTTTCTGTTTCTCAGTAACCAATAGTCATTGTAAGAAGGTTTCCACATGTGTGATGGCAAAGGCAAAGGCTGTTCCCAAGTGTTTCTCATGTAAGAGACTTGAATGCTGTTTGCAGTGTCAGTGGGTGTTGGTGACATCCTTTGGTGTTGGTTCTTTGTCTTTTTTTGGTTGGATTAGATGGGGAGATTGGTATCAAGAGCCATGGATAAACTTCAAGTCCTTTTACTATTTAGCTTGGTTTGCAAAATGTATCAAGTGCAGATCTTGTCCTTTTATAAAACTGCATGAAAAAAAGCCAATTTTTCATTAATCAACTAAAAAGAACTGGCCCTATTTCTTTTTTTTTTCCAACCTTAAATGTCACAGGTGTGGTTCTGCCACCCTGTTGAGGCATGATGGTAGAACATTCAAAGTGCCTCTAGAAGGTGTAGCAGTTCTTGCCACCTGTCAGGCAGGTTGATCCAGCTGTAAATGGATTCCATTTCTCTTTTGGGGAGGAGGTCAAAAGCCTTTATTTGTGGTACTAGACATCACATACACTTGTGTGCAGCTGGCTGTCTTCAGTAGGCCAACTGAATGCACTGTTTAGACTGAGCTCTACTTTTGACTGGCAGCATGCCCTGTACCTCTTTCTACAAAATAATTTTTCAGAAACAAACACAGACTTGTTCTGAAGTCCATCTCTGTCTCCCTGCCACTGTGCAAGGGGCCCAGAAATAGTGGACAGTTCTTTGGCTCTCAGCTGTGGGATAGCTGATTTATCACTAACTTCTGTCCATAGTCCAAGGCTGTGCCTATAATGCTGGAAGACTTGCATAGAGAATGAGACCTGCATCTGTGTCTCTTGATTTTTCTCAGCCTTATTCAGATTTTCATTGCTACCCTTTGCTTGGGATCCAAAAGAAGGACCACAGATATCTGGGTTTTTTAATGGCAGAATATGATAAGGAGATATGCCAGTTGTGACTGCCGTTTTGGGAAATGAAGAGTGATCTTTGCTAGCAATTTTTCTTTTTAAGATGGTGGAAAACCAGGCTTTTTATTGTGTGCATTAATTGTACAGCAAATATTTAAAAGAAAGAAAGGATATTCGAACAGTAGTTATGTAGTGCTGGCCAGGACTCCTTTTTGTCAATACAGCATACGTATAAATTATGAGAAAATGGAGTCCTAGGACTGACTCCAGGTTGTCTTGTAGAGGTTTAAGCAGAACATGCAATTTAGAAACCAGCTTCACAGTTACAGTAGGAGGCTTTGAATTCTATCCATGGCTCCACAGTGAAATTGTTTTCTTCCACATGCACTATCCCATGGCTGGAAGTGGACAGGTGCCGATGCGGGAATTTCTCTCAAGCTAATAGCACATGAGAATCATTATAGATATTAGGAGAATAAACATACACTGGACATATTTCCACTCCACTGCAACAACTAGCAGTCAGCAAAAGGTGCAGTGTGTAAAGTGTCATGGAAACCAAGATGCCTAGCTGCACTTACACCTAAAATACTAAGGAAGCAGTGCTGACTGTGACCAGCAGCTAGGCAGAACGCTCTGATTTCCTTGGCCTCTACTCCAAGATCTTTGTTCAAACCTCTTTAGCGAGTTTGATAATGGGATAAGCACTGTTGACTTTCTCACACCTAATTTTCATGTGTGCACAAGAATATGATATGAAGGTGCAGCGCCCAGAGATCAGTACTTTCAGCCATGGGATATTTTTTCCTTTACCTCAGCGTCCCTCTTTCATTGCCATATGAACCAGGAGAGCAGTTTTGTAGTAGATCAGTGACATTCTGTATTTCACACTAAACTCTCTATTCTTTCTGGGAATAATAACAATGGATTTTCCTGTGTGAGCTGCTTTCGTCTTGGAAATCTCTCCAACATTTAAATGAAGATACAGTAGCCACTGTTCAAATATTAATCTCCTTGATGACAAAGCCACCTCTTTGTTCTGATGTCTCTCCTAATGCGAGTTACACCATATAATTTGTATCTAGGATTTGCTTCAATCACGCTCTTACATTCCTGAGACACTGATGTAATGCAGATTATCCAGAAAGACTGGTGCATGCCAAAGTAACTGTTCCCAAGGTGGAGTATACTACGTACAGTACTATAAATTATCAGATAATGAAGTTCTCCTGTTGTACTTTCAAAGCCTCATCTTAACAGGCTGATTTATGGGTGAAATTATACAAATACTGCCTGATAGTTGCCAAATCTCATCAGTCTTTACCCAGTTCCTCATTTAAAATAGAACTTTAAGCCCAACCTTTCAAACCTTTGCATTGCAGACAATCATCCTAAAACCCAACAGATCTTTGAGAGTTCTTGACTGAAGGCCAACTCTGAGACTTCTTTTTGGTCTTACTTAACTGACACTTGATAATCTTTCTGGCAATCTGCAGTTACAGTTTGCTTAATAAAATGTGCCTGGAAAACAATGGAGATGTTTTCTGGTGCAGTTTTCTAAAAGATCAGGTTTATACTGTGACTAGAAGCCTCACATTAGCTCTAAGGACCAGACTGGAGTGGTGGTAGTTATTTGAGTTTGTACCTGTGGCAAATTTGCATGAACGTTAAGTAGTCTGCCATAGGGTTTGACCACTAACTCACACAATATTGCTGGAAATAGTGAATGAGAGTGTCAAGACGCTCCCAGTGGGACATGCCCAAAAATTGTGCTTTGTCTCTGAAAGGACTGGTTAGAGCCATACAACTGCAAAGTTGTTTGCAGTTTGTTAACAGAGGAGTGGAGGTCAGCAGACAGGTTTGTGCCATGTGATTTCAGTGAGTTAGCACACTATGTTTCTTCTTATTCAGAAGCTGCGAATACAACCCCCAAAGCCATCAATCAGGATTAGAAATTACATAAGGAGAAAAATCTGGTGTAAGCCCAAACTAAACAGTCTCTAGAACTAATATGCTATTAATAGCTTACACTCCACTATTTACCATTGTAAAAAGTAACATAAAAGTCAACTTTTCCACGTGGTGTTTCTCTCATGGCACAGTGATGAAATGAAAGTCTATTTATGGCACTAGCTGAGCCTCAAGCACAGCTCCACAGCTCTCTCACCTCTAAAGCAGTGTGACACACTCCTGGCTGCTGCTGGTCAGGGGACAGATCAAAAGTTCACTGAAGTTAGTGACTGGCTTTCCACTAAACTCAGTGTAATTTAGCGTCCAACCTCTGCATGATTTAGTTCTGGGCATTTGTATCTGGCATGTGATTTAAAAAATAAATAAGTAAATATTCCCACAGGATGTACATTAAATTACCTGAAACTTGGGCATGTTCCAAACTGGCTTCCTAACAGGGGTGTCAGGTGTGTCATAGGACTATTTCCCCATGATGGACTGTCATTAATCACATCTTTGCTGCGTGTCATGTCTGGTGGTAATTGTTGGTTGGGTTTATATGCAGATGCATGGGGTGCGGTGAGGATGTCTTCTTTCTGAAGTACTCTGTTTTGTCTGTAATTTGGTATCTCAGCTGATGAAAAAAACAACTCCTGGCAATGTCTAAAATAATGAAATCTAATATGTTTTTGCTTTGATTTTGTAACAGATTTCAGTATTGCCTTAAAAAAAATTGACCCTGGAGGTAATGGTTATTCACAGTGAAACCTGCTCTGTAACGGCGGATGGGAGAGCTGCTGCTCTGGCTTCTGTACACAGACACGGCTTGCAGCTCTGCTTTCCCTCTTTCTGTTTTTCCTGCAAGAGATGACTGAGAAAAGGAGAAGTAAGGAGAAATTAGTATGAAAAGGACCAGCCATTCAGATATGGTGATCGAGGAAAGAGGATTGTGTCTAGCCTCCATCAACCTGTCCACCTGGTGCACCTTGTGAAACCCAAGAACTGAGACCATATTCATAGCATAACAAAGGGGCTGGGGGATCTGTTGGTTCAGATGGATAGTAATGAATCCACAATCTGAGACCCAAAATCCCATCTGTCTTACTACTTGTCATAGTAGTAAGAGAATCACTTAGACCTGAGATGCATGAGGCTGTCAGCATCCTCCTTTGAGGCTCCCCTTACCAGTGTAGCTGAAGCACAGCCATTAAGCTGCACTTGTCCCTAAAACAGCTCTCCAAACACTGCTGAATGCTAGAGGAATCACTGCTCCTGCCAGCAATTCTCCAGACCAGTGCTCTAGACTGCCCACAGTTTCCATACAGTCAGGGCTGACACAGAACACTTTCATACAGCCATTTAAACCAAAAAAAGGGGGAAGAAAACATACAGGATAAACCATTTGGCATCTCAAAGAAAGGGAAGAGCAATAGCACCAAATGGTTGCCAAGTTATACACAGCAAAGTAAACTGGGTGGCCAATTAGAATGAATCAAGTCACAGTTGTGATGAGATTAGTGTCACATCCAGGACCATGATTTGGAGTCCAGTGGAGCCAGTGGAAAAACTCTGCCTGGCTACCAGACCTTTGAAATGGGCCCTAATATTCCTCAACTTTGTAGTTTAAAGGCATCACTTCCACACCATGGAACAAGTCCCTAACTCCACATGGCTCCATGGTGGAGGCAAATAGGCTCCTTGTAGCTCCTGATTATTCTGATCATTCTGTTAGTCAGAAGTTGCATAGTTGTGTTGTATTGCCAGTTGTTGGAAACATGAAAAGACCAAGAGAGTTTTGAAAAGATAAGAGTGAAGAGAATTCTATAAAAAAATGATGAGGTGCAGTGAAAAGTTCCCCACCACCTCAGAGAGTCAGGAGGTGGAATTTGGTGTGTACATCCTGGCAGTGTTTAGAGGTGACTGGTGGTCAGTTCTTGAGAAGCTTTCAGCTCTGCTATTGCATTAAAGCTGAGCTGTGGGACTCTATTCAGCAGCCCAATGCAAGGAGGTCAGTACCGTTATATCCTCCAGAGTTTTTCTGTAAAGCTGAAGTGTGAATGAAAACAAATACTGACCCCCCCCCCGCCCCAGTTGTCCCACTAATTCCTCCTGTTAATTTTAGTATCATCCAAATGTTTTTTGGAAGTGAGTCCTTTCTGATGCTGATCACAGCCTTGAGCACAATTTTTTGGGGAGGGAAAAATAGGAGCATCTATTGGGAACTTCATTTCAAATCACAGGTGTTTGTTCCACGATGTGTAGTGTTGCTCCTGACAAGGGACAGTTTGTATCAGCTCAGGGACAGCTCTTATGTACACCTGTCAGTACTGCAGGAGGGGCAAGGGGGAATCAAAGGTGTCAAATCTATCTAGGCCCAAGCACAAGCCTCAAGTCACAATTAAGCAGCACACATGCATTTCTCTCCATCTTCTCAGGATGAAACATTAGTTGTAACCATGCATGTCACAGCAGCAAGGCTTGGCTGCCAGTGCAGGGATCTCATTTGAAGTTCCCTGACCTGGACAAGGAGTTGGTTTGTTCATGGTGAGATACTGAAGGACTGATGCCTCGGGCTGGCTGGCCTGCTCTCACCCCTCTGCTTTTTTGTTGCCACAGGTTACATTGAAGCAGCTGTGATCCCTGCAGGTGCCCGGCGGATCAGAGTCGTTGAGGATAAACCTGCACACAGTTTTCTGGGTAAAAAAGACAAAAAGAGTTAATTTTTTGATTCTAAATTCAGTTCTGTTTTCTGTTAAAATGATCCTTCTCTAAATGGCCTGTAAGATGGCAGGTTTCTTGTCGCCAAGAAGTGGCTGTTGATTTTGTACTTGTTGCAGACTCTTTTTGCTTTCATGTCTTGGTTTCATGATGTTTGCTTGGTGTGATAGTATGTGATGTGTACAGGCCCTGTGAAACCTGAAAGGGCTAGAGAATACTTTTATACATACAGAACAGTTCCTGAACAGAATTTGGCACTGGGTTGAATGTAGCTGCTGGGAGCACACAGCACTTTGGGAGAGGGTGGGAAAGAGAACAGTGTGTTTAGAGAAAGGAGTAACACAGATAGGAAGGCACCCAGCTCAGACTGGAGCAGAAGCAGGACAGGGCAACTGATAGCCCTCAATAACCTAACCATGAGGTTGCCTGTGCCATTTCCTGCAACAGCGGGTTTTCATTGATGCTGAACCCAAGACCTGATCCTGCACTCAGGGATGGGCTAGCTGCAGCCTCTAGTCCACTCGCTTCTATTTTCTCAGCCCAAATATTTTTTTAATCCTCTTCTTATTTCTACTTCTGTATTCCTTTTGAGGGGAACAGGCTTCCTCTCATCTTTTCCCTGTTGAAACAAAGTTTCAGGTGTGGGTGAGGGGTCACAGTGGTATGTGAGGTTGTTGTAGCGCAGAGTGTAAATGAGTTTGTTGTTCAGTTACTAATCACTTAGATTAAATACTGGAAGGGTGTTTGTAAAATGCAAACAGTCAGCTACAACGCATCTGTCAGTCTAGCCTTCTGCCTCTTCTCTCTGATGTTAGGGATGTTTCTTTTTGTGTCATTACTGTGCAATACATGAAGAGTTTTACCTCCCATCTACATCTAGGGAGAGCAAGTCCCAGAAATGCCGATGCCCCATTGCTCTGCATCACATAGAAATCCTGTGGCAGAGCAGGGAATTGAAGGAAAGTTGTCCAAGGCCCAAAAGAACAGCCAGCACATTGAAACATCAATTTCACACTCAGGTCTACATGGTCATGTGTAAATGGGGGAATCCTTCTGTCTCTCTTAAGTTTTTTACACTGTGGAGCTATGTGTGAGAAAACAAAAGGATAGAAGAAAATCCCAAACTTCCTCCTTTGTTCAGTGAATTTTGCAACTTATAGGTCCCTGCAGTGTCAAACCTAAGCTCTTCTTGCTGTTCATGAATTCATTAACTTCTGATTTTTGTCCTTCTCTGTCCATCAGTGTTGCAGCCCTTCTACATGCTGATATTTTCATTGCAGTGGTTGGAACAGATGCATGTTCCAGCTGTCCCTTAGCCTGGGAAGTATTAGATGCTGTTTTTACTTGTGCATGTTCTATTTCTCTCCAAGTGAGCTTCTCAGAGTGGAGACGCTGCAAGGTTTTCAGACAGAAAAGCACTGTGAAAGACAGAATTTCTTCCAGGGATAGATCAAGCCTGTGGTAACTCTAAGAGGACTAGGAAGCTTGTTGCTCTCTGTTTTGTTGAAGAGGAAGCTGAGGTGTTGCAGGGAGTTCGTAGCAAAGCACAGACTAGGAACCTCACTTTCTGATTTCCATGTCTTTTTCTTATAGTCCTCCATCTCCACTGGCAAAACAAGACATCAACATCTAGTACTGCGATGTAGGATGCCACTGAAAACATTCACGTAGTGATTGTGTCTTAGGATTTCAGGTCTAGTGCCACTGGTTTTCTGTCTTGAGATGCTACCAAAGCTGGTAATATCACTGCTTTTGTTGACTGTCTTTAATTCTAGATTTCTTGGGGGGAAAGAGGGCAAATCTTGTCATTCAGTTGCCCTTAGGCCACAAGTGCTGGCTTGTGTGCCACTTCTTGGTAGGAAGCACGTATCACTACTGCTAGTATTTCCATTAACACTGCAGCCAAGCATGCTGGGAGAGGATTACGCCTACACGTAAGATATTTGACATAGCAAAGCACTGGTGGAACAATGAGAGTCAGTGTTTCTTTAAGTTTTGCAAATACTCTGCCTTCTGGAAGCCAGCCTTTTTGTTTGTCTTGGTGGGATTTTCACAGGGTATTTATTCGGGGCTTGGGCTTTGGCAGATAGCTGCAGGACTGAGATTCTTACGTGGAACTAGTGGCTGCCCTTAATGGTGACCACATAACATTTACTAAAGCAGGTATTTCCCCACTGGGTGGTGAAGAGTAGGATTGTGTATATTTGAAAGCAGGACTTGGCCTTGTGTGCATCACATAAAGATAGATAAAGTTCTACTATGGTTTTCAGACCAAAAATTGAATCAAATAAATGGTAATCTGGCTATTTTAAAATTTCTGGATGCTTTCAGCTCTTTGGTTCATGGTCAGGAGCCAAGGGGACCTCTCTAAGCTTTCCTGGGTTTTCTCTTTCCAGGAACACTGGACACAAAGGAAAGATATCCCATGTCTTGCTAGCCTAAGCAGAAGAATAGCGGCAAGAGTGTTCCAATAGGACAAAAAAGATGTTCCAGGGAATAAAATCCAATCACTCTGAAAGATATAATGCATTGTAAATACAGGTCTGAGTATGGAAGAACTTTCTATTTCAATTACACTGACAAAGTTGAGTCCAATCAAGTCCTATTTCCGCTCCAAACTGGGTACAGCACTTTGGAAACAAGCCCAGTGTAATTTGGAATCATTATTCCGTGTGCTGGGAGCAGTGCCTGAAGAATTTCCCTCCACCTACAGGCAACCCACGCTGGCTGCCTTGGCTGGCTGTAACACTTAAAAACCACCTTGAAGAGGAAATGCCTTGGCAGTTTGTGTCCACAGGCTGGGAAGCAAACTGGAGGGACCCAAAGTGGAAATAAAGATCTGACTAGAAGCCACATTTAGAAATAGATTGATCATTTTTTGTCTTCCAACCAACAATAAATAGAAACTACAGGTTGTTGCTGGGGTTCCTCTTTGTTTTACTCTTCTTCTGTACAACTTTGAGACAGGAAAAGCTTAGAGATGTAACAGTGGATTCTTGCTGCTGCCTAAATGCATCCAAAGTGGAGAGAAGAGAAAGAGCTGTGGTTTGCTGTACTGTTTGAGGTACAGTGTCCCAGGAGAACTGGAGCCTGGTGTCCAAGGCAGAATAAATCCTGTGGGCGCTAGCTTAAATCAGTGAGGACTGTTTAGCAAAAAGGGTGCACAACTGTTTTCCTGTTTGGGCTTTTCCTCCATAGTCAGACAAGTTTAGTCAGAGGAGACTGCATATATCCTGGAATCCAATAGTATCTGACCTAGGCATGTGTCCAGCTCATGGACTCTGAAAGCAGCGGTGTGACTGTGCCAGACTGTTCTTCACCTGGTGATGATTTCTATTTGTGGCTTGGTACCTGTCAAACCCAAGGGTAGATCATATCTCGGCTGCTTCTGCCTTTGAGAGTGAAGAAGGCATCGGCAAGAATCCTGCCCATAAGCTCTGCTTATTTCTGATGGTAGAGCTTTATAATGCCTGTATAGGATTTTTTAACTCTCAAAACTATATCTGGAGTAATCCAGAACAATGGAAAGGCCACTCTAAATTGTGTCTGTAGGTAATGTTTGCAGTTTGTAATATCCTCCCCTCCAGGATTAAGCACAAGGGGGTATTAGGCTGATCTGCTAAGTTCACTTTCTGTCTACTGACCAATCTCTGCTTTGTAACTTGATTTCTCTTTGTAATTATGACACCTAAATGTTAACTTGTTCAGCATTAGCATTATAGAGCATATACAGACTCAGAACAGTTTTCTTTCGAGCTTGCAAATCTTCACCTGTCTATCAACACTGAGATTTGATTGATCTTTTTCTCACACAAAGTTTCAAAAGCTGGTTCTGCTTGGAAACTGAAAATCCCAGAGTTGTCTTGCTACATTTGGAGGTAGACTTTAGAGGGAAATTATCTATGAATTTTATGTTATACTTGAGGATCAGAATAGGTTTCATTATATACTACCTGAATAAGAACATTTGAACCCAGCTGCTGGCAGACTCGGTCAGTCTCAGAATCAACGATCTATATAAAAATGTACTGGTCTTGCCTTGCAAATCAGACTTCAGTTTACAGCCACTGGTGCTCTCAGGCTGTTTCACCCCAACTACCAGTTTTAGTAGCTGTAAGGGTATAACATTGCAAGTGTGTAAGCATCTCACCAGAAGTATCTTTAGGTCATACAGCTGCTCTGTGGTGTTTGATTCTTTCATCCTGTCTACCAGTTTGGTGAATGTGTCCAAATTTATCACACCATCCGTTTTCTTGAGATTGATATCTAATCAGTTAGATTTGAGAATAATCCTTAAAGTGGTCTAAGTGTTTATTTCCAACATAACAAACATTCCAGGTGTGTTCATTTTACATACATGCCTACATGTTTCCCATGTAACCTTTGATTTAGATTATTCCAGGAGGGATTAGGGCTATAAGTGATGGTTCTCTAATTATACTCTTTTTACAATCTGCACTCCACTCAGCATGGCTGAGGAAAATGGTCCTGCAATGGTTTTGCACTTTCCTAGGCAGCCCCTTCTACATTGTAGTTCCTGCCTGTTTGCGCAGTCCTGTGGTTATTGATATTACTTTTAAATCCAAATCTCTCCACTGAAAATCAAAGAAAAACATTTTAGTTGTGCAAGCTTTCCTTTGCAAAAGCAAAGCTGTATTGAAAACTGAACACAACGGTATGAGTTTGCGAGGGGTTTGGACATTCTCTAGAAATAGAAAGAACTAAACAAGAGTTCTATCATGTAGTCATAAAGTAGTAGTATTTTTTCAAGGACAGGAGGTCATTATCTTTTCTTCTTTTTATTTCCTTTTTAACTCCTTCTGCACACTCTTAGAATCATAGAATCATAGAACAACCAGGTTGGAAGGGACCCACCGGGTCTTCCTGTCCAACCATTCCTATCAAACACTAAACCAAGTCCCTCAAGACCTCATCCACCCGTGCCTTAAACACCTCCAGGGAAGGTGAATCAACCACCTCCCTGGGCAACCTATTCCAATGCCCAATGACCCTCTGTGTGAAAAACTTCCTCCTAATCTCAAGCCTAAATCTCCCCTGGCGGAGCTTGAGGCCATTCCCTCTTGTCCTGTCCCCTGTCACTTGGGAGAAGAGACCAGCTCCCTCCCTCTTTTCTCTTACCTTTAAATGTTCTGGCAGTGGAATGGCACAGAGAACACCTCAAAGTTTTGAAACTAGAGAATGTTGCTTATTCAGAAAGCAGAACATAATTTTAGGTAGTAAAACCTTAGCAAGAAGGTTTTAATTGTTAATACAATTAGAAATGCATTCAGCTGAAATAAAGAACATGCCCAAGTTAGAGACATTACGATGAGTCAGGTAAAACTATACTTTGTATTTTTCGTTTAAACTTGCATCTGTTACCAGACTACTGTATCTTGTACTTCAGATGGTCTGAGACAGAGGCTCAACAGTCTGTATTGTAATTACAAAATCACTTACATTTCATTCCATGACGTTTGATTCATTCCAGCTTTAAAAGATTCCAGTAAGAGATCCATTAACAGCGACTGGAAAATTGAGCTTCCTGGTGAGTTTCAGATCGCAGGCACTACTGTCCGGTACGTGCGAAGGGGTCTGTGGGAGAAAATCTCTGCCAAAGGACCAACTAAAATACCACTGCACTTGATGGTAACTTTATATCCTTTCTTTGTGTTTCTTAAGTGATGCAATATAAAGGTTTTATATCCTAGCTGAAAGTTAAATTTTGATTGTTTGCTTCCTCACCAGAGTTTTTTAAAGGTGTACTGTAGTCTTCTGTTTGCAGCATTCTTTTGCAGCCTTGCAAGGGCTGGAGAAACCCATCTCCCTACCTAAAAATAAATGATGCTGTATTCTGGAAGCACATGCAGCATCCCAGTAGCCTTGTGTTCAGCAGAGGATAACCCTGTAACGGTTTGCAGACAATGTGACATGTTCATTCTAGAGGACATAGGTTGCCAGGGGCCTTCTTTATTTATTTCATGGACATACCTGGTCACATACAGGAAAGAATATTTTCCAGATTATCTTCTCAGTTGAAGTCAGAACATATTCTGTATTGTAATACACTGTTGCTTTAACAGAAGTGATGCAGATATGGGATGTACAGGTGATGCATTCGAATTTGACCTTTTGTAGTAACTTAGTTGCACACAAAACTGTTCTGTGCTTTCTTTATATTGCTTTTTTATTATTTATATACTTTACAGTGTTCTGAAAGTTTTTCCTAATGTCTGACATAGTCCTTCTGTTAACCAGGCATGTCATGACTCATGGGCCAATCCCTTAATGTAGTGATAAACTTAATGTCTCTCTAAGACAGCTGTAATAGTGAATGTCTTATATAGGAGTTACTAGTTGAAAGTCTGCTGAAAGCTTTACAGTTTCTATAGTGAGGTTTGCATACAAACATAGATTATTTCAATGTATGCCTTGTTTCCTATAGTTTTTTTATCCAACTACATTTTTCTGTGTATTGTTTTGTTTCCTTGTGACTTTTTGCCATATTTGTTTACAGCAGGCTGTATATAAGCACTGCTAAAAATCAGAAATCTTTCCCTTTCCTCACCTAAATTTTTTGGCTTGCTGGTGTGCATCGTGCAACATTTCATGGCCTAGTTTGAAAAGCTCAAAAGTTGCTTGAATTTTTCACACACACACACACACACACATAGTAATTCTTCACTTTGTCAGTATTTTCCCTGTGTCAAAATATGTTGCATAGGAACATAAGGTGTTTCATCTATGTTGTATCACACAGATGAGTGGGTTTACTAGGTTCACATACCGACCAGTGTAAAGGTGGATTAAAAGAGGTTACTACTGAAAATAGTCACTGGTGCAGGTTTGGGCACACCAGCACCAATCTGACTCAATCACATAATTCAGGGTCTGCCCACACAGGGGGAGTGTATACAGGAACCATCTTCATCATCAGAAAAGTCAGCTTCTTGCTTGACTTTAACCTTAATGCAAGTCTTCCCTCCTGAAACCAGGACTCTGACGAAGTGTTTTATACTGCCAAGGTCTTCCTATCCTCACGTAAGAAAAAGGAGCTGCATGGGTACTGTTTGTGAAGATGCTGTGCAGGGTTTCTTTGCCAGCTCTTGGAACCTTCCAGGGCATTCCTCGAATGAGGTGTATTGCAGTAAAACCTAGTACCAGCATTTTGCAAACGTCAGCATCAGTAGATCTCATTTCCCCTTCATTAAGGAATAAGCAACTAGCATAGGAAACTAGTGATTGTGAGGTTCTCCATGAGTATCCTTTTCAAATACAGACTGGCATTTTCAGCAGATACAGGCAAAGGAAATTATCGGTCTTCACCTTTGCCCCAGAAATTATTAAAAAGGAATAAAGTAAAAGCTACCAGACCATTAAATAAAAACGTGGTTTAAAATCACTGCCAGTCATAAACAAAGCACACATGATGTCTTTTCTTCAAATCAGATATTAATCTTTTCCTTGATACAGGGTAGTGGGTTTCATTCTTTCAACGCAAGAAAAGCAGGATGGTTACCAGTTCCCTCTAAATAGAAAACTGTTGTTCAAACAGTGGTGGAATACACTGGACTGACAAAGAGCCAGAAGCTTCAGTCAATCCACTGGGATCTGCATTTGAAACCAATTATACACACATACACACACCCCAATTATATATGGCTACGAAATTGCATGAAATTGGTTTCATATGGGCCTTTAGATTCACTAGTCTTGCACCCATATTGAGATAATAAGGATTTCTCTTTAGGAGCTGCTTTTTAATATGTGAGGCATTTCTCCAAGTGCATTGCTGTAAGTATATTTCTTGGAGAAATTAATGTTTGTGTAACTAGCTCTGTGCTAGACCTCCTCTTGGCAACAGAGGACAACCAAACACTCCCAGAGCATAGAGATGCTTTGGACAAGACTGATTGATCAATTCTGTAGAACAAGCTGTTTGTATCTCATGCACTTAAATAAAGCCAGAGCACGACCTGAGTTCTCTGCCTCTGCCTGCCTGGTATTTCCAGTTGTGTTTTGAAAAAAAAAACCTTTGAAACTGTAATCCTGGCTGGCTAGTTTCAACTTTGAGATTCAGTTCTAGTAGTAAGGCTCCCTCTGACACAGAATCAAAATCATATCTTTGTTCCCCACATCTTCTGGAAGATGATTCCGGGGAAGCTGAGTTTGTGTAGCTCCACAGCGTTCACTGGACAGACCAGAATGCCAGTGGCTGCAAGCTGGACACTTTCTTTCAGCATATACAGTTACTTTTTTGGTTAAACGAGCTTGTGACAGCTTTAATGAGATTATTGGCTAACCAAGAGTGTATTTTCCAAATCTGAATGGAAAACAATTGTTGGGCAAAAATAGCATTTGCAAATTGGCTTTCTTTTAATTGGGGATCTGCTTGCTTAACTTACGATATCTCTGCGTAAAATATCTTGTTTGATAAGGTGCTGCTGCTATTTCAGCAGGTGAAAAGAACCAGTAAAATTCACCTGTTTAATGCTGCTGAGATTATAAGTAAGTCTAAAGCCACAGTATCAGCATTACAGTAGTACTTGTATGGCAGTTACGGGTGGTGTAGTGACTCAGATTCCATAGACATCATACTCCATTGGGTATCTCCTAGTCACTTCCAACTCAAGCCAGTGAAAGCGGGAGCCAAATAAAATCCAACATGTAAATCAAAACAAGACCAGAACTACCATCTGCCTGTGGTGAAAAAAAAAGCATTTATCTCTGTTTCTCTGTATCTATTAGTAGTGAATTTTGGACTAATAACACTAGAGACATCATTTGTTGGTCCATGGGAAATAATCAGCCTGCTGTTGGAAGCAGGTTTCACCTTCCTCTAGCAGTACACATGGTATGAAGAGATATATGTTGCCAGCAGCTGAATGATATGGCTCTTCCTTGTCATCTTCAGGTTTCTGAGACAATTAAATCCTGCTACTGCAGCTTGTCAGCAGGAGTAGTCATGATTACTTCAGGTGCCACATTTCTGAGGAGACACATGATATTTTTTTGCACTGATTGGTTTTGCTTTGAGAAAGTTCTCCTTGTTCCTTCACGTGTATTAATAAACATTTCTGCCTTCCAACTATGGTTGAGCAGTTCTTGCTCATGCCCTGTTTTACCAGTGCCACTGTAATGTCAGGTTTCTAGATAAAGATTTGATTGCCTTCACAAGGCATATTTAGAGATATTGGCCCGAGGCAGCATTTCCAGCATTACTGCCTCTGCAGTCTGTTGCTTTCCCAACGCGCACTGTGTTGTAACAGCCTTTCTTTTCCTGATGAACCAGGTGCTGTTATTTCATGACCAGAATTATGGAATTCATTATGAATACACCATTCCTGTAAACTATACTGCTGAAAACAAGAGCGAGCCAGAAAAGCACCAGGATTCTCTGTACATCTGGACGCACAGTGGATGGGAAGGGTGCAGCGTGCAGTGTGGAGGAGGTAAGGCCATGTGGAAGCTTGTGGGATTTACTGTTCAGTGTTTGCAGACACCAGGCATTAGAGAGGTGCCTGCTGAAGACAGCATTGCCAAAGCATGAAGGAAACATCTCCATGGAAATGGATGTTGCCATAATGAATTCAAATGAGAGCTCATTCTCACCAGCTCTCCCAGCTATCATCCACATCCCCACAGTTAATTTTCACCCAGTGTTTTGGCAGGGACACTGCTTTGTCGGCTCATTACCGGAGGCTGGAACTGCACCTGGATTAGTGCTCCATGGATGGCTCAAGGCACTTGTGCAGCCCCATATCTCAAGCTTCCGTCACATTCTTGGAGCAGAGTTTTCACAGGTGTTCAGGCACGTTCTGTGAAAGACACTTCCTTCCCCAGGGGTGACGCAGGGGCAGTGCTGCTGTGACTACTCCTGGAGGTTGCATCAAGTGCTCTTAATGTGGAGTGTACTGGGAGTACAGGAGCACACGCAGTTTTCAGATGATCCCTAGGATGTGCTGAGACAGATTTGCTGAGAGCCTGGGGAAAATTGATACCTGTGAAGCCAGAGACTGGTTTGTTAGCCACTGTCCATTGAATTTTCAGTGCTGGGAGAATTAGATTTTTCTCTGAGGAAAATGGATCATTTCCATGTGTTCTGGCCAGTCTTTCTTCACCAGCAGACCCAATTATTTATCATATCATATGACATAAGGAAAGAGTTCTCATCTTTGCGTTTGCAGGCTCACTGTCCTCAGTGTAGTGAATTTTTGGTTTTATTTATTTATTTATTTAGAATTCGTTCCAAAACAGACACTTTTCCTCACCTTTTAAAACAATGTAATTTCGAAGAGCCATTAAACTCTCACATGAACGAGTAGGAAATTTTTTGTGGCTCTTTTGATTTGTGCTACAAACCTTGCCATGTGTTTGAATCAAATAAGTACCTGGCAACATGGCTCCCACTAGTAGGAGCCTGGATGGCAATTGATGTTGGTTGTCAGATGCTTTTACTACTTACTGATGCTGGGAAGGGCCATTTCCCTTCCAGACAGACTTTTTTATTAACAGAATTCGAGTTGTTTTTTTTTTCTCTGCAACAGGACACGAATAAACTCAAATTGATGCAGATTCAAGCTTACAAAGAAGAGCTAAGAAACCAAAATAATTAGCAGTAAGGCAAAACCACATGGCACAGGGATGTCGCATGTGGTCATTGTCATGCTGCTGTGTGGCACAGCTTCCCTAATGTTGCACAGTGGAAGGGTGAACCCTGAGGGCCACACTGCTGTGACTCAATAAAACTGCTGATGCACAGACAGTTTATGTGAGAACTGCAGACTGCTTCTGAGACGTCTCATGCTGGTGTGCCTTTGGAAGTAGTATATCTGGAGGACCAAAAGATCAGTTCTTTGTGAAATATGAACAACCCCAGTTTATCAGTCCTAAATCCTGGTGGCTTCTTTCCAACCTGACCCTTCCTGAATAGAGATCAGCAAGAGGCAGCTGTCCTGTCAGTATCAGTCACTGAGGGGTGGGTGGTTGCATGGCTTCCTCTTGCACAGCTGGAGCATCTGTCCTAGGTGATTACAGGGCATGGCTACCTGTGGAGGAGGAACCAAAAATGAAAGCAAATTGTTTTCAAGATTGTTTCCATGTTAAACACTAGAAAGAGAAAGTCTGACATGCTGTTCCCGTGAAGCACTCAATTTCAGAATTACTGGGGAAAGATTTGTGGGTTTTCTGAAAAAAAAACCTGGACTAGTATAAAGGTAAAATAGAAGCAGAAAATGAGATTGCTTGCAGAGGCGGTAGGTCTGTGCTCATTTTATCTTGTGGAGGGAGTAGGGAGCTCCTGGGTGTCGAATTTTGGTAAACAAGTTGACAGGGTTTTGTTCTTAACCACTGACTAGCTTTTTCAGAGTTTTGTTGTTTGAGGGTTTTTTTGTCTGGTAGGTGAACGGAAAACTATTGTGTCCTGTACTCGAATTATTAACAAGACCATGACACTGGTGAATGACAGTGACTGCCAACGAGTGAATCGCCCGGAGCCCCAGGTCAGGAAATGTAACACACACCCCTGCCAGTCACGGTAAGGAGTTAAAAAATATCAAGCCCTATATCCTTCCTTTACAAATCGCGCATTTCCAAAGCTTTCATCTGGTGAACATGGCGAAAATGTCTAAAAGTATTGGGGCACATTGTTAGGTATAGGAACCAGCTGTAATTTCCATTTTCTTTTGTTGAGCAGGTTGGAATTTCAGTACGTCAGAGCCCATTTAATTTGTGACTAGTAAGGCCAGATTCCATGCAAGCTGCCTTCATGCATTGTTTGGGTGTGGGATTTTACTCCCTCGGCTGCCTCCTGGGTGACAGAGGAACTTGTAGTATAAAGCTAAACAAGAGTGCAGTGATTGTGTATCTAGCCTTTTATTTTCTCAATCTACACAGAGTAGGGTCTGATTTATTGTCAAGGAGTGTTACAAAAGAACTCACAAACTATCCTCAGCCCTTAAGCTGCTACAGCTGACATGCTGTGTTGTGTGCCTGATCCGTATTAGCATGGTATGGACTGGAATCTCTAGGTGAGAAGTATCTTTTCTTGATGTGAAGTTTGTACAGTGTCTAGCAATGCCTGCATACCTTTGGAAACATAACTGACTCTTGCTGAAGTCAAGAAACTATGATGAAACAGTTTAGATGCTTCCCTCAGTTAGGGTGCTTTTCTGCATCAGTAGGAGTAAGTAAATATCTAATAATAATAATAAATAAAAATAATAGCAATCTCTCTCCTTAATTTTTCAACCACTTTTAGCTCAACTGATTTTAATCTGCATTGTATACAAAAAGATATTTCTGGCCAAAATGACAAAATATAGGAAGGGAATTTTGTTTGTTTGCTAACAATAAGGTTCAGTCTTGCTCTTCAGTAAGGTTAAGTACTTTTGATGGTATTTAAAATATAAAATCCATTTAGGATAAAGCTCAACAATATCTAAAAAAGCATATTCAAACCAACCTACTGTTTGTGTAATCACACAAGACAGGGAAACATACCTACAGAGCTAGCACTGCTGGCAGAAACAATGGGGAAAATCAGAAACAACACACTTCCTTCTAATTAGACCTGCACTCTGATTAAAGTGCCCTGAAGCGCGGAAATGCAGTGTCAGGCAATCCGTCAATAAGGGCAGGCTGTTTCAGGTTTCGTTCGCTGTCTGTGCTGCCTGTTGTTGCTACTGTACAGCATTGTGGTCGTACTGCTTTCAGTGGTCTGGAGAGGTATAATGAGATACCCATGTGCTTCTAGGTGTGTAAGAGAAGACAAAGTCCCAATGAATTCAAGGAAACAACTGTCATTTCTATGAGGAATTTTCCTAAATTGAGTGATGCTGGGATTTCTGTCTTGGCATTATCTCAGAAGGACAGAAATAAGGAGCATCTGCTTGTGTTTCTGCCCTGGCATGAGATATTTCTTCTGGACTTTTTGTGAAGCCACTGGGAGGAGACTAGGTAGATGTATGGAGGGCTTCCGGGTGCTGGAGATGAAAAGCAATTCTAAAAGCTCTGGAAAAAGTGGGCAGCTTCAGCCTTTATGAGTTGAGAGCGAAAAAGGGAGGATTTGACCATTAGGTCTGTTAGAGCCTTAAGACTGACAGTGCTGTTTCTCAATGGGATCTTCATATTCCTGAATCCTTGGTGAAGTCTCCTTTTCATCGCATGCTTTCACCGTGACATTACTGCCTTGTCCAGGGCAGTGACAGTGGGTTGGGTTAGATCACACAAGACCTCCTGAGAAAAGGATACTTGGTTTCTATATCCAGATTGTGTTTTATGGACTGAGGACCAGCTCTTAATCTTACTCTAAGGTATCTCCTCTTCTGCATGGAGTTACCAGGCAATTTATAGTCACAATTTAGCACAGTTGTTCCCAGGAGCAATTAGCTCTGGCACAGTGACACTCTCATTGGTCTATTTTTTGTCAGAGCAATGACAGCAACCACCAAATGTGCTTAGTACCCGGAAAGGCCACAAAATCTTTGCCAATGATCTGATAGACCACATTCTCCCACTCCCTCTGTGTAGACCACACTTTCACACTTAGCATGCCTTTGACTGGAAACATTTTCAGAAGCACATTCTCTGTGCCTCTGTAGAATTTAAATTTCCACTTGCATTTGCCCACCCAGATATTAGAAATGCATGCTTAGCATATTCTCTGACCAAGAACATCTTAAAGAAACCATTCTCTTTCACCATTTCAATGATTTTTTTTTCTTTATGAACCCTGAATTTGTTTTAGGGTTTCAAGTAAAGTTATCATAACATCTTGTTACAATAAGGTCCTTTCCCATTTCCACTCAGCCCTTTACCTGGGTGCAGAAGAAGGAACAATGCTTTTCTTTCTGCAGGAAATCCGCTCTGTTTTGTACATTTTGAGCTACTTCTACACACTTAACCAAAATTTAGAAGCATCACCTTACAGAGAATTTATCTCTAGGGAAGGGTCTTATGACCAGCATAGGTCATGAGACGTTCAGTCTTCATTTCTCATTTTGTATGTGCTGCATGTCTTTAATTCACTATCCCATAGTGTCCCTTTGTTTCGTCTCTCAAGCTGTGTGTAATGCGCATTGCAAACTCTTTGGGACTAGGTGAGATCATGTTGTATAAATGCAACAGGAGGAGGAGGAGGTGTCTATTGCTGTTGAGATTGTAATAAAAATAAAAAAAATAACCCACATTATGTATGTAAAGTGATCTGGAGTAAAGAAAAGGGTATGAATTTAGTAACAGTGTCTTTCTTCCAGCACAATCCCAAAGTGCTTTGCAAATTATATATCCTTTAGAACTTCAGCCACTTCTTGGGAGAGCCAAATAGCATGGGGCAGGGTACAGGGGTTTCATGAGGCCAAGGAGAAGATTACAGCTTTGCAACTGGAACCCAGCATCTGAAAAACACAGGACAGAAATGAAAAAAAGGCAGGATAGAGACATATTTTAAAATTAAGTGTCAGAGAAGAGAATTTTCTTAAGAGTTTTGTTGAAACTGGCAAAAATCAAAGAATCTTTCATTCTTTATTATTGTTACTCTTTCACCTTTTAAAAAAATGCCTTTTTTTCTTCCCATTTTTTTTTTTATGTTCCTCGACCCTCTTTTTCCATTAAATTCTTTACAGCTTCCTTTCCTGTCCCAACTGCACCCTATTAGCACCTCTTTATTCTAATCCTTTGCCTAGCTCTTCAGGTAATTTTTACAAAACTCCGCTGTAACCAGATGGAACCTGAATTCTTGCATGCAGCGTGCAGGGGTTGTTTCCAGCACACTGAAAACCAGCACAACTACACAGGCAAGTCCAGGACTCATGTTGGCACAAGACACAGAAATCACAGATCACATCAGCTGTTATTACTGAAAACATAGGTCGGCCAGTGGCCACACACTTTAACATGCATGGTTGGATCTATGAATATGAAACTGCTACCCTCTAATGCAAGAAAAGAACCAAAAATGCATGAAAGTTCCCAACTGTTAGACCTGTAATGGCCTGTATGCAAACACTGTTGATTTTCCTCCTCTTCGCTGTAACAGATTTTAGAGGCTGAGTTCTTTCAGGGACCTGCTAAATACATGGTGTTCCTACACAGATCCTTGGCAGAAACATGAAAACCAGAGATCCCTGCGTTCATCTACAGAAAACCACAGGAGACCTGAGCCCTTCTTTTCACTCTTTAGGACTTGAAGGTATCTCCTTAGACCAAGGGATAGATTTCTACTACTACCAGCAGCACATCATAGACTGCTTTCTGATTTTGCTCCACAGGCTCCTGCCCTCACTGGAAGATTTGTCTGTGATCTTGCTGTTGACATGGGTCAGGATTTTTTATTTCAAGCCTTATTATTCATTGTCATGTTTCAGCCCTTTGTTCTAGCTTCAGCTCTGTTCCTTTGCTTATACTCTGTTTTCCCTCTCTGGCTCTTCACCTTGAACTAAATGCCATATGATACAGCAAACCAGTGTCTCTCCTCCTTCCATCATTTTGCTGGGCGAAATCCATTACTTTTCTTTAACTCCTTACTTAATCAGAGACTGTGCATCAATTCGTCATTCCTTTGGTCTCCTTGGTCACCCTCTGTAGTAGTGCTCTAATTTATGCTATTTAAATTCATAATTTAAATGCATTGATGACCAGAGTTATATGGAGAATCCCAGTTTTAGTCCAACCTAGCATATACACAGTTACTGTCTTACTCTCCTGTCTTCATTGGCACAAACTCTCCTGATGCATGCTTTGCTTTTTTTATGGCTGTGTCATATTTGTGGCTTACAGTCATTCTAGATGTTTTCCTCCTCATTTGTTTCAACACATGAATTTTACTTTAATGCAAAACCACTTGTTATTAGTCCCTAAGCACACTTCTTGCAGTGTATGCTATTAATTTTCATCTTATCTCTGTTATTGCAGTACTCAAGGTTGTTCAGTTCTTTGTGTATGACATCCTAATCCTCAGTTGCATTTGCAGTGCTTTTAGACTTTGTATTGTCAGCATTTTCTTTGATTTTTCAGCAGTTTTCTTCTTTTTTTTGTGCCAAGGTCATTTATGAACATGCTAAATCAGATCAAATGCAAGATAGATATTTCAGGAAGTCCACTGGTAACTGATCTAAATCCCTTTCATACCTGATATTCCTTTACAGCACTGCACTGTGGCCAGCTCTCACTTATCATATGATTTATGCTTTGATATCCATGTTTCCCAGCATATCACCAGTTTCTTCAGCTTACATATGCACATTTCTAGTGCTGCAAAAGGAGTTCTCTACTGACAACCAAACAGATTAAATCTACCACATTTCCTTTGTCTGGAAAAGCAGTTATTTTAATCAAAGAAATGAGGTTTTGTCTGGAGGAAACCTATGTGGCATTCATTTACCACTATGTCCTTGACTATTTTTTTGTCTAAATCCTTTCTAACAACTATATGTTCCTGAGGCCAGGTCTGCAGTTACATGGATTGCTTCTTTCTTTCTTCTACTCCTCTTTCATTTTTTTATCCATGGACTGGAATCTAACACTGTGCTCTCTGAGGGCTCACACACCAGTGATGCTCACTGGGGAAAAAATGAAGCCAGTTATGAGAGTCATCTGAGACCCCAGCTGGCTCAGCATCTCACAACCCCACACAAAAGGCTAGTGACTGCTCAAAGCATGGTGCCTGAGTGTGCAATGCTTGATAGCACCCACTGCTTTGATTCCTGGTCCAATGTAAGCTCATGGTGCTTATCTGTATGATCCTTACTGCCTGAGAGTCCACCTCTCCCTTTAGACTCCACCATATACCTGTGACAGTCCCTTGTTTAACAGCTCAAGAATAGAGAAATTAGTCGATGTCCTTGGTTGTGGTCTATTTGCACCATATTTATTTTTGTTATCATCCCAGGTAGGTGGGGACCAGAACAGTTTTGAATTTATTTTGTGAGGTGAAAGTCTTAAAAATAATAGAATTTAGGGGGAGCAAGATGTTGGAAAACAACTTGAGAATGTTAACAAATTACTTGCAGGGCTGTGTGGAAATTATACTGAACTGGAGAGACATATTGGGAGTGTCTGTTAACTGAAGGGACTGAGCTAGACATTTAATGCTTCCAAATGGTTATGTTCTTTCATTAATGCGGTCAGACTCTTTTGGAACCTGTACAAATGTTTATCATCCATAAGGTCAGATGACAACGAATTCAAAACCTTAATTTTACCTTGTGCTAAGAAACATCTCCTTTGGTGTGTTTTGAATTTGGTTACATGAAAAAAAAAAAAAAAAAGAAGCAGAAACAGACACGGGGAGGGTTTCAAATCATTTTAGCCTGGAAATCTGGCATAAATAGTAATGTTAGCACCCTCTGATCCAAGGAGGCACCACGTAAGAGCTCATTTTGAAGTACTTTGCAGAATTGCATTGGGATCTCTAGAATCAGTTTTAACTTAATGAATTTGCCAGGACTGCGCTGGACACCGAGCAAGATGTGGTGGCTGCAGGCGCTGAGCAAGTGGGCAATGCTGCGCTCTGCTGGCTGCTTTTCAGGGAAAGCACATTGGGCAGTTGCAGCAGGTATCTGGCAGGTCTTGCAGGAGCAGAAGCCAAATGGTGAGGACTGGAAAGCCACTAAGGTGTCCAGAAAGGTGTCTTCTAGACACCTTTGTGAGTGGGCAGCCGATGTCCCGCTGTGGGCCTGTCCAGTTATCACCTTCCACTAAAAGAAGACAAATCGCATGCATTCCAGGTTGGAGGCAGTTCATCAAGTACAGCACCAGTCAATCAGCAGTTAATTAGCAACGGAATGACAAAAAGACTTTTTTCAAGCAAATTCAACAACTCAATTCAGTGAAGCAATTCTGGAAGAGAAGTAAGAGAAGGCTTGGGAACAGAGAGTAGAATGAGGAGAACTTGTTGGCTACTGTGAAATGCATTAATATCAAATAAGTCAAGGTGACTTGCAAGAGCAGAAGTTAATTTGGCATTAGTTTTCACATGGAGTCATGTGACAGGTTTCTTAGCATTAGTGTAAACCCCCAAGAGAGGCTTACATCACTGTTTTTCCCATTATAGTGTTTGGACTCAACAACCTTACGGTTGATCAGTTCCTTGTTTTAAAATGTCAGATGGTCTGTACTTCTCTGGTTTGAGGCTCTTTAGACCAAGTGTAGTCATTACCCACAAAGAGGGATTAGCAGGACATTATGAAATTCACTCCTACTGCTGCCTGCTGTAATGTTCTCTGCACTGTTTGTATCCCCTGATGTGAACTGAGGAGGAGGTGCTGCCTTCCTTGAAAGGCAGAGAGTGCAGCATCAAAGATACACCAGCCATGGATCAGGGTAGGAATAATTCACTGCAAAAGAGCTTTGCGAGTGCTGATATTTTGTGTCTTAATATAATGACATAGGTGCCAGCAAGAAGGGAGGGCATTTACTCAGGCCAACACCACACTGAGTCCTCAGAAATTCAGTGATTTGCTTGATCCGGGGGAGGGAGGAGGAAGAATACAATGTCTTCTGTTCAAAAAAAAAAAAACTTCCTGAGGTGCATGCAGATTATAAAACATTGTCCTGTGGCTGCTCTTCTAATTGATGGGGAATGAAAAAAAAAGCTGTCAAAATGATGATCACTAAAGGAAAAAAGAAACCTGTGTGAGCAAAAGTTGGCAAGTCTGTTAGCAGAATGACTACTGTACTGGAAAATTACTGAGCACTGTTTATAAAGGCAATCAGACAGGAATGTTAGTCTTGGAGTCCTACTTTTGACATTAGCAGCTGTATTATTCTACTAGATTCCTTGTAGTTTCTTCCAAAAAAAAAAAAAACAAACCCCTTCTAGTGACTGGGTGTGGCACAACCTGTTCCCAAAAGCCAAGATTCACCTGATTATTTTGACCCCAGTACAGCAGAGAGATGATGGAGAGTTTCATGAGTGTGGAGGGAGAATATGTACAATAGCAGAGCGTGCATATTTCATGGAAATCATAAGTCCATTTGTAAACAGTATTTTCTTGCTTCTACATACTTAAGCATGAACTTAGTTTGATAGCTGTAAGCAAAAAATATCTGGCTGACAATTCCACGTGACTGATTCCCAGAAATCTTTTACAATTCTCCTTGCTAAAATTATCCAGTGTGAATTCCTGGCCCCAGTGCAAGTTAGTCTGAGTTTTACCTGATATCTGCAGAGCCACAGTTTCACCCAGGTGCCTCAGAATACTAAGAGCAACGTTGATGTGATTTTGCAACACAAACTGGTGCTAAAGACAACTAGTGCTAACCAGATGTGGAGTTATCCTCACCTGTACAGTGGTGCAACAATGTATGTTAAACTGGAAGGTACATGATAAAATCTGTTAGAAATAGGACCCTCAAATTACACTGCTTTAGATTAGTTTCTGTCACAAGTGATTTTTCAGACTGGCTATGTCTTGTTTAGAAACAAATTTTCTCTGGTCGATTATTCAGCAGTAGTACAGGTTCTTCACTAGTTGTAGATAAAAGCCAGTTCCAAAAAAAAAAAGGTTTAATAAAAACAGAAAAATTGTGCAAATGTGTCTTTGGTCACATCCAAGCAATTACAGAGAAAACAGGGAAAAGAATTCCACTCTAGTATTGGGAAAGGAACAAAAGTAATGCCATCGCTGTAGACAGTGAGTGCACAAGCAAATGTCATGGATGTTCAGTTAGTGGAACTGAACCAGCCTGCAGGCACCAGTCTTCTGCAGGGTTTGAGATGGAAACAACCAAGTGAAATTTAATGTGCTGAAATATTCACCCTACAACATGTAATGGCTTCATGTTATAAGAGGCTACAAATCTCTGAAAAATGACCCTATGTCTTGGGACTGCACTCCTCCACCCCATCTTTCAGCCTGGACCCATTTTATCTTCTTAGCACTTTTCCCCAAGCCCTGAGCTACAAGTCTTCATTTGTGGACATTCATCTCCCCTGAGTTTACGCACACAGCGCTGCAGGCAATTCTTTTCCTAGAAAATGTGGGAGTCTTAGTAGTAGGCAGAACGGATAATTCAAGGTTAATGACTAATCCAGATCATAGAAAGATCAAATGATAAACTGAACCTCCAGAAGATATTTCAGGCTTGCTCCAGGGGACTGCCAGATGAGCGTTGCCAAAGCAGATTAGAAGAAGAACTCCCAGTTTCTCAGCAGAGATACTGAGGGGTCAGAAGTTGAGGAAGACTCAGAAGACAAAGATTTAAAACAGTCCTCTCAGGTTGCATGTCCTACCCATCCCAGCTTTTTAAGGCTATAGAAAAACACATCTTTCTGGGCATATTTAGCTAAAGAGACAGCCACTGACTGGGTTAAAAAATCTGTGTTTAAAAGCTCATCACTTTCTTCCTAAATCTAACCACTAGCAGGGATCATCTTGCTCTTCAATCTTGTATAGAGGTAAGATTACAAAAAATAATACCATGGATAAAGCCAGTCCTATGATTCTGAGAAAGATGAGTGGGCTTGTCACATAAATCAGGGCTTGTAGGAAAAATGAGAGACTCTCCAGGGGCTCCAGCTAGAGAATTCACATGGTCCAACAGAAAAGAGGGTTAACCTGGGAGGGAAAGACCAAATTGAAAAGAACTGTGATGTCAAGCAATCCCTGATATCAGTTTACAGGCTTAAAACATAACTGGAAGCCAACTGCTCTATATGATATACCCAGGGGTTAGTGTACAACAGTTAATTGGCTTAATAATAGAGCCAGCTTGGTGTTTTCAGTTAGAACACTGGAATTATTTTTCACATTGTCATAAGAAAAAATCTGTTTTTACAAAAAGTGAGAAGTCTCATTCTTAAACATATCCAGGTGGATTCAAAAGCTATAATGACAGTGTAAAGAGGAAAATCTGTCTGTAGTGTAATTTAATACTAACCATAATGTGATACTATGTGTACATCACATTTTTCTTCCCTGTGTGTACAACTTGCAGATAGTTATTATACCATGCTGCTCATTCCTTTACCAAGTAGGAAACTGTCAGGAATTTTTGTACTTAATTACTTCATCTTTTCACTTTGGTTGTTAATGATGTTGAAATACAGTTATAGTGACCCTGTGTCTTACAGGCACTAAAATAATATTTTCAGCTGCCTATGAGGGGGGGCATAGGAAGATTTGGGGGAAGATCAGGGCACTGCCAGTATTGCTCTTAGAACTCACATTTACTTGTTTGCTGGATTGTTTTTACAAGCTGTTAAAACAAGCAGAGATTTCATTGAGAGGATGAAGTTTTGTGGACAAAGTGATCACCCTCTTGATGCCTTTGGAAAGAGCCTGCTTCACTGATATTGTTATTATTCAAACATTGAATCTGTCACTTGTTTCTTGGATATGAAACCAAACTCACCACTTTAAGATAGCCTTTAGTTTCTGAGTGTTTTGATTCTATGTTAGCACCGGTTGTCACAAATAGGGTGGAGTGGGCTGTGAGCTGTCAGAAATCCCTTACAGAAGCCCCATCATGTTTGTAACCATCAGGGACGGATGTAGTGGATCAGTAGTCAAAACTGGCCATGCAGATGCCACTCTCACAAAAGAGCTGGAGACTGTGTTTTCAGCACAAACACAGCTTTGTATTAATACCCTGGGGTTTGGATCATGCCCTGTGCAGTCTTTGTTTGTGATGACAGTACTTGTTTTTCCTATACCAGTTTTCCAGTTACACTCTGTCATCTGTGCTCAGGCAGCACTAACTAGGGACCATTAACAGGGTAGAAACAAGATGAGTTCTCCCCTCTACAAGAGCATTAACAAAAAAAGCCAATTAGAATTTTCCTTCCTGAAAGGGAAGTCATAACCTTATTTCTCAAGGTGACCTGGAAATAGTTGGCACACTGCATGCTGCCCATCCTATATGCAAGCTCACAGACAGCCTCTCCCAAGAATGTATTTTTATCTTTCTCCTTTGCTTTCAGTCCCTTTTTCCTTTGCCAGTAGCTGTAGATCACAGTGCAAGAACAGTGTTGAAGTGAGTATTAGTTCAACAGGGCCTGTACAGAAACCATTCCTGGCCCTGTGACTCACATTCAACCAATAAAACAAACTCACCCTCTCCCCCTCCATACTCTCACCCAGCTAGATCACTGCCTCCACACTTGCTCAGATAGGGCAGAGCCCAGCTGATATGAGGAGAGCCTAGCTATTAATTTTCCTAAACACTGATTTCGGCACTTCGAGGCTACTTTCGTCAGTCTTTCAGTCCTGGTGTTTGATTACCCAGCTGGCATTTTCCCATTCTGTAAGCAAAATACCAAGCACTCACCCAGAGAGATGTATCACCTCTGCTGTCTTAGAGGAACATGTTTGGTGTCTTGCCAGCTGTTTTAGCCAACAGAAATTTGCAGAACTGTCAACTGCTTTAAATGCACAAAAACATCCAAGCAGGGCCCTGTTCCACAAAAGACAGGTGGCCAGCCTGCCCTATCCTGTCCTGCTCAAACCAAATGGCTGCTACCTTCACTGTTAGCGTAGTCATCAGTGCTGCCACAGCAGGTCATCAGTCACAGCATTTGGCAAATGAATCCATGACAAGAACACCAAGTCCTGTGCAGGGATAGGAGTTGGACTGGATGATCATTGTGGGTCCCTTCCAACTCCGGTCATTCTGTGATTCTATGAAGTGAAGATGTTTCTACAAATTGGCTGAGCTCATTTTTCACTGTTCAGGAATGGGAAGATGGGAAATAGCTCTTTGATTCATTTAGGAGAAGTTACGTGGCACCTTCAAAAGAAATGTGGTTAATAAGTTGGCATGTATGGTGCTCTGCCTGGGCTATTGGAGCCTCCATCAAAGTGAAATAGTATTCCTGAGCAGACTTCTGGTTTTGGGAAGTCTTATTTGAACCAGTTATCATAACAGACAATCCAGGATGGAGAGACAAGATTCATGGTATAAGGATACTAATCTAGATGACAGTCCTAAATAACAGGCTAGAAGGTCAATTACCTGGTGAGAAGGGCATGATAGCCTTCTGGTGCGCAGCGCCTGCACGGTTATTGTTCCTGTCTTTCACTTCTTCCAGGAATGCTTGTAATTACAGAGTGCATGTTCCTCACTGACAGATTGCAGGAAGCGTAAAGATGGATGCTGCTTGTCTTTAGGAAAATGTTCCTCCCTACATTCCTAATTCTGATTCTTCTTAGATATTTTATTCGCTGTCTGGCTCCAACCACAATAGTGCTTCCAGCACTTGCTGGGGTCAGTGGGAGGTTTGCAGTTAGCCCTATACTGAGTGGGAAGACAGTGGCGTGAGTTTGTATCATTTCCCTTTCATGCCCACAGCCAGAGACTGCTCCCAGCAGCAGTGGTTCCTTTGGAAGAACCCCTAACACCTCACAACCTTGTGCTGACTGTTTGCCAAAGAACCTTTAAATACATAACAAAGCAAACAACAACAACAACAAAAACCAACCATGTATTTGTTCCCAGCACACTTTGATCAAAAGGGAAGGAAATGGCAACTGAAATGTGCTTACAAAGTAAGTGAATCCTAAAAGCTCAGAGAAATGATGGGTGTAGGGAAGTAACCTTGCCCCCATCCAGACTGTGTTATGGCACATCCTTGCAAGCCATGGCAGGCTTGAAACAACATAGTAGGATCCCTTTTGTAGGGAGAATCTTGGTTTTTTAAGTAATTCTTGAGCCTTGGCAGTTATATGCAATTCAGATTTTCTAAGAATGGATATAGCCAGGTTTTCTCCATTTTTTAGGCCACACATCCTAGAAAGTCCAACGATGAAAAGTGAAATCCCACCAGCAGTTGCAAGATGGTGAACTAAAAGTGAGACAGGAGATGTCTTTGCATTCTAATAGGCTGGAGTGTAGAGGATTTGTGTGCTTTGAAGTCATACAGTGTAGGTGTAGAGAAGGTAACTCTGGTCCTGGATGCAGGAAGGACACATTGGGTAGGTATCTGACCATAGCACCATCCCAAGTAGTGCACAGTGAGTGTGGATTCTCTGCACAGCTCCACTCCACTGCCCAGATGCACATGCAGATGTAGCAGTTTTTCCCAGGTGCATCTCAAAGGCAACAATATTTGTGAGATAGAGCGGTCTGCAGACAAGTCTGTCTTTATCTGGGGGAAAAATACAGCCACATTGTTGAGACTGGAGGTTAAAGGGAGCTATGCAGAGTTTGTGCTTCAGTCTAGCATGGAGACAACAGTGGATATTCACTTACACACTGACAGCTGCTGAAGATGATTGGGTTATCTCAGTGTGACAGCAATACAGCACCATTGAAGAACCCAAAAATCTAGGAAAAACTGCCTATTTCTCACTGTTTTTAAGTGAAGGATAACGTTTTATCCCACCAGTTTTTAAACATTACTTCTCTGCCTCCTTCCCAGATGGGTGACTGGCCATTGGAGTCCATGCTCTGCTACTTGTGAGAAGGGTGTCCAGCATCGGGAAGTGACTTGTGTTTATCAGTTGCAAAATGGCACCTATGTTAACACAAGAGACCTCTACTGCCTGGGCAACAAACCAGCTACAGTACAAAGCTGTGAAGGACGGGACTGCCTTTCTATCTGGGAAGCATCAGAGTGGTCAAAGGTAGGAACTTGATTCAACAAGGAGCCAGACTGCACACAGCTGGCCCTGATCCAGCTAAATACTTAAAATTAAGTGTATTCTCATGGTCACCATACTCAATGCCTCACGGTATTGATGCACTGGGTAGGACTATCCTTTGTTGAGATGATCAGTTTGGAACTGCGGTTTGTATTTCATTAAGTCATTAAGGCAGGTTTTAGGTATCATGATATAATAACTATATCTTTCCATCTGAAAACTCTGACCAGCAAGGAAAAAACGTTTGACTGACCTGAGGCCAGAAGTGTAGTAACCCACCAGGGCTTCTGGCTCCATTGAAATACAATATGAAACAAATACTAGCTTTGTCAGGCATCTGCGTATTACAGAGAATGTACAAACTCTGGGCCTTGTCTAACCTTCTTTTGTGTAATTCCAGGAACATGAAAAAGACTCTGTTATACTTTGTCTAAAAGGTGCGTCCCTGTGTAGTTGCAGAGAGTTAAGAAATTATTGTCAGGTATTATAAAAGCATTTCAGATATAAATGATGTGTGGTCTAGAGAGCCCATGTTTTGTTTAGCTACAGAGTGAACTGCAAGTTTGTCTACATTTCACAACCACGACTGAGCTAATACAGGGCTACTTTGTTGGGTACCTTGTGAGTGACAGTCCTAATAGGACATCCATGCTAGTTTTGATATCGTATCTGCCAGGCTTATCAGAATAATGAGAAGATCTTTTCACTCTTGGTATAGTGCTTACAGCTCTTCCACTTTTATTCTAAATTTGCTGTGTTATGGGCCACAGCAACAGTCATTTCTCTGGGAAGAACCTTTCCATGTTATTAATCTCTGTTTTGAAACAGTGAGCTCCTGTTCAGAACATTGTCAAAGAGCTTTTGCAAAATATTATTGTTAGAAATGTGCTTAAAAGCCACAGAGACTCAGGATACAAGGGATCTCGCACTGAGAAACAGTGTCTCTTAACAAACACAATGCGATTCCATTGTCCACCTTTTGAACAGGAAATCTTTGTTTGGCAAGTGAGATGACAGTTAAGTGAGGGTAGTGTTTCCTTTCCACAGGACACTGATTCTGTTCACTAATGCATGAAATTCATTTTCTTTCTGAGTTCTATCATTTCAAAAGACATGGAGCAACACACCGAAGTTTTATCAATTTGCCTGGTAGGTCTTTTGTGTGTTACCAAAGTCTCTTTCAGATGGTGCCCACACTATTTCCTACAGCTGAACCAGCTGAACTGTTTACAGCTGTGACTATTTGTATGATGCAGTTCCTACCTGTTTTACATGGGGTCTTTTGTTAACAATCCCACATACTTCTCTCTCCTTTTAAGACCTGGAGTAAGACAATTTGCAGGATACTTCTTCCAGAGAAGAAATCTTCCATGTTTGTAACTGCATAAATCATTTGCAAATATTTCATTTTTAGATCATCTTCCCAATAACTAGTTTACTTTTGCTTTGATAAATTTATTCACTTTTTGTTATGTCTCTAACTGCCCGCCTGTGACTTAAAATTTATTCTTGTTCTGGCACATTTCTGCTGTTATGTAGCACAGTTGACTCCAGGACACATTTGATGCTGTGCCAGCTTGAACACTTCTCACATCTAGGTTTTTCTTCAGTGGTAATCACTTTAATCCTTTAAATCTGATGTTGTGGAGTAAATATCACAGTAGTGGTGTGATTTTATAAATCCATTTCATCATGTATGTTTTTGGACTTTTTGGTTATACAACAGAAAACTGTTGACCACACTGATGTCTGGTCCCCAATCAAAAATGTGTGTTTTCCAAGCAAATTCCAATATAATTTTCACTATGGAAAAAAATATGTTCCCCTTTTATTGCCAAACACTTGAGATTGTTTTGGACAAAGTTCTGCTCAACCCATTTTTAGAGATCATCAGAAAAAAAAGTGAATGTTTGTACTCTTAAGGAACTAGAGTAGAAACAAAATAAGGACTTCTTTCAAATAAAGGAGCTGTTTCTTAACTGCAAAGTTGTGTTGCTTCTTAACAAAATTGTGTGAGATTTGACTAAGTAACTTGTTAATAAAATAAGACCTGGAGATCTCAGCTGGACACTCTGGGGCCACACATATTATTTAGTAGACTGCTCTGTTGTGGAATCTCTGTAAAATCTATCTGTTAAGAAATTCTTCATGAAGACAGAAAACTTGAAGAAAGAAAAAACCTCTTAAAAGGGGTGATTTATATGTGACCACCAAAGATCTGTTGGAAACCTTTGCAAATGCTGTTTTGTCTAGGAAAGTATATGCAGTATTAATCTGTGAATGACTTAAAAGGTTGTGGGAAGAACAAACAGTTGGTTTTTTTCCCAGACTTGCTTGTAAAACCCACCTAGAGATTTCTCCTACTGTGAAAAATACTCCCACTTCATTTTGATTTACTTTGAATAAATTGGACCATTTGAAAGCTTTTATATATTGTGTTTTGTAGTTTGAGATGAATGAGTGCAACCCTGCAGAGTCTACCCTGAGGATTCTGGAAAATTATGTGTGATTTGGGAAACTACACAACTTGGGGCAAATTCATGGCTCCAAGGTACCATTTACTGATTCCTGCTAGAATCAGATCCCAAAGGAAGACTTGAGAGTCTTCAAGAGCTGCAGCCTGGGATCTCTGGCAAGTTTTTTGCTCTGAAGAGTCCATCAAAACAGTTTCAGGAATTCTGCAAAGCCTGGAAGAATTCATCGCCATATCTAGCAGACCTATGCAGTTGTGCTTGTTACAAAGATGTTACATCTGTAAGGAGGTCATGCCATAAGCAGCACATGGTAAATTAAATGGAAAGTTTCCCAGATTGTCAAGAAGTCACTTTGTAGTGCTCCTAAGTATTTGAAGGCATGTTTGTTTCCTTGCCAGCTTATAAACGCTTGTCATTCATGTCCTTAACAAGGCCAGCAGGTCAGAACTGCCTAGATTGTATTTTTAAGATGGTTAGATAGACATGCTGAGATTTGTCCATTTGATGTAATTTATATCAAGCTGACGCTTGTTTCCAGCATAGACCCCCTGGATGGAGACGCTTCTTGGAATATGTTCAAAAGACCTCACAGAATATCTCATATCTTCACTATTTATTCAGTGTCGAATCAACTGTCTTTTCCATGCTGATCCCCTGAAGGGGAGAACTCAACAGGCTAGAGGAGGTTAGTTTTTAATCTCGGTTGGTACATAGATCATTTTTCCACCCACCTGTCCCCAGTGGCTCTTCAAGAACATTTCTCACTCTTAACCACTGCAGTGGCATGAAAATGAAGAGCAGACAGCTCTAGCCATGCTTTGTGTAGCAGCATGCACTTGGATGCTGTGACAGCATCAGCAGATCTATTACTCTCTTATCAAACTGGGTATTTAAAACCAAAGGTGTCTGGTTTGGTTCATGCCAGTCTCCTTTCCCCACCTAGTACAGAAATCAAGACAAATTGCCCAGTAAAACAGAATTTCCAGCCAATCATTGGCAGAGATAACAAATGAATGACCAGATATTTAGAAGCTGCCTCCAAAGTGCTCTAGCACAAAAGCATTTGGAGGATAGTTGGTGCTGACTCTCTCAAATGTTTGCTGGAGTGCCTGAGTGCTTGAATAGAGTCTTTCTTCAGGAACTGATTCTAGCAGCTCTACTAGCCTGCTGCCTTCTCAGAGGACTTCAAACGGTCCCTGCTTAAGCTTTTGGTGTTGTGAAGTGTGTCTTTCAACGCTGCTGATGTCTATGCTAGCTTGCTGGCCATGGCTGGAATCTGATCACAACACTGTATTGTGCCTCTCCTGAGCAAACGCCTTGGTGCATTTGAAGTACTTTGGAACTAAAATGGTGATGAGGATATGGCAAAAAAAAGAGGGAAGGTCAGGTATGTATTTCACATGTGAACATGGGTGAGAACTATGACTTTACCATGGTGTGTACTAACTGTGCTGTGGAAATGTGTGTGTTACAGTGCTCTTGTGCTTCTGTGGTTTAAAAATGCATTCAAAGAATCATAGAATCACCAGGTTGGAAGAGACCCACCGGATCATCGAGTCCAATCATTCCTATCAAACACTAAACCATGCCCCTCAGCACCTTGTCCACCTGTACCTTAAACACCTCCAGGGAAGGTGAATCAACCACCTCCCTGGGCAGACTGTTCCAGTGCCCAATGACCCTTTCTGTGAAATTTTTTTTTCCTATTGTCTAGCCTAAATCTCCTCTGGTGGAGCTTGAGGCCATTCCCTCTTGTCCTGTCCCCTGGCACTTGGGAGAAGAGGCCAGCACCCTCCTCTCTACAACCTCCCCTCAGGTAGTTGTAGAGAGCAATGAGGTCTCTTCTTAGCCTCCTCCAGGATAAACAACCCCAGCTCTCTCAGCCACTCCTCATAAGGCCTGTTCTCCAGACCCTTCACCAGCTTTGTTGTTCTTCTCCGGACACACTCCAGAGCCTCAACATCCTTCTTGTGGTGAGGGGCCCAGAATGGAACACAGTATTTAAGGAGTGGTATCACCAGTGCCGAGTACAGAGGGAGAATAACCTCCCTGGACCTGCTGGTCACACCGTTTCTGATACAAGCCAGGATGCCATTGGCCTTCTTGGCCACCTGGGCACACTGCTACCTCATGTTCAGTCGGCTGTCAACCAACACCCCCAGGTCCCTCTCCTCCCGGCAGCTTTCCAGCTAGGCTTCTCCTAGTCTGTAGCTCTGCATAGGGTTGTTGTGCCCCAAGTGCAGGACCTGGCATTTGGCTGTGTTAAACTTCATGCCATTGGACTCTGCCCAGTGGTCCAGCCTGTTCAGATCCCTTTGCAGAGCCTCCCTACCCTCCAGCACATCCACACTTCCACCCAGCTTAGTGTCATCTACAAACTTGCTAAGGGAGCACTCGCTGCCTTAATCCAGGTCATTGATGAAGATATTGAACAGGGCTGGACCCAGCACTGAGCCCTGGAGAACCCCACTTGTCACTGGCCTCCAGCTGGAGTAAACTCCATTTCCCACCACTCTCTGGGCCCAGCCATCCAACCAGTTTTCCACCCAGGAGAGTGTGCGCCTGTCCAGGCCAGAGGCTGACAGTTTCCATAGCAGAATGCTGTGAGAAACTGTGTCAAAGGCTTTACTGAAGTCCAGGAAGATAAATCCACAGCCTTTCCCTCGTCCAGCAGCTGAGTCACTTTGTCATAGAAGGTGATCACCATTGTGTTACTCCCATGATGCATCAAAGGATGTGGCAGTTCTGTGTTGTATATCTCAATGTATCCTCTTTCAGTAAGAATGATTTGCTCTTAAACATTAGATTTAGTGGTTTCTTTCAACTGTAACAACATTTCTAGCAAAACACCAGCTGATTCTTTTTCAAAGAAGGTTGATTTTCGGTATTGCCGTGTTTTTTAAGTAAAATATTCCACAAGTGAATATCATGCTTATCAAATTACTCTTTTATGTCTGAAAGGGGCTTAGATAATTGGGGGAAAATTTTAAGGGTTATCAGTTTCCCTCTGTGTTCATAAAGACAGCTTTTCCTTTTAGCTGTGTTACTAAGATAAAAGTTATCATTCCTAGGCATCATGTAACAGAAAGCAAATATTTGTTTTGCAGTGCTCAGCAGACTGTGGCAAGGGGATTCAGAAAAGAACAGTGACATGCACAAATTCTCAAGGAAAATGTGATGCAGCCACCAGGCCAAGAGATGAGGAGGAGTGTGAGGATCACACAGGTTGTTACGAGTGGAAAACAGGCGATTGGTCTAAGGTAACAGTGAATGCTACATGGTATTTTCTTTCTAAGTGCAAAGATGTCAGAATGCTGTGCTTCAATGTGCTGTCTACATTAATTTGCTGTTTAAATGCTTTGAAAAGGAAAGGGTTTAACTGGTTTTAATTGGAGGTTTTTCTGGCATTTAAACTTTCCCCTCATACTATTTGCTGCCCAAACATTGGGCCTATGGATATGACCTAGCAAATTTTCAAGAAGTGTATTCCAAGAAGTGTATTCCACTTGGAAGTGGAAGTGTCAGTCTGCTGGAGGGTAGGGAGGCTCTGGTTGTTCTATGATTCTAAATGGGATAGAAGTGAGTATGAATTAACAGCTTAACCATCTAAAGACAAAACCTACACAAGATTCCCACTACATGTGGACTCCAAGTGTCAAAAAACTACTTTATAAGTGATGCTGAAACTGCTTTCCATATTTCAAAAAGTGAGCTCTGAACAGTTCTGGCTAGCAGATTAAATTCTACAGAAAAGAGTTCCTTAGCAATGTCTTCCAGGAGTGCAGGTAATTGAGGAGGCGTCCCATGCCGAGCCTGGGCAAGCTGAAAATTAAAATAGCAGAAGGTTGCTTTCCTTGAGTGTAAATAGGTGTTAATATGAGTTAGGAACCTAGTCATTGAGAAAAAGGAAGAATTTTATCTCCTTCAAAGCATCAATATGGAGCTGAGAAGAAGAGCTGGACCTTGGTCTTCATATTCCACAAAGTGATGAATCTGAAGGTTTGGGAGAGCAGTTGTTAACCAGAGTACTACTGAGGTAAGTGAGGGGAAACCAACTCACACAGAAACAGAGGGAAACTGAGAGCACTGACATATGGGTTCTGTTCCTCTGCCTCACACAGGTCCTGCATGCAGTCAGACAGCGCACTATTTTATCACCACAGATGCAAGACTAGAGCTGTGCAGCTGAATGTCATAGTAGTCTGAGACCTGCACAGGATAGTCTGGTCCTAGACTTATTCCAGCCACCTGAAATGAAAGCAAGCCATTGATTTAAAGGCAGAGCCAAAACCATCAGTCTTTCTCAGGGCTGGACTTTACCTTGACTTAGGCCTGTCTGAACTGAGCTTCTTTGGTGACATCACTGGACTTAATTCCTGAATGCAGTGGATTAAACCAGAGCAGAGTCTGTTCTGTATTTGCATTCTGATCTTAAAGTAACAGGTAGTTTTGCTTGGGAGGGAAGCCTGGCAGTGTGAGAAATGTAGCCTTTGCCAGTGGTGTTCATAAAGCATCCTTTACATTACTGACATCAAGTTCGCGTAAAAAACTACAGTTTCCCAGGAATCTTATATTTCAGTTTGGTTTTATCTTATCTTTGCAACTGTACTGTTCTTTAAACAGAAAGCCTACTTTTTGTTCTGGAATGTACGGCATGTGCAGAAACCACTGGGATACAGTAGTTGCATTTTGCTTTCCAAAAACCCAAACTCCAGCAAGCAAAATCCAGTGAAACAGGGGTCTGTGATGATCAAATTGGCATATCTGCTATTTCATCTTTTTTACATTGTGATTAGGAATTACAAATATTTATAGATGTACTCTGTCACAAGTACAAGGATTTAAGAGAAACAGAGAAAACCTTAAGAACCCGCTACATACAAAAGGTCTGCATTTATGCTGAGCCAGGAATTTGTATCACAGAATGTTTAGAGTATTGAACATTATTTTATTCATAACCTGGCACACAAGAGTCCATGCAGGCTGGCCAAAACAAACAGTTCCTGTGTGTTAACAGGTGAAATAACATTATTTATTTATTTGTGGAATTTTAAAACATTTTGGCATGCAAACTGACCTGGATTCTCTTTATGGGGAGGGATATGAAATAATTATGTATTCACTGATTACATGGATTGAAAGTTCAGTATTTTGTGACTGATTCCAATCTGATAAAGATTTTGGCTCACTGCTAGAAAGGCTGCAATCATACATTGGTCACTGTAAATAGCCTCGTTGATGGATTTAGTGTCTGTATGCGAGCAGGACAGGATCAGTGCAAAATCACTTGTTTGCAGTTCTTAACTCTGGATCAGGATCCTCCCTGTGCAGAAGGGCACAAAAGCTGCATATGTGGCCTGCTTCTGTCTGCAGAGAGCTTGTGCCAGCTCTCTGCTTCCCAGGAATTTCACCCTGTGAGAGTCCAGCAGGATGTTCTTGGACTTAGATTTGGGTTATAATAAGCATTTAAAATTCTAGACATATTGGTAAATTCTGACCGGACATTTAGAACACACAATTAGATACTTATTCTCTGAGTAGAGGCATAAACAGAAGGCTCTGCTGGATTGCTGGAAGAAGGTATGAGTAGATACATTTCTTTGACGAAAATATATTGTCCCAGAAACCCAGGTAGCTGAAACACATGATGTGGAATTCAATTCTTCGCAAATTCTGAGCAAAAGACTTACTTCATGAGGATCCAGAAGCTTTACTGCAGGGCTGACACTTAGGGGGAGAGCCTTTACAGCTCTCAGCAGCATTTCCTAGCTATTGTCCAGTTTCTTGTCTCCCATCTTTAAGAAGAAACACAAAGTCTGCGGCAGCTAGATTATAGTGAACTCTTTTAAAATTCATACTTCCAGGGTAAAATTCCATTGTAAAACATTTGTTGCTGGTGCTGTAAAACTTTCTGTGAGAGCGGTTTGTGCTGACTAAGATGGAAACATTTTATTAATACAAACTGATCTCAGAACAAGCAACAACTTTTTGCAATTAATGTATTTGCTATTTAATGGTAAGAATCATCGGGGAAGTTAGAGTTAACTCACAGTAGTAATTATCACAGATTAAGCAAGGGGCTTTGATACCTGAAGTGCAAACATGGTGGCTTTGCCCTAATCTTCCAAGCCAAGATCATTTGAAGATACTGGGGAGTCATGTAAGAAACAGGCAAAACGTTTAAGAAGTCAATTCCAAATACAACTTGTAAATAGAACAGACTGTGCAGGTGGAATTTTTATGTTAGTAGCAGCAGTATTTAGAGAATACATGGACAGCACTATATAGGTAGCTCCGCTCGTGTTTGACAGTGATGGATGTGGTTATCCTTCGTAAGGTCTTAGATTATGTTACCTTCAGAGGGTGCATGACTGGGCGGTAGTAAAAGCCAGACAAGTTGTAGCTTTCTGTTCTCAGGCCCTGGATCCACTTCTGTGTAGGAGAGGTGAGGGACGGAGGTATGGCCATGCTGATCTCTAACCTGTGTCTACCAGGCCTTAGGAATGGCTCTGCAGCCATTGCCTGTCCACACTCTGAAGAAGAGGAATTTTCTTCCATTTCTTGTCAGGTTTATTTGCAGATGATGCTCTCTGCCTGTTACAGCTGTGGAAAGCATTTGGAGCTAATGAGCAGATGTAGCAGCAGTTTTGGCTGTGATATTTGTGTATTCCCCAATCTATTTGCAGGACGTTTCAAATATTGCAGGAGGAACTGATATATTTGGTTCTCTTTGCAAACATATACAGCCAGGTTTGTAAAGTTGTTATAAGTATCTTTGAAGCTGCTGTTAGTCCAGTGCAAGGGATTAACAGACTGGCTACTGTAATTCTAAAGACAGGGTATTGTTCTGTTACTGGTAATGATGTGTAATCTCCGTTACCACTGCTATTAAGCTTCCAACTTCTCTTTTAAAGACTTTATCTGCAAGCAATATAGTTATTATTTTTAGCATTTTAAACAGACACAGAATTAGCATTATAAGTTCATAACTAAATTGGACCTGGCCCAGGAGTCTTCAGGCTTAGCAGAAAGGTAGATTGCACAGTGAGAGACCCACCAAAGGTATTAACCTGAAATCATTTCTTTACTGTTGCCTGGACTCTTCCAAATTGCAACTCATTATATCATCCTTTTTTATATATGATGCAATATACAAATGGGAATCCAAGCCATCTGCCATTCAGGCGTTTCTTCCAAAAGGAAATTCCACATCCAGTTTGCATTCAGCTAAAGAAACAAACATCTCATACACTCTTTCTACTTCGAAATAGTTCCTTCTTGTTTGAAATCTGAGCTGTTAAACTTTCTAGCACTGGAAACATTTTTACGTTTTGTGTTAGTACTAGTCAAAAGAACAAACTTCTGTTTCTCGGTTTCCCAGCACTTGTCTCACACTCCTAGGCTGCTGAAAATACACCTCGTGATGCTTTTGAAAGACAGTAGTTCATTCTGTCATGATGAATTATATTTTGCTGACAAACTGCATGTCAAGAATTACATTCCTGTGAAGAATGCAGGCAGCGAGTGAGCAGAATGTGTCTTTATACATGTGACTCTCGGGAAGCTTAGCAGGATGCACAGCCTGAGTCTGTACCATTTTCCTGCTGCAGGGAGACATGGGCCTGGTGTATTCACTAACTACAGTGGTGACAAAGATCAGTTGTGCTTGAAGGGGAACAGCACTGAGGACTGCTCTTTAGCTACCCAAGGCCTCCCCCGTGTCTCTCAGCTTCTGCTCTAGTGACAAAGCCACAGGGAAAGTACTCAGTTGCAAATGTACAGGCCAAGACTGTGGTTTTTGATTTCTTTTCTCCAGATGGCTTTGGGACTTTTCTAGGGTATAATTGAGGAGGCAAGGTTATAGAGCAGGAGCAATTTGTCACAAGATTTTTATGGATTTTTCTTCATTTCCAGTTTTACTTAATGGCTTCACTATTTTATATGTCTCAGCATACTCTGTTTCTGTCCTGTGACTGAAGTGTTTCAAGCAGATGGCACAGGAAGGCCCAGGATTCCCAGTTCCATTTTTTTTAGTATTCTCCTTTTTAACTGCTGTTATATCAAGGAAGGTAGAATTACAAGCAAGGCACACTAGCTCCATCAGCAGTGCTGACTTTCACTGGGGTGCATTTTCAGCATTGCAGGTAGAAGTTTAAACATGCAACTTCTGTCCCTCAGGCAACAATTTAGCTCATTAAGCTATTATATTACATAGCCAAATGAAAAGATTTTAGAAGAAAGATACATAGAAGCCTTGTAATATCTTGGCTTTCCTATATTTTTTCTTTGCTGTTACAGTAGGTGCTCTGTAAATACTAAAGTCTTTATTAATCTTGGGTAACCCAATGTAAATCCAGGGTAACTGTCTTTCATTCCCCCCTACATGTCATTGCCCACAAGCCAAGGATCTCACTTGGCACAGTGGGTTAGATATCAGTCTCTCTCACATCAGTGTAAATACAGATTAATTCAACCATTTAAGTTTATGCAGGCTTATGCCAATGTCATGCAAATCAGAATCTGTCCTGGCAATATCTTTGGGTCACATGTAGGAACCATCATGGATTCATGATCTCAGGGGAAGACGGAAATACATGATGTGTCTAGCTGTACTTCAGCGAGGAGAGAAAGCAGAGATTTTTTTTTCTACCACTTTATATCTCATATAACCACCTGGCACAACTTTCAGTGGATTCAGAAAGTTGTACACTCCAGAAACTGGAAAGTGCTGGTAAGGATCAGTTTGGCAAAGTGTGATGTTAAAAAAACATTCTTGCTGCCAAGTAGTGTCAGTAGTGATAAAGTACATCTGAAAAATTACCTATAGCCACCTGCCCTCCCTGGACATCCATAGTTGCCAATTTCTTTACTGTATTTTGCTCAGCCTGTGAAAAACTGGCTGTGGGTTCTCATCCCAAGAGAATTTAACAATAGGGAGGGAAAAAAATCTAATCTTCTATAAACTACTGGGTTAGTGCCAGACATTGAGGTGTTTCATACTGAAGATCAGCACTCATTCATCACAATGGGTGGTAACAAGGATTTTGTAATTGCAAATTAATTGTCTTGGCTGGATTACAGTAGATTGTATTCTCTAAGATATAAATCCCCTAGCCTTGCAGTACACCAAAAACGTGTTGGGGTTGGGTTTTGTTTGGAGTTTGTTGGTTTTTTTAAATAGTCTACAGCTTTCCAGTGCCAGGAAGGCATGTTTTCCAAGTTCAAATGTTTGCGAACATCAACAAAATCCTCTATGTGCCTCACTTTTAATGATTAATTCACATTACATGATAAGAAGAGTAAATCAAGGACAGCTGTAGTTTGAGAAGTATATTCAAAGCTATAATAAATATCGAAGCAAACTGTCCTTTGTTCTAACATTCATTACAAATTCATGGTTTGAGTCACCATCTGTTTATAATAAACTGTGGACAACTTGTTAATTCTTCATAAAGGTCATAACTAAGTTCATCTTTTTCTACCTTGGAGAAAATAACTTTTCTTGTTGAATTCAGAAGAAACTCTGCAGGCGGGATTGTCCCTTCAAACTGCAGTCGCACATCACATCTGACAGATGTGCCGCTCACTCACTTTGGCTCAGCAAACAACTTCCTGATTTATGGCTGCTCAGGTGCCTTCAGCACCACAGCTAGAAACCAATGCTGGAAGATTGTCTACAGGCCACTGATACAAATCAACCAATTCACCTTCTCCAGAAGGAGATCAGGAACCAAAGCATCAGAGTGTTCTAAACCGAAATACTGCCTTGTGAACTGCTCTGAGTTCTCACTGTGGTTCCCCATCGTTTGTTCCTCTGGAGTGTGATCACTGATGCGCAAACCTCAGGTTTTTTTGCCAACAGCTAATCTCAAATTGCCCTTTGCTGCAGAGCATGAGAACAAATGGCACGCCTCAGTCTGTGAATATTGTTGCCAGTATCCTCGTAAAAATTTCTTGCAGCTCTTTTTAAAGGAAAATGAAAAGCTGTTGCTCTGCACTTCTGAAGTAGAATGGTACTTTTTTGAGTTGCATTGAGCTAAAAGTATTACCTTTAATTTAACCTCCATCGAGGAATGGCATAGAATAAAATAGATCCCTATATGAAAGAAAGCTAGTGTTTGTTTTAAAAAGCAGAAGCCACTCCTCTCTTCTGCTGCAGTGGAATCAGTTTTGTTTATATCACTGTGGGCCAAATCACTGACCCACTAAAATCAATGGCCAACTCCCCACGACTTAGAGTCATAGAATCATTTGGTTGGAAAAGACTTTTGAGAACAAAGCTAGAAATATAGTTTTCATACCTTTGCTGAAAATATGCATTTTAGGGAAGAAAGGAAAGTTTGTATGAGTTCAACTCATATTAACTACAGACTTCTGTAAGACCGTGGGTCCAGCACTTCATTGAATTTGCATCACTGAGCCCTAGCCATCCAATGGGCAGGTGCCTTGTTTGAGGTGGCAGCTGCTAGGCTCCTTGTACAGTCATTGTAAGACTCTGGGCAGCTCCAGGTGATAGTTTTATCTCCTTTCTGTAGTGAAAGCTGAATTGCCCTTTGAAGTGTTGATCTCTCCTTCTGCCTGCAAGGAGAACCTAAACAAAGCGAGTTCCAGAAGGTGAATCCCACCCCTTTCGTTCTTTCATTTTCTGTCCCCCCATCTATGAAATATCTTTAACTATGATCAGAGGTGTAAATATTGTATAATGGCACTGAAGAAAGGTTGGGCTTCTACATAGACCTATGCTAAATCCAACCAGAGTCAATGCAGCTGTAGTTGGAAACATAGGCATGGAAAGTGAGGAGATGCTGACTACAATGCTGGCTGGGTATGTCATCCCCCTGCGGACTGTAGGCTGCAGAAACCAAGTCCTGCTCATGCCTTTGAGGCAATAACTGCTCCTTGTTTGCACAAGAGTTTGCACAGCTCATCTCTGCTGGAGTTTCTGGGAATGTCCATACTACAAATTATTTTGATGGTTCCTTAGTAAAGGAGAATGTGCTGAAAAAAACCGTATTCATCAGTGTTTTGTTTGAAGTGGAGCACATTCTGTCACAGCATTATTGTCTCATGTTCCAATACAGCCTCCAGTGATTCTATTAATTGGAAGAATAACTTCTCCTTTTTGATATTTTTTGTTTAAAAGCCTGGTTCATTAAGTGCATTTTTTTTGATGGAGAATTAAAGCCTCCCACTAAGATCAGTGATTTGGAAATTCAATTCCATCATGACTTTTTTACTCTTTTTTTTTTAACGTCAAAAAGAAGAAAGCGTGTAAGACAAGCCTGTTCACATATTGGTATCCATTTTCTCTGAGTTACTCAGAGATGTTACAATGTCTAGGATCATGTCTTTAAAAATATCAACAATAGCTATTTCACCATTTAGTTTGTTCTACTCATCTGAAAAGATTTTTGCCCCTTGAACCCTTATGGCATGTAATATGAGTCACTAGCAGGGACTACTATAATTTTTCAGTCTCTGCAATAGTCTTTTGAGATTTATAATGACTACTGAGCCATTAAGGTGACAATTTTCCACAACATCTTTGAAGAGCAATTGGCATGAGCCTGCTGTTTGGTTGTGCAAAGAGATGAAGTGCAGTGTTAATTCAGCTTCACACGTTTCAAAAGCTGTGCAGCACCCTGTCTAGAGAAAGCTCAGACAGGACTGAGATGGCAACATGAGCAGCATCTTGCTGAAGTTAAGTAACCCTAATGGAATCCTTAGTTTAAACTTTTCTTTAATAAATTGCATTTAGGTAGCATTGATCATTAACTGGTGAATGTCTGAAATATGTGTTCAGTGGATCTTTCAGGCTAATATCTGCAACAGGACTCAGTGTGGAATTGTAGCCCATAAAAACACTGTTCAGCCCATAAAAACGCTGTTCAGCACCCACCACTGTAGAAGCAAGGGGTATTCTCAAGTAGTGAGCCTGAGCTGAGTTACGTAGTTCTCTATTTCTACCTAGCTTATTTAAAATTAGCTTAATTATGCCTTTACATAAAGTGGGTTTCAGTATAATTTCTTTGCAGTTTTTGGGTAGAGTAAGGTCTGGATGATTCCTGCTTTGTGCTTGCCATAGCTCAAAACATTATACCTTCACTCTAAGTGGTGTGCTAAAATATGGCAGTACCGTATAATTTCATGTCTCTGTTTGATCCTGTTCTTGAAATCCAATTGGAAATCTTGTGAGAAGTAAATTCTGCCTGATTGGTATAATGAATTAAATGACATTTTCTCATTAGCATCCACCTGGGCTGTGTTGCACCTGTACTTAGGGGCACTGTCACTACCCAGAATATTCATGCATTCAGCTCTTAATCTCTGAACTCTTTGTACACAATGGAACTTTTCAGAATAGCAAAGTCAAGCTTAATTATACAGCGGAGTGTGCTGGGTGTACTGGTCAGGTCTTGTTCCTTAGGGTCATGCGGTTTGAAAGCACAGCTGTAGGCAGTTTGCAAAGATTGCTTCTCTCTTTTCCTTCTAAGATACTGTCACACCAGCCATGAGCATTTTCTACTATAATTTATTGTTTCTTCCCATATGGAGTCAGAAGGCTATGCATTTTTTTCTTGGCTATATTAAACACATCAGTCATTTCACAAAAGTTTCCCAATGAAAGATTGTTGTAAGCAAGACCAGATATGTTCTCTTTATAGATCTGGGGTTCAAAAGAAAGGGAAAAAAAAGTCAAGGAGAGGGTGGTGGGGTGGAAGAAAGAAATAACAAGGAAGCTTGAAAAACAGCTTACAGTTTGCTTTGGGCTAATTAGATCTTATCAATGAAAAGACAGAAATCTCTTTCTTTGGCATGATGCTATGATGAAAGTTGATCTGGTGTTTATGAAAGCACATTGCATGCTGCTTTTCAGCTAGAACTGTTGAGTTTAACTTAGTGATATTCCTAAAAAGCCTGATGTTAAGGTGTGCAGAACACTGACTTTCAGAGCACATGCACGTATGCTGTTAAGGTCTCAGGAACAGGGCAATTAAAGGATGTTTGTCATTCATCTCAGATGCTGTGTTAGAATGTTATTACTAAGAACTTGTTTTGCTTTCTTTCTGACTTTCATAGGAGCAAGAAATAAGACCCCCTTGGGGGAAAAATGCTCTAACCTATCCTAACGCCTTGAAATACTTGAACTCTGAAGTCAGTAAAGCATGACTCTATCTCTGGATTTTGGAGCTTTAAGCCATAGTGTTATCCTTGGCTCCAGCAACTTCCAGCAAACTGGGTACAAACCAGTATCTTTAAACATCAGATGGCTGGAAACTAATTAAAAAAATCATCTTGCATTCAGCTTAGTAATCTTGAACTGTATCTCCCTCCAACAGATCAGTCTTCTAAATATTGGAGTATGTTCAGGATTGGCTGAAGGGCTGCTATGACTTTCTGCTGGAAAAAGCAAGTTTCTTGCAGAAGAAACGAACATATATCCCTTAAAAATTAGAAAAGGGACATTCTTAAAGGTGACACATGGTCTGAATGCATCCCTACCTAGCCAGCAGCCATCAGCCAAGGCATAAGCAGTGCTTCATTATCCCATTCAGTACCAAACAGATCAGAACTTGTCCTCTGTCATGGTGAATCTGTGTCTTTTCTGTCACCATTAAGCCTCAACACAGGATTCTTTGGGCTGGTCTCTTTTATGCATTTCTTCAGCTGCTTGACAGGAGCCCTGCCCTGACTTCGTTCATTCTTATGCCTTTCTCTTTCTCTGGCTATCTTGTGTAAATCAATAGTTCATGAAGTCCCTGACAGATCTCAGCACTTACTGTAAGTTCATTCTATTTTAATACCTAAAATTCTCCTGAGGCATTTGCTTTCAAAGCAATTAGACATCTGTCAGCACCTGTAGTAGATTGCAGGCTTTCATATCAGTATCCTAAGGTGGAAATAGCATTCCAGTTGAAAAATCATAGCTTGGTCTTAAGGCTGGAGTTTTTCAGGGAGTAAATCTTCTTTAAGCTGATGAATGCAGCTGCTGCCTTGACAGTTTGTGAGTTTATTTCCTTCTGGATATCCCCACTGGCTTGCGTGTTACTGCCAGTGAGTGTGAATGGAGGCATTTTTTCATTCCTTTTGCCTTCTCAAGCAGTATTTGAACTAGAAGTTACAGGATCTCTCATTAGGTTCACTTTTTGTAACTGTTTGTTAACCTCAACTCCCTTACAGTGCTGAACAATCCTTTGACCTTTGCATGTGGGTGGATTTCCAATTTACCATTCCATTTTTTATATTGTCAGTTTAGTGCATTATGGTTAAACTGTGTGACTTTTGTATGTGAAGTTTTCTGATGGTGATATCATTCGCAAAGCCAGGTGAAAGGAAGAAAACACTTCTTTATTTGACACCCACATATCTATTCCACCACTTGTCCAGGTCTGTAGCTTCCCAGAGTAGGCAAGTTGCTTGTGGGTTTTCTCTTGGTACTTGGTGGCAGGCAGGGATCTACACAGCTCCAAACCAGAGTCCAAAACTGGTTTTCTTCATTCAGACATCACTTTACTCCATCACAGCATCAGAAGATGTGCTTATCTTGAAAGTTACCTCAGTGCTTGTAAAGGCTTTTCTGGTTTTCAGAGCATGTCAGTAACAGTATTAAGAACTCAATATTTGCCCAAAAGGTCCAGTGTCCATCAACAACATTTTAAATATGATCAGCACAGTTACACTGTGCAGCACTGGAGCCTCCCTGTGTTCTGCACAGTGGAACAGAAGCTGGGCCAGGTGCTGGGCTGTAATGCTACTTTTACCCCTGCAGCCTGATCTATGCTCTGCCACAAGCTATATGCTCTCTCCAGTAGCTCTTGGCTGCCTGGAAGTTCCTCTCTTTGCCATGGCACCTTTCTTTACTCAAACTTCTCATAGCTATGTCCAAGCTTGAGGGTCCTGTATCAGAAGGCACAGAGCCCTGAAAATTGTTCTGTGAATATGCTCACTTGCTCCATAAGTATTTGAGAATGGAGAGACCACAGCAGTGCATTTAGCTGTCCAGAGTAGGAAGGAAGGTATTTATTGAGAATTTGCTGTTTGGTTGGAGTTTGATTTTTATGCCTCGTTTAATGATGTCCTCTTTTCATAGTGCAGCATGAGTAACAATTCCCCCTTTGTATGTATTTTTTATCTATTCCTATTTCCTATTGAAATTCCTAGGAAAGAAACTATCCAAATACTGAGTTGAAAATTTCATCTTAAAATAAGCCAGATGTCCAGCCTTCTTTTAGCTGCCAAGCTCAAAAAAGTTCAAAAAAGATGTTTAAACCTGTCTTCCTGACTGTGAAAAATTAATTGCATAGCACAGGTGATGATCCCAGTCTCCCAGGAGAAGGAATAAAACTCCTTCAGGCAACAACTCTGCTGTTATTTGTCTAAGGATTTGAGTTGACAATGTCTGTGGAAAAAACTTCATTGCTTACCTTCCTTGCTGGTTAACAAATGCAGGGACAGGAACACAGACTGTAGGTGAGTGCTTGTGTGTTGGTATCTGAAAACTTTATTCACCTTATGGAAAAATCCTTTTTTTTCCCTTCTTCCTTCGTTCTTATTTCTCTTCTCCCCTCCCTGGTTAAGAGCATTCATAAGCACAGGTGGTACCTAAAAGCCAGGGACAGAGGTTTCACACTTATTATTTTAAAATCGTGCGAAGCAACCCCATGGTCTGGATGGGGTTTTTTGTCCCTATGTGGGAACAGCTATTCTGTTTGTAAAATGGATGTACAATTCACTCTCCTTGCAAAGAGTTTTGTGAGGATTATGATTAGTAAAGTACTCTGAAGACTAGAAGTGCCATTGAAATCCTGGGGATTAGCAGTTGCATATGACTAGTGAAGTGGAAGGGCCAAGTAGTTGCATTTATCAGGATAAAGACTGTTAACTTTAAATCCAGATGTAATGGTCATACCTGACTGCCTTCCAGACTAGAAGAAGTCATTCAGTCTCACAGAGCTGGGGAGTTGCAGAGGAACACCCAAGATTAATGCAGTGCCTGCATCTCACTGCAGAAGCTCAAATTACAAAGGGAGTTTAAATAAAGGACTTTAATCTTTGCTTTTTGGAATAGTTCGCTGTAGGGCATGCAAGGAAGGGCTCGTGCAGCATAGACCTAAATACCATAACCATTGGGGAGCTATTGGTATACAGTGACCAAATGTTGATGCAGACTAGTCATAGACTAGTGTGCTGACCCTAAATTGAAATAAGAAGGATGTAAAGGGAAAAAAAAATCAATTCGTTATTTACAAACAAAAATGTAATTCCAAACTGCATGTAGCATTTTACTATTGCCCAACTACTCCCTTCAGAATGCATAGCTCAGGTGCAGGAGGGGCTGCACTGCTGGAATCACAGGGGGATGCTGAACAGAGGATGGCTTAATGGCAGAGTCCTGAAGGGATATGAGCCAGAGATTGTCCCAAATGAGAAGCTCAGCCCTAGAGAAAGGCACTGGGAGAAATAATAGGAATAAAAAGCCGGTGGAATACAGGGGGAAATTAAGAGAAAAAACAAATACAAATTTGGTGCGTACATCAAATACAAGAAACCTGTTTAATAAACATTCATTAGTATTAGTAATTAATGAAGAAAATTAGCTAAAGAGTCTGTCTTGTTTTTACAGCAGGCTTCCCTGATCCTACACCTCATAGCCAGAAGTAAATTGTTCATTGTGTAAATGTATTTCTGCACTGGGCTGTCTGAAGCAGGACTCCATCAGCTCTAGTTCACATGGGCTTGTTAATCTGAGGCCATTTTTTATCAGGCCTCTCACTGATAGACACAGAAAGGAAAAGCTCCCCGTGCTTCAGCCCAGCACAAAGCTATACTTGTACCAGATGGTTTTTGAGAAGCAGCAGAGGTTTCTTGTGACATTTCCAGAACAAGACAATCACGGCTTTGCTGTGCTCTCCCATAAAGATGGCTACATGCATCTGTGTGTTCTTTTACCCTTGGATCCTAGTCTTACAAGGCTCCACACTCTCTACACATCCTTCATACTTGGACTTCCAAGTCACAGTGATGCTCATCTTTTGAGTTTCTTCAGTGTTTGATGTGCTGTTTTTAAGAAGTACCACTCTGAGGCAAGAGTGGTTTTGAGGGAGAGAGCTTCACTGTCTTGACTTTGTTTAGAAACATCAGAGGACAGAAAACAAGATCTTTTTGACATCATCCTGACTACACCTCTTCAGTTTTCCCCCATCTCCTCCTCTTCCCCATCATTTGCTTGTGTGTGGCTTTAGCAGAAATAGGAATCTTATCAAAGTCCTGCAACTCATTGTTTCATTTTAAATACAAGGTTCTTTTATTAACTCCAGCTGGTGCACCTCACTGTGTTCACTGTGTTTGCTTTATTGAAATTGAACAGCGTGCAAGTAGGACATTGTAAATCACAAGTGTCTGGGCCAGAGGAAGAGGCAGGGAGAGGTAGGGACTCCAATTGTATGACAACAAAGAGAACATATAAACAGGCTGGGCCTCCTGGCTGATGGAAGCCAAAACTCATGGGCTGCAATTTGCAGTTTCTCCCAGGAGGACAGACAAGTGCCAGACAGTTAACAGGGATAGATGAGAGTGAATACTTCAATACCTGTGCTCTCCTGTGTGCTGGAATAGAGCTTTTCTAGAGGTTTGGGAGCTGCCAGAGGTCAGTAGGAGCTGCCTGCCTCTGCTGTAATCCTTGGTTTTATCTTTTATCAGTGCTTGCAGAGGTCAACTTGTCTGTAAAGGAAGCCTTCTTAGACCATCCAAGTCTTGGAGAGGGATTTAAAACCAAGACAGACTGTAGCACTGTGTCACTCACTGGGAGAGAGGTGGAAGCAGTATATGTTTTCCAGCTTTGCCTCTTTGTGGCTGGTGGTGGGAATTGCACCTCTGCCTGCTTGGACCTCATGGGGCATCCACAGAGACGATCATTGTGGATAGACTCAAGGCAAGTCGAGACCAAAAGACAACGTTTTCCTTCCCTGTGCCAGAGCAGTTCAAGTTCACAGCACTCCTGAATCTGTGAAATCATCATGGACAAGTGCAGCTGCTTTATGAAAGGTTCCTGGCTGACACAATGCCCTGTTTATTGAGTCCTCAGCACCATAGTGAGCTGCCAGCCTACTGCACGCTTCACCTCTGGCAGCAATTTTTCTGGTGTATGTGTGTATTTGAATTTGAAACTGTACTGTTTGAACCATATCTCAGTGCCTTCTCTCCTCCAGTGCTCCTCCACCTGCGGGAAGGGTCTCCAGTCACGTGTGGTCCAGTGTATGCACAAAGTCACTGGGCGTCATGGCAATGAGTGCCCTGTCCTGTCCAAGCCAGCAGCCTACAGGCAGTGCCACCAAGAGGTCTGCAATGAGAAGATAAATGTCAACACAATTACCTCACCCAGACTTGGTGAGTGAGGGGTACTGGGGGGAAAGATGTCAGCTGCAAAGGACCAAACAAAACCCAGGGTCCCAGTGTGCCCAGTGTGATAAAAGTGGGGTTTCAGAGATTACCCAGGGCCAGAAATGAGGAGAGGGCCCTCCTGTCAAATTCTAGACTAAAGGTCTAGTGTGGATAGGTCCTCTGTAACCCATCAGTCCCTGCATCAGACTTTGCCCAAGCTGGAGTGTGCAGTGAATAGACCTGAGAGACCAACAGGCGCACAAAAATGGTGAGTGACTGACTGATTACAGAGGTGAGGGAGCAAACAAGCACATCTTTCTCCATCACAAGCAACTTTACACCTTGCTTTTCCCATGGTGAGTGTGAAGTACAATAATTTATTCATCTGTGCCCCAATACAAAGTACATGACCTTGACAAGTAGAGCATTGCTGGGTTTTGGGGTTTTTTCCTCTTCATTTTCTGCCACAAGAATGTGATTTGATGAAATAATTTGTCCAGGGAGACAAGACAGTATCGAGCCTTTTTCTGTGAACCCTTTGATTTTCTGTCACTGTCCTCCTCACCCTCCCTGCATCCTCTGTGTACCTGGCTGAAATGAGAATATGGTAATAAGCCATCTGTTTCCCCAAACACCTTAACACTGTATTTAAGAAATGGCTCTAGTTAAGAATGCTTCTGTTAATGCAAAATTGTGGGAATCATGATTTTCCATATTATATTTACTTAGTTTGTAAGGGGCTAAAAATGTATTTTTCCAAACTTCAGCCTTGTGTGTTCAGCCACAGCTCCAAGAACCAAGCTGGTTTCTTTACATTTCACACATCCTCACCAGTATGATGAAGCTAAACTAAAGCCATCAGCTACACTGACCAGCCTCATTGGTGCTTGCAGTTACTTTTCAGTACAAGAGGCTGGGTTGTAAAGAATGCTGCTAAGAGTTTACCAGGAAAAACAGACTTCACTCTCTCAGCAGAGCTTGTCTTGCAGGCTAAGAAGCCTCTAATAAACACCAAAAGGCAGACCTGCTAAGAAACAGAGTATCATTTTCTAACAGCACTGTCCAGTATTAAATAACACTTAAACTAGAACTGGACTTGAAGCTTCTGAACTGAAGTTTGCTTCTCAAAAATTTAACATATGTTTAAAAGAATATGGGAAATTTTATTCTGGCAAATGCAGTCGTACTGAGGAGTTTCTGACATCTTCTGTTTAAGAACATATGACAGTACTTCCCAGATATTTTAGCACAAAGAGCATAGTGAAAGAAAAACATTTCATTTGAGAAGTAAGCCCTTGATGCACTGATGAGACAAGAAATCCATCCTAATTCATGTTTTAGGACAAAGCAATAAAAAACCCACATGTTTAGAAGACTGAGGAGGCTCAAGTCCCTGCTGAAAGTAATCTGCAAGTAATTTGGGATGCTTTTGTTTCTAAACCAGCCTTGGAATCACCAGGGCCAGGAACAATGATACTTGATATTAGCAGAAAGGTATATCCCTGAGTGTTTGCTCTTCCTGCTTATAAACAATTCTCATTGGATTATTTTGAAACAAAATTTTCTGTTTTCTACAATGGGAAACTTATAAAAAAATTAAAAGAACAAAATTCCAGTAATCTACAAAACCCCTCAAAAAATGCCCTCAAAAAACCTGTCCACTGCTGGCAGACTCAAAAATAGCTCGACCCACCCCTATTTAGGATGGTTGCTTCCACTCAATTTTTTTTTCCTCACAATAAGGGTTTTTTTTAAATTGGCTTTGTGTTCCGTTTTTCTCTGGGACAGCAAAACTTCATTTCATTAGATTCTGTCAGGCTTTTGCTTCCTGTCTGATTGAACGAAGCTTCAGCAATAAACATTCCTACCAGTTTTGTTGCCATCATTTTCTGGTGCTTGACACTGAGCCTCACAGTTAAATACAGCATAAGAATGTTTTCTGGTTTCATCAGGCAGAGATAAAGAACAAGGGACTCAAGATACTGCAGTGATAATCTTTTGATGTTCTTTAATTAAACCATTTTTTCCTCAATCTCAGAGACTACAATATCTATTTAGAAGGTTTTCTGGTGATCACAGAATTTGTAAAAATGCTACATACCATTTATAAATCACTTACCAGGAAAAGTGCTTACAATATGCATGCATTTTCATCCAGTGGACAGTTCTGCTAGCATCACTTTTTTATAAAAGCATGTGTGACTCTTTAATATTGTCAACAGATTCAGCAATAGTATCTTCTTGCTGCTGTCCCCCTGCATAAATCTTTTGTCAGTCTGAGGGAGTTTCAGCAACTAGCCCCCCTCCCCAATAGCCTATTGTTGTCCTACTGGTTTTGCTACACTGAGAAGCATTATTTTACTTCCTAGTAAGTTTCTGCTTTCTTTTCTTGTCCAAAGCTGCTCTCACATACAAGTGCACAGGCGACCAGTGGACAGTGTACTGCAGGGTGATCCGGGAGAAGAATCTGTGCCAAGACATGCGGTGGTATCAGCGCTGTTGCCAGACTTGCAGAGACTTTTATGCAAACAAGATGCAGCAGAAGAGTTAATGAACCTGTGCTACTTCTTAGGGTATTACAGCTATATGTATGTAAATCATGGACTAGGTCTGAGTACTGGAACTTCATGAGTTGCTACAATGTGGTGGATTCCAAAGCATACCTAATAAGACTTGAAACTAATTCTACGGACTGGATCCTAAAGTAATCCTCTCATCCACCTTAAAAAAAATGAACAGAAAGAGTCATCTCAAGGAACCAATCAATTTATTGTATTTTGACATCCTTACATTAATGCTTTTTACTTTAATATATTAAATCACCAGCCACTGGATGGCTTGCTACCACTAAAGAAAAGGACAAGAGTTGCAGAGTGATTACATTGACTAAGGTTATGGGTACCTCCATGGAGGAAGGCCTCTGGCAAAATATTTCAGCAAAGGTAAACACATTAATCTTTTAATCTTGGCTTTCATCTGATCTTTTCATCCCAACAGTTATCCCACTGTGGAGTGGGCTTGGAGGGACACGCATAAATGAAAAGCTTAACTTAAAGAGAGGATTTGCTGTAAAACCTTGTGAAAACTGATAGCAGAGGTTGGACATCTCTGAAATTCCTGCAGAAAACTCAGTACAATTATATCCAACACTCCAAGTCATATATTTTAGAGCAACTATTAGGGACTGCTTTCTAGTTTTATAAAACAATCCTCTATCTCTTTTCCCCAGAATAACATAGTTCTTTTGTGAAACTTACTTTTTCTCTGTTCTTAATGAAATAGAAGCCTATTAATAGCAGTAGATAGTCATTTTTAAGCCAGAACCATTTACCATATGTGAGATGGGAGAAGCCAGAAATTATTTCATCCTTTAGACTGAGGGATTGCTTGACCTAATCTCTCCAGTCCTTAGAAGTCAATCAAATAATGATACTGAATGAGGACAGTGAAATGGGATAAGGTTGGTAAACAGGATTTAGAACAACCTTTATATGAAGGATGGAGTGGAGAGTAGAACAGGAGTTCCCTATCTCTTGGCTCTCGTATACATCTGAGGTTTTGTAGCCTTTTGAGTCAAAAGTATTCAGTGATACGAGACAGTTGAAGTGAAATCTTGAGCTTGTTGAAGCTATAAGGCTAAGATTCCCATTGCCATCAGTGAGGTTTAGGTTTTTACTCAGAGTGTTTTAGTGCTTCCTGTCTTACTTTTGGGTGCTATCAGGTTTGGTGCTATCAGATTGGTGCTATTAGAGCACTTAGCAAGTGCTGCATATATGATACCCTCTTCTATATCTCTGCACTTTAAACCAAAGTCCTCTCTGAGATGTGAGATTTGAAACAGAAGCTTTACCCAGGGCAGAGTTTGCCCCCTCCTTTTGTCCTATCTATCAGTGTCTGTGTATCTTATCTTGCTCCAATGTGTATCAGTTCCTTTGCCAGGGTCCAAGGCCAGTTGTACAGTGGTCAAGTTACAGCCCACTCTTCCTGATACTAGCAGAGCTGTTTGGATGAATTGCAGTTTTGTACTCACTCTAGAACTGCATGTTACTGTTTTTTTTCTTTGAAGATGTGTGCAGAACTACGCCCAGCCCCTGGGCCAGGCTGGATTGCAGCTCACACTTGTCCTCAAGTTGTCTTTCTTGCTGTTCTCTTTTCTTCAGTGCAAGGAGGGATGAAGATTCTTAGTACCTAACATATCTCTAAAGCAACTTTTCCTTCCTTATTACACTCCTTTCAATATCCAGGACCTCACTGGAATAACTTATTAGCATTTTACTAAGGGCTAAGTTTTTCAAGCACAGGGAGCTAATGTTCACCAACAAATTCATACTGGGTGAGTTTCACATTCACGTCTGTGCTTAGTAGCACAAATGAGTGTGTGCACACAAGGGCTGGCCTGTATACACAAAAGTACATTTGCACACAGTTTCTTCTCAAGTGCCTGTCTCAAAGAGATCGGCTTTCCAATGCCCCAGATGATTTTCTCCATCAGGGAAATGATTCCAGCTTGTTGGGTTTTTTTAATACTGGATGTTATATTTGCATCTTATTGTCAGGATTGGACCTCTTCCTTCTGTTATTCCCACCTTCTGTCCCAAACACAGAGGTTGTGTAATATTTAGCAAGTAATCAGTGCAAAATGTTTCTGTCGGTGGGTGGGGAGCGTGGGGGGGTGGGTGACAGGGAACATTTAGGCAATACCACAGTGAATTCAGCTAAGCAAATTGTTAGGCAGAAGAACAGCTAATGAGAACGTTCCAAGAGATCGGACAAAGCCCAGAGGGCCTCGTTTATACTGGTTACTCACAGTGGTGGTTTACCCCCTTCCCTGCTGTCATACCCTGCAGTGACACAGCTCTGTGTCACCTCTGTGCGGCAGGGCTGTCCTTGCTGCCTCCCTGCCTCTGCAGTCGCCTCTCAGCAGTTTGGCTGAGATGGGTCTCCTTACATCCTCTGCTTGGTTTGAATTTTGCTGTTTCCTTTGCCCATGAAGAGGCCTGGCCCAAGGAAATGCCACCCCCTTGCTGATCATTTTTGGCATTACTAATACTCACATTGTCCTCTTGAAGGATTTGCCACTGGGCTTCTCTGTTGTCTTGTAAGAAAAGTTTGCTTGTTTATTATTAATGGGAATCAAAAGTGCTTTTAAATAGCAGGGGTCATTTCTCCTTCCAGTGCTGATCTGTCACCCTCTTTAGGCTTCTAGAAAGGTACATAGGAGAGTAAGGATTTTAATTCATATGTTTTTCACAAATAATTCACTACTGTCCCCTGTCCAGAACAGGATACTAGGCTAGTTAGACCTGTGGCTGTCCCAGTATGCTCAGTCCTGGCCTTCAAAAGACATTTGGGTCCAAGTGCTGGGTCCTACCTAAGGTAATATGAATTTACAAGAAATTCTTTGGAATGTCTGAGCACTGAAAAAAACACCTCAGTTGCTCTCTCAGCCCACAGATTAGTATACATCAACCTCTTTATTTTTACAATCAGAACCAACATTAATTAAAAGCTGATGGCACAACACAGCTCCTTTTTATTACATTCTGTTACTTTATATGGTGACAACCTTCACATTTTATAATAGCCAGGAAAATAATAATCATTTAAAAGTTTAATTCTGTTCAATACTCCTGCACCTCTGTTTTGTACCATTTTATAGGAGCTTTACTATCAATTTACAGCTCTGCTCTGCCCTCAGTTACTCCATACAGGTGAAAAGAAAGCTATTTGTTTCCGTATATCTATGACAATACCTTTTTTAGTTGTTCATAAGAGATTGACACTCTTTTGATTACAGTGGTGGTATTTCCATATTGTAAACAATACTCTGTACTGTTACTAAAGTACTGTACATTTCTAGTTGCACAATTGTGTTATTGAGTGTAGATTCTCACTATCTCATGTATGGTGCTATTTTTTGTTGATGGAAGAGAATGTTAGCAGTTGATTATTGCTTGATATTTTATTGTAATACAGAGATATATTCTCCATGGCAATAATATCATTTAAGTTTTTCATTACAGAGTGAAATGTATATATTTTTCCATTAGCTAATTTGCATATGTACTGTATCCATAGTAATTTTCTTTTTGGTGCTGGTTATAAACAGAAAAGATAAAAACAGTCAAACTGAATGGAACCAGTTGTAAATGGAAACTAAAAACAAGAAAAGAGGAGCATTCCATTTTGAAAAAGATTGATTATGTCGAATAATAAATTTATTTTTTCCAAAACAACTTTAATAAGGTTTCTGAACTGGAGAAAAATAATACAAAGAAAACCTAACAGCTAGCATGAAAATTGAGAGAAAGGAACGAAGCTATAAGTAGCACATTGTGCATCTGTCTAATGCTGGATTGAGACTGGGATTCGGTTAAGTCTAGGCCAACTGTTTGATATCTGTGGTAGGTGTAAAAGGTCATTTGTCACTGACACTCTGTCAACTCAGAGTTCCTAGCATACTAACAAATCAAGAAATCATGAGTCTTGTCCCAGTCAGGTTGCAAATTAAAGCGTAGGGAAGGGAATGTTCATACCTGATTAATGCCTTGCAAGGTCTGTGGTCAGTGACACGACAGTAGAAAATGCCTGTCTGGAAAAAGTGAGCCAGGCTGTCTTTGGGGCATCACTGCGTACGCTTGAGCAGGCTGTGAGGAAGCTCGTGCATGGGGGAGGGACATTTTGCAAGTGCTTTTGAGAAAGATTACTTTCAATGTCTGTATGAGCTCAGATGAAGCGGCAGCTTGCTGTATGTTTAATGGTAGCTGCTCCATAGGCACAACCTGACACTGAAAGCTACTGTGCATGTGGAAATTTATATTGGAGCAAAATTATCCCATCCATTGCAAAGGTATCTGCATCATCTAGCTGCGTCCTTCCCTGGTGTGAAATAAACAGAATTACTTCAGTGCCATGTGTTTTGGATGTTTTTGTTGTAGGCACTAGCCCAAATCTTTGTATTGTTTCATGGTGAAGATGTTTTTTGCAGACAGGTACACACGAATATGGCTGTAGGATCCTCTCCCATCCTACTTTACAAAGGTGCCATAATTCAAATCCCATTCCAGCTCAATTCATGTTAAAAGGACATTTCTTGGAGATGGAAGCTGCACCTTTGTAAAGCAGCCTTAAAAAGAAGCCCAAGTACAACTGGTGTGAGATTCCTCACAGAATGATTTCCAGAAATGGGGTTTATGCTTATATTAAAAATAGAGCTCATTTACTGATCTCACGCTGGCTTCTTGGTAATGGCACAACACTGATAGGCTTCTTAGTTCTCAGAGGTAGCTTTAGGAGATACCAGCCCAGCTACGAGCACACAGACAGCTGTTAACAGTGGCAAAACTGTAGAAACTCCATCCAAGCATTGCTGTATATTAACACATCATCGTGTTCGTGTTTTTGCCTGGAGTCAACATGTGATTGCAATTGTTGACCTGTTTAAACAATAAAAAATAGCTGTAAGGCTTTGGAAGCCAAGAGGTTTTGCATTAGTCTAGGACATGGCAATGGGTGGGAGGGATGTAAGGAATGCTGTCATACATTTGGCTTGAAATGTATTTTGAAATGTTTGTGCCACCTATCTTCTATAAATCCAGCAGGCTTAGATACTTCATTTGCCTATTTTGCATGTAGCAATTTGCTGGGTTCTCTTACTCCTAATCCCCATTTTCAAACCAAGAAACCAGATGATTTGAAGCCACCATTCTTCCCTGTGATCTCAGGCTTTTTACTTAAGTCACCTCAGCTGAGATCATTAAAGGTAGGTGGGGTCAGATGGCTCAGTTGCTCTGGCATGAAAGCACCATGAGGAAAGTGTAATCTCTCTTCAGCTTCTTGGAGTTCAGTTCTGTCTCCACCAACTCCACCTGCTTCCTTCATACCCTCGCACGTCCTGGTGTACACAGCAGCCTTAGCTGTCTCTCAATCCCTTGCAGCAAGCTGGAGGAACCCTGCTTTCTCTGGAAGGAAATTTCTTTCCAAATTGCTCGTTATTGATCACCTTAGGGCCGCGGCCTTGTTCATCACTTGTATTACTACTGTTGGAGGACCTTGCTCTACTGGTAGAGTGAAAACTGCATGTTAACATGTTCCTTTGTGCTTTCCCCAACACACACGGTTCATGGGGAAGGGTATGTTTTCTTCCTGTTGAACAGCGTTGGCACAAGCAGTAGTACACTGGCAAGTTTCAGGCAGAGAAGGACCATTCCAGAGGAATTCACATTTAATGCCCACATGCTTCTGACAGCATAAGAAAAGATGCCCTGGTAACCTCCTCGCTAGCAAGTTACTTGCCTCATTTGTCCTGCTGCAGCATCAATTTACTGTGCCCAGAACCAGACAGGCTGTGGGAACTGCCCTAAAACAGCATTTCTTCTTCAAACACTTGGACCTGTGCTGAGCATGCTTGATAATACTTCTCCATGCAACTTCAGCATCTTTCTGTTTATCTTTATTTGGAGACAGGTCAGTAAGAAGACAGTTTGTTCCTCAAACACTTCTCATGCTACTAATGCACAAAGGGCAATTAGCTTTTCTGTGTGCATTTTTTTTTGTCCTGTTATCCTGTCACTGGCTTCTCCTCACACTTGTTAGAAATGGGCTGGTCTTCCTGAAGAGAGACTTCCCAACAACATAACTTGCTTGGACAAGCAGGACAAGAATCCTCACTTTGGATGGGAAGAATTGTTTATAAAGGGAGAGTTTAAACGAGAGAGTATATAAGTGGAGAAGGACCGCAAGCTCCCCTTAGCAGTAACTACCCCAGAAGGTAATCAGAGAGTCTCCAAAGCTGACCTCCATGTGTCTTGCATCGCCTCATCTCCTTTCGTGCCACTTTCATGTGACAGACCCCACAAGGAATGCCTGGAGGCTGCACTTTACCACATTTATTATTTCGTCAGAGCTGCCTTGTCTGCCAAATGGTGGCCAGACCCTCAAACAGACTTTCTCAATTAGCCAAGTCCTGCAGCTGATGTCTGGGCCTTGCATATGTGTTCCCTGCACATTACCACAGCCAAGACACTGGCCAGGTCCACATTGCCTGGGGTAGGTATCTGTCTCGGCCACTGGGATGGAGAGAAGCAGCTGGGCTTTCTTGAAAGCTGTGGTTTCCCTCAGGCTCCTCTTTTTTTGGCTGTGAAAGGCTTTTTTTGGGGAATTTCATCTTTTCATCCCTCTGTGGTCTGGGTGGAGCTGGAGCCTCCAATGTGACTTGTCTGGGTCATGCGACAGGCCTTGGCATTCTCCTTGACCTTGGGAGAGAGCAACTCTGCATGCTGGCTATGGTGGAACCCGCAGGACATCTGAGTGTGGGGCCAGCTCCTGGCACAACTCAGTCTCCAAGTGAACTTTTACATCCTCAGCATGTCCAGCCTTTCACGAGTCTCAGTCTTATAGCAGTCTCAGCGTAACTCCAGAGATGCTTGCCTTGTCCTTCCTCCTCTCTTCCCCACAGACATGCTTCGTGGCCTTGTCCTCCCTCCATGACCGTTGTCTCTTTCCTCTCTTGTTCTGCTTGCAGCTGCTTTGCCTCCCACAAACTTGCTTTGCACCCTCCAGAAACTTCACCACCTTTGCAGTCAGTACAAAATACCTTCCCTCATCTGCTCAAGTGCGTTTCATCTCCTCTCTCAGCCTTCTGAAGAAAAATATTTTTCTCATGGTACTCCTGTACTAACCCAGTGTCTCCCATCACTGTTACTTTCTGGATGTTTTTTGTTCTGAGGTCTTTTATAATGATTCAGTGTTCTTGGTGCAGTGGCATTTAGAAACTACAACCAGACGTGTGGCTACTGGAAGGCCATATGCAAAGAAACAGTCCTTCTCTCAAGAACTTGCAGACCACAGGTGGTGCCGGGAAAAAGGCAGATTCCCAAAGCAGTGAGTTGGGGTTATTGGCAGCAACAATCTGAAAAAGCATGAAGATACACGTAGGCCACTCTGAATCAATTGAGGGAGCCTGTACTGCGGTTACTGCTCTGGCTGGGAAGGGAAAGGGATACTCCCCACTGGTTTTATATCCTCAGACACATGTTGTATTGTTGGAAGTAGCGAAGGGTAAAATTCACATTACTTCAGTGATGCCCCTTACAGAAACTAGGCTGCAAGATCCAGCCTTGAGCCTGGATACTGCTTCAAATGTGGGTTGGCAGAGAGGGAAATGCTGGTTTGTTCAGCAGGAGGAGTGTGCTGGTAGCACGCCAGGCTGTGTGGCTGGCTCCGCTACCCCAAAAAGCATCAGCTGCTGAAAGATCCCTGACAGTTTTCTGCAAGGTCACTGCACTCTACAGCATCATTGTGCAGCCATCCTGGAGAAAAGCAGTAGAACCACCAAGAATGTCCATTAGTCAATGAAAAAGGGGGATCCTTTAGCAGGATCTCTAGTTGCACAAAGATCAATGCAGCCACAGCCTGGCCAGCAAACCCAGACAAACCATTCTTGTGTTGATTTTTTTTTTTTTTTCATTTTCTTGGAAAATACATTATTTGAACATTTTGCAGCTTCCATCAATTTTCCCCAGCTCTGTATTTTTTTCCCTTGATTTCTTCTCTAATGGCAAAAAGACCCAACCAGAGCACAGCTTTGTTTGGCACCAAACTTTCCTCTTGAGATGATCGTACAAGAAGTCTTTTATCACTTTGGCGGCTCTGAGCCAGAGCTGCTTGTGGTAGAAGTCGTCGGGACTGTAACCCCAGGCTGTCGTGGGATGAGAGTCAAGCTTGCGCTGTCAGCAAGGCGAGTTGCAGCAGTCGGAGCCCCTGCCAGGACATGTCAGTACTTCTGAGCGAGCTTCCCCCAGTGCTGCTCTCATTAAGGAAAAGGTATGAAATCCACATCTAGATTGAATTAGTCTTTTATAATAATTAAGTGTTGTTTAAAATATAAATCCTGTCCAGAATCATGGTCTAATTCCTTAGGAAATGACTGTAAATCAAACCTCCCATGCTTCCCAGTGCCTAATAACAACATGTCACCTCTTGGTTCTCTCACAGAGCTGATTCACCTTCTGTGCAACCATCGCTGTGTTCACTTCGGCATCGTCACCTGTGCTTTATGCCCAGGTTTGTGCTGAGGAGTGAGGATCCTGCTGAACTGCTGGACTGATGCTCTCTTCAAGCATCTCAGGCACTCAGAGCCTCCAGCCACTCTTGCTCACGACTCTTTTTCCCCAGTCCTTTCACAATGCTGACCAACAATATCTACAGGAAGGAATGGTCACACTGAGCCCAAGAAATGCTGTCAGAGGGTAAGGAAAGTTCCAGATGTTTGTTTTGTGGTTTTTTTTCCCAACCATGTTGTACTGAAGAATCAGTTTTAAAGGGGGAAAACAAAAAAAACACGTTATTGTGTAAGCAAAGTGGAAAAAGGCTTTCAGTGGGTTCCCAGGTATTTCATGTGCCATTATTATGTGCAGCATTATTAGCAACAACATTGCCTGTGGCTGGTTGACTAGTGGATGTGGATGGTTTTGCAACAGCCGCGTGCACAGTACCTTTCTTTGCACGTGTGCCTTTTCTCTAGCTGTCCCCATGGCTTGGTTTATTTGTATGCAAGGCAACTGCACGGTGATTGAGGCTTTCTATCAGCTGTACAGAATCAGCTCTGTGTGTGTCCTGTTCTGATAATTACAGTTTTGGGGTTTCAGCCTCTTGGGCAGCTTCTGTGAGAGACCTGGTCTTTATGTCTCACTCTAGAGAAATTGCTGCTTATGCTCATACTATGGAGTATCTATAGGCATCTATGCAAGAAAGAAGCAGCATATTTGCTTGTTTGTTTTCCAGTGTCCCTGTAGAATGGTTCTAAAGGTGGAATTATCTTTCACTATGGCAAAAAAAATGACAAAAACATTCTCATTTTTTTCAAAATTTTCTTAGCTGTTTTTCAGGATATTACTAAGACCTGCCAGGCTCCTCCCCTGACTTACCCCAAATACTTCCATTTTTTGCTAAAAAAAAATCTCAAGTTTGGGATTCTCTTGACCAACCATGTCAGCCAAAACCCAAGCTTTTTAATTGGATTTTTCCACTTAATTTTTAGCGTATCTTCTGGCAAAGCAGAAATATTGTTTTGATGGAAATTTTTCAACCAGCTCTGCTCTTTAATTGGTGCCTATAGTCATACAGGCAAAACAGTGCAAGAGAAATGACTGTCTGAAGGGATGAACATCAGGCAGTGATGACTAATGTTTCTTTTCTCAGCTCTGCACGCAGACAGGATTGTGCTTTTTTGAAGACCTGAGCCCTGAATGAGAGCCATCTTTCTAGAGATGTTTCCAGCCTAAATCTTTCTAGGCAAGTCAGCTCAGTAATTCAGGTGCTTTGCCAGGTTAAAGGAAGATGTGGGTGGCACCGAAGGTTCTCCTCTGACTGAAAGACCATGGGATCTGGAGGAGCCACGTTGTGCATCTCTTATCCATGTGGACAAATACTTGGAGGCTTTCAGGCAAGTACCAGTTGGCAAGGAAATGTGGGGAGATGGAGCTAGTCCAGCTTGCTTTCAAGTCAAGCTTCAATGTGCTGTTGTTTAAGGGAGATGTTTAGATACAGCAGCAGCTGAGCCATGTACAGCTATAAGCAGTCTCAATGTAACCCTGAGGATCTCAGGGACAAGATCCTGAAGTGGCTGATGGGCTGAAGTGCCACGAGTCACTACTCTATGATTATTACACTTGTGTCCACGTTGAAGGTGTTTTTCACACTGAATCTAGAGCATGAATTCAAGGGCTGCCCAGCTCCCCTTGTTTCCTGGGTTCCTCTGATGAACCGAAGGACAAGGAAGATCCTGCAGAGGTGTACAGAAGCCAAATTTCAGTGTTTGGCCTCTGCAGCCAAAGGACCACCTGCCCATTAACTGCATCTCCTGAGGGGACAGCCATCCCTTAGCAGTCCCTAATATCTGTAAAGTGCTCTGATATACTTCAGGGAAAGATTTTTTAGATGTGCAGAAGTTTATAGCCCTTCTCTGCCCATTGCTGATTTTAGAGGGTTAAGTTAGGAGCAGGAAATAGAGAGACTAAAGGAAAGCCATTAATATTAAATTCTATTCTTTGCCAGATAGTCTTGTGTTATCTTTGCTCTTTCACAAAATATGTTCCAGTTTTCCTTGCAGGGCATTCTTTACAGGGGTAGCAACTGAGGAGCCGTAACTTGGCACATCTCCACCTGCTTTTCTCTAGCAGTGCACAGTTGTGCTCTGGGATTTGAAGAATTTCCTTTGCCTCTACAATTGAAATACAAACAGTCAGCTGTACAGACATCAATCTGTCCAGTCGACAAGCTTTGTGACCTAAGAAATAATACAGGTGGTCAGCACCATGCTGGTGACTCCTGAATTTCTGGAGTAAACAGGCACATTTTACTATGTCTAGAAGACGGGAGGTCCTGTATATACCCTCCGGTAATGTAATCTGCTGTGCTTGACTGATCACAAAACACCCACCAGGATTTCCCGAACAAAATGCTTGATTTTTGCCAAGGAAAGCAAAGATTTGCAGGGAATGAGAACTGTGACCCTGCCACCTCACAAATAGCCTGGAGACCTCAAGATGTTCATCTCAGCAGAGAAATTCTCATGCCAGAGCAAATGTAGAGGCCTCTGTGGTCAACACACAGCTTTTCCAGCATCTTTACCTCCTCCAATAGGTATCAACGGTTGTGATAAAAGTAGAAATGGGCCAATGTAGTCTTTCCCTCACTGTTTTTTGTGTTGCTGTAAGTCACACTATGTGTTTGTATTGCTGTGTGAGCAGGTATGAAATGAAAGATGTTAAGACCAGGAGAGATAAGCATTGCCAGTTGCATAATCCAGCTAATACCATCTTTCCCCACTAGTGATTTCACTCCAGTTAAAAGGTGCGTGCTTCAGCTGTTGCACCCCATGTAGACAGTTAAAGTCTATAGGAAAGATTTCAGCCCAGAGAGCCCCATGCCTCAAAGCAGGTTGTTCTCTTGGACAATCATTGCTTCTGTTAAAAAGAATTCTTTTGTTCCCTGATGATATTTCTCAGGTTGCAAGGAGAGCCATTCTTCTACTCCTGAAGGCCCTGACTGCAGACACAGCCTTGGAAGGGAAGCTCGCTCTCATGGCTACAGCAAAGGAACGGGAAGCACGAGATCTGGCAGGAAGTCCTACTCCCATTGAAGCCAATGGGATGTTTGCCATTGGCTTCAGGGGAAGCCAAGATTTCAGTCTGCAGCCAGATTTACTGGTGTGTTGAGCTATGCCGAGAGCAGGACCAGAAGAGGTCCTTGGTTTCCTGATAAAGCTGTTACTGCCTCAGCTCCCCCACTGCAAATAGCTGGTTGCTCACCTCACATAGCCCACTGCTTGCTTTCTTGTTTTCAATTATATTTTTAGGCCAGAAACTTTTTGAGGAAGATACTGGCTGTATGGTTTATGCCTGTTGTACTGGACCTCCTGGACATCCCCACCAGCAAAATCATCCCCTCTGTTGTGGAATACGGGCAGTGCAAAGGAACAGCATTGAGTAACAGAACAGGGTCAGGTTAAGTGGCTTAAAGGAAATAGAACATGAGATTTGCTCCAGGTAAATAACTGTGCCTTTTCCTTCAGGCAGTGGATTGAATTAACTCTGAGCAGTTCAAGAGAGCCTGAAGAGATTGTAAGGGTGGTCCAGGGAAGGGCTGTGCTGCTTCACATCAACATGAACTGTTGGGACTCTTGATACTATTAGCCTCCCTTCTTCCCTTGTCTCCTCTCTTTCAAGGCTAGGTGCAATCCAGATTGTGTTAGTGATGAGTATGAACTCATCACTTCATACTGAGTATGAACCCATGAACCTGATGGTAAACGTTATTGCTGCCCCACCAATAAGCCAGCCAGGAGGTTGCTGTGCTGCTGTAGCAACAGATGTGTTAAGTTCTTCATTACGGAACTCCCCAGTGCATTACATGCCCTTGTGCCAGCTCTTGCAGCCCACACAGCATCCACAGTTGAGCAGGGTTAGTGGCCTCCTCTGAAAAGCAGATGAAGGAACAACCTCAGAGTGGACTGAGGTTGGTGTGTTACTCCAAGCAGCTCCATTTTGGCCTATACATGTCCAGTTCTTTTTATTTGAGTGGACATATGGTGAAGCCTCCATATGCCCAGGAAAAGAAACATTGCAAATAATTCTCCCTTTTTGTTTATATTTCTCCCTGATCAGGATGTCTGTTTCTATTCATTGTGTGGGTTTGGTCTCTACTGCCCCTTTCTAGGAACATCTGTAAACACATCACATCTATACAAAAACGCATGAAGGTTTATCACCTGGACCAAGAAGCTGCCCTGACTTCTCTCACCTCTCCAGATGCGAGATATTTGACAGCATCTTCTCCTCCAGGTTAGCCATAGCCTGTGTTCTCTGGCCACCTGGGACTTGATCTCTTTCCTTTGACATTTCCACAAAGGACACTTTTCTGGTAAGTTGAAACCATTGTGATTTTTTTTTTTAATTGTCACAAGCAAGGAGTTTATGAATGTTACATGCTTAAAGTCAAGGTGATGTTGATCATATAGAGATCCATTGCTAACAGTTTTACTACGTTTTTCTCTAGATGTTCAGCACTGGTGCAGTAGCGCACCCCAGTGTTACCTCTTTAGGCACAGAGATTTTTACAGGCAAAAAATACTCTTTCCCCTAGTAATAACCGGGGAAGAATGGGGAGGAAAGGGAGAAAGAAAGAAAGAAGGTAGGAGAAAAGGAAAGAAAGGGAGAAAGAAAGGGAGAAAGAAAGGGAGAAAGAAAGGGAGAAAGAAAGGGAGAAAGAAAGGGAGA